>OY998265.1:54267500-55467500 GCA_963922045.1 Persicaria maculosa | reverse complement strand
AACAACCGAAACCGCAGCCGAAGACCACCTTTTACAAGACGCACCAAAAAGCCCTTTCGGGATTTTATCAAGACCCTCATGGGATGTTATCAAGCCTAGTTTTGATTGATTGTTATTTTTTTATTTTTTTATAAGGTAAGAATTCGAGAGCCCGACAGGCCTAACACCTCGAAAGGCTGACAAAGTCGACAGACAATGAACGGTCAAAACATACAATAAAAATAACAAAATGTGCAAATTAGGCAGTGACAAGAAAACAAATTCGGGTGACCTGGCAAATCTAATCCTAACACATTGGGGACAACATAGACTACGAATCGAAGTCAAGCGCCACCAAGCAGCGACACCACTGGCCAGCGGTACATCAAGAGTCCTTGTGAGTAGTGAAAATGAACCTCCAAGGAAATTTCCGGACCACGTAGACGTCTCGATACACACCGCCTCGACCCCGGCTAGACCTGACTTCGAGATGTCAGAGCCCCAACTAAGAAACGAACCGCCGAGACCAACCAAGAGAGCAGCCGAAAACCACCCCAGTACAACACACCTGAAAATCCTTTTGTGATTATATTGGGGTCCTTTCGGGATTTAAACAAACCCTTTCGGGATTTTCATCAAGCCCTTTCGGGATTTGATTGATTGTTATAGATGAGGTCGTGGTTATGTGTGTCTTATTTTTGCTTTTTAAAATCCGTCGTATAGATGTGAGACACATTATTTATTCATTTTACATTGTCCTCCTATATGTTTTAGAGATTCTTTTTTTGACATGCACCTCAGTGGGGTAGTGTTGTATTAGTGGTCATAGTTAGTGATGGAGCTAAAAACTTATCGAAATGAGTCATACTTTTATGTAAGTTATTTAGTCCATTTTCGATAGATTTTTTTCTTTAATTTAGAGGTTCAAAATTATGATATTTTATTTTAAACGGCAATGTTTTAGTTTAAAAGGATATTTTTTTAGTTCAAAACAATGACATTTGTTCAAAACGACAACATTTTAGCTGTTTCATTAATTATTGTACTCTGTATATTTTTTAATTTTTAAATAAATAAAACGACAAGAAACATTGATGAACAAAAATTAGGTAACTTTTTTTATATTACAGAGTAAAAAAAATCTCAAAACTCGGTTGTTGTATACAAATGGATATATTTATTTAATAATAAAATGATATACCAATTTAACACTCGCATTCATTATCTTTTTTTTATACAAGACGAAAATTTGGGGTGGTCAACTGCGGTTGAGCCACCACCCAAGTGCGTCCTTTCGGACGAGCTCGTTGACTACAACATCAGATCTCCAGTGGGAAGGAGACGGCAGCAGGCCAAGATGAGCGAGCCGATCAGCTATCCGGTTACCCTTTCTAAGTATATGGGAGTACGACACACAAGCAAAGGATTGACCGCTGACAAGCGGATTCATTACCCCCTTATTAATAAATAAAAAATTACCCCCTTATTAATACATTAATTAATTAAGAATATGCAAAACCAGCTGAATATCTCATATAAATGAAAGGTATTAAATACTCCGTATTTGATACATTTCTTAATACTACGTAATTAAATACGGAGTATTATTTACTACTTACTGGTATCATTTTACCAACCATATAAAAATATTATCATTTGAATAAATTATAATTTAATAAGCGAAAGATTTTAATCAGCGGAGGGAGAACACAGTAACGCAGCTCCCGCTATAAAAACCCTTGCGAAGCCTCTTTACGAAGTACGTACCCTACTTTCCATTTTCCTACTATCTCCAATCTCTCTCAGCGGCTAGGGTTTTTCTGCGAAGCTCGTTCCAGGTTCGATATCTCCTAATCTCTACGTTTTTTCACTTTGCGAAAACTGAAATTTTGCTATATTATCTCTGTTTATGCTTCCTATATGCGAGTTATCATCGCTTTTGGTTCACTGTGTGTTCCGATGCTGGAGCCGTTGATCTTTCTTTGCTAGCGTGTTTACCAATTGTAGTTGTTAGAAATCTGATTTGAACAGCTGTTATCGCTTTTTTTCTCTAAATTTTCATATATGCATAGATTTGCGTTTGCCTATGTTTTCAGTAACTTGAATTAGATATTGGAATCTGAATATGTGAGTGGATTGTGTTCATGATTTGGAGTTTCTCTGCTTCTAGATGAATTAGCAAAAGAAAAGCTTTCATAAGAAAACTCAAATCTGTAAAAACGTTTCTTCTCAGCAGAACTAGAATGATTGGAATTATTATGTGATCAGTTGGTAATCCGAGTAGTTGTACAGGTTCCTGTGTTATTGCTGGATGTGTGGTTCAGATTTCCACCTTGAATTTCAATACATGGTTTTAATTAAACCAATTTGTTTCTACAAATGATCAAACCATTAGAGAATACCCGTGACAAGACAGTTTATTCTGAAATGTTTTTAATTAGCTTTCCTTCATGCATCTGCTTGTTAGTCAACAAGATAACTTCGGTAAGGAGATGATCCCACTAGATTTTCATCTTGAATTACAATATATGTTCTCATGTCACCTGATTACATTCAATCGATCTGTTTCTAACACTCTTCAATCAACCATTAGAATAATTCTAACGTGACAGTTTATTATGAGTCGTTTATAATTTGAATTTCTTCATGTTTCTGCTTGTAGTTGACAAGATAGCATGGGTAAGGAGAAGGTTCACATCAACATTGTTGTCATTGGACATGTCGACTCTGGGAAGTCGACAACTACTGGTCACCTTATCTACAAGCTTGGTGGTATTGACAAGCGTGTGATTGAAAGGTTCGAGAAGGAGGCTGCTGAGATGAACAAGAGGTCATTCAAGTATGCGTGGGTGCTTGACAAGCTGAAGGCCGAGCGTGAGCGTGGTATCACCATTGACATTGCTCTGTGGAAGTTTGAGACCACCAAGTACTACTGCACTGTGATTGACGCCCCTGGTCACCGTGATTTCATCAAGAACATGATTACTGGAACCTCACAGGCTGACTGTGCTGTCCTTATCATCGACTCTACCACTGGAGGTTTCGAAGCTGGTATCTCCAAGGATGGTCAGACCCGTGAGCATGCTCTTCTTGCGTTTACCCTTGGTGTGCGACAAATGATCTGCTGCTGTAACAAGGTATAAATTCCTGAATTCTTCTCATGCTTGTCTTATGCAAATAGCTTTCTATGTTTTTACAGGTTCATGCTCCTTTTACATGTGATAATGACACCATGATTCTTTGAACAGATGGATGCCACAACCCCCAAGTACTCAAAGCCTAGGTACGAAGAAATTGTGAAGGAAGTTTCATCTTACATGAAGAAGGTTGGCTACAACCCTGACAAGATCCCATTTGTTCCCATTTCTGGGTTTGAGGGTGACAACATGATTGAGAGGTCCACCAACCTCGACTGGTACAAGGGTCCAACCCTTCTTGAGGCTCTTGATCAGATCAATGAGCCCAAGAGGCCCTCAGACAAGCCCCTCCGTCTCCCGCTCCAGGATGTTTACAAGATTGGTGGTATTGGAACGGTGCCTGTTGGTAGAGTGGAGACTGGTGTCCTTAAGCCTGGAACTGTTGTCACCTTTGGCCCTACTGGATTGACCACTGAAGTCAAGTCTGTTGAGATGCACCATGAGTCTCTTACTGAGGCTCTCCCTGGTGACAATGTCGGCTTCAACGTCAAGAACGTTGCTGTCAAGGATCTGAAGCGTGGTTTTGTGGCCTCTGACTCCAAGAACGACCCTGCCAAGGGTGCTGCCAACTTCACCTCCCAGGTCATCATCATGAACCACCCAGGGCAGATCGGAAACGGTTATGCCCCAGTGCTAGACTGCCACACCTCCCACATTGCAGTCAAGTTTGCTGAGATCTTGACCAAGATTGACAGGCGTTCAGGTAAGGAGCTTGAGAAGGAGCCTAAATTCTTGAAGAATGGTGATGCTGGTATGGTAAAGATGATTCCTTCCAAACCCATGGTGGTTGAGACCTTCTCTGAGTACCCACCCCTTGGCCGTTTTGCTGTGAGGGACATGAGGCAGACTGTTGCTGTTGGTGTTATCAAGAGTGTCGACAAGAAGGAAGCAACTGGTGCCAAGGTTACCAAGGCTGCTGTCAAGAAGGGTGCGAAGTGAACCTTAATGCCCACCTGGGCTGCAATAGATGCATACCATTACTCTAAAGCCCTTATCTCCGTCCCAAGTGTTGCTATTTCCTTGCTTTATCAGTCGTTTTGGTTTTGTCGTAAACTGTTGCCTTCCTTGGTCGCCCATTCTCAGAATTGGGTGCTTGACAGGCGGTGGCGTGCTTCTTGTTGCTTGTTATGTTGAGTCTGTGTGTCTAGCGGGTTGCAAACACTATCTTTTCAAATAACAGTCGGTATGGATTGACAGTTTGTTCAGTATATTGCGTCTTTGAAGACCTTATGATAATTTTTGTTTTTAAATTCAGCTGTTCTATAATTTTTATGATTTTGATGCTACATGTGAATTTCCTTGCAATAAGCCCCACAAACTGAAATTTTGAACTGAAATTGCCCCACAAACTGAGATTTGAACTGTCATAAAGCTATCTATTCGATTGAGGACTAGTCAATAAAAAAAAATGAACGGAATACGTTGAGCTTCTGTGTGATTAGAAAAGTTGGTTATTTGAGATTCTTGGAGGAATGTTTATAAAGTTTTTATTCTGTTTGCAATTATAAGGTTGCATTATGGTTGACAAGATTAAGTGATGCATTGCATATTCACAAAATGCAAAAAAAAATTCAGGCCAGCGCTGCCACACATATCCACTCAGGACGTGGCACGTGACGGTGCTAGTTAATTACACTTTAAAATTGTCATTTTGATCATTATTTTTTTTAAAAAAAATACTTTTTTAAAACCTTCTATATCTATATAAAATACTAAAACAGAGGTCTGAAACGGGCTCTGGTGCGATCTCGCGTCCACGGAATTTTCTGGATTAAAGCGGTATTATTTTTGCTTACGTGACATTTTCTGGATTAAAGTGGTATTATATTTTTAGCCCACATCAATTAATAAACGAATATAGTTAGCTAAAAATTTATCTTTTTAGATCAATAATCTATCCAATATAACTTGAATTAGTTGTTATACATATTTATTATTTTCATGCTTTTGTTAATAAACTATATTATTTATTATTTTAAAAGATGAAGAAGGAATATTTGGTGCGTTATTCTACCTTTTAGATCAAATTAAATATAATATATTTATATATGGTTTTATTTTTGTGAGCCACATCAATTTGATTTTATTTTTTTAAACCACGTCAATTAATTATCTAATATAATATTTTAATATAATTAATATAATAAAATATAATTTATTAACAAAACGCGCAACCGCGCGGGTAACGAATACTAGTAAAATACTAAAGCAGAGGCCTGAAATGGCCTCTGGTGCGATCTCGCGTTCATGGAATTTTCTGGATTAAAGCGGAATTATTTTTGCTTACGTGTCATTTTCTGGATTAAATTAGCATTATATTTCTGGGCCACATCAATTAATAAACGAATATAATTCGGTAAAAAACTTATCTTTTTAAATCAAATAAACTATCAAATATAACCTTATAAATATTCAACCTTATATATTGATTAGTTAGAAAACTTATCTTTTTAGATCAAATAATCTATCAAATATTTGGTCCCCAATTTTTTTTAAAGAAGTCCAAAACGGTAAATATAAAATAATTAAGTATAAATAACTTATACGCAGTATTTATTTGTTGGGGAAAAGGCTAAATGCCCTATTTTTTTTAAAGAAAGGCCGGGTATTTTTTTAAAGAAATAAAAAATGGTAAATGTAAAACTAACTAAATAACTAATGATAAATAAATTATATTTATTTGTTGTAACAAAGGCTAAACGTAAATGGTACTTATAACTAATTAATAATTAATACAACTACTTAATTGATAAATGAAATGCGTCAAAAGGTTAAAAAATAGAAGAAGAAGATCCAGCCGCATTTGATTTATTCAAATATAAGTGCAAAATGTTATCAAAATGTAACTAACTAACCTATGATAATAATTTATTATTAAATTCGCATACGGGGACGTTTTCCGGATTAAAATGATGTTATTTTTGTATACGTGTGATATTCTAGATTAAAATGGTATTATATTAATTTTGAGCCACATTAATTAATAAGTCAATATAATTAGGTAAAAAAATTATCTTTTTAAATCAAATAATCTATCCGATTTCTAGGTAAAAGTGAATGTAAAATTATCCAATTATCTTTAAAGACTTCTAACCACTTACGTTTTGACTGAGTTTTTATCCATTAAGGTGAAAATGATGTTAAATTATCTGTTAAAGTGAATGGTTTACTTTATTGTTTTGTTAAATCTAATAAAATTAAGTATAATATCAATTTGCACTCAAAATTCCAACAACCGTTTATAAAATTATATGATTAATCTAGATTCAAACATGTTTACATTCTCAAATCATAAGTCAATTGAAAACTATATATTTACTTTATATGGAGTAGTCATTTATATTAATTCAAAGATGTTTTATATAATAAAATTTATTAACAAATCGCACAACGGACGAGTAATAAAACTAGTATAACTTATTTTCATCCCGTTATAAACATCCATATTATATATGTTTAAAAAAATATTTTTGAATAACACTCAATACTTTATCCAAATTTGAACCTACAGTTGTCCCTTTCAACATGTGAATAGATAGCCATTAAAGATACTCAACTTTGCCATGTGAACTTCATATTTGAAAATATCATTCAAAATTTAAAGTTAAAAAACCATTATATATACTCTGAAATCTCAATCTAAAATAACAACAATCCCTTTTATATCACTCTCAAGTAAATCACATATCTCTCAAAAAATGACATCTTCCACTCATCATTCATTTCTCCATTGTCTTCAAGTTCATCTTTAGAAGAAATCCCCCTCTTCCCAAGAACACTGAAGTCGATGACCAAATCCATAAAATTATGGATGATTACATACAATATATATCCCAACCAAGGAGTGGGTCTAGCTCTAGACCTCACCGATGGCGAAGTTACATAAAAAGGGATTCTGGAAGTGGTCATGAATATGATCGACTATTCTATGACTACTTCACATAGAACCCAACCTACAATGAAGTCAATTCCGACGTCGGTTCCAAATGTGGCGACACGTCTCTTTCATATCACAAACTCGTTATCAAATGAGTTTGAATACTTTAAACAAAGACGGGATGCTACCGGTAGGCTCGACCTATCACCTCTTTTTGTTGTTCATCTTGTTGCATATACGACCAGAGAGTGCTTGGCTAACTTTGTTGATGAGGTAATATCTTTGTTCGGGAATGAGTGTAAGACCCGCGGTCTTAAGAGGCGCCAGTCCATGCCACCTAGCCATCTCAGGTCCATTGTCCTCACTTGGAGCCTGAAAAGGAAGAGCTCTTGTGTCATGGGTAGAGCTTGAATCACTTATAAACCACTTTCAACATCCTTATGATGTCCGATGTGGGACGAGGGTGTTACAATTAGTACCTACAAAGGCCCAATTCGGTGGACATGCAACGTCTTTTGTACATGGGAGAGCAATGAGGCTGGCCTTGAATGATTGGAAGTATTGATTGTGTGTACTGGCTTTGGAAAAATTACCCTGTCGCATGACAAGGTCAATGATAACATCTATTTTAGTCATATTTTAGGGTTGCATTTGCATATTAGTTTAGGTCATTTTCATGCACATTTGTCATATTTTATATTTTATTTATTTTATTTTGCATTTTCGGAGTCTACACTTGGTTATGATTTGTTTCAGGCATTTTGAGGCTAATATAGAGGAAAACAAAGCTTTAATACGGAGCGTCGAGCATATTGGATCGGAAGCGAGGAGCTAAAGTGCCAAGTGCGAAAGTTGCTAAATCTTGGGGCTATTTTGCGGAGTTAATCTATAATTGGGTGTTGGGCTGCAATTTAATTATTTAATTTTGTGGGTTAAAATTATAATTTCCCTAAATTGCAATATATGTACTTCGATTGGAATTGCAACAAGGGGGTTCGGACTTTTGTTCAGCGTAGAAGGCTTCGGCCGATCATTTTTTAGGTTTAGTTTCGTTATTTGTTTTTGACGGTATACACTTTGGATCGAAGACGGAATTCCGGTTTGCATTCTATTTTATTTCAGCGATTTATTTTTGTCTATGATTTATTTCGTTGATTATCATATTATGCTTTCTTGAATCTTCGATCTAGGGTTTGAGTGATCCCGATGATGATTTGGTAGCGTTAAGATTGATATTCGTTTGTCTGTTGATTTGTGATTTAATCCTATTGTGCCAGCCCTAATTGATGAAAATTGGTTAGAACTGATTTAGGGTTTGAAATCGAAAGACTACAACCCTAAGTTAGAATTTAGATGGTGAATTTAGACTGAAAAGCTATTTGATCCATCGGAACCATATGATTAAACTTGAAGTTTGATTTATCGAAAGATAATCGAATTTCTTGAGGAATCATAGATTGTCATGGATATTTTGGTTGATTGTGATATTGACGGAGGCCGAAAGGCGACGTTAATGTGATTATCATCTAGAATTCTAAGAACTTAAAGGGTCTAAATTGGTTGCTTGAGTCCGAAAGGTGATCGTTAACCAATTTAGACACATTCGCTTTGACTCCGAAAGGATATTTGCGATTAACTTGGACAATCTACCTTCAACAAATTCAGACAAGGTGGCACGAATATTGATTTCAATCTACTAAAGCGTCGTTGTGGTGATCTTTACCCTAGATTTGCCTCGTATCCATTGTTTACTACCAATTCTGTATAGTTGCTTCCTTTTAGTTGGTAACTTCCTCCATTCCATATAAACATTTCTCTCGCATTTTTCTTGGCTTAGTTAAATCTGTCTGAATTCGCAATCGATACCACATAGTCCATGTGGATACGACACTCGATATACTACAACTGAACCCGTACACTTGCAGTGTAGGTTTTTAGCCTATCAAGTTTTTGGCGCCGTTGTCGGGGACTCAAGCAACAAATTGGTTGCTTCATTTTTTTTTTCTCTTTTTTGACCACTTCAACAAACTAACTATTGAGATGGAGGCGGTTGCATCATATGATCTTTGGACTTGGCATGCTTATTTTAGGACTCCAGGTACATGCAATGATTTAAACTTTCTTGATCGTTCTCATGTATTTGATGGCGGAAAATTATGTTATCAACGACCATGTGTACAACATGGTCTACTACCTCACTGATGGCATTTACCCGCAATGGGCGATGTTCACCTCAACAATTAAGTATCCATTTGGTGCTAAAGTTTCTTTGTTTGACCAACACCAAGAGTCGACTCGTAAAGATGTAGAGAGAGCTTTTGGAGTGCTACAAGCTCGATTTGGTATTATTCATTGATCGACACTTACTTGGGACCTCACTTTGATTGGAAAGATAATGCAAACATGCATTGTTATCTATAATATGATTGTTGAAGATGAACGCAAGGCATACCAATGGCTCTACGACACTTTGATTGGATCAGATTGGGTTACATCAAGTTGGTTCACATTCAGTTTTATTTTAAATTGGTGATTATTTTTTTATCTTAATTATTGACTATTAAATTTCATTTATTTAGTTATATTTTGTATCATTATATGTAATTCACATTATTGTTATGTTTAAAAATGGGGAAATTAATGTAATTACAAAAACGAGTTAGGTCTTCATGAGGTCAACCCAAGGACGAGTCGAGTATGGGTTCAGGTCAAGTTTGTCTATATTCATGTCCATTTGAACATCAGATCAATTCAATAAAGGAAACCAAAATTTTAGTAAGTTCGAGTCTAGTTCAAAAGCTGAATTAAGGATTAGATTTCGATTGCCCAACTTAAACCCATTGATGGTAACAATAATAAACACAGTATAAAAACAAATTTACTGGTATTTTTTGTCTTTTAATTTACTTTTAAGTTGATAGTAGAAGTTTAAAGGCAAATGAAAAAATGGGTGGTTACTTGCAAATAAGTAGCTATAATGGGCAATTAAATGAAATTTTGTAAATAAGGAGTGGTTAATTCAAAATAAGAACGAATAAAGGGTGGTTTTTATTTATTTTGGCCTAATTTATTAGGGCATGTTGCTCCCGCTATAAAAGCATACCGAAGCCTCTCACAAAAACCCTACATCTCTTTTTGCCCCTTCACCCCAATCTCTCAAACTCTCTCGGCGGCCAGGTATTTGCGAGAAGCTCATTCGAGGTTCGTTCTTTTTTTCTCTCCCTCTCTATACGAAGAACTTGAAATTGAGCTATGTTATCTCTGTTTATGCTTCCTACCTGTGATTTATCATCACTTTTGGTTCATTGTGTGTTGCGCTTGCTATCGTTTTTGATGTATGTGATGATACCGGAATGGATGATCTACTGTCTATTTGTTCTGGTCGAATACAAGGCCGTTTTGGATTGTGCTTGTATTGCTACTACCGATTGTGTTTGTTCAGATATTGTTGTGGTATATGTATAGATCTGCCTCTGTGTGGTTTTGTATATGTGTTCAAACGATGAATTGAATTGGTGTTCAGGAAGACACCATCGGTACAGATGCTAAATAAATATTGTGTGATTAATTTGTAATTTGACTAGTTGTCTATGGTTCAAATGTTTTGCTTCTGAATTTCGGAATATGTGGTTCAGTTTTCTGTTTTAGATGTAAATACAGATTTTATATCATCTTGATTCATGAGTGGATTTATAACTAATATTTTTATGCGTTGAAGCTAATTTAATAGTTCTAACCGTGTGCAGTTTATAGAAGTATTGAATTCTCATCGTGAGATGTTTTTAATTGGCTTAGCTTGATGAGTTGATGCTGAATATGTGGTTCAGATTGCCATTTTGGATTTCAATGTCTATTTTTTTTGCATCTTGCTACATGAATATTTCTGCTTGTTAGTCAATACGGAGTAAGATAGGAATCAACTTTTGAAGAATTCTTTATGATATTTTATTAAATTTTGTTTTCTTCATGTTTCTGCTTGTTAGTGAACAAGATAACATGGGTAAGGAAAAGGTTCACATCAACATTGTGGTCATTGGACATGTCGACTCTGGGAAGTCCACCACCACCGGTCACCTTATCTACAAGCTTGGTGGTATTGACAAGCGTGTGATTGAGAGGTTTGAGAAGGAGGCAGCTGAGATGAACAAGAGGTCATTCAAGTACGCGTGGGTGCTTGACAAGCTGAAGGCTGAGCGTGAGCGTGGTATCACCATTGACATTGCTCTGTGGAAGTTTGAGACCACCAAGTACTACTGCACTGTGATTGATGCCCCTGGTCACCGTGACTTCATCAAGAACATGATTACTGGAACCTCCCAGGCTGACTGTGCTGTTCTTATCATTGACTCTACTACCGGAGGTTTTGAAGCTGGTATCTCCAAGGATGGTCAGACCCGTGAGCATGCCCTTCTTGCATTTACCCTTGGTGTGAGGCAAATGATTTGCTGCTGTAACAAGGTATAATCCTTATCCTTCTCATGAGCCCTATGTCGACAACTTTCTAAATATTGGTTGGTTCGTGCTCATCCTACTGGTGTTGATGACGCTATTGTTCTTGTACAGATGGATGCCACAACCCCCAAGTACTCAAAGCCCAGGTATGAGGAAATTGTGAAGGAAGTTTCATCTTACATGAAGAAGGTTGGCTACAACCCTGACAAGATCCCCTTTGTCCCCATCTCTGGGTTTGAGGGTGACAACATGATTGAGAGGTCCACAAACCTTGACTGGTACAAGGGTCCAACCCTTCTTGAGGCTCTTGATCAGATCCATGAGCCCAAGAGACCCTCAGACAAGCCCCTCCGTCTCCCACTCCAGGATGTTTACAAGATTGGTGGTATTGGAACGGTGCCTGTTGGTAGAGTGGAGACTGGTGTCCTTAAGCCTGGAACTGTTGTCACCTTTGGCCCTACTGGATTGACCACTGAAGTCAAGTCTGTTGAGATGCACCATGAGTCTCTTACTGAGGCTCTCCCTGGTGACAATGTCGGCTTCAATGTCAAGAACGTTGCTGTCAAGGATCTGAAGCGTGGTTTCGTGGCATCTGACTCCAAGAACGACCCTGCCAAGGGTGCTGCCAACTTCACCTCTCAGGTCATCATCATGAACCACCCAGGGCAGATCGGAAACGGCTATGCCCCAGTGCTGGATTGCCACACCTCCCACATTGCAGTCAAGTTTGCTGAAATCTTGACCAAGATTGACAGGCGTTCTGGTAAGGAGCTCGAGAAGGAGCCTAAGTTCTTGAAGAATGGTGATGCTGGCATGGTTAAGATGATTCCTTCCAAGCCTATGGTTGTTGAGACCTTCTCAGAATACCCACCCCTTGGGCGTTTTGCCGTTAGGGACATGAGGCAGACCGTTGCTGTTGGTGTCATCAAGAGCGTTGACAAGAAGGATCCAACTGGCGCCAAGGTCACCAAGGCTGCTGTCAAGAAGGGTGCCAAGTGAACCGCGCAGTCTCTGGGTAATTTGTTTGATACCTCTATTCGTAATGGTCATTCAGACTTGGTTTATTTCAGCGTTTATTCCTATTCAACTTGTTTAGGTTATTGTTGTGCTGTTAACAGTGTATTGTCTACACCTTTGTCCATTGCCTATTCCCAGAATTGGGTCTTGGATCGACGGTGGCAAGGCAAAATTACTGTATTGAAGTCACATTTTCTTCCGCTCTTAGTTTTATCTGATCGTCTTGCGTGATCAGCATGGGAATTTTTCGGCTATTCCTATGGCTGTTGAGTTGTTGGATGCCTATTTCATGGATAAACCGAGTTTCTCTTTATATTGTTGTGTATTCATCTCCTTGTTGCTCTTTTATTTTTATTCCTCGATTCTTTTTAACCCACAGGTTGACCATTGCTATGTCCAAATCTGGTAGTAGTTCCTTGTGGATTACTGGATTTGGATGAGCAAGGTCTTTGGCTCTAATTTACACACGTCTATTTTTCATGTTTGTGTTTGGTGTGAAAGGTTTGTGGGAAAATGCTTATCAAGATCACATACCATAGACTGCTGATGTAATTTCTTCAAATTTTGGTACCACAAACAAACAGGCATTAATGTGCAAACTTTGGTTTATTTAATTATACATCTTGAAAAAACAAACAAACAGGCATTAATGTGCAAACTTTGGTTTATTTAATTATACATCTTGAAAAATTATCGGTGGTGTGAGAATGTTTTTTTTTTGGGAAATTTTGTCTGGTAGCCACAAGGTTTGACTCTTTTCGCATGGTGTCCAAACTTTTCAAAAATTTCGCATGGTAACCACGAGGTTTCGACCAATTTTGTGTGGTAGCCACGAGGTTTGGGCAAATTTCTTATGTTAATCAAATTGGTTAAAAATCTTTTAGAATATAGGTAAAATCACAAAATAATCATAAAATATATTTTTTCACACAACAACCAATTTTGGTTTTTTATTTTTTAAAAGTTAACTAAAACCATTTAAAATTTTTATAGTGCTACACGTTAATTGCATGATAAATGAATAAATTATACAAAAAAAATAATGGTACTTTAAAAAAAAACTTTTAAATTTGAAAAAGTATAAATAATTATCCAATATAGTTGGTTGTTTTCAAAGAGTCATTAATAACCTTTCTAATGTTTTAAAAAGATTACATATTAGATATATAATACAAATTTTATTTTATCCAAAATATTTTATTTAGTTTAAACAAATATGAATGAATGGTAATTTAAAATATGTACTTAATTTATGGATTTGAAAATAAATTAAGTACATATTTTAAATAATTTACTCATTTTTTATGTACTTATTTTTTTTAATTTTAGGTGATTTTTTTATAATTTACTCATTCTTTGGGTAAATAATTTAATCTCCTTAAATATTAAAAGGGTTGTTGACGGTTTTTTTTAAAGTAAAACACCCAGAATGAGTGATTAAGTGAGTGAATTATAATATATTTATCATTTTATATAATTTCTATATGATTTTTAATAAGTTTGGTTATCACACGAAATTTATCAAAACCTCATGGTTACCATGCGAAATTCTTGAAATGTTTGGGTACCATGCGAAAAAGACCAAACCTCGTGGCTACCAAGCGAAATTTCTTTTTTTTTTTAATTTTTTGATCTATAGAATGCTTTTTTTTTAATGAAATGACAAATAAACTCCAAAATACACGGGTTTATTTCAGTCTGGATCTGTTCTGCTATATTTTGGGTTAAGTTCATATTAAAAAAATTATATGTTTTAAAACTATTGATAATGAGAAGATTTATTATAGTTACTACTTACTAGTTAGCATCAAAGCCAAATTAGCTAAGGTATTTGCCTCTGCGTTGGCTTGTCGTCGTATATCACAAACCTTCACCTCCCAGCGGCCTTCACCATTAGGAAGAAGTACGGGTGGGTGGTCGGAAGACTAAAACAAGTGAATTTGTAACCGAAATAATTATGTGTAACATTAGGTGTAATGCACCGGTGTTACAAGGGATCCGAACTGGGTTCATTTGTATCCATAACTACATTAAACTAGTTTTTTCAATTAATACTTTTACTTGAATCATATATTTGATATATCACAACAAAAATGTCATGTATTGGCATCCAAAACTACCTTAAAAATGTATAGATTTTGGTGGTTTGTGTAGGGCTAGTAACAATTCTTATGTTATTTAGGGGTACGTATATTTCTCTATTAGTGATAATTTTTTTTTAAAAAAGGTGTTTTGTCAGTGATAAATAAAATTAGAAAACTGTTATTTTTGTAATCTTTTGGATAAATAAAGCAAAAGGCCTTGATATGAGTAGTTTATTTTTCAGAAATTTTGAACAACAAAGGGCATTTGGTCTAGTGGTATGATTCTCGCTTAGGGTGCGAGAGGTCCCGAGTTCAATTCTCGGAATGCCCCTTTTTCCCATATTTTTATTAGTTTATTACAACTTGGCACTTTTAACTCTATTTGAGGTTGATTTTTAATCAGGGACGAATCCTCTTTAGGGTTAGAGGTGTCAGTCGCCCCTCAATCAAAAATAAAATTTAATATATATATTCCTCTCGTCGATAACTTCGATTTGATATATTATAAGTTCAAATTCGATGCCTGAATAAAAAGTTATATTCGTTTCAAAACTGAAGCGATATAAATTATTTTTCATATCATTTACCAAATTAATATACTTCTATTATACTTATCATTTGTTAAACTTCAAAACTTAACACTATAATTAACCCAAAAACTTCAAATATTGATGATTTTTTCGAAAAAAAAATTAGAATTCAATTTTCCGCCCCCTCAACGAATCGTTTCAAGATCTGCCACTGTTTTTAATCTTGATTTCACTACTACTAGTCTAGCAGTGTTGTATATTCCACTCATGAAATTAACACTAGCCAAAACCATTTGTACAGTCATTTATTTATGTATTATCCAAATTACACTTATATATAGAGAATTTCTAGTAATGACGCCTTTACCATGAAACGAGAAGACAAATATAGACTTTTGGATAAAAAAAAATGAATAGGCTAGATTAACTGAAAAAACATGTTCAAATGCTTAACCACCTCCATTATTCATATTTAAGGTAAAATATGAATATTTACCTCGGTACACGGTTAAGCGTGTAATCAACAATTATTAATCACCGAATTTGTTACTATTCATATTTATTGATATAATTATTAAAATCTAAATTATTCAATTATTCGATATTCAATTATTCATATTTAAATAGGTAAGTATTCGCATTTAAATGGTTATATATGAATAATTAATATCTAGATTTGAATAAACAGATCATTAAAAATAACTAATCCATTGTTAATCCAAGATTATCCAGTGTGCAAAGGTGATAAGCAAATTTATTGTGATTCACATTTAGGCAAATAAAAGGCCATGCTTTTTTTTTTGTTAATATGCCACTGTATCACCAAACACCTATGTTGTCTCTAGCATATTTGGGTTAGGTTTGCTTGTTCGACTGCATTTGTGTGCTTTCCACCGTTTGTACTGCATCCTTTTTCTACTTAGTACGTTGTATGTTTAGACGGACCACCGTCTGTCAACTTTGTCGGCCTCTCGAGGTACTGGGTATGTCCGACTCTTGAACTATTTCCTAATAATAATAAAAAATTATGTCACCACTCACCCAACACCAATTTTATTATAGTGAGCCTCTTGATAGAAAGCCTTAGTGACTCATTTAATCTCCAATAGATTCTCCATTATAGATATTGTGAAGTTTTTTAAGGTATTTTTTGTCTAACATATTCTTCTTCTCATTTTTCAAAATGGAGAAGTAAAAAAAAGTAGAGTCTCCCTAAATCTACAACATTCCCTAAAAATAAATCATTCTCCAAATCTTAGAAATTAAGAATTTGTTATAGCTGAAGCAAAAATAATTTAAAAAATATGTATTTTGTTTCTCGTTTTGGAGAAATTTTGGATAAGCTCAGCATCATCTTAAGTGCAGCCATTATTTATTGATTTAATTTGAACTTAGTGCAATCCATAGTTAAAAGCCCTTGTGTATAAATTACGGTGCATTTTATTTTGTTATTTTTATTTTTTTGGTGATGAGTAAACTCACTTTTGGTGGCGAACCCCGTGTACGTGACCCAGCCGAAAAGAGCTATGCATTTGGTAAATCGGTTTGCGCTAATCGGCTCGACCCACTCGTAGAGAACCGTTTCATCTTTCTTTTTCCAAATAAAAATTGATCCAATTGCCTACATGGTATAAGGACATAGTATGTGTATACCAGTCTCAATGCAATAATACAAAATGATCAATCTACTCCTTTTTTTCCATAGGTAGACCCTTATCCATCGTTTGTTTTTAGGTATGTAAAAGTAATGATTAACTTTGTAAATCTAGCCTATTTTTAAGTTAAGATTTATTAATCAATATTCTAACCATTAGCCTCATTCTCTCATTTTCCATACAAAATCTAATTTCTTTTTACTTCATTTGATTACCTAATTTAAATGTAGGGTAATAAAGAAAATGATAATTATACAAATTTTACATTTCATTTTCATTTTATTCCCCCTCGCTTAAACATACAAGACCTTAGTCTCATTATAATAGAGAGGGAGGAAGTCAAAGCTATGATTAAGGTACTCTCTCTGTTAATTAAAACTTGTCGTTTACTTTTCATGCACGCTTTTTTAGAATGATAAAAACTATATGAAATATTAACTTTTTTAAAAATTTATTTTTATAAATTCATACTTAATAGTAACAATTATGAAATTATTAAAAAAACATATTAAAAAAGTTAATATTTTATATAGTTTTTAACACCTCAAAAAGCGTGCATGAATAGTAAAACGTCAAGTTTTAATTAACGGAGGGAGTAGCTAGTACGGAGTAAGATTTGATAGGAATGATCAATCTACTAATTAGTTAATGCCAAACAATACATTATTTAGGTTTTAGATTGGATAACTTCCCGATAGTAAACATTGGGTTCGAGTCAACAGGGCCATCGACTTGGATAAACTTGATGACTGTATAGAAGTTTATGCCCAATTTGGAAGTATAAGTTTAAGAACAGGCCCTTGCCATCTTAGTAACCCAATAGTAGATTGGGCCCAAAAGCTAATAATGTAATGTTTCCCATTAACTAACTGTACTACTAGATTGATTAAAACCTAATCATTTGTGTTGTAAGTAGTGGCGATCGATCAAGGGGACTCAATCGCTTAAAGTGCAAATCTTGATTAAACCTAATTAACACTCCTCTGATCTAAAATACTGTATAATGCATCTGAGAGAATTGTACAGTTTTGAAAGAAACAAACAAGAGAGAGAGAGAGAGAGAGAGAGTAAATCAATAAAAACACCTTAGGGTGTGTTTAGATTCCAAGTGATCATAATTATAACGCAATTGTGATTATCATTACTTTAAAAGTGTCTTTTGTTTAATACAATTATAATTTATTGAAAATATCATTATTTTTTTAAAAAAATCTTATAAATTGTATTAATTAAACATCTATTATTACATAAAGTTTATAATTATATTACAACTTTAAATATAACTAATTAATATAATTTATTCTATTTTAATTAATGTTATTTCAAATATATTATAAATTATTTTAAAGTGATTATAATTATAACGTGCATAATCACTTGGAATCCAAGGAGAAAATTAATTACCCAAAACGCTTTATATTATTGATAAAAAAAAAATGCGTAGTACATCTCTCAAGAGGATTGGGCCAATTTCAGTAGCAATGATAAAAGCGCAGATCACGTCAATTTAATGATTTGGTCTAAAGTGGTGCATGAAACATCGCCATATGACTGAATATAGTGGTAACAAAATTTCCACACACACCTTATTTGACACCACACCTAACTTGGTCGGTCAAAAAGGTTCCAAACTACTTATTTTTAACTTGTTTCAGTCGCAATTTTGCAGGAAAATGTCTAAATATATGATATGAACGTGTGTTTGCTTGGTGTACCTGTCAATATCTATATATATTCTTAATTTAAAATATTTAAAATTAATGTGTTAGCTTCTCCATTAACTTCTTTCTTTTTTTCAATCAGGTATTTTTAGGACTCGTTTGGTTGATTGTGAGAAGTACATTTCTCATGAAGTTACTTCCTAAAAATTTAATTTCCGTAAAATGTACTTCTAGAGAATTAAAAAAAGTTGTTTGGTTGAATTTTAGTGTTTAAAAATATAAATAGGAAAATAAAGAAAATTAAATGAAAAAATGGGGGAAGTTGAACCTGGCTAATCCCCCAGGTAAGTAAACTTTCTCCAATTTGGAGGTATTGAAATTCTTGAGAAGTTGAATTTATGTGTCTTTCTATCAACCAAACACATGAATTTATCTAACTTCCTGAGTTTTTAAATGACTAACCAAACAAGGTCTCATCCTCAATTTTTTTCCCATTTTTTCGTATTTTTGAATTAATTTTTCAAATAAAATATTTTTTTGTCTAGGTGTTAACCTCTTCTTAATTACTAGGTATCTTCGTTCCACCAATCAAGTTTTTTCTCCTTTTTTTACTTATTTATTTCCTTTAATTATTATTTTTATTCTTCTCTTTATCTCTTTAAACCAATCACATTTTTTTCTTTAATTTTTAACATGTTTACTAACTATCTATATCTATATATACTCTTAATTTATCTACTTAAGGTTTATGTGTCAGCTTATCCATACTTCCCCCTTTTTTCCAATCAGGTATTTTTCTCCTTAATTTTTTTCCCATTTTTTTTTCAAATTTTTGGATTATTTTTTCAAATAAAATACTTTATGCATACGTGTCATCCTCTCATTTCCACCAAACATTTTTGTTTATTTTTAACATATTTACTAAATATTGAACTTAATTCAAAACATTGAATTCAATTTAATATAACTATTGGGCTTAACTCAAATTTATTTCCTATATTTACTCATTTTTCTTTCTCTCTTTGTCTTTTCAAACCAATTACATTTTTTCTTTTTATTTTAACACATTTACTATATATATATATATATATATATATATTCTTAAAACATAAAAGTTTTAGCCTGTGTGACATCCCTACATTTTTTAGCTCTTTAAATCAACCTATTTTTTATTTAATTTTTCTTCTTATTCCCTTTAAACCAATCACATTTTCTCTTTTGTTTTTAATATATTTACTAATAGTTAGGCTTTATTTCAATATTGAATTTAATATAATCTAATGCTTAGTATTAATTTATATGTAAATCAGTATATATTATAAATATCTAATCTATATTACTACTTAGAATATATAAGCCTTTATGATGATTTTGATATTGGTTATGCCACATCATATTCAAACAAAGTTGTGGTGATATTTTTTTACTGAGTGATTTAAAATATCTATATTTATGTATTGTACTTTACATGAGATTTTTTTTAAAAAATAATTTTCTGAGATATTTATAAGATACATTGATGGTAAAAAAAATTATGATTTTTATCTTAACTTTTATTAATTTTTTTTATATTATTAAGATTTTAGTTATAAAAAATCACACCATGACATGGAAATTGTACTAGTATACTTTTAAAACCGAATACTTTCCGCCTACGTGTCAGCCTCTCCTTAATTCTTTCATTTCCACCAATTAAGTTTTTTCGCCCTTCTTTGATTATTTATTTCCTTTCATTTTTTATTCTCCTATTTGTCTCTTTAAATCCATCATATTTTTTCTTTTATTTTAAATATATTTACAAACTATTGGGCTTGATTGAAAATATTGAATTCCATCTAACGCACATGCTTGATCAATCAATAAAAAAAAATTCCCTTCATTATTTTTTTTCTTCTACCCTTCATCTTTTCAAACCAATCACATTTTTTCTTTTATTGTTAATACATTTACTAACTATATATATTCTTAAAATATAATAGTTTTAGTTTACACGAGTAACGTGACATGCCTACCTTTTTTTAGTTGTTTTAATCACTCTAATTTTTCATTTAATTCTTCTTCTTCTTTCATTTATCTCTTTAAACCAATCACATTTTTTTAGCATAGTTTTAGCTGATCTTGAGTTCATCTTCCAGAAGTTCGAGGCTAAGTTGTCCGGTTCGAAGTCGAATACTCTGAGCTTCGTAGGTAGGATTACGCTTATAAATTTTGTGCTCAGTTCCCTCCCGGTCTATTGTATGGGAGCTTTCCAATTTCCAGCCGGAGTGTGCAAAAAGATCGAGAAAATATGCAGAGGTTTCCTGTGGGGATCAACGAACACAAGGAGAAGAGTGCATAAGGTAGCATGGCAGGAGATAATCAAACCAAAATGCATCGGAGGTCTTGGTGTCAAATCTATGGAGAACCTTAACCTGGCCCTTGTGGCTAAGCTTGGGTGGCGGTTTATAATGGAAGAGGAGAGCCTTTGAAAAGATGTGCTCACCGACTAATATGTTGGGACTGCTTTAGGGAGATCTTCGGGTACCTCGCATATTTTTGGAAAGGGATACGCAGAGGTCTGGAGAAGGTTATTAACCCAGGGCTACGTTGGAATATAATAGATGGAAGAAGCGGGGATTTCTGGAATGATAGATGGGTTATGGAGGTTCTTTTGCAGACTTTGAGGATAGGAGGAATGGGGGATGATCTGCCGGAAAGTGTGGGGGAGATGTGGGTTGATGGTAAGGGGTGGCGTTGGGACATCCTTTGCACAAGTCTTCCTGCGAATGCTCTTCTCAAACTGGCTGCCATTGCAGTCTCGGAGGGGGAAGACGTTCCTTGTTGGGAACTAACAAAGGATGGTGATTACACAACGAGGTCAAGGTATGAGGCAATCTGTAAGTGGGGAAATTGGCAAAGCAATGACACTATATTCTACAAAGCTGTGTGAAAACTAAATGTTAACGAAAGGATTCGGGCATTCATGTGGATCGTGAGCAAAGGAGGAGTAATTACTAATGCCGAGCAGGTTAGAAGAGGCTTTTCCATCTCCACTTGTTGTCCGGTATGTAATCTTCAAGATGAATCAATTGAACACTTATTTGAAGAATGTGATGCTGCCAATATATTTTGGATGCAGGCGTTGAGTTCGGCGACAAGGAGACAATCTTGGAATCTTCCTTTCGCATCTTGGCGCATGGAGAATGTCCTGTTGACGGAGAAGTTTGAAGAAGGAGGAAAATGGAGCTTTCTTCGCAATTGCGGTGTGGAGGTTGTGGAAACGGAGGAATGAAATCATCTTTTGGGAGACCGGGACAGCGGACAACAACAGGTGACGGTTTCAGATTGCAACAGAGTCATGAAGGACTACAGGGAAGCTAGGAGAAGACTTGGTTGGAGCAATACGGAAGCCAAAACAAGGATTAAAGAGATCCGATGGGAGCGACCGGGACAAGATTGGGTCAAAATAAACACAGATGGGGTCGTGCGTGACGGTTACTGCGCAAAGGCGGGGGGTGTAATTCGAAACGCTGAGGCGGTGTGGCTCAGTGGCTTTGCCTACAACATAGGCTCGTGCACTCCTTTGCTAGCAGAAGGTTGGGGAATTTTGAAAGGGCTAGAATTAGCCTGGAATATGGGTTTCAAGAAGGTCCTGATCGAGTCTGACTCAGAGATGTGTGTAAAGCTCATTGAAAGGAGGGTCAAGCTCTCACACCCGCTATCTAGCCTGGTGGATCTCTGCCATGACTTCCTCCGTAGAGACTGAGTAGTCCAGTTTTGCCATATTTACCGCGAGGCAAACTCGGTGGCGGATGAGTTAGCCTCTTTCGCGTTCTCTCTTCCGCTTGGTTTCCATTTGCTGTTGTTTCCTCCCTCGGGCCGGTGTTTCTTCTCTTTTACTTTTGAATGAATAGGGGATGTCCTGGACTAGAACACGCCATGTGTAATTTCTTTTTGTAAACTTTTGTGTTTTCGGTTTTTAATTTAACGGTTTGGGGAGTCGTATGAAGACTCGTAAGTTCGAATCGCTGATGAGGTCCTGTATGGAAGTTGTGTGGAGGAGACTCGCAATCCTGTCGGTGGTCGAGTTGATCTCCCGGAAGACGTAGCCGAATTATACCCTTTCAAAATGTTGGAGGAAATTGTGCCCTTCCAAAATGTTGGAGGAAATGAGGAACATGGTGTCAGAGATCAACATCTCAATCTCCCATGAGCAGCTCCACAATCTTCGCAAGCATTTGATGACGATTAGGTTGTAACCCTCAATCATGACACCGGAAAGACCAAGCTCTTTCGCCTTCGCAACACCTCCTTTAAGAGTAAGAGCCTCTACCACTAGTGTGGAAATGTGCTCACATTGGAAACCGCTATAGTCGATGATTGGCCCGTGGTGGTCCCTGATGATAAAATCTGCAGATGCCTCACCATAAGACAGTTTGGATCCATCAAAATTAATTTTGAATGATCCATTAGCTGATTTGCTCCATCTCAATTTTCTTCTTTTTCTTCTTGCACATGTTCGTGGTTTCTGGTTATATTGGGGCTCATCCTCAAATATCAAATTAGATGTTTTCCAGTTTTGTTGTTGTTGATTGGTGTAGTTCATCATATTTTGAATTGATGTTGTATTTATATTTTTCGATTCCTACTTGTTCATAACCACCACAATGTCTTCGCTAGTTTCCCTTTTTACTTAGGGTTGAGTTTGTTGAATATTTCACAAATGATGATATTTTCATTAATATTCTGACTAAAAAGAGATTTTATTTAAAATATTTTTTGAAGACTCCACCTTGATTGTAAGACATTGAGTTACTAACCTGCAGGTCATACCAGAGAATGATGAAAGACAAAACAAAGCCTTGGTTTCAAGGTCTTGAAACCAAGGTCAAAGCCTCTGCATTGTAATCCATTTATGCGTTTCTTATGCCTAACATATTATATATATAAGATTATTTGCAGGACTTTCGACAAGTTTTGGGCCATTAAACTAAAGGGATTTTGGGCCTTACTTCTTGGGCCTGTTCCGTTATACATACTTGTCATATATATAGGGCTCTATTTTTTAGAACATGTTAAAATTGCTTTTTAGAACAATAATTAATTACCCTTCTAATTAGAATAATTTACAAACAATACCCTTTCTTCCCTTTCACTGAAATTAAAGAGAAACCGATGTCAAATTAGCGCCGGAGATGATCGGAAGCAATTAAAGAGAAACCACTGTGTGTGGATGATGACTGATCGGCTGAGAAGAAGAACAACAGCAGCTTCGTATGGGGTCCAATGATGGCCATTCCAATTGTCCTCGGAGCTCTCTCTGTGCTCTTCTTCTTTGTGTTTTCCATCCGACGTTCACACCAGAGGATTTCTAATCGTCTACCTGCAGTACCCAGTTAAGCATATAATTAATTAACTTCAATTAATCATTTGATATTTAAATTGATTTGTGCTTTCTTTCAGGGTAACTTTGATTGATTTCTTCAGAGTTTTCATAAACCTATCACATACCTCGATTTGTTCAGTGATCGAAGGATGTTCATGGTGCGACCAGTACCAGGTTTGGTCGGTGCGACCAGTACCGGGTTTGGTCAGTGCGACCAGTACGGGAGATGGTCGGTGCGACCATGGTCATTGCGACCCGTTGTCCTAGTGGTCGTTGCGACCAATTGGTCTTGTGGTCGTTGTGACCATAGCATGCGCTAAACGGCAAAATTACCTTACGCTAAACAGAAAACGTATATATATATTCTTGCCTTCATTATCTAACCCTTTTAGGTAAGTGGATCTCATGAAATCGACCCAAGGATAAAATCCAGATTGTCAAATCATTCATATCTCAATTGAGTACATCATGGGTTAGAGACTTTGGAAAGAACTGATTCGGAGGAATTCAAACTTCAACGGCTCTCCCTCCATGTCATAACAAAACCAGCTATTTATAGACGAATGCAAGAAGACAAGAGGCAACTAAGCAAGCTATACATCACTACGATCAAGTCTTCCTAAAGCATTCATTGTCCTCAGTTTCTCTAAAGCACTTTAAGTTTAGCGTATTGTTTTGAGAGAGACACAAGAGCTTATTGTTCAAGTCATTCTTTTTACACTAAGTGTTGCTACACTCGATCTAGACACACTCCTGTGTGTGGTGAGGGCTTCCATTTCACTTGTGAGGTTGAGTGCTAGAATAGAAGCGGTGAGATTTTGTATAAAAGAAGGGAAGTTGTTCTAGGAAGTTCTAGGCTCAATGAAAGTGAAATAAGAAGTGTTGAATCTTATGAGTTGCTAACCCTAGGCGGGGACGTATGCCAAGTTGGTGTCAAACCTCATTAACAATTCGTGTGTTCATTTATTTATTCCGCATTTATTTTTATTGCTTGATTTTAGTTTGTCAAGATTTGGTAGCCATATCAAGGTATTGACAAGTTACTCTGAGTTTTCTCTAGAGTTATTTTATTTTGAAAAAATCGAACATACTCTATTCATCCCCCTTCTAGAGTATTATTCATCGACTTATAGACTCTTCAATTTTTTTTAAAGCAAAACTTTTCTCTATTTTCTTCTTCATTATTTTAAATTTTGGTCTTATGTAATAGTCTTATAAAGGATGGCATGTCCCAGCTACTTTAAATTTTGGTCTAACGTCATAACCTTTAATCTAAATATAGCATACTGCATATACGATACTGTAATTAAAACTTCTCTCTATTTTCTTTTTCATTTTCCTATTTTCACTAGATTTGTTTTTAAAATTAGGGGCTCGTTTGGTTGAATGCGGGAAGTACAATTCCCAGGAACTTACTTCCCATGAATTGAATTCCCGTGAAATGTACTTCCCATGAATTGAAAAAAGTCGTTTGATTGAGTTTTGTTTTTTAGAAATATAAATAGGAAAATAAAGAAAATTACATTAAAAATAGTGGAAGTTGAACTTACCTAGTCCCCCTAGGTAAGTGAACTTCCTACGATTTGGAGGAATTGAAATTCCTGGGAAGTTGAATTCCTGTGTCTTTCGGTCAACCAAACACAGGAATATATTCTACTTCCTGGATTTTTAAAATTCCTGGGTTTTTAACCAAGTAACCAAACAAGGCCTAGGTATTCTAGCCAAATCTTATTCTCTTTTTTTCCCCTTTAACACTTATTTTATTTTATTTTTTATGTTTATTTTTATTTTTTTGATTAGGAAAGAATTCGGGCGAGTGAACTCTACCTGATAGCATCCTTACGGATGAGGTTTAGAAGACCAGAATCGTTGTAAATTTAATTTTCACTAATTTCACTTTTGGTGAAATTAGTGAAGTAAAAAAAAGTGAAAATTTTCTAATTGTAAAATGTAGAATTGCAACTAAACTAGAGGAGTACGTAAGTTAAATTTCTTTAAAATAGAAAATTTTAAATTTATGAGAATTTAACTTTCTAAATTTACATGTGACAAAAAAAATTCAACTTTCTAAATTTACATGTGACAAAAAATTCAACCAAACACATATTTTATTTACTTCTTGGGTTTTCAATTATCAACCAAACGACCCTTATTTATATTTATCCCTCCTTTTTTTTAGTGTAAGTTATTAATGTATCCGACCTCTTAAATCTTTAATCGCATCAGCATTCATCAAATGGTAGATAATTGAAAAATGAATAAAAAAACTGGAAAACATTGTTAAAGGTGGTCCTTTACTATTGATACAGAGCATTTGGTATCCCCACTTCCCAGGTATTCCTAGCTAATCTATCTACCTCTTCTCAATAATGGACTGAACCACTAGCATTACCCTACAGTAACATGCATAGTAGATTTTAGATAAGCTACCATTGTTTGTCTCACACACACAAATATATATATGAATATTTTATGTAAATATTTACGTGTTACTCTTGTACACCATTTGACTAGGATAGACCAATATACTGATATTTGAGTTAAATACTATTGATGGTCCATATGTACTCACTACTCATATATATTTGGAATCATTTGATAAATTAATAAACGAGTTTGAAGAGAGCTTTTTTCGAGTATAGAGTAGTTCTAGTTGCGTATGACATATATAGAGTAGTGACGATTTATGAAAAACTTTGTAAATTCTACAAAATCTGAGATATCCGGACTTGAGTTAAGCCGAATCACATTTTCAATCGAGCATACAAATGTGTTTATACTAAACTAGTTTAAGTGAGTGAATGGGTTAAAACTGAGCAATTTTTGAGCCGGATGCGAACCGAGCTTGAATTATTCTCTTCAGGTAACAACCCTACCTTTGACACTATACTTTTAGCTATTTTTAAAAAAATTGCTTACAAATATTTAGGTCATTGTTGAAAAGCCTCCAAGAACGAATAACTTAACCTTACTTCGTGCGTGCATTATTGGATATCATCTTAGATTGATGAATCCGATGGTGGGTGCTAGTAGCGCGCCTAACACACAAGTCGAGTGAGGTTTCATTCTAAAACGAATTGATAATAGAAGGAGTAGTCCATCGACTTATATACAAAGACTTGTTATACTCAACTTTTAATGTATAATTGTTTTTGGTCTCATTCACATCTCTCGATCAATAACGATCACCCGTGAAAGATGACCCAGAAAACGTCATCGACTTTACGTTGTCTCGAGTCATGCGCGGATAATCATCGAGCCAAATCTTAACTAGTTAATAGGTTGTTCAAGTACTTAGTATAGTGACTCACCGACGTTGAGCCAAGTGCAAATAATAACTAGAGAAAATATGTATGTTTACTGTGTGATTGCAGAAAGGGCAAAGCGTGGGATTGCATATATCTCGATAGGGGGAAATCAACACAACTTGTTTAGACATTTTGGAGACAAAGCGTGCAATTTAAAGTGCAATCTGCAAAATATTTGCAAACTTCAATGTTGTCATTTGTCAATGTCATCCCTATATGCCTTTGCACCATCTTTTTTGTACATACTTTAGTTATTAAATGTGTTATTGGATTTCCAATACATTATGATTATAAATATAAATACTGTTATTTATTTAAGTGTTTAAAATAACATAATTTTAAAATAAATTATATAAATTTATAAAGTAATTTTAAACTTAAAGCAATAGTAATTGTTTAATCAATATAATTTAAATGATATTATTTTTATATTTTTTTGGTAGACATGATATTATTTTTTATGTTTATATTGTTTTAAACACGCAATAAAATAAGTTGAACAAATAATTTCCAGAGGTTTATATTTATGAGTGTATAAGTGTATTATAAATATATTATAATATAAATACTTGAATCAAAACACACCTATATCTCTCAAGTAATTGTGCTCCTAGTGTACTCTAGTTTTTAGGAAAAATGGAAAAAAAACTAACTCGTGAAATATAATTTTGAACTAAAACTAATATAAACTTTAAAAATGATAATTTTATATATATATGCAAACAATCACTATATTAATTTTTTAAGGAATACCGTTACCTTGTGATTTTCGAAGAACTTTCTAGTCATCTTTGCCACATATTGTAAAATTATTTGCCAACTCATTTTCAATTTTTTACAAAATTTAAAAAACAAAGTTAATAAAAAAAAATAAAGCTGGTAGTAATTAAAAGCATCTCCAAATCCAACATTTTCCCCAAAATTATTCCAAAATAGGAAAACCAAAATGTATTTTCTAAATTACTTTTGCTCCAATTTTTCCATTTTAAGATTTAAAAAAGTATTTAGTTTTAGATAATATTATACACTTATACATATGTTAAAGACCCTATTTTTTTTCTTCTTATTTTGAAGAATATATATCAGATTAAAACAATGCTTATCCTAAAAAACTCTAAAATAGAGAATGTTGAAAAAATGTCTCGAATTAGCACATCATTAAAAAAACTTATTATAAAATAGATTTATTAAATTATTTATAAACATAGTGATATTTTAACATTTTGTACTCTTTTAAGGTTAGTGACCTTAATAAATAGACATCTTGGAATGTTGGATTTGTTTTTTTCTCAAATGAGAACCGGACCGACTCTAACATTGTATAAAATTCGAATTAAAAAGTTATAGCTTGAATGAAACTAGTAAATTGTAGGCTACAAAATTAAGGGATCCTGAATATGATTTAGCTTTTAGCTACTTTTATTCTAAAATTTCTTAACAATTTGTAATCGGGAGAAAGAATCCATTGAAAAAACCCTAGTTTTGTTTCATTTCCTTTATGATTATTGTATTCAATAAAGCAATAATACAGTATTTCATTTCGAATTTATAAATATTTTTTTTAAATCAAAAAGGGTAAATTACACCAACCCATTATCAATTTCTTTAAACAACAACAATTATAAATTAAGAAAGTTGATAATAAAGCTCATAAATTATTATTTTATAAAATCACACTAATCTTTTTACGTTTGAAAACATCTAAAAAGTTTTACAACACTACTTCATTTATCAAAGTTAACATAATTATAAAATCGATAAACTGGGAAATTTTTTTAAATTTTTAATTAGTTTAGCCTTTTTTTAATTAGATTTTTTAGGGTCGTTTGCCTTTTTTGTAGAAAATCTTTCCCAATTTAGTGTCTTATCCTATGCCCTTGGGGTATAGAATAGAAAAACCATTATAAAATATATTAAAAAAAAACTAATTTGTGGAAGGTTTTTCTAATTTTCCCCCTGGTTTTCTAATTTTTACCGGGAGACTTTCCAAAAAGGAGGTAAAATTATCACTGCAATAAATCTTAATAAGTGCTTTATTTGATGGTGACACTTAAGGAATTAGTGGCTAAATTTGTTTTAATTTGTGGATTTTTATTCCGTTAAATTTGGTAGCCATACTTTGAAATTTTGCCATATAAAAACTACATTCCCCATACCCCACCACCCACTTTCTGTCTCACATTTGTCCAATCAATTAAGCATAGTATATCATTGTTCTAAGATTTATTTATTAACATTTTTTTTTCAAAAAAAAGTGACTTAAACCTACCTAATCACTTTAATTATCTACCCACTTTAAGATTATTAAAAATGAAGAATGCAATAAAAGTATATATATATATAATTCAATCAATCAAAGGTTGTATCAAAAAAAAATTTTGGTAAATAAATTTGAAGGTATAGTATAAAGTAATAAAAATCGTAAATTAATGAAAATGAATAAGCTTAAAATTAAAACAAGTGTATAAAGTGATCCTTTAATTCTCATTTTAGACAGACGACGGAGAGGAGGCGGAGGCGGTGGGGGTATGCTTGACTCCTCATACGCCATCCACGGAGGCCGCCGGAGCTCCGGCGAGCTCTGCAAATGGCATACAGGGAGCCAGGCATACGCTAAGCACTACATCTCATGCTCTTTCTCTCTCCGCCGTCAATCGATCTCTACGTATGGAAAACTCATCGTAAAGAAAACTTTAAAGATTAAAGATTGAACCTTTAGCCGGACATGGACGAGCTAGCAGGATCAGTGGTATATATAGGAAAGATGGAAGGAGGAAAACACGGAGATCGGCCAATTCGCAACTGTAAAGGCGAGGAATTTCAGGAGTAACGAGATGCTTTCACGATGGAGCATGTGAAAAATGGGGGCAGAGAACAACCTAGAGAGAAAATCGGGGGAGGGGAGGAAAAGAGGGGTTTTTGGCTTGGTTGTGGGGTTTCGCCATTGATGTCGGTTCAGTTTCTTGCTCTAAATATAGGGGATTTCAAGGAGGGATGAATTAGGTTTTAATTTGGGGGTTTTTGGTAAACTATTTTAATTTAATTTAAATTTAATTTAAAATTTTAATATTTATTTTTTGAAAAAAGGGAAAGGGGATGAAAAAGGAGGGATGATGCTTTTGCTTTGTTTGTTTCTCTGAATCACCATTTGGCATGGAGTGCTTGGAACATCATAGATTCCTCTCTAATCTTACTAACTCCATTTCCATTCAAATTTTATAATTATACATTTACTTCAAACTAACATATTTAATTGATATTTCGGTTAAAGGGAACAAAACTGGCTTCTTTTTTTTTTAATTGAGAGTCATAACGGTCTAATTATCTTTGTTTGAATGGGGTTTTAGATTGCTCTAAAAAAAATGATGGGCATTTTAGGCAAGGCCAACTTTGGTAAAAAATCTCTAAAATAGAGATTAAAATATTAAAATCTCTAAATAAAATTCACTTAAACTCTAATAACTTTTATATTTTATAAATTTTTACATTTATTAAATAGTACTCTGTATAATAAATAAATGCTTTTATTACATATATTTAGTTTACATTTCTAACAACTTTATTTAGACTTAATTCTAACATTTAAGCTCATATTATTGGTGAACTAATATATGTTACCCATGCAAGACATATTAAATTTTTTTTATTATTATTGTATTCTCGCATGATATTTTTTTAAAACAAACTCTAGTGATAAATTTGATATTTATTTTTAAATGATATTAATATTGAATTTAGATTGTTACTAAAAAAAGTTATCATAAAATTGGATAAAATGTTATTCAAATTTAATCTTATTATTTTTAATTGATTAATATATATTTTATTAGAAATTAGATTGGTGATTTATCATATATGATTAATTCATTAAATTAATTAACTAATAGGGCTTACTTTATAATTTACTTATAAAAATAAAATCATTCGAATATGAGTTATGAGTTCAAGTGAATATTTTTTTGATGTGAAAGTTTTATAGACTATTTTTTAATGTGAATTTTATAGCATTAAATTGGATGAAATTAATAACATAGCATAATTTAATTATGTTTCAGTGATTACTTTTGAATATTCAAAATATGCAAATTTTCACACAAAGTGCTCAAATATAACCACAACACCTTTGTGCAAAAACTTTTAACATTTTTCAATAAAATATGAATCATTTCTATTAGTTATTTTTCTTTTTAATTTAGTTATATTTATTTAAAGATAGATGTTTATAAAATATACACATTTAACCAATGAAATAAAATATCAAAAAGTGATAAGTATAGTTGAACCATTGTATTAATGTGTTTATTTGCACATTTAACCATTAAAGTTAGTGTAATTGTAGGAACTGTCGAAGAAGAATTTTTTTGGTCAAAATATTTATTCTTAAAAAACGGTTGAAAATATGTTAAAAGTAAAAACTCGCAGTGACCTGTTCGAATTAAAAAAAAATTAGTCCATGCTATATTTTCCAATTTTCTACGAATATTGTATTAATTTATACAGGATTACCTAATCTCTTATATGAAAGCATGCAGAATAAAAATATTATTTATACTTAATTTTTTATATAATTTTAAAAACTCATATAACACACTTACGAGACTACATTAGTCTTCCAATGTTGACTATAATATATAGTTTTTATAAAATCTATATAATATAAATAATAAATAAATATATGAAAGCAGAAGCAATTTCTTACCCAAAGATTTTGCCAACTAGCAACTTTTGAATTTATACAAGTATTTTCATTTTTTTTCTTTTTTTATTTCCATAAAACGCCGCATGACAATCTATAGATTTAATTAAATGTTTTTTTCTTCTTCTTTTAATATCATGTATTCTCCAATAAGCTTTCTAAAACCGCTTGTACATGCGTTTTTTAATTTCTCAAATATTTCTAAAATATTTTTGTATTTTTTTGAGAAAATAGATACACGATATCTATATAAAATATTTAAAATCGAAACAATATTTATTGAAAAGAATTTATCACATGTACGACTTTATATTTTTTTGTTTATTTTTTCTTATACTGCGCCACGTGGATGACTTGGTTTTTTCATCTCAAATAATAGAACGAGTCTTCATCCCACCAAAACCCTAATTCTTATTTCGAAATGGTTCAACTGGAAAGGACTTGTGAGTAATATCCAAAGGTCAACAGTTCAAACCCCGAATGACCGCTCTCTATTTACCAAATCAAGAGAACTACCATGAACTCTATAACTTTCACTTTCTTTCTAAAAAAAACCATATTAACTCCATAACCTTCACTTTCTTTCTAAAAAAAAAACCATCATGAACTCTATAACCTCCACTTTAATTCTCCAATAAAAATCACCATGAACCCCATAACTTCCACTTTCTTTCTCAAAAAAAAAATGATGGTGTTTGTATCTATATTCTGCATTTCAGGAAATTTTCACACCATATCATCAATCGAGAGCACAAGAGCTTCTTGTAAGCTTGATAATTAAGCTAACAAAAATAACTCACTACATGATGCAAAGATCGAGGTTGTAGAAATTCACTAAACAAACAATAATTATGTTCATATGAATAGTTTTTGCATCTTATATTTTACATATTACAAAAAATCTTTTTTACATTAAGTAACCTCCCACTTATGATGAAAAAACCTCTCACTACTTCTCATTTTCCTCAAATCATGTAATAGACCTTACTTTACCTTTTTTTTATAACCGCTGTCATCGATTACGATTCTTCTTGTAATTCTAATTCTTTAATTTTTGCCAAACTAACCAAACCCATCTCTATTTTAAAGGATTTAAGAGGATCTCCAAAACACATGATGTGACAATTGTCCACGAGCAATAGTGCTCTTAGACCACGTGCAACAGAGAGTCACACAAATATTAACTCATTTCAGGCATATCAACAACTATTCCTGTCAGATCAGCTTTCCACTAACTTTTTACTTTTTTCATGCATAGTAGAGAGTCGCGATTCGCGTGACTCTTATTTCACTTTACAATTTTTTTTAAAAAAAATTTAAGCTAAATGTTAATTTATTTTACTTAATTTTTTTTATTAATAAATATAATTAAAATTAAAAAGGCACAAAATTAAAAAATTATTTTTTCCAAATATATGTAAAATGGGTGTCATTAGATAGATAAAAATAAATTTATTTATTTTTTTGAATTTTATTTTTGGGTGAAAAGGAGGTTTTAATTATATTAAAACCCTTGACATATGGCACATTTCCACTAGTCGAAATCTGAAAAGTGCCCCAAATTTTTTTTTTGAAAAGTGCTTTTGGGTGTCATTTGAGTCGACTTCGGCTCAATTGGAAGAGTCAGAATGGGCGACGCCAAACTTTCTTTCTCCTCCATTTCATAATTTTGGCTAACCTAGCAGGAGTTTTGATTCCTGAGGTTCGGCGTTGCACATAGTCTTAGTCTATCATTGGTCAAGTTTGACCAAATTTTAAATTGTTATTTTTATAAATAAGGGCAATTTTCTCACTTTTCAAAAGTTTGAAACCTAGAACTAAAACATAAACTTTATATAATTGATTGCACGATTGTCAAATATTTCAACATAAACTACGTATTTAAATGTTTTCCGTTTAATTTTAGTATGAAGGTTATCCAAAGATGAAGCATTTTGATTTAGTAAATGACATGTAAAATACGTATTTTATGTTTATTCATTCTTCAAACATTTATAACTTTTTACTCGGATGTCGGATTGGAACTTATAACAAAACGGGGCTATCGAAGAGAGAACTATTATAAGAAATTTAATTTTTGATTGGAGGAGCGATGGCTGCCTCTAGCACATAAAAAAAATCGCCTTTGATGGTACGAAAGATAAAAAAAAATGATTAAAATTATCCAAGAACTCAAAATCCCTAAAATGAGAAAGTTGTTGGAGATACTCTTACACAGAAACCATCAAACCTAACTAGGATTACTATCCAAAATAATTGACGATAAATGTAATACTCCATCGATCTCCTTATATATTAAGTTTAGATATTCCCCACCTCAGAGAACCTTTAGGATATACAAATGTACTTGTATGATGATTAGAGATGTTAAATCTCAATCAGAATCCATAATGATTAGAGATAAATCTCAATCAGAATCCATATTTGTTATATCCTGACTCAGATTTAGCCATAGACATGTGAGATTGAAAGGTTAAAGAAAGAAATTAGGGAAGAAGATGAAGGTTTAGGAGGAAGGCTATGGAAGAAGATACTGATGAATGAAACCACGGGTCAGAGAAAGAAGGAGATAGAAAAAGAGTAATTGGCATATTATTAATTCTCTGATATCTCTATTATAACTAATATTCTCTAATTAATACCCATATAATCTCTATACATGACAAAATCATACCAGAACATTAAACTAACATGTAAGTTAAGTTACCTAAGTTTGATATGAGAATAAGTGATCTAAATCCGACTGAACCAACATTTTGGCCTTATAATTACTGACTTAAAGTCAACCTAGTCAAACTTAACTTATACTTGACTCAAATGTAATGAGTTAAGGAGTATAATTAATTAACCAGCCTGATTCGAAATTAATAAAGAATTGAATAAATTAAAGAACCTTTTTTGTGTGTAAAATACAACCAAAGAAAGAAATCAATTCCATCTAATCAAAACAATGCAAGAATATATAAGAGGTACAAAATACAGTTTTGCTTTGCGTAGAAAAAGAATTTAGGAGTGTGAATGTGTTGCTGGCTGCTGCCCCCACCCCAACAAATCTCCCATAATTTTATTTTGTTTCTTCTCCTTTATTCCCCTCTTCTTCTTTGACCAATTTCAATTGTCCCTCCAATAGATCGAATCAAATCTATGAGCAACTATAACTTGTGAGTCTTGTCCTCTTTTTTTTAGTTTTTTTTTACCTCTACGAAACGTTTTTCCCTAATATATACTGTATTATTTATTAAGGTAATAGTGAAAAAGCTAAGAGGAACAAAAAATTATAAAAAAATAAGAAATTTTTTTGTATGTAATTATTCTTTGAATATATTGAAGAAAATCATAAATTTATTATTTAAATAGTCATTTTTAATAGAAAAATTAAGAGAATTAAAACAATATAAAATAAAATGAAGGTAGAGCTGCATGAACCCAATATTACCTCAAGATAATAAATTCCTCTCCTTACCAACTAAGTTAAATTGTCTTTGTGATTCTTTATATTCTCTCTGTCTCGAAATTTAGGTCGTTTTAGGCCTTTATTCTTGTATCAAAATAAATGTCATTTTAGGTTTTCTATGTAGAGGATAGTAAGTGTTGTTGACTTTTTTAAAGATTTTGATTGGTTAAAAAATATAGTAGATATTAGAAAACAATAAAATTTATGAAAAAAATTAGTGGAATGATAATGTTGATTGAGATGTGAGTATTTTTTTAAAACTTGTGCAAAATTCTAAAATGACTTATTCTTTTGATCTAGCTCTGTTCAATCTTATTCATGTAGAGTTATTATAGATATAACTAAACTATTGTCTTAATAGGGAATAATAAACCTTAAAAAGGTAAATAAAATATGGAATTTATATTTTTTTAGTATTTAAGATATTTTAAGCTAATATAATAACTTATCATAGGTGTGTTGTGTACCAATAATTTCTTATCCCGGATAGGAGGCGACAGTATTAGGCTAGAAACGCTCTCCTTGGGAGCGTTTCTTCTCGCCGCCGCTCACCCTCAACATCACCCCCGCATAACTCCACCGGTCTACCACCGCCTTGGCCACCGCCTACCCAACCTTCTCAGGGACGCTTGTGCTCAGGCCTCAGCTCCTCCCTCGGATCCACCCTCTTCGAGGTCACCCTCCACTTCGTTCTTAGCACCGACCTCGGTCGCCACTTCATTCTTCGGCTCTCTTTTCTGGCGCGTTTGCCGCCGCCAAGGTTTTGCCTTCCACGGCGTCGCCTCTCCATCACCGGGCAACCTCCTCCATCGTGCTTCGTCCTCGCTCTTGCCTGCGTCAAGCACTGCTTGCTCTGAGCTAATCCCTTGCCGATTTCGAGACGAAGTCCTCTATTCCGCCTGTTACGGGCGCCTTTGTGCCGACATGCTTTGCCGGTGTTTCCACTCCGGCCCCGCTTCACCGCTTCCGTCTTCTCTTCGGTTTCTTTGGCTCCGACCAAGGCTCCACGGTTGGAGTCGATTCCGTCGGTTGGGTGTTTAGCGCTTTGTTAACGCTATGTTGCTTTTCTTTGGAAAAGAAAAAAAAGGCAAATCAAAATTAAAAAAAAAAGCCTTGCTTACGTTGCTAACCTCCACTGTCGAGACTTTTTTTAGAGCTTTTCCTTTCCATTTCGTTCGTCTTTACCTTTGCCTTTGGATTGTTGTTCATTTTCTTGCTTTGTCCCGTCTCAGACACCTCTATTTTGACTACCTAGTAGTCTTCTACGATATTGTTATCGTCCTTGAGGGTTTGAAACGAATTGGGTTTTTTTATTGAGCAATGGTTTGTCTTGGGTTTTGATTTGTGGCCTGGTGTGCTGTGTTGTTCTTGTTGTGATGCAAGCCTCATGTGAACGGTGTTTTGATTTGTTGTATCCGAAGACGTCGTGGATTTGCGATCGATATTTGATGGCTCTTCAGAGTCCATAATCTAAGATGTCCGCTAGTATCCCCAAGGTTCTCTGTGTGCGTCATCCGTTGGTTGATTGATTCGTTTGTCATGTTGGTTTTGTTTTATGGTGTAGGATAGGGCTGAAAATCACCCATAGGTGGCCGACCCACCCGACCCGATTATACGGGTGAAAATCCGAAAAAACCCGGGTGATGGATGGGTGATGGGTGGGTGAAACAGGTGATAGATGATATGCTTTTCACCCATTACCCAAACCATCACCCGATCCATTACCCGACCCGCTTAACCACCCGTTAACCCACACGATTATTTAAAAAAAAATCACAGTTTATTAAAAAAAATATAGTCTAACATAACTACATATTTATCCCTTTTTCTAATTCTAGCCAATCTTTTTTCTAACATAACTACATACACTATTAGAGTGTTAGCAATTTTGCTCGTTTCAGCGACTTGGTTAGTATTTAGTGTATTAAGGCATGATTTAGCCAAATTGTTATTTTTTTAACAATGAGTCTAGCAATGGACTTAAGTTCATCTCATTTGATTTGATATTCAAATTTTAATGTTAACTTTGTAAGATGAGGATAGTGATATAATGTATGAATAAACCATTTATACATTTAATAAGATTTCCACGTTGACGTGGTTTGTGAAATTATCGAATATGATCGCTTTCGAAATATGTCTTGTGACTCATTTTCCTTTAATTTACTTCACCCGATTATCCACCCGATGGATCGGGTGATGAATGAAACATTAGACGAACGGGTGATGGGTTGGGTGAAACTTTTTTGTGATGGGTCGGGTGGAAAAATGGCTCCACCCACCCATCACCCGACCCATTTCCACCCATAGTGTAGGATAGCTTGCACGTTTATTTTATTTTCGCATTTTCATTTCTGTTATTTGCTTCGGGTTTTTATTTTCTGTCATTTGCTTCTATTATTTGATTTGGTTGTACATGATAGTTAGTACATCTACCAGCTTGTCTGGTCTCTCGGATTCTCTAGACTTGTCTAGAGAACTGAATTATTATCCTGCTTTAAAAAAAAATCTTATCTCGGTAGTAAAAAAGTGGTGTTTCTTTGTTTATCATCATAAAGTAAAGGATTTAAATCTCACTAGTGGTATTTGGTATTTGTAATAGGGTATACCATGGCATGAAAATGGCTAGCGGTTTCTCATTTGGCTTTCTCATTTGAGCAAATTGTCGTTTAACTTTCCTACTAGATGTGTACATTAATAACTAGGTCTTATATATGTTTGATCAAACCTACATATGTAGCTAGCGTAGGAGGTTGAAATAATGATCTAGCTTTGTCCGGTCTTAATCATATGTAGTTGTAGATATACGAGTAGTTAAATTGTTTTCTTAATATGGAATAGTATATCTTAAGAAAGATGAATAAAATATGAACATTAATTATGAACTATTAAATACTGTGTTTTTTAGTGGTTGCCCTATTTTAAATTGTACCAATTAATAGATCAAGTCATCAACAGCTCTACAATAACATATCATATCACAGTGTCAATCAATGATCTCTTATCACTTGATTTTGATAAATATACCAGGGAATTGAACCGAAAACTCTTGTATACTACTCTGATATCGAGATCCTGTTCGACTCGACTACCCCAACATAGTTTCAATGACCTCGACAATAAAAAAAGTGTTTTATTATGCCTCACAGCCTTCACTATTGTGAGGTTAAGGGTTGAAATTTTATTAGTGACATTTATCAGGGGCAACTCGTTGCCTTGACAAAACGTGCAATTGCATAGGGCCTCAAATTTTTAGGGGCCTCAAAAAATTTCTAAAGCATATATATAATTAATATAAATAAAAAATAGAGAAAAATAATAAATGATTTGTTAGCTCAATTGACACAAGGCAATGAGTGATTTTTCTGCTTTTAATTGTAACTGTGTTCGAATCCCCTTATTCCCATTTTTTAGCCTCAGTCCCCCACAATCGACCTCTCAAACCATATTCATCTCCACTAAAGAAAAAACCCTAATTAATTCAAGTTATTCAACCATTACAATCGACCTTCAACATTGAGGATTTTGAAAAGTAATATAATATCTTTACTTATATATTTACTTATCTATTCTCTTTCTTACATTAGGTTGAACACAAGATTTTGTATCTATGAGAATCTCTTTTGCTAGTAAATTTGGTGCATCGTTTTCTCTGTTCAATTAGTAATAAAAAAAAGGTATCGATATATAAGTTGCACAAAGCCTCAAAAAGCAATGGAGCGACCCTGATATTTACATTAAAGTGGATATTCATGTCTTGAAATGGATTGAGTTTATTTGACGACGGTAACCTGTTTAACTTTCTCGATTCAATTCAAGCAGCTTATCGTTTAGTTTTTTTCGATTCAAGTGTTTTGTAGGACAGTGTTCGGATTGGTAAAGAATTGGGCTCGTTTGGTATCGATATTTAGATACCAAGATATCGATATCGGTATCGGTATCGATATCGATATCGGTTCATATCTTGATATCAAGATATCGATATCGGTTGATATCTTGATATCAAGATATCGGTATCGGTATCAAGATATCAATATCGAGTGATATCGATATCAAGTGATTCCTCTCAAAAAATCAGTATATCAAATAAGGCTAAATTTGATATCTAGATATCACTTGATATCGATATCTGGCGATACCAAATACAGATATCAGATATTAAGTGATATCTGGGAATATATACCAAACACTAGATATCGATATCACTTGTGATATCGATATCTAGTCATATCAAATACAGATATCAGATATCGGGGGTTAATATCCGAAATCTGATATATAAATATCAATACCAAACGACCCCTTAGTCGATAACTTTCAACACCCACTTCAGTTTTTTTTTTTGTTTTTTTTTTTAAAAAACTTAGGTCGATGCTTGTACTCTAGCTATACTGGAGGGGTGTACACTAATGTGTACATCTTGTCTGTAGGCATATTGAAAATCAACAGTTAGAAACCATGGTCGAATTAAGTAGGATTGATCTAAACCAATGCAAGTAGATCCAGTTTGTCTAAAATCAAATTTAAGAATATGATCAAAACAAATCATCTGCATCAATATTCATCATAATAATCTTATTGACAATTAACACGTTAATACTACCTCCGTTTCCTTTTAATTGACTTTTTACTATTCATGCACGTTTTTTAAGGTGTGAAAAACTATATGAAATAATAATTTTTTAAAATATTTTTTTCGATAATCTCATACTTATTGGTGATAAGTATAATATTATTAAAAAATATTATTAAAATATTAATATTTAATATAGTTTTGATCGTTCTAAAACTATGTGCATGACTTGAAAAAGTCACTTAAAAGGAAACGGAGGGAGTAATTAGTATCCTCGTTTTTCATGAAGTCAAAGTCAAACTTGATGCCAACTCTGGCCTCATAAAGCTGAAATTTTTCCAAAGAAATACAGTAAATAAAGTGAAGAGTTTAAAAAAAAAAGCCATTGGCGAGCATATATGCAGCAGAGGATATTGTAAATGATGACAATCACGACCACTATTAACTTAGATAAAATTACATAAAACTAACCGTTAAATACCTCATTTTTACTTAATCACTCGCTATGATATATTTTGTACAAAACCACCCATAAAAGGGTATCTGTTTACAAAAGGGTGGTAAGTTGAACATCCGGAAACGCATGCGGCATGCGCGACAAAAGTGTGCCTCCTTTTGAAAGTGAAATAGATTTAGATTTTAAATTATTTTGATTTGCTACCTTTATTTTGATTGAATAACAAAAGATCAACTCATACGATGAATGACCACGGTGAATTGGGATTGCCTTTCGGTTTGAGAAAACCAAGAGTGAGCGGCTGCTTAAAGTAAAACTAAGGGGCCGTTTGGTATTGATATCTAGATATCAGATATCGGATATCAGCCCTGATATCTGATATCTACTGTTTGGTATGGCTTAGATATCGATATCACTTAAAGTGATATCGATATCTAGTGTTTGGTATCCTGCAGATATCACTTGATATCTGATATCTGTGTTTGGTATCGCCAGATATCGATATCAAGTGATATCTAGATATCAAATTTAGCCTAATTTGATATACTGATTTTTTGGAGGTATCACTTGATATCGATATCACCTGTAACGGCCCGGATATAAATATCCGGGATACGTTTCGAAGGTCGGATACCTTCGTTCGGATGTTGCAATTCAGGTACGGGTCGAGGTTTCAAACCTCTAATCAGTCGAAGTTTCATAAATTCAGTTTAAACGAAAGTGAAATGGAAATATGATTTAGATACAAAAGCCACGGCAAGGCCGGGTCAAAACCAAAACATAATTCTAAAGTTGGATGGCCAGATTAGCGGGGTTAGACAGTTTTCTTTGCAATCGCCGAGGGACTTTCCCACGCCATATAAACAGGGAGCAATCATACCTAAAAACAATGGGTGCGAGTGGGGTCAGACCGAGGCCCCAACACGCTCTGTCCAGCAAGCGAACATACACATACGCTAATAATAAAGATGATGCAGATGCGGAAATTAAATCACACTAGCAGGTTCCTAATTTACAATATGCGAGAAATAACTGTAAAGGCGCCCAAAGAATGCCAAGTGGCATGTCCCTCTCCTACCTCTGCACCCCTTTCCGTTAGTGCAGAGACCGGCCGGTTCGATGCTATAGCATATCATATCTCATCATCATATCTCATCATCATAACATAAATTAAAATAAATAAATCATGCCCGATGGTGCTGGGCTATCATCATGCTCATATCGACTCGATAGACTCAGGGCACCCGATGGGGCTGGGCTACCCTATGACCCTAGCAAAGACTCTAGGACTATCACAGATACGGCCGTCCTGTTTCATACGCGTAAAGAAATAGAATGCTCAATCACAAGTGCAACCTAGCATGATACTACATGGCATGCTTTAATGCTTATGCAACACCTAGTATGTCATACATTCACAAGCCGGTAATCTCTTTCGAATCTAAGTAAGCCCATAAAGGAACTTACCTGAATAAGCCGAACAGCAGAGAACAAGGCAGAGCAGAATCCAAGTAAGAGTCACCAATAGCAAGCAATGTCCAACATATCACAATCACCTAATAACATACAAATGCATAAGTCTATCTAATTCACACAAGGCGCCCCTAACTATCATACATCTCTTTTCATATCTCATTTCAGATTATTCCATCTCATTTCATGTTCATCTCATCTCATCATCTCATTTTCAAAACAACCTCTCGAAGAACCCAACTTAGAAAATCAAACAACTCTTTTAAAATCGCTTATCTAAATCCCGACATTAAACATTTAAACCTTAAGGCCCATTTTCCCAAAATCATGTTATAAAATAATTCCGGAATATTTCTTATCTCAAAACCCATATATAAATAAATTCCAATATTAAATTATTAAAATAACTCTAAGCTCACAAATCATATTCATAAATCAAAACCAACAATTCACTTTAAAATTCCTAACTCACATGTTTAAATCCTCTTAAAAGGCATCAATTAAATAATCCAATCAATATTATTTTAAAACAATAAATAATATATAACGATAAATTTCCAGAATATTATAATTAATACCAAATTCCAAAACTATAATAATATTCAAATAATTTAACACTTACTATCCATATAAACTCAAAAACAAAACCATCAATATATTTATAACTCCATAACAATAAATATCACTTTTAAACCTTATTAGATATAAATATTAATAATTGCAGAACATATAAATATGTAAATTCATTTTCCTAAAATCAGAAATAATAAACATATAACATATATGGGTATATATATATATATATATATATATATATATATATATATAACATAACAAAGAAACCCAGCCCAACCGTTACCCACAAGCCCAAAACTCAAGCCCCATCCGAAAAGAAGAGACCCAACCCGAAAGCCCCTACCCGGATCCCAGGTGCAAACCGGATCCAAAGAGGAAGAAGGAAAGAAAAGAAAAGAGAAGTGGGAAGCCCAAACTGGAAATTCAGGCCCAACCTAGAAAAAGGCCCAACCGAAACCCAGTAGAAGAAAAGGAAAAAAAAAAAGAGGGCCCACGGGCTGATGTGGCGGCTGACGGGGATGGGCCCACAACCCTCTCCTTCCCCTGGGTTGTTCAACAGCAAAAAAAAAATGACAGAGGCGGCGTCCTCTTTCATTTCAAGGCAGAGGAAGGAAGAGGAAGGGGGCTCGCCGGAATCTGGGCTCGTTCCCGACGCCTCTCGCTCTCTCCCCGACAGTCAAGAACAAGAAAAGGGGACACAATGAATCCACAGAGAAAGGAAGGGAAAACGAGTGCTCACCGTGGAAGTTGAATCTCGCCGGAAGTGGTGCTCGGGGAGGCGCATTCGGGCTCGATTTGGACCCGACGGAGATAGGTCATCATTGGAACCAGCCTGGGGGGGAGCAATGGGGTCAAAGATGGAGCTTTTGACCATTTAGGGAGAAAGGTGGAGGAGAGGAACTCACCATGAGCTAGGACGGGAAAACAGGGGAAGGAGGAGGAAGAGGGTGGCACGGCGGCAGCTCCGGCGCGACTCTGGGCGGCTCAGGCTCGTGCTCGGCCATCAGGGAACTGCTGCTGCTACTTATGACAGAAGGAGGGAGGAGGTGGGCCGATGTCCAGGTGCTCGACGGTTGCTGGTGATTCCGACCGTGAAACAGGGCTCCGATGGGATCTTCGGTGATGGTTTTGTGTGAAACAAAAAGAGCAGAGGAGAGGAGGGAGTTTAGGGTTTCTTCTGTGCAATTGTGGATGAATGTTGAGATGAGGCAGGAGGCGATTGAGAGGAGAGGAGAGGGGTGCAGAGGGCAAATGGTGTGTGAGCATAAAAGGGAAGAAGAGGGGGACCATGTGTGTTGTACTGAATTGAGGCAGGGGAGGCAAGGGGGACCGCAGGGAGAGGGAGAGAGAGAGAGAAGAAAAGAAAAATAAAAAGAAAAAAGAAAATATATAAATATATGGTCCCAACAAGATATTTTGAACCCGATAAAATATCCTGAAACCCGCTCGCCCAAACGAATCCCGACTAAAACAATTTTAATTAAATTTAATTTACTAATCTCAATATAACGGAATTAAATTAATTTCAATCAAAACTCGGAGTTTAAATTAGTTTTATTAATACCCGGAACTCGAAAGCGGAAGTCAAATCCCGTCAAAATCGGAAATTCAAATGATGCCGGAAGGATTTTAAAATTGAACTCGTGCTCGAGGACGACTTTTTCTCCGCTTTTACAAATTGGAATGAATACTAACATATTTAATTAAAATAATATAAAATATAATTTCAGTCTTTACATCACCCGATATCAATATCTTGATACCGAAACCGATATCAAGATATCAACCGATATCGATATCTTGATATCGATACCGATACCGATATCGATATCTTGATATCTAGATATCAATACCAAACCAGCCCTAAGAGCACCCACATTGCAGGTTTTTAGGGGGTTTTTTAAGACCAAAAACTAATAAAATAAGGGGGAAAGAGAAGTTGGAGCTTAAAAGTGATGTTGACAACCTCTTATTTACAAACTTCCCAAAGAGCTGTAGAAACCCACTCAAAAGTTTTGTTCAACAAAATGTGGTGATGTGGCAGCCATCCATTGGAGGAGAATTAAGTGCCCCCCATATATTTGGTGTAAATTGTGATATTTCATTTACACTTGCAAATATTTTCGGTTGTTTTTTTATCTTTATAAAAAAGTTTAAATTTATTTTAGATATTATTAAAAACAATAATTTTTTTATCTATTCATAGACACTAATATCGTATATGTTAAGTATTTTTTTCACCAAAATTATTAAAGATGAATTTATGACATATAAAATTAAATAATTTGTGGATTTTTACGTTGTGGATTTTTTTTGAAAAAAATATTATATACTATTATTATATTAATTAACGCAAAATATAATACATATAAATAATGTATAACTTATTATTATTATTATGTATATTTGAATATATAATGAATGGTGAAAAGTAAATTAAGAAACTCTAGAAACTCTTATGGATGTGGATGAAAAAGTAAGTTGGGGTTTTTAAGGAGAGAGAAAGTGATAACGTGGTATTAAGAAACTCTAGAAACCCGCATTGATGCGGATGGTCTAAGTAGGGTGATCGATGAATAAATCTATTAAACATGGAAATGGTCTTTAACCTCTACAACTGAGGTATTCTGATTTGGGTGGGGGTGTTATATGAGTCGAGTGGTTCAAGCTCGGCTCGGGTTCGACTCGATAAAAGCTCGACTCGAGCTTGTTCATTTTATTAGCAAGTCGAGTATGGACACATTTTTAAGCTCGGTTCAAAGCTCGACACACTTGATTTAAGCTTGAATAGCTCGAATTTTGTAAAATTTCTAAAATTCCTTTAAATTACTATGTTAAGAGCAAATAAGACTTCTTAATGCTCGAAAAAAAACTCAACTCAAGCTCGTTCATTTTCTAAACAAGCCGAGTATAAACACAATTTTAAGCTCGGGTCCAAATTTAGGCTTCGGCTCGGTTGTTCATTTTCTAAACAACCGAGGTTCAAATCCCAATACCTTCGCCTTTTGCATCTATTTTTTTTAAACATCAAAATCCCTCTTTTTTTTTACAGACCCGCATAGGCACATCATTTCACAATCACACACAAAGCGAAACCCAGCCCCACCTCCGGCCGCCGCTGCCAGCTCTATCTAGCCGACCTTGGCATCGGCGCACCACAACAACTCAGCCCCACACTGGCACACTCCCATCTCATGCACAACCGGCCTCTTCAATCTTAATTGGTCTCCTTCTTCACCCCTTCGATCTAGACCTTCAACTTAGGTTAGTTAGTTATCTTCCTCTTTCTTTTAATTTGATTGATTTTAAGTTCAATTGATTGAGTGAGAATCACTTTAGATCAGAATTTGTGGATTTGAGGATCAATTTGGTGGAAATTTTGACTAGGGTTTGTGATTTGTGAGAAATAAATTTTGCGAAATTAGGGTTTGATTTTGAGAATCAATTTTGTGAAATTTTGATTAACCTTTGTAAATATATATGGTGTTGGTTGAGAGCTTCCAGGACCTATGACATTTGTTTAATTCAAATGGCCTAAACATGTCATAAGAAGATGACAGTGAAATAAAACCTTATATGTTCAATAAAGTAATTATTTGCGGTTGTACTTGATAATGTATCAATATTAATATATTCATGGGCTTTTGTAGGAATATATAATATGGACAAGTCGATTACTTGAGGCATTGCATTTTCGGTTGCTAGAAATTGCCAGGGCAATGAAGCAAAGCAAGGCTTAGTTGTTGAATATCCAACATAAAGCCATTGTCACCTTGTTGCTTTTAACAAACCAGATGTGTGCATTCTCTTTTTTGGTTTTCTTTTTTCTTTTAAAAGAATGTAGTTGAACGGTTTGAGAGTTGTTAGTCAGATTTATATAGCTAGTTTTTCAATAGGCAGCTTCGAGGTTTCGATGACAAATAGATTCATAGATAGGGGTTGCTTGAGGGGTTTGTCCTGGCAGTCCTTGTGATTTTAAAGATAATAGTTGATCAGGCTTCAATTCAAAAAGTCATTTCTCGGAAAAAAAATTTAGCCCCCTTACAAAAATTCCTGGATCAGCCATTGGGTATTGGGTTGTCCTCTATTATTTTTTTTTTCAGTTCGATTGTATCTTAAATATCTTTTATAATTGAGACGATTCTTTTTTTTTGAATTTTATGTGTTTCTCTTTGATATTTATTTTAACGCAACGATTATATGTCCTTTTTTGACATTTTGATACATTAGATATGAAAATGAGGAGTCCTTTGACAACTCAGATGAATAAAAGGATGTGGATCCTCTCGTCCACTTCGATAGTCCCTTTAGTAGTTCATAAAATTATTTCAGGTATAAATAAACATTGAAAAACTTTTTTAAAAAATTTTTAGATTTTGTATCCTTATATTGATATGTTTATAAATTTTATTATGAAAATTTGTGTTTTAAAAATAAACATAATTAAAATATCAATTATTTTGGAAACTAATTTTTACTATTTTTTAAACATGAATTTTCATAATAAAATTTTGTAAACATATCAACATAAGGGAAAAGAATCTAAAAATATATTTTTTTAATTTTTTTCAATTTTTATTTATACCCGAAATAATTTTGTAGACCGCCAAAGGTACTATCCAAACTAGAATTTTTTTTCAAAATATTCACTAAAAATAATTAATTAACAAAATATTCACACTTTTAAAATATTTACAAAAATATTCATTTTTTGCAGGTTTGGCGGAAAAACGCGGTATAAGACCGCATTTTATTTACAAAGGGGGAAAACGTGAAATTGGAGAAAAAGATGATAAAAAATTAACAAAAGAAACGCGATCTGAAACCGCGTTTCTATTTTAATTTAATTTAGGGTTGAATTTCGTAATTTTGCAAAAAAAAAATACACTAGAGACGCGGGTTCAACCCGCGTCTCTCTGGTTTTTTTATTTAACATTAATTGAAAGAAGAGGAGGAGTCTGAAATCGAAGGCCGCCTCTCTCGAGCACCACTGGAGTCTGAAATCGAAATCGAAGGTCATCTGCTCCGAGTCTGAAATTAAAATTGAAACAGGAGGAGGAAGTCGAGCGCCACGCCGCCACCGGAGGAGGAGGGAGGAGCTGCCGTTGATCTCTCGAGCACTAGCTGGCGGCGGATCGAGCACCCTCTCTAGCAAGAACCGGCGAAGCCCCCTCTTGAGCGCCTCCCAGGGCTCTCTGGCCGTCGACCTCCGACCGACCCCGACAGCCCTGTCTCCCTCTGCCTCCCGGTGCTCTCCGACCTCCTCTCTCCTCCTTCCTAGTGAAATCAAAGCTTCGGCCTCCCTATCTCCTCCTTCCCGACAGGCAGCAGGCCTTCGATTTCGGACTCAGATGGCCTTCGATTTTGGACTCGAAGCAGCTGAGCGTGCAGAAGGAAGATGGCCGATTTCGGATTTCGGACTCACATGGGTAGATGGCCTTCGATCTCTCCCTCTTCTTTCAATTCCTGTTAAAAGAAAAAGGAAAAACAGAGAGACATGGGTTCAACCCGCGTCTCTAGTGTAAATTTTTTTTTTTGCCAAATTACGAAATTCAACCCCAAATTAAATTAAAATAGAAATGCGGTTTCAGACCGCATTTCTTTTGTTAATTTTTTTCATTATTTTCTTCAATTTCACGTTTTCCACCTTTGTAAATAAAACGTGGTCTCATAACGCGTGCTAACACCCTATATCTACAGCATCATCAATATATCGTCAGTTATATGTTATAACTCAAGGCACCCCTATACTCAATCATATAGATATAATCTAGTCAAATAATCAAGTTACATCATGCTAATGACCACAACAAGGATGACATCATATCACATCATAACGTTTCATCATCACATACTAACCGAGCCTATCATCTATCATTTCATATTACCAGATCAAGATTCCAACAATTAAGATTCACATTTTATAGGTAAAGCATTCCAGTAATAATGTTAACTCAGAATGTCGACATGCCTTATCATCATTGCATATCAGAACACCAGGCCATCGACTAGTATTTACTATCATCCAATCTATCAATGTCAGCACATCATTTCATCCTCATGTTCATTCTGGGACTATCGCACAGGATTCCAAGTCAACGGGGGTAGGGGAAGGACAAGGGTGGATAATCCAGATTCCTGACAACCTCGAACACGGACCCGGGCTAAAGACGATAAGACTAGAGACAAGGTTCCAACTCGAGACTGACAATGATGCCCTTATGGAAGTCTATGAGGTTATAATTGCGGCAAACAAACATGTATTTATCATGGAGCATATCAGTCACACTATCATGTTCCTATCTTAAGGAAGAATGACTTATGCATTCATAACATGTACATGTAATCAATTTCTACACGGACGTGCATGCGAGACAACTAGCAACTTATCATTCCATGTAATCAAGCACGCCAAACGATTCTAAGCAAAGCATGTGGGGTCTACTAAGCAATGCGTGTATGAACAACTGCACAAGCATGACATATACATCACAGGTAAGGTCAATCACAAGCACGTCGAGAGGTCCATCATCATGATCAGGCCAAATGCTATGAAGAGGGCATATAATAAATTAATGAGCCATATTTGGGAGCATGCGTCCTACATGATACTAGTAGTACATATCAATGTATGAATACAATCAAGGTAATCCAAACGGGTCCAATCTAGCATTCAGGTGTCATGCGCATACGAAGTCATGATATAACATTGTGTGTGGTCATATGAGGGGTCAAGTCATATGTTCATGCAAGAACGAGAGTATATCATAGGGTAGGAGGAGGGGGGCATCACGAATGTCAAAAGGGGTGAGCATGCTATGGGTTTATTGTCACAGAAGGCATGATAATCATCGAGGCACCATCGAGTAACATGCTAAGGAGATCATTTTACGGGAATATATATACCAAAAAGAGCTAACCACACTATCATGAACCTAAGTCAAGGGAGAGCAAAAATCACGCAGATTCATAACATGGGACACATGCACTCAATCAATCGTTATCACGGCAATTGCAACAAGCCAAGTAGATCATGTTGGAACTACATACGATCAGGACAGAATTGTAGCAAGGTATAACACGAGACCTAAGCAATGTAACTAGGCATGGATATAATGGCATATGTAGTTTCTCGCTAACGTTCATTCACACGATTCATGTTAAGAATGTACATAATATCTCATCAAGTCATGCAATTCTAGAGAAGCAACCATTATAATCAGATAGAAATCTCTAAGGGCAACCATTGACCTTTCCCAACTAACTCATCACCCCTCTTTCCCGTGGGACTCTGGTACGACTCTTTGTGGCAAGAAGACACTGGTTGATCGTAATAAGAATCGGGAAGGACAACCCCAGAAACACCTTACTCTCTAACTCGGAATTACATCAAGAGCCAACTTCCAATACTCTCCCAAACAACCCTCATATTCAACCATGATTCCCGAAACAACGTGTTTACCAACCCGATCTCCCGTGGAGGAGACCGATATTCAAGAGAAAGACGCGATAAGACCATCAAGGGGTTAACATAGTGGAAGGGGTTGTTCCACACAAGCTGGGCTTGACCATATAAGAAGAAGAAGGGTACTCCCGCTATCCCGTTTGCACAGATCATTCAATACACATTTCATAGTCAGGACCTACCAATCAAATCTTAAGCATAACAATAACTCAGTATAGAATCGGTCAATACCAATTATAATGATCTCCTTCGAGGGGAAATCATTCTCGGTCCCAATTAATACATAAAGCACATCAAGCTATCTAATGTCGCTCTTCGAGGAGCGACTGACCGGAGGGGCAAAACCTCACGATCTCTACCTAACTCGCCACTCCAACCACCTCGGTGCAATTCCTTGGAGTCTTCCAACCCATCTGTAAAGAATAAGCTAATATTTCGCCTAGCCTTTCCCAACTACATCCAATAGGGATGGTCTAGCGCATTTTCTACCCACTCGATCCCTTTGGTTTGATCCATCATATTTAATAAGCAGAGTTCATATTTAGTCCAATTGAGTTAGGCATATTAAATTCATTTTGCCCCTTTAAAACATCTTCAAATCCTTTGAAATTCATGGGCAATTTTCCAAAACATACCCCGACCCTTGCGTACCCGAATTGCACAACCTCGCTCTGATACCAACTTTGTAACGACCCGGATATAAATACCCAGGGTACGTTTCGAAGGTTGGTTACCTTCGTTCGGATCTTGCAATTCGAGTACGGGTCGAGGTTTCAAACCTCAAAGGATCAATATTTTAAAGTAGGGATTTCGAACCCCAAAACAATCGAAGGCCACTAGGAACCCTTAAGCCGTCCTAAGACTACATCGCGGAAATTCATTTTCGAAATTGGTGAAAGCGGAAGTAAAGTACAACTTTCCACGGCGAGGCCGGGTCAAAACCAAATCATTAAAACATATATTCTGAAATTATATAACCAAATTAGTGGAGTTAGGCAGGTTCTTTGCAATCGCCCGGGGGATTCCCACGCCATAGAAACAAAGAGCAATCATACCTACAAACAAGTTGTGCGAGCGGGATCAGACCGAGACCCTAACGCACTCTGTCCCGCAAGCAAGTATACACATACGCTATAATAAAGATGCTTTGATGCAATACGAAAATTAAATCACACTATCATGCTCCTAGGTTATGATATGCAGAAAGAACTATAAAGGCGCCCAAAGAATGCCAAGTGGCATATCCCCATATCTCTGTATTTCCCGTACCCACTCCGAGGTAGGACGCTCGACCTTAGCCGAACCGTAACAAATATATTCCCATACCCACTCCGAGGTAGGGCGCTCGGCCTTAGCCGAACCGTAACAGATATATTCCCGTACCCACTCCGAGGTAGGGCGCTCGGTCTATGCCGAACCGTACAGAGATACATATATAGGTCATACTCATCGACTCGATCGGGGACCGAAACGGTATAAAACGCGAATGCCCCCATGACCCTAGCAAAGACTCTAAGACTCACAGATAACGGTCGTTCTGTTCTCAAACACACAAAGTAACCGAATGCTCATTCATAAGTGCAATCCTAGCATGATACTACATGACATGCTTTAATGCTTATGCAACACCTAGTATGCTCATTCATAAGTTCCTTTATGGACTACTAGGTGACTTTATGCACTTCCAAGACCTTATCTGGAAGTGCAGAACAGCACTGTAGCAATCACACAGTTCAAAGTCACCTAGTAGTCATAATGGAAGTATAAGTCTATCTATTCAATCGTACAAGCACACACGATTTCATCACATATCGAAAGTATCATCATCACATTCCATATCATCATCGTCATTCAACTCATCTCATACCTCATCGCAAAGTCTCTATATAACTCATCAAGTACCATCTCAACTCATCATCTCAACATCTTATCATGCTTTAACTTATTATCATATCATATAATAACATATGGTAACACGTCATCGCCTCATATATATATATATATATATATATATATATATATATATATATATATATCATATTCATACTTTCATATTTAAGAACATATCATGCTTTTTAATCATATATCAACACTCCCTAATATCATTTTAAGGACATATATCAACATTTCACCTCATAATTCATATTAACAATCATAACACATCACAACATGCTTATCAGATTAACATCTCATCAAGGATCATATATCATATCATATCATGGCAATATCGACATACTATAATTTATTCACACAAGTCATCAAATTTATTCATCAAGTCAAGCCAAGTAGGAAATCCCCGAGTTCTCAAAACTCTCTAAATCTCACGTTAGGTCAAATCATTATTCAAATAGTTCTCTTAAATTATACTCGCCCCAAAAATCCATTTATAAATCATTACCCTTTAGATTAACTTATTTTATCTTATTTTATTAAAACAAATCCGACAATGTTAGAATATTTCCAAAATTTCCTCTTTAAGATTATTAAATCAATTTTCGACTTTTGAAAATATTTCTCAATTCCCTTTTCAATTCATCTCCAATAATTTATCTTAAATTTTCATATATTTCTTCCAAAGTTCATAATATATTTTAAAATACCCTTAATATATATTTTATCAAAATAACCCAACCATTTTTTTTTAAATCCAGCCCTTTTGAATTTACAAAACTGCCCCCCTCATTTTACAATACTCCAAAACCGAATCCATTTTTTTTTTAAGATCAGCCCAGACCGAAATTCATTTGTGAGAAGACCCAAGTTAAGATTTTGTTTTTATCAACCAATTCTGGCCCAAATTTAGGCCCAGAAAATCAGGCCCCTTTCCCCATATACTGAGGCCGGGTTTAGAAAAGAAAAGGGGGCCCACGCCATGTGGCTGCCAAGGTGGAAGGGCGGGCCCCACATCTCTTCTTCTTCCCTGGCGAACTGAAGAAGAACAAAGCCTCCATTGCTCTTCGACGAAAGGAAGAGAGGAGGAGAAGGCTTGCTAGTGGCGGATCGCTCCGGTTACCTAGCCGACTACTCGACCCCGACAGACACACGGACCCAGGAAGAGAGAGAGAGAGAGAGAGAGAGAGAGAGAGAGAGAGAGAGAGAGGAGCTCACCGAGGCGCGGTTTCGATGCTCGCCGGAGTTCCTTCGAGCTCGTCGAAGGACGGTTCTTCGATCGGAATCAGTCTAGGAAGGTTAGAGGAGGTTAAAGGAGGAGCTTTATTGCGTTTGGAGGCGAAAGGAAGAGGAAGGAGCGAGAAATCGAGTCCTTACCTTTCGAAAACCGAAACACGGGAAGGCGATGTCGGGGGCTGTGCTTGGGCTCTGGGGGCTCTCCTAGCTGCTGCTGCGGCTACTGGTGGTTCCAAGGTGGCGTCGGGGGCTGCTGCTGCTGGCGCCTCGGGTGGAAGGAAGGAGAACAAGGGGCGGGTGTGACCTGGGACTTCCTCTCGACAAACAAGGGAGGGAGAATGAAGGTGATGGGGGTTGCCGGCGGCGACAGAGGGAATGGTGGTGGGGAGGTGTGTTGGTGTTGGTGACTAATGAACACAGAGGAGGAAAGGGGGACCTTTCACTCGGCAATCCAAGGGGAAAAGAAGAGGGATAAGGGTGTGTGTGGGTGAACTTGTGGCTTGGAATCAAAACAAAAGGAGGAGGAAGGGCTGTTGTAGAGCTTGAAATGGCGTAGGTTAGCAGCTGTGGCAATGCAGACCAAAAGGGCAGAGATTGGTCTTGATTTTTCTTCCCAAATTGGTGAAACCAAAATGGTGAGGGAGGGAGGTCACATGTGTTTTCGATCAACACAAGGATTGGGCTGGAAATTTCAGAGGGTCAAAAGGAGAGCTGGTCACAGAAGATAGGTGTAGCTTAGGGTCCTTTGTTTCTCAAAGGAAGGGAATCAAAGAGGAGAGGGAGGGAAAGATGATGGAATTTGCCAAAAGAGGAGAATATGAGTTGGAAGTTCCAATGGGTCAAAGTGGGGACCAATTGTAGATATTTAGATACGGATAAGTGAAAGAAGACGAAATTTATGGTCCCGAAGTCGAAATTTGAATTTCCGATGTTTGGTTTCCGAAATCCCGCTCTCTTGGTTAATTCGATTTTAAAACCAAATAGGATGTCTCTATCCGAATGAATTTCTTCGAATCCCGAGATGAAAAGACGGAGTCGATCTTAAAAGCTTCAAGATTGAGCCGGAATTCGTTTTAATAGCTTCGAGTTTGATTTATTAAATTAAAGACGAGTTTTTTCTTAAAATATCTAATTAAATCCGTTTTAAATTTTTTTTTAAACTTTCTTTTTCCGAAAACTATGATTTTTGAAATCCGAGTCTTTACACCCACAACGAGTACGGCCTTGGGAACATGCATAAACCCATTGCGGGTCGCTAAGCCCCTAACGGGTACCCGTTATTTTTTAATTAAAATAAATTTATGTATGAACTTTTTTTTAGAAATATGTGTGAAAAATTGAGATCAAATTAATTGTGATCCAAATAAAAAATTACGTACCTATAATATGAAGTATTTACATAATTTTATACAACAATCAACAAAATAGTTTTAGCTGTGGTGTAATAAAATTAATAAATAAGAAATTAGATGGAATATGAGATGGTGCTTCACAACTTCTACATTTAAATCCATATGTTTAACTTGCTTATATTTCAATTATTTGATTATTAGTGTTACATAATACGGGTGAACATTTGTTTTAATAAATTAAAGTAAGTAATTTGTATAAAATTTATTATTTTAAATATCATATTATACACTTGCTGGTGCAGACACCCGACCCGTTGTAGTGGACGGGTTTGGGCGGAGCATCAAGCCCATGAAGCGGACTTAGCCCGGCCCGTGCCCACAACACTGGATAATTTTTTTGGGTAAAACCCGGTTAGCACCCGCATTTGCCCGGGTCTACTCGTTTAGTGATGAATTTTGAGATAATATATGCTTTTTTTTATAGTCGAGACTTAGGGATGTTTTGGTTTATATTTTGGAAAGATAAATGGTAATGAAATGAATGTAGTCAATTTATAGTTTAAAATACATTGTTAAAAAAATTTAATTATTACCCCCTTCTCCCAATTTTTCATACAATACACCATCCGTTCGGCAAAACATATCATTTTAGCTTCTTTCACAATTCTTAAGACAATTAACAAATGTACTAATTTACCCTCAATTAATACCTTCCTTTTTTTATTTTATTGAAAACTACAACGAACAAATCATCAATCATATCAAGGACATTTTTGTAGAGTGAAGTGCAAAATACCTACAATCACAAGTTTTTTTGAATAAAAATAACACCCTAAAATGACATATTTTGCTGAACGGATGGAGTGTTAATTTTGTTCCCCCTCTTTCAATCACCCATCTAAACAAGGGGTAATTATATCTCTTACGCCTTTAATTATTATCCCTCTTAGACTCCTAAGTCCTATCTTATCTTTCATACAAAACATAACATTTTTATCTCAATTACATATATTTTTTCATACTTTGTTTCCATTTCGTTTACCTTATATATTTATACCAAACATGCCATTTATTTTTTTACATTAAACCCATAATTTCTAATTATGATAAATATTTGGATTTCAAATGATATTTTTCAAATTGAAATTTCCAACTTCTACTTTAAAGATATATATTAAAAAAACATTTTATATTTTGATACAGTTTAAGAATTTGTGGTTTCATCAAATATCATTGATAGAAAGAATATGAGGGAATAGCCAGAGAGATGATAAAGTCATAAAGCTAGTCAAAAAGGGAATAATATATATATATTGCTCTGGATAATTATATTGTATATAAATATAGGGTTTTTCTAATGTGTTTTATGGGCACACAATAAACAATTCAAAAAAATAAATATTTTTTTTTATAAAAAGATATTTTTTTTAGTTTTAATAAATGAGGGTTTTTAATGTATGCCCCATGGCACACAATAAGCAATCGAAAAAAGAAAAATTCTTTTATAAAAATGCATTTTTCTAGTTTTAATGTATTAGTCCATAGAGTCAATGCATTAAAATTAGAATTTTCTTTCCTTAATAAATTAGTATATAAGTTAAATACATTAAAATTAGGGTTTTTTTTAGATTTATAATGTGTCCCATGGACACATAATATGCTGTAACCTGTAATAATTTCAATCATAAAGTATGATTTTTATTTTTTATTTTATTTTTTATTTGAAAAAGGAACACTGTATGCTTTCAGCTTTGGCCTGTGGGTAGATATAAAGCTGCAAAAATTCCTTACTTCCCATGAGATGGAATTTTCTCAAAATGAGGCGATGGGTATTTTTTAAATAAATTTTAAAGTGAGGTGGTCGAATTTTAAAATAGCAAATTGCAAACTTGTTCTCTCTTTTTCTCCTTTTGTGTTGTTTTCTTGTTTGTTTTATGGGTTAGTGTGTTGCAATCAACAAGTGTGGGAATCATTTTGTCAGAGGGACAGGGTGACGGTATTGAGTGAATTGAATTCTATATTTATTTTATTTTATTCTGAATAAAATTGCTTACTATGGTTTGTTTTTTTTTCCTTATCCTAAAAAAATATTCAGAATTTAAATGGTAAAATATTATGCTCAAAATTTAAATGGTTGAATAATATATTTTTTTTCAGTCGTTTTCATTTAACTCTATTTAATACTCTTATACTCCACAAGGAAGTAAAATTTTAAAATTGTGTTAAAATTTCAATTTACTTGACTAATGAACCTAACCTAACTTATGTATAACCTGGCCCATTCAAGCAAAAAGTCAATTAGGGTATAAGGGTTAATTATAAAAAATTTTATATGATTGTTTTAATATAAAATGCATTAATATTGATATTATAAAAATCACACAAGGTGCGGATAATAAACTATTATTAATAAAAAGGTGTCGGTTTCTGAAAAAAAAGGTGGCCAAACTATATATTGAATAAATTTACTTAATAATCTCAGCTTTAGAGGCGGTTGTAAAAAATACCATAAATTTAAAGTTTTGAGAAAAATAATACTCACTCCATTCTAAAATAAATGGTCTTTTAGATCCTTAAATCTCATTATTATTATAGAGATGAAAACTCTTTAATTTTAATTACTATTGTACTTTTTAGGATAATAATTACCATATACATCTAAAAACTCGTGTAATTTTTTACAAAAGTTCAAAGACTAAAAGATCATGTATTTTAGGACGGAGGGAATACTAACTGTGTGATGAGTTAATAACAACACAATTAGTGTGGCCACTTTCAACAAGTTTTTTTCATTAAAATATGTGTAACATGTTATTGGAGTTTTGAAAAAGCCAATCATTTACCAAATCAATACACTAAAGTGACATATTTTTACGAACAGAGAGAGTAATATCGATCATTGGGGTTTAGTGACAGTGAAAAGTCATTAATATTGATTATAATGTAAAAAATTTAATTAAAAAAAATTAATATTTCATATAATTTTTAACCTTTTAAACTACGTGCACAAAAACCAAATGTCTTATATTTACAATCAGATGGAGTATTATTTACTTCATATTACAGTTATTTTAGTCATTATTTTTCAGAAATGTACATTCCTATATAAAAATAATTAAGTAATGGTTCCTAAGCTTGAAAGTAAATGCAAAATTGGCAACTAGCCAAAGTTTGGGTAATTTAGTGGAATTTGAACAAAATATTGCAAATGTTAAAAGCCTTTTTGTGTTATTTTAGGGTTGTTTTGCTGCAACGTGAACTGGAGAACATGACTGGTTTCATCATATATGTACGTGATTCAACTATGAAGGTTAGAATATAGTCCAACCTCTATCTCTCAATTGGACCAATGAAAGGTATGCAGTTTCATTTTGCTCACTTTTTCAGTGTTCTTTACATTTTACAATCTCAGCATTCGGGACCATTATTCCCTATTTTTTCAATTATTTCGCACGATTGGATCCATTTCCCACCAACAAAACAAATATATATGAATCTCCTATCTCATACAATATATACACATATATTTATTGTAAATCATTGTAAATAGGGGTGTGCATGATTCGGTCCAAACCGAATTTTTGGGCCGAACCAACACAAACCGAACCGAACCTAACCGAAGTTTTTCGGTTCGGCTTTCGGTTCGAGAATTTTCATTTTTCGGTTTCGGTTCGGTTTGTGTTCGGTTTGTGTTAAACCGATTTTTTTTAAATATTCCAATATATATAAATATATTACTTTTTATACACTACATAAATTATATATATTACTTTTTATACACTACATAAATTATATATATATATGTATTTATACACTTTATAAAATATATATACACTATACAGTGTATATATACACTAATACACATATTGTCTTGTGTGTGTAGTGTGTACTGTGTATATATACACATATATAAAGTGTATATACACACATATATACACTAATACATTTATTATTTTTTTGTTCGGTTTGTGTTAAATCGAATTTTTTTAAAAGATTTTTTTTTAATTTCTTTTTATGGAAATTCGGTTCAACTATGTTAAAACCGAACCGAACACAAACCGAACCGGCAAATAACCGAACCAAACCTAATGCTTTCGGTTCGGCTTTCGATTTTGAAATTTTAAGATTTTCGGTTCGGTTCGGCCCGGTTCGGTTCGGTTTTAGACCGATGCACATCCCTAATTGTAAACGTGCATGTCATGTTATTAATTGTAATATGTGAATTAATCGGAGTCTAATCTTAGAAAGATTAAATAGATATATAGGTAATTATATATTTTGTATTATATATAGGTGATTAATTGATTGAATAATTTATATATGATATTAGTAGTGAAAGAGTCAAATAATAAATAATTTATTTAATTTAGTTGGTAAAGAGTACTAAGTTACTAACTACTTTAATCTATAGATATTAGAGGTTCAAACATTAATACCTTTTAATTGAGCAAATTTGTGTATCAATGATTTTTTAAATAATAAATTACACATTGAAACTAAATTTTTTTAGTTTTTTCTCCAATACTTTTTTATGATAAATAGAAAAAAATATTTTCTCAATAATATGCTTCTAGTTTTTGTCTTCAACATTTTTTATGAAAGAAATTAAACATTTAAATTATAACTTCATAGTTTTTTCAATATTTTTTGAAACACTTTTGTTCTTGATAAACCAAAAAAACATCCAAAATTTCTTAGAAGTGCCCCCTTTTTGTCAATTTTTTGAAAAGAAGTTGCATACGGAGTAAAAATTCTCATTTTTTAATATTTTTTTATTTTTCTTAATTGTTTCTATTAAAAATGACTATTTAAATTAAAAATCAATTTTTTTTAATAATAATATACTAAATTATAAAAATTTATTTTTCATATATACATTAAAAAAATCTCAAAAAAAACATAATATGTAAACATTTTTTTTTTTGTTCCAAATCTGTAAACAAAATTCTAAATCCGTCGCTGATGACACCGACCTATCCTCTAGGTATGTAACTTCTATGTCACATGCCATATTTGTCATAGGCGCCCAATGACATTGAGCTATCACTTTCATAGTTATGTAATATATCGGATGCACCATCCTTCATAAGGTTATTTATAATATTTATTTTATTAATTTTAGCCCATACACATATATAAACTGCGTGATCGTAAAATTAGATAAAATATAAAATGGACTCCAAAACCTAGTCAAATATTTGCTGAAAATATAAAATGGACTCCAAAATTAATAAGCTGAACTAGCTCAAAAATTAGATAAAATATTGTGGTTTAAATGAATTATTTTGTTCAACAAGAAAACATAGAGTAGTTAGATAACCATCTATCAATATTGAAGTTAGATAAAATATCTATTCACATGATTTTTTTATCACTAAATATAAAAAATAATAATATACATAATATTTTAAAATTTTAATATAAAGGGTGCAAGGTCACAAATTAATGACCTCAGAGTCTACCATTGTATGATATTATTGTTATTGGTGGCAAAGGAGTTCAAGCAAGTCCATGAAATTAACTTGAGATGGATCTTATCATAAAGGCCATGACGCATTGACACATGGGGAGGGATGGAGGATTACATGAGGGGTTCAAGCTTTGGCTTTTCACTAAGGTGTAGATTGAGGTTGAAGGTGACAATTTTATTGTCATTAACTCAGTCATTGGATAATATATGGAGATTCCTTAGAAGATTGAGGTGATTATCTCGTATATCATGTGCCTTCTTCTGCGCTTCAAGCAAGCAACAATGCAACATGTACTCGTATTTTTTGCGAAATCAACCAAGTAGTTAGTAGAAAAGGTGATGTAATTTCATCACGTGATGGACTAGGAATCTCTCGTCTCTCACCCAGATGACACTATAGGGTGGTGGATCATCATGACCTTTAAAAAAAAGGTGGTAAGTTGTGCACTCCCAACAACTTATAAGGATACATGGTACCCCTATGTACATTCCGGATGTGCAAAAGGGCATGTCATTAGACGCATTATAAATGCGCGTAGGGATGTGCTTAGCGGATAAAAAAAAATGTATAATTCCCTCTGTTCACTTTTAATTATCTTTTTTCTCTTCATGCACGGTTTTAAGGTGATAAAAACTATATAAAATATTTATTATTTTAATAACTTTTTTAAATAATATCATACTTTTTAGTAAAAAGTATGATATTATTTAAAAAAGTTATTAAAATAATAAATATTTTATATAGTTTTTATCACCTTAAAACCGTGCATGAAGAGTAAAAAGTATGATATTATTTAAAAAAGTTATTAAAATAATAAATATTTTATATAGTTTTTATCACCTTAAAACCGTGCATGAAGAGTAAAAAGATAATTAAAAGTGAACAGAGGGAATTGTACATTTTAAAAAAATTTAATATTTTATATAGTTTTTATTATTTTGAAAAACATGTGTAAATAGTAAAGGATAAATAAAAGTGAACGGGAGGAGTAATTATATATTGGCGATGATCTCAAATAAATTTATTTTAGTGTTGTGAACATCATTTGTTATTGGAAGCCCCACGAGCTATGCATAAGGCCCAAACCTTAAAAGTATAATTTATCCATTGACCCAACCCAACAAGCCCATATTAAATATATATAGTTTATACATATATATAGAAAAAAATATAGGGTTATTTGTGTTATTTTATATGCCGCATAAAATATCTTAAAGCTAAAAAAAATATTTAATATTGAATTCGAGTTATGTAAAATGGTTATAAAAGATGTAAACTAGGAGGTGTGTTTTGACTTTTAATGGAGGTGGTGAAACAAGAGTTACCATCTTTCCATATGTGGTGTGGTGGTACAAGACAGTGTCCACGTTAGTTAGATTGTCTTTGTTACTTCAACAGCAAACAATCGATCTGCCATATTTTGTGGTACCACTATAAGGAGTACTTCCATGTTAATATTAATAACAAATAAAAAATATTCAGTTGAGTTTTATGGATATAGGTCACGAGTTCAAATTTCCCTTCATATATTGTAATGACATAATTATTTATCCACGAATCATTAAAAAAAATAATATTCAACTATCGTGATTCGTGATGCACATTGTTGGTTGCAATGATTCAATATTAGTATCAAATTGATTTAATTAAATTGAATCAAACTAAGATTAAAAAATGATAAATTCGATCAAGTAGGTTTTTTTAATACGATCAATATAAAAAGATTTTTTTTCCAAATGCTTTTATTAAGAAGTTACATATTTTAAAAGATTTTTTAAATATTTTTTAATGCTTAGCCCTAGAACTTTGCATTTACATTTTTGAGTTCTTTCATTTGTTTTTTTAAGGGAGGTACTTAGGTTCATTATAATAAAAGGAGATATGATTTGAACTCGTGATTTATTGATCACTGTATTTCATCTTGTGTGGCTAATTAGCACACATTAGAAAATCGATTATAAAACGGAGATACGATCCGTTGAAATTATTGAATATGTTAAAGTTACTCTTTTCGGTCTAAAATATTTGATATTTGACCTTGTAGCACGTTTTTTAATAAGTTAAAAACTATATAAAGATCAATTTTGTATTAATTCTTTTTTTCATACTTATTACTAATAAGTAGGAGTATGAAATTTATTTTACATATCAACACACTCTACAAGTGCAACTAAGATTGTCTATCTGATACTTGGACAAACAAATCCAACAAGCCATTACACTTTTAACTAGCTCGGAATCAAAAGACATACTCCCTCCGTCCCAAAATAGATGTCTTTGTACTATTCATGCACGCCTTTTAATGAGCTAAAAACTATATAAAATATCCATTTTTTAATTAATTTTTTAAAATAATTCTATACTTATTAGTAATATGTATGATATTATTTAAAAATATTTAATAAAATGTTGATATTTTATATAGTTTTTAACTTCTTAAGAAAACGTGCATGAATAGTAAAAGACATCTATTGTGGGACGGGGGGAGTATTTGTTTAGCTAACCACTCTGTTACATCCCACATTAAAATCCAACGATACTGATAACTAAAGAGTCATACAAAGGTGCATATGAACTAGAGGCTAGAGCACCTATACATGACCCCAATCATCAACCCCGCTGAAGTTTAACATTGATGCCCTGTTTGCTATGAGTGTTAGAATTAAAATGAGAACCGGAACTAGAATGAAATCAGAAAACCGTAATGAGCCACTCCTGAAATAATAATAATAATAATAATAATAATAATAATATGATTATAAATGAAATAATAAAACAATGTAAAAATAATAAAATTAATAGAAATACAATACTAAATAATAAAATAGTGATAATAACAATAATATAAGTGACTATAATATAATATAATATAATATAATATAATATAATAATAATAATAATAATAATAATAATAATAATAATAATAATAATAATAATAATAATAATAATAATAATAATAATAATAATAATAATAATGGAGAATGAATGAATTTATGAGTTGAAATGGAGGATTATATATTATTTAACGGGAATGAAATAAGCCTCAAATTAGGGAAAATAGAAATCATTTTGATTTTAAGTTTTTATTATACCAAACATTTAAGTTGGTAATTATTCATTCCGATTCACATGCATACCAAACAGGCCCTGCATTCAAAACGATAAATTAAAAATCGGATACCCGCTCCGATTAGATAAAGTGTTAAATTAGTTGGTGCGAGTGGATGGAACTATGGAAGGTGATGATGGGTCGTTGAATGGCCCAGGAGGCAGCCGCCACATCGCACCGCACCGCCCCTATAAGCGTTTTGGGGCACTGTTTCAGCAGCTCGCCTCTGAGCGCGTCCCCCCACCATTCCTTTTTTCACGCATCTCCTTCATTCTCATCCACTCACCGCCTCCCGTTGTTTCTCCGCTTACTCTCGCCAGCTTCTCCACCGCCATTCCAGATCCTAAGGTATGCCGTTCGTTTTCTGCAGGATCTGCTTTCCAATCCGTTTTCCGTCCGTTTTTGCTGTTCTATTTTGCTTACTCGCTCCGTGAAACTGTACCTTTTCGTTTTCATAGCCGCTGGCGTGATTAGGAACGAATTAGTTCTAGTCGTTTGTAGCTTTGAATTCTCCGATTTGCCTTTTCGTGCTTGAAGTCGGTTTGTGTGTGTTTCAATTGCTGCATGGCGCAGGATTCAATCTAATCGCTATGGCGATTTCCCGCCATAATTGTGCCGTATTAGGCGAGGGATAGAAATATGTATTTTAATGCGATTAGTACCGAATTTCCTGATTTTGCAGGCGACTGTTGCTAGTACTAGGCATCCATGATGATGTCATTGAGTTCCTTATTGTGTACTTTTGTTCCACTGATACTGAGATGATGTTAGGTAAGTCTAGGACGGAAGTGATTGATTAACAAAATGTTAGTGATGTAAAAAGATTCTCAGTTGAAAGGGGAAGAAAATGTTTGAACATGATTCCGAGTGTTAACTGATGATTTTGTTATTTGTTTTTATATAATCAGGACATATGACACAAAGAATTATTTCTGATTGACAGGAATGGTATAGGTTGAGGGCTAGCTGAGTAACACTTACTTACTGGCTTCTGCGATATGCCTATCAAGAGGGAGGTCCAGTAGACGCAGTGACTATTATCAGTTGCTATTTAATGGTTATTGTTCTGTCCACTTTTGATTTATGCTTTTTCCGGAATATCTTGATTCTTGAATAGTAAACCCTGCTGCCTTACTTTGTTCATAACTAATACAGAGTAAGTAATTGTACTGTATGAGCATATTTGATGGACAGTTTGGTTAGCCTTATTTATGAATAATATCCTTCTATTTGAAAGGTAAATAACTTGGCTTGTTTTTTTATTTTTAAAGAATTAAAGATGGGTAGATGTTCTCAATGAATTGAACATTTTATATGCTGAATGTATCATGTTCTGATTACTATTAGGAAAATTGAACACCTATGTATTTGCTAGTTTTTATTTGATTTTGTTTGCTCTATTTCTCTATGAGCATGAGTAGCAAGTCTTAATACTCCGTATTGATTAATGCAATTGATTATGTTCCTTTCTCTTTTCTTTCTTGATTGCAGGGGTTGTATAAGGGCATGTTATAGAATAATTATTCAGGAATTTCCCATCTTTACCCAGCAAAATGGGATTCAGCTTCAGATCATCATATTTTGAGATGACAAATCCTTGTTTTGCCAGCTCAAATAGCAAAAGTGGTAACATCCCTAATATAAAAACATCTGTCAGGATGAATAACAAGGAAGAAATTCAAGTAATTAATCAAGATGCAAGGAAGGTCAATTTGTCTAGCCAGTTGGTACCCGAGAGGTTGCAAAAGACTCTTATTACAAGGAAGGAGATAGAGGACAGTGATCAGAAGGTTCAATTTGTGAGGACACTGTTGATTGACAATTATGACAGTTACACATACAATATCTACCAAGAGCTGTCTGTCATCAATGGCGGTAATTTTCTTATACTAAGTTTTGCAGCAGGATGACATGTATATCCATTCACAAATTTGCCTAGTGCACTATTACAAATATCATTGGTATGATTTTTTCTTGAAAACATAACGAGTTAACGCAACCTGCCTTATTTTGATGGGATCTATAAAGTAGTTCCTAGTGATGATTGAATAAAACTTCGTGACACAATATACTTGTATAGTTATCTGATGCCTCTTCTCAGTATTTTTTTTTTTTGTAGCTTGATATTTTTTTGGTTGCTGCTATCTTTTGAAAGATCATATTTTTCATGGTAACTGATGATCTGTGAAACTAGAAGTCTCTGATCAAAATATTTTATTTTTATTTATAACAATTTTCCTCCTATCTGAATAATTTCCCAGTTCCTCCAGTAGTGGTGCGCAATGATGAGTGGACATGGAAAGAAACTTACCATAAGTTGTATAAAGAAAGAGCCTTTGACAATATTGTCATTTCACCTGGACCTGGTTCTCCATCATGCCAGTCTGATATAGGTGGAGCATCTTATTTCTTCTTTTATTCTTGTGGTTTTAGTTTCCAGTTATTAGGCCTTTCTAGACTGCAAAACATATTTCATGTAGTAGTCATAAAAACTTTCATTTTCAACAGGACTATGTCTTCGAGTGCTTCTTGATTGTGGTGACATTCCAATTTTGGGTGTTTGCCTAGGGCACCAGGTATTCTAATAGCCTTTGTGGTTGTTGCATGTCCCATTTTCTTTCCTCCTATCTCCACCTTTCAAGCAGAGATGTATATATGCTATACAGTTGTGACGATGGTCATTTAATTCATAATCCTTTCATCTAGAATGCTTGTACTGTCAAGTGCTAACTAGTAACTATTAATATCAACTTATTACTTCATACCTAAACAATATGGAGCATAGAAATTCAGAAACATGAAGGTTCCTAACCCAAGTTTATTGAGGTAAGATTAATGTGTGTGTTTTTTTTTTTTTTGGGGGGGGGGGGGGGGGGGGGGGGCGGGGGGCATGCAGTATAACAAATGTTGGCTTCAATAATGAGATTTTTTTTATTAAATGTATGGGAAAAGTGAATTTCTGGAGCAACTCGTTGGCTGGTTTAGCTCTTATGATACAAAGGCGTAGGTACAAGTTTATAGAAGGTTGGTTCATTGAAGTCAAGAAAAACATCCTCTTGTGTTCATGTATGTATTGTCTGGCACTCTAGCATTCTTCTACGCCACCTCTGAGCCATCTTGTGACATGCCCATGTTAAATTTAGTTTTTAAAAATCTTTTTTCTTGGCAGGCTCTTGCATATGCCCATGGTGCAAAAGTTGTGCACGCTAGTGAGCCCATACATGGACGATTGAGGTATTTAGGACCAAAAGCTACTTTCTGCAATATTAGTTTTTAGATATCATATCAGAATTATGTTGGTCGATTAGATCTTTGTTTTTGCCTTAGGAAGTGCGATTTAATTGATTTAGTCATAGTATGAAGTCTTTTCAGTGAGTATCTTATGCTGAGTAGAAGCTTGGGATTTCCTGCTTATTGCATTCAGGTTGCCTCTTGCAGTGAAATTGAACACAATGGCTGTAGCCTGTTCCAAAATATCCCTTCTGGCAGAAGTTCAGGGTTGAAGGTCAGTAAGGCTTTCCTAAACTGAATGGCTTTTTAATCTGCTGACATTTTATTTTATTTTTCATTTTTTTTATTTTTACCTAGTTTAACAAAATGGAAAATCAATACAGAAGCAGTGCTGAAGAGGCTACTATCTGACTTCTTACTATGAGCTCTTCATGCTTTCCCCCCACATTTCTTGCTTTTCTTTTGTGCTGTGCATATGTAGAGATTTCACCAAGAAAGTTAATTGAAATAAAGGATAACTGAGACAGAAGCTGACAGTTGGATTAGAAGCTAAATGTATTGAGTGAACGTCAGAAAACTTAAGATCTGGTAAAAATGATTAATTGGAATGTATCTTCTTGTTTTTTTTAAGATAATGCATACCTTTGAACAATAGGAGGTTGGAGAAAATGAGAGACTGTTGATGCATTTGGAAATTATAGTCGGGTTTTATATGTATAATCGGTTGCTGCTTCTTGTCTGCGGAGTGCAGGTTGTTCGATATCATTCCCTTGTGGTTGATGAAAATACATTGCCAGAGGAACTTGTTCCTATAGCATGGACTTCTTCAAGCAATACCCTCTCTTTCTTTGATACATCTAGCTTAGTTTCTGATGTGTATGGAAATGAGACCTACAACAACCAGCAAAACCATAATGGTTCTTTGTCAAGATATATGAAGGACTCCTTGCCTTCTTGCCAGCTTGATCGTTTACGTGATGGAAAGGTTATTATGGGTATAATGCATTCTGCCAGACCTCATTTTGGTTTGCAGGTACAGCACTATCTTAGTCCATAGATTTGCCTTTTGCTTTCTTAGAATTAAATAGATTCCATATTTCTTAACAGTTCCATCCAGAGAGTGTTGCAACCAATTATGGGAGACAAATGTTCAAGAACTTTAGAGACATTACAATGGATTATTGGCTAAACATGGAAGCATTCTTCACCGAGCATCAAAATGGTACACCTGCATTTTCTGAATGTTGTTTCTATCCTATATCTTCCTGGTCTGTTCTGTATCTTTCTAGCCTTTCTGAATGTTTTGCTTCATATTTTGACAATGGCATTCTAGTATGATTTGAAATGTTTCAATTTTTAGGCAAAAAATTGTCAATTGATGCTGTAGGAATCATCCACCTTTCATGTTTATGCCATTTTTTCCCATTGATTATGCCTGTTCCAATACCTTTTAATTCATCTGAACAGTAAAGTTTATTTAGCATCTTTGCAGGTGCCTTCTGCAGGTTGGCCACAGCGTTCTATCCGAGATCAGCCATTAGCAAATGGTCATACAAATGGAATCCTACAACCTGCAAAATCCAGCATGAAAACTGAAGGTCTAAAGTTGAAGTGGAGAAAGTTTGATCACCTGGCCAATCATATTGGTGGAGCGAAAAACATGTTTTGTAATTTGTTTGGAGCTCATAAAGCTAGTGAGACATTTTGGTTGGACAGCTCTTCCGTTGAAAAGGTTTGTTGCTTCTGGACCCCCATTCCAATACTGTGCAGTGGCTGACCCCATTGTGTCTGAAATTGGAGATTTTTTTTCTTAAGGAATTTGGTTGTTTGACCTTGTTCAGCTTTCAGTGACTTTTTTAGACTTCCACCAATCATGATGACTTTGTTTTGTCCTGATTTATTTGCACACTGATTGATTCTCCCCTCCTTTGTCCAGTTAGAATTGATTCGTCAACATTTGACATGACTTTATTGTAACCTTGTTGTCTTCAATGAAGTTTCCTCGTATGTTATGTGAATCTGTGCTATATTTTTATTTCAATGTGTTTGTTATTTTTTCTGGCAGAAACGAGCTCGCTTTTCATTTATGGGAGGAAGAGGTGGACCTTTATGGAAACAACTTACATTTGAACTATCAAAACAAAGGTTCTACTAAACCCTTTGTCCCGTTGATGATTATAATATTTTATTTACCTTATTATGAGGACTTTTATTTGGATTACATGAAATTAAAGATGCATGATATCGACTAATATTGCTACTAGATTTCTAGTGTGTGTTTCAACATATGACAATGACGTAATTTAACTTGGTTTCACTCATAGTGACGCGCAATCCAGAACTGGAGGTAATTTATCCATGGAAGATGCTCAGGGAGAAGTTTCCAGCATATATCTGAAAGACGGCTTTCTGGATTTTCTGAACAAGGTAATTCAGTTGCTATGGTTCCATTCTCAGTTCATTCCTAGTTTTAGTATTGTGTAGTTGATAAAAGAATTGATATTCGAAGATGAAAGTTTCTTTTTACACTAGTGCTACAACGATTGTTGTTCATTCCATTTTCTCCTCTGTGATGTTGGCATGTTGCTTCTTAATCTTAATTTTCATTTCCCTTTCCCTTTGCACCCTGTTGAAGTGTCGATTCTCCATGTGAGAGTTAGTCTTGTTTTCCTGTCTGGATAAAAGTATTTGCCTGTAAAGTGGCTATGCATCCTCTATTCTGTGAATATTAAGATATTAATGCGGTTGGATATGGATTTGGATCCAAAATTTTGGGAATTTTATAGTAATTCTGGTAAAAGAGTGGAATACATTCAAGCTTTATGTGCCTGCCAAAACGGAAGTACTCTCAGGCTGATAGCTACTAACTACCTACCAATACCAAAGTAATTTTCATACTTGGGGTAAATGCTTTATGGAACCTTTTTGTAGCATTATATACTCTTATTAGGTACTCTGCCTGTCTGCCATATATACTCATTTGCGAATCTTCTATCTTTTTATTTGCAAAATCTTTTTGTTCGTAAACAAAATGGACACCGGTTGTCATTTCTTTTACTATTGTTCCAGATTGGGTCTATCTACTTATAGTTTCCTGACCCATGTATGATATGTATTCAATTAAATTAGTTGTATTTTAATATTGTATGAACATATCCTTTGGTGAACATGATAGAGATCACTTTTCTGTTATTATTTATTTCTAACAGGAGCTTCAATCGATCAATTGTGATCATAAAGACTATGAGGGACTCCCTTTTGATTTTTGCGGAGGATATGTTGGATACATCGGGTATGTTGATCATATCTCTGATTTTTCTCCCTCTACTGTCCAGCTGATGAGAAATACATTATTCAATCTTGCGAGAAAGAAAATCTCCCTAATCATAATTTGATGTTGCAATAGCTAGACTTAAAATTACAATCTCATTTGAACATGTGCATGATAGGAACACATAAAGGCATTGTTTTATTAGTCATGATTTGATGTTATTTGATATTATTGATTCGAATAATCCTTTTGAGGCTAATATCTTTTTTTGTACATCTGTTATGCAGGTATAATCTTAAAGTTGAATGTGGTGCAGCATCTAATCGTCATGATTCCAATACGCCCGATGCTTGCTTTTTCTTTGCAGATAACTTTCTGGCAATTGATCATCAGACGAGTGATGTCTACATTGTGGCATTACATGCCATAAACACAGACCCATCTTCATGGCTGGACGACACTGAGAAAAAGCTACTTGGCTTGAAACTAGAAGCTTCAGAAACTATCAGCAAAAAGAATTATAATCCTCCACCTTCCTCCCCATCCGAAGCCGGCTTCCTCTCTGAAAAATCTAGGGATCAGTACATAGAGGATGTTGGGAAGTGCCTTGGGTACATTACAGACGGGGAAAGCTATGAGTTATGTCTGACCACACAAATGAGAAAGAGAGTTGAAGACCTTGATTCTCTGAATTTTTATCTCAGGCTTCGGGAACAAAATCCAGCCCCATACGCCGCTTGGCTGAATTTCTCGAAGCAAAATCTAACTCTCTGCTCTTCTTCTCCAGAGAGGTTTTTGCGCCTGGATAGAAATGGCATTCTCGAAGCAAAACCAATCAAGGGCACTATATCTCGTGGTCTAACCAGAGAAAAAGACGAAGAACTAAAATTGCGTTTACAGTACAGGTAATGTTGAACCCTCAACCTTCTTGATCAAATTTCGTCATATTTTCTCATTGGGTAAATCTTGTCATATCATTTGTTTATCAATTCCTGACAGTGAGAAGGACCAGGCCGAAAATCTGATGATTGTTGATCTCCTGAGAAACGACCTTGGTCGGGTCTGTGAGCCAGGCACCGTCCATGTCCCAAAGCTCATGGACGTCGAATCCTACGCTACCGTGCACACCATGGTGAGCACAATAAAGGGTGAGAAGCGAAGAGACGTGAGCCCAGTTGATTGTGTGAGGGCAGCGTTCCCGGGTGGGTCAATGACAGGTGCTCCCAAGCTGAGATCCATGGAGATTCTTGACAACCTCGAGAGCTGTTCCAGGGGCATTTACTCTGGTTCCATTGGTTTTTTCTCGGTTAACCAGACGTTCGACTTGAACATTGTGATCAGAACTGTGGTGATACATGACGGTGAAGCTTCCATCGGAGCTGGAGGCGCCATAGTTGCTCTATCCAAGCCTGAAGACGAATACGATGAGATGATCCTGAAGACGCGTGCTCCGGTTAGAGCTATTGTGGATTCAGACAAGGAGCATTTCATAGACAAATGAAATATAACTCTAAATTCGGTAGGGATTGGTTTGATCCAATTGGATCGGTATTTTCTTTTGCTGCATGCTTCATGGGAAGACCATTGTAACATGAATGGATCTGTTTGCCTGGTGTTGCAAGAACTCAACAGTTTCATACAAGCAAGTGAAACGAACATCACAAAGCACACTGTAGTACGTATTATAACCAAAAGCGATGAACTAACCCCGGTTCACATAACAGATTAGTAGCTAAATTGGTTCAGCTTGAAAGGGAAATAGGAAACTGACCAAGCTTTTTTTTTTATTTCGATAAAGTAAGAATTCATGATCTACCTTAAATTCGATAGGCCGACAAGTCGGCAGATGACTACACGGAAAAAGGTGCAATAAAACAAGCGAAACACATCCTACAAAAGACGAATATAAGCGAATCTAAGACTAGAAGTTAGGGTTGTAGACGAATATAAGCAAATCTAATACTAGAAGTTAGAGACGTAAACTAAGAACGAAGCCAAAACACCTAGGCCAAAATAGCATCGCTGGCCAAAAGAAAGATTTTACTTGATTCCTTGATTTTTTTTAAAAACCGAAACATTAAGACGAGTGCCGAAAAATTTAGATTTGACTAAGCAGTAGAAAATAATTAAGGCTTGGTAAACCCTTGTACAGTTTATCCGGAGAATTCATTGACATTAAAAAAGGAGTTGAGGACATTTATTTGATGATTTTGATTTTTGGGCAACTTTGAACATGAAATGAACTAAAGCTGAAAACACAAAACCAACTTTTAAAACAAAATATTAAAATCACAATGTACCAGGCGGATTTTTCCAGAATATGTAGTTTATTGATGAAAATCTATGCCGAAATAAGGATACTTTGAATTATTTTAGGCCTCAACTCGTAATGAGAAGAAATAATTACACACCAGATCACCGAACGGGCTCAAAGACAGAAGAGCAACGTTTATTGTCCGATGCACAATTACACATCAAGAAATACAGGGGAGCAATCTGATGAAAATACAAAGCAGCACAAGCAATTCAATCTCAAGAACTTGGAGAACCACTCCGGAAGCAATCTAATGGCAGGCATTATTAATTATTAAAGCTCTGAAGATCATCACCAAAACATCAGTTCTTCACTGTGGTCACATACTTGAGCAGCATCTGAACAACATCTGTCGATATACTCCCAGATTGAGCTTTCAGCTGCTGGATTTTGGCCTCAGTCTCTGCCTCAAGGCGCTTCACATTTGCACCCGAGTCGCCACTACTCTGTTTTATCATAACGGACAAATAAATGAAAGAATTCTTTAGTACGAATGGAAAAACAACGATGCAACAACCAGTTCTTGTAGCTAAGCACAAAATTCAACCTGGCATGGAACTTGCACGAAAGTATGTGATACTGCATGTACGCTACTTAGCTCGTCTTCTTAATTATATGGTTTCATTAGTCAAGTGTTTGATCAAGAGAATGGATTTTGCACATCCATCATAAATGTAATAGAGAGACAAGGAAGATTCCTGAATCTTGGAATTATAAACTTGAAGAGCAAGAATATGAACATGAGAGAACTAAAGTTGGAATAAGCCTTTTTATCTAAAAACCATTAGCAGAAGGGAAAATGAATATATACATAAAGAGATTCAGTTATATTTAGACAAAAAATGGCACTTGCACACTGAATTTTAAAATATAGTAATGTGCCAGGGGATTATTTGCATACATTAATGCCTCAACGTGGCTTTCCAAATATTGCAACAAATGTGTGATTTACCTCTGCAAGTTTTCTCTGGAAATCAGCCTCCATTTGGGCACGAAATTCAGCAATCTCCCTCTCAGCCTCTTCTTTTGCCTGCTTTAGCCTGGCCATCTTGGCTGTAGTAGACAAGCAAAACAAAGGATAAAAGTTGGATTAAGTACTTACACAAGCCCATCAACAGAAACAAACACCATAATTACCAAGTAGACATATAAGCAACATAAAGTTCTTAATTAGGCCATGCAGTATTTCCTCTACCGAAGGCTGATAACCTAAGCTAGACTGGCTGCTGGTGGAAGCAACCACATGATTATGATTTATGGGTGCAGTAGCATGGTATGGTCCCTAAATGTGAGTAAGACTACAATTACCGTTTCTTGCATCGTTGACAATGTGTTGTGCCTCTTGCTCTGCAGCCAGCAAAAGCTGAATTCCATTTTGTCCTCTGTTCGAGTCCATACTAGCTTGAATGTGAATGATTTGCTCTGAGATCAGTCAAAATACCCAAAGAAAACATGAGCAATACTTGATAAGATAACTTCTTAATCATAGGATACCAGCAGAAATTGGAGATAATGTGTGCAGAGATCAGATTTAGACGTTTAGTATACAAGGTATACACCATATACAAATAAAGCATACATCTTCAGAAGTGGTTAAAAGGGTTTTATGTCAGAAGCATTAAAGAGCTTGACAACAATAACCCCAATTCTTTTTTGGCACTTGAGAACAAACTACAATGAAGCAGCAATAAAAACATATTCATTACCAGATCATGTAATGATGCAAAACTACAGTAGCAAAACCATCAAAGTAGGACATATAGCTTGAAAACCAAAGCCCGTCGGCAGAAACGGGCATATGTATGCCAATTTTAGAATCAAATGAAGCATGTTCCTCCTGTAACCACTTATTGATGAAAAAAAAACGTTTCTTTTGTCAAAAAGAGAATTTTATGTGCTCGGGAAAACAAGGGAGGCTTAAGCAATCAATCTTTTAAGATCATATCAAAGAGGCTCCCGATCCACAACTACTCTTAACATTAATGTAGAAGCATCAACTAACAAAAGGCAATTGATCATGACCACGATACCTCAACGTATCACAGACAAAGAATTCTACAGTTACAAAGGGAAAAACGACGAGAATTCTACAGTTACAAAGGGAAAAACGACGATTCGGTTCACTTTCCTATCCCAATTACAAAGGCGCAACCAAAAAAAAAAAAAAAAAAAAAAAAAAAAAAAAAACAGCGACATGATTTCACCCTAGGAGTTGCTCACAATTCACCGAAACGGACTCGACGAACAACAAAATTAGCGCAAACAGATCGGAGAGGATTCGCAGCACTGTATTTATGATCTCATTCAAGTGTTTCAGATCTGGAAAACGAAACACACAACAAGATCTGCTTCGAAAATCGCACTATAAAAACGCGAGGAGGAGAAAGAAGAAGAAGGAGATTGGAGAATCTAACCAGGATCAGGGGGCGATTCGTGACGCTCTCAACTCAAAACACTCCCACGGGGATTAAAAACTGGAGGCGATCAACTCAACAAGATGCGAGAGATTGGAGCGGCCTACGTCATCTACAAATCCACTGGCTGATTGGTTCGTTTTATAGGGAAACCGGGCTGGGCCTAAATTTTAATAGTGGCGAACCGGTCCGGTCCAACTTTTTGTTTTGGATACCGGATCGGATTGACTTTCCATGTACTTTCGGGTGTGCTCCTTCCTCGAATCACCTCTCCCGAATCGCCTGGTAAGCTATCCCAATCTCAACATTTTTTTTCAATGTTCACAAATTTGATTCTGTGTTATCATCATCCTCTTCTCCGCTTCTGTTTTGCGAGGGTTTTGGTTGATCTTCGTTTTAAAATTGGGGATTTTGAAGGATGTTCTCTGGGGATTGGAGTTAGGGTTTTGGGTCGGAATTGGAGATGGGTCGCCAGGAATTAAGGAACAGGTGTCTTCATCCTTCAATAAGCTAGAACAGAACAGCAATGTTGCTATTGCAGGGGCAGGATATTATAGCCCATGTGGTTTTCATCCTTGCATTTTCTCAAATTGGGCGTTTTCTTCGAAATATCTGATAGGAAGTGGGTTTGGCATGCTTGAGTTTGCTCGAAATAGCACAGCAATGTTGCTTTTGCAGGGGCAAGACTCGTGTAATTACAGCAGCTGCAGAATAAGCCTCCCTGTCATTCATTGCTAGCATTTGCAGCACAGCTAGCGCCCTCATCATCATCAGCAGCATCTTCAATGGTTTTGGTGTCAGATTATGTTTTACTTTTCTTTCTTTCTCTTCAGGAGTATATTTTTTCATCACTGGTGCTGCAAGTGATAGCTTTTGCAATCGGGGACTGGCTTTGACGGAGAAGTGTAAGGACGATCAGCCTATTTTATGGGTTCTGAGTGCCTTCCATTCCACCTTTTAATTTGTGTAGTCGTAGGTGGTGTGCATATGTAGCTTGTTTATGACCTTTCATGCTATGTAGTTTGCCATTATCAGCAGGCAATTATCATTTTGATTTTCAAATCAGAATCTTGATTAGTTGACAAATAGCTCTTTTTATAAGATTTTGAGCTTTATTTTATACTGTAAGGCAAGCATATCTTAGTTTTCTTATTGAATTGAAGGATACTCTTGTGTGTTGGATTACACTTTAATGTCTTGTGGAAGTAAGAGTAGAGGAGGCACAAATTAGATCAATAGATTGACAGTAAAAGGGTACGTGGTGCAGCTGAAATTAATGTTTGTAAATTAGATCAATAGAGGACCAGGTTACTGCTGACAGAATAAGATTGCTCAAGGTTCATCCTCTCGTTTCTGACAGAAGAGGAGGTGCACAGTCGAGTAATTTTTCCATCCACATCAAGGTTCATCATCTGAGACTTAACATCTAGTTGCTTGTGCACAAATTGCATTTGTTTAACCCACTTCCGTATTCACATAATCTCCTTGATCACACAGCAACATGGCTGCAGCAGTCATAAAGGAAGCTGGAGAAGAGGACCTAGCTGAAGGCTATCGCGGTACAAGTGTCCGAGAGCTTTTGTCTTGCCTGTGATGAACATGAATGGAGTTGATCCCAAGCTCTCTCAGCAATGCTAACCCTGAACAAGTGTCCATGCCTGCTGACAGAATAAGATTGCTGTGATGAACATGAGGTAAATGAAGTGTTTGTATGACAGCAAGAATGTTTTCGGGATGTCCTTCAATTTTAAAATCAGATTTATAGAACGAATTTTAGATTAAAGCGGGTCAGTTTTGTTTAGGTTTCGAGTCAAATTAGAACGGATTTGTTTGGGTTTTGTGTCAAATCATATCAAGTTAGTTTAGGTTATCACGTGTTGGAATTGATTGGGTTCAAATATTTTGGTAGTCAAGAATAATGTAAATTGGAATTCATAAGAAGCACTTGGTCCCCAAGAAAAACGAACTAAGCTAGTGAGAATGTCCACGACACATCGGATAACTATAGATTGTTTTTAGTAGTTGATAGTTAATACTCCCTCCGTTCGGCAAAATTTGTCATTTTATGGTGTTATTTTTGTTAAAAAAACTTGTCATTATAGGTATTTTACCCTTCACTTTACAAAAATGCCCTTGATATGATTTATGGTTTATTAGTTGTAGTTTTCGATAAAGTAAAAAAGGAGGGTAATAATTGAGGGTAAATTAGTACATTTGTTAATTGCCTTAAAACTTGTGAAATAAGCTAAAATGACAAGTTTTGCCGAACGGAGGGAGTATTTTGTTATGAATATGTATTTTGACAAATACGACGAGGTTGGTCTTGTTCAGATCGGGTCTATGTTCGATTTGGGTTTGGGTTGGGTCAACTTCATATTCAGGTCAAAAAAAAATTTTGGGATCGGTTCAGGTTAAGCCGAATCATTTGGGTGAGACGGGCAAGGCCGAGTTTCTCGATTCGAGTCGGATTTTGTGGATCGGGTCACAAATACTATCAGCTCCAAATGGAGGTGCATCAAACTAAATAAAGACTCTCTCTATCCCATTTTATTGTGTGTCAAACGACAAATAAAATGGGGATAGAGCCAAAGAGGTAGCACTAGAAATCGAAATAGGAAATTTCGCAATGTTTGATTGCGGCTTCACATGTTGTATGACAGCTTCCCAAATTCAATAAGCTACACACCATTGATGAACCAGATCGCAGCCATAACTTCGTGGTTCAATTATGATATTAAGGATTCGATCGGCGAAACGTGCTCTCAGATCCAATAAAGCAATCAAGCTGTAATCATAATTCCAGTTCCTGAACAAAGCTCCTTCCATGGAAGCTTGAACCAAAACCTTCTCAATCTTGTTCTTCTTTCAGCTGTTTCCTTCTAATTTCATCGATACATTTGCGATGCACATTCGACAGCACATAAATAATAGAAACATACCTAATAAATTTGCTATCATATACCCAACTTGTTACCTCTTGAGTTATAGTCTTCCAAGTTTACAAGCACTTTATAGACCAAGGCACAGTTCAGTTTCGAGCTAAACTTGCATTTTTCAAGAGGCAACAACATATATAATTCTGTATTGTTGCAACAACTGAACCGGTACTTTACTACTCGTACAAAAATTCACCTGTACTGTGGTGTGGTGTGTCCCAAGGAGAGTTCGGACTTCCGCAGATGCTGGTACAGTGTCCGTTGGGTTTGCGTCGATGGGTTTGTGTCATGGTGACTTTAGTATATGTTGCCCATGAATTCCAAAGTAGTAACATGTCTTAATGTTGCGACAGTTTTTCCTGTCAAAGATACCAAGAAACTCAAAGGAGTTAAACACGTTCAAAATATTCCTTGTCCCGCCATTGTGAACCAGCATATTTATTTATGAAGTTAGGTTCTGTTTGGCGAAACAGTTTATGCATTATAATTTATAAGCTCCATGCCAATACCTATTGTTTATTATCAACTCCTTGTAAGGAATCAACATATTATACTAAACGAACCCTTAATCTTGATGATCATAGTAAACAGATTATCACAATCAACCATTTCCTAGCTATGTTTTCTTCCCCGGGATTTCAGGGAACTAATGTTGCTTCCTCACCCCTTGGTCAAGTGTGATTAACAATCCTAACAAGGTCAAGTCAGCCTCTCTATTCATAAACCCTTTTTATTTTAAATATCCGAACAGTTCACAACAAAATCTCATACAGCAGTCAAAACGGAAGCTTTTCAATTTCATATCCCTTTGCCAAGATTTATTCAAGCTGAAGATTGGTGTTTCAGGGTGTTTGCACTCACCTTATATGTGCAGCAAGGAATAATTTGGATTTCGGATCCCTAGTGACGTTTCATCTCGTTGAAAATGTTTGACACCTTTGGGGACAACCGAGGAAGGAATTTGAATAACTGCAAACACCATAATTCGCCATCAGTTTCTGATATATCTATGCAAAGGGAAGAAGAATGCATGTGCAAGTACTAGCAAAGCTAGTAGCATTTGGTAGCTCCAGCATTTTTTTAGTTGACAAGCCCATCATTAGAGGAAACACAAAAGGCTAAAAATGTCCGTCATATCCTACACAACACGAGCTTCGTCTTCTCATGTGTATCTTTCACTAACTGTTATTACCATTAATATGATTTTTTCACAATAGCTGAAACTATTAAGTAGTCGGGTACATACACAACACGAGCTTCGTCTTCTCATGTGTATATTTCACTAACTGTTATTACCATTAGTATGATTTTTTCTCAATAACTGAAACTATACAAACTCAATGGGAGACACGAACAACATACAAACTCAATGGGGTTCCATCTCAAAACCAATTGGCCATGAGAATTAGCCCGCTAAGTATATATGTTGTTCAAGAGATCCCAATATTTTCAATGTGGAACAACCCCATCTTCCAACAATAGGGTTTCAATCTTTTCCAACACCATGAAGCTAGGTTAGTTTGCATTGTAAACCAAATTCATTTTTCACCCAGCAACTACTTCTTAACGTCTTCGGGGCAAAAATCATTATATTTTATCCCTATTTTGTATTGCCTCTTGACATTTGTTGTCTACTCCAGTAAGTTAATTTGAAATCATAAAAGAAATTCTAAGTGTTGTGTATATATATAGTATGAAGATAGATACGAGTTAACAGAAAGCTCAAAAGTTCACTCACCCAAAGCTTGACACATGCATCAAGGACAACTGGAATCAGGCAAATAAATATAGTAATGGCAGCAGGATCGACCTCAAAACCGTAATGCTCAAGAATTATCTCACATACTGTCTGCCAACCAGATTCAGAATGATAACTGCAATCATAGAGATGTTTACTTAGCTTTTCATCAAGAAAAAGCCAAAATTCTACCAGTTTTCCTGCTAGAGATATGATGTAAGGAGAAAAATGAGATTACTTTCATAGAGCAGGAATCATTACCCCAGAAAAATGTCTGTAACAAGTATAATTAGAAATGCTTTTCCAGTATCCGAAATATTGTTTAATATTTTATACCCTGTAAATTTCAGCAATGCTACCTGCACACAAGAGATGCGAGTTTGAAATAGACAAGGGGAAAATTCATGTGATTTACCATTGAATTGCATTTTAAGTTTTAACCTACTCTTCAAAAAGAAACAAGATTCAAAATAAAAAAATGTAATGTATCCTTAATCCATCCAAGAGTTAAGTACCGAGGAAGAAAATTGAAAACAGTACCATGGGACCTTCATGAGCTTGTATGGTGACTAACCTAAAAATAACTTTTTACCCAATGGACAAATTTATCCATGTGTCCCCTCTCGTGTTACCACTATAAATTCAATGGTTTTCATGAAAGAAGGTTGCGATCAATTATCTAACATCTATAAGACATCTCCAGCTGCTAGTCACATCTTTTCTGTCATCTAGCTCCTTGAAGAAATTTGACTTCTAATAAATAATAATCCCCAAACCACTCATTTTCTACTATTTTTTGTTTGGATAAGAATCCATATTAGCATTTAATAAGAGGTTCAGCAACAGCAATAAAGATTCACAAGGCAATAAAAAAGTTTACATGGCTACCACTGATTTAACAAATACCAACATGAGGCAAATCAGAAGAAAAAAAAATAGTATATCGGGTTACTGGAGGACTTACTTTACTCTGATTGAAGTATAACAGCAGGAACAATGAAATACCAAACACCATATCAGACCATATATTTGCAAATGCTCTGCGGTTGTCTAGCCTCTTTTCATCACGCAACTCTATTCTGTCAGAAAGATGATAGTCAAAACGATCCGCTAAAAGCGCAAATGAAGAGTATAAAAATCAGGTGTTCAGGGAAAAAAGCAACACCATTCATCAAGAAAAGAAGACATGCATTTTTTAACTAGAGTTGAACAAGGGTCCTTGGTCAAATAAAGAACAACATCACACGTTTCTTTGTTGGTTATTATTTGGGTCTAGCCATCCCCAAACACTAAGCCTTTCCTAAATTTCCTACATGTAGACACAAATGCCTCAAGGTCCTAAGATTACAGCATCCCTCATCAATATTCTTGCTGAAACAGAGTTCCATAGAAAGTAAAGCTAACGTATGAAATAAATTATATTTTCCAGTTAAAACCTAGCTTGTCACCCTTGTTAATCGGTTGGTATCCAAACAATGGGTCAGAAGCGGTTGGTATCCAAACAATCGGTTGGTATCCAAACAATCAGGTTCCGACCCCTTTATATTTACAATTTTGCCCGGCAATTGTTGACATGTTATCTTTTGCTACAGTATCCAAAAAAAAAACATTTTGTCACCCTTGTTAATTGTAGGTGTGTAGTCATACATACATGGCCATATCTGGAAAGTAAAATCTTCCCTTTCTCATTATACCGATTATGGCATGTTAAATAAAATAAGAGCTGATCTAAGATAGCTTGCTCTGCAAAGGCAATGCAATGTCTGACACAAAAAGAAGGCAAGAGCACTTATTGTAGTCATTGATAAGCTAGGCAATCTATTCTTTTAGTCACAGAACTTCTTACGCTGTATGATGCAATTCCTGCCATGTTTCCTCTTCTGTGAGTGGAGGAGATTTACCAATCTCAGCCTCAAACCTCAGCCTTGCACCCTCAACTTTTATTTCTTTGACCATTTCAAGCTTTTGGCTTCTTCTCACATCAAGCATCTGTGCAGCAAGTGGTACTGTCTTTACATACCTATTAATGGCATAATGCATCAACTTAGGTAAGCTAATAAATACAGATTACAGACGTTTTTTATTTGGAAAGATGCAAAATGCCTTTTGGGATAAGCTAACATTTTTGTTCCCAAAAAAATGGAGAGAAACAGAAGGGCGGTTAGAAGAAACATCCAAAGACAGTGAAAGAAGGAGAACAAGGGATTTTTTTTTCCATAAAAACAGCAAAAGAGCCTTCTGCAGACTCGATATTCAACACAACGAAGTCCAAGATCTTCAAGAAAACTTGAAATGCCAAAACTGCAGACTTCAAGAGCTGATCTTCGGTATTCGGTCAGTCTTTCCAATTTTAACAGTCATTTGCCCAGCTTCCAGAAAAGATGTGAATATCGCGAGCTTATTGAGACCATAGCTCCTTATTGGTGAGTACAAAGAAGTACCCACCTCCTGGTGAGGATCAACTACCACTCATTGTGATTAAGTAATTTATTAATGCCAAAATACATTTTTCTTTATTTTAAAAGTTTATCTAACCAATCAATTTGACCAGTACACAAAATCAAGCACAATTATGGACCAAGTGATCCTCAGCAGGTCGCTAGCGATGGTTTCAGTCCACCTCACTCACTGTTCTGAGTTCTGACAAATGCAAATGGGTTTACTCTTTCTTTCCAAAGGAAGCTTATAGGAGTTCTAGGCCAATAAGAATTCCGTGTCTGAATGATAGAATACAGAGCTACAAAAATGAAAGTGTGACAACATTTACCTGTCTAGAAAAGGCATGAGAGCATAGTCATGGACAAGAAAGTCCAGCGCCCATGGTACCATTATCAATATCGCCAAAAATTTAGCCTGTGAAGACAGTAAATGTGCAGTTTAAGGCGCAATCACGAGCTTGGAAAACTAACAATGTGAAAGAATACTATAGAACATTCAAACAAACAAGAAGTCACAAAAATGGTATCGAACTAGAAATCTAACAATGTGAAAGAATACTATAGAACATTCAAAGTTCAAACAAACAAGAAGTCACAAAATGGTATCAAACTGTGATATTAACGCGCATCAAGTTGATACGCACGTAAAATGTGTCCTAAAAAAGGATACTTCAGTACACATTGAGGATGCACATTGCCAAAAATTTCTTAAATCATCCATTCTACATATAAATATGGTGTGCGCTTTGAGATTTGTAGGAATGCATATATTTGATAGTCTGAGGACATTTCTTTTATTATTGAGGAAGACGCTAGGGGAAGGGCTACTCCCTGCCTTACTCGTTTGTAACCCGTTTCGGGTCTTTTTAGTTTGAGAGCTCACTCTCGTTTTTCCACCAAAAAAAAAGTTCCAAGAAACACCTTCAAGCCAAAATAAGAAAGACAACACAAGTCATCTCTACACTTGTTCTATATCCCCAAATTTCGCTATCCAAATTCCAAACAAACTTGCATACCAACACAAGCATTACAAACAGAGTATTACAGAACTAATCAGATTACAAACAAACAAACAAGAAGAATCAATCTGAGAAGATTACCGAATTGATCGAAGCATATCGGAAAACACGATCTTCATACAGCAACTCATCATCATCTCCAGTTGGGAAGAAAACATTGCTCACTGTCTCAACCAAACCTCTCTCCGGCAACACAATTTCACCTGAAAATCCCTGATCGTCACCACCGCCACCTCCTCCGGCGGCCCAACCCTCATCCACCACCACCCAATCCTCCCAATTCCGACTCTCTTCATTCAGCAATCCCTCCTGCGCTTCCCTAAGCTCCACAATCGCCTCCGCTCTCTTCCTCCACTCCTCGAATTTATCCTGCTCCGACAACTCCTCCTCTCCTCCTCCAAGATCTCTAACCTCCTCCTCACTCTCCACCACGTCTTCGTCCTTCAATCCGAGCCAATTCCCGTCATCCTCGAAAAAGAACTTCTTCCACCAACTCTTCTTCTTCTTACTCCCCCGCCAACGCCTCCCGTCGCTGTAATCGCCGCCATTGCTGCTGGTGGCGTTCGGTGTACGCAGCTGCTTCCGCCTGAGCCTTTGAGAACTAGCACTCTCTAGCACACTCCAATTGCTCCTTTGCGTGCTCCGATTCGATGTTCCGCAACAACGGGAGCCGAACAGGATCGACGGGGAGGAATTATTGCATAGTAATGGTGAAGTGCTCATCAAATGCATAATCGAAGTGAGGAATGCAATTCCACATTTTAAGCTCTTATCCCACAGTAGGAGATGAGAAAAGATTCACAGAAACCCTCCAGATTGAGCTATGGAGATTGCTGATCGAAGGAACTGGAAATTTGGAGGAGGAATTGAAGAGAGAGCTACGGTGTTGGTCGAGTGAACCAGGCGAAAAGTGGGGGGAAAGATGCGGATAACGCTCACCGTCACCTTTTTCAAGTACATATCTTCTTTTCTTTTTCTTTTCCTTTTTTTTTTTTGTCAATTGTCAAATCTATTAAAAATTTTTGGGCCAATTTGAGTAAGTGGACCAAATTACACGTGGGTCATTTGTGCTAAAAAATAGTAAGAGATAATTTTATCTTTAAATTTAAACTAGTCTAGACCCCGTGCGTCACGCACGAGATTTTTAAAATTAATCTGAGTACACTCATCTTATTTTTAGATGTTATCATATTAATCAATACGTTTTAAGTGATGTACAAAACATAGTACTCGTCCGTGAAACATAGTTTAATATATACTGTACATTTTTAGTATTTTCTTAATCTTTGAATATCGTTAAGTCATAGTTTAATATAGACATTTTTTTCTCATGTAAAAATCATTGATTTTTTAACATATGCTCTAATGGCATAGGTTAAAAAAGCACATTGGAAAATTTTCCTTAAATCTATTGCATTGATACCAAGAAATATATACCCCAAAAGTCTAGGTTAGAAAAACTATAAAATTAGAACTATGATTGATATTGATGTGTTTCATTATTGTATTCATAACAAAACACTTATTTTTCTAGATATATTTAATGGCCAAAAAATATAATTTTATTCTCTATCCTAATTATTAGTTTTGATTTCCATTTTTTTTTCAATTCTCTAATTTTACATATCCTTCTTCTCTGTTCACTAGCCTACTTGATCTTTAAATTATTTATTTGTTGTGTTGAAAATAAAAATTGCTAAAAATATAATTAGTATTCTTTTTTATTTTAATCTCTTCAAAAAGTGTGAAATTGGTTAGAATAACATGTACTCTTATAAGAAAAAAAGTAGCATTTTTTCTTTTGTAGTTTTACCTTAAACATTTAACAATTATGACCAAGTAAGCGATATTAATATCCAAAGATGATTGGAGCCGGAGAGTTCCAATAGTAAGATAAAATACCTCGTTGTAAAATTTTATAGGTGTCTTGATAAAACATGTCCACTAGTTGGTATCTAAAGTTGGGTATTTGGTGCTCCTTTCATCCAGAAATTGGCATTTGATCACTAGTCTTGCATTCCACCATACATGTCCATAAATCAAATTTCATATAGTTACATAAACAGTAATGCTTTTATGTTAAAAAAAGATGATTAAACTATTGATATGCAGTGTACGATGATCCTTCATAATTTCTCTTTTCAAATAAAAATAGATTGCAATATATCATTTATAATAGTGTAAATAAAAATAGATTGTAATATATCATCCCGTGCGCCACGCACGAGATTTTTAAAAATAATCTAAGTATACTCATCTTATTTTTTTGGATGTTATCATATTAATCAATGCGTTTTAAATGATGTACTCCCTCAGTTTCAAAATAAATGTCGCTTGACTTTTTGCACGTTTTTAATGAGCTAAAAATTCTATAAAATATTATTTTTTAATCAATTTTTTTTATAAATTGATACTTATTACTAATAAGTATCAATTTGTAAAAAATATTTGATTAAAAAAATAATATTTTATAGAGATTTTACATCCTTAAAAAACGTGTAACAAGTTAAGCGACATTTATTTTGAAACAGAGGTAGTATAAAATATAGTACTCATCCAGGAAACATAGAATGTTTCCCGGACGAGTATTCGATTTCCTTTAATTTTCCTTCAATTTATGTCTTTTACTAGCCGTAGACGAAAATGTGTTTTGGATTCTTGCCTGATACAACCGTTGTCACGCCCCATTTTTTTATCTACTTTTTTTTTTATCATAATGTCATACCTCAATACATTTGCTTCTACATGCGTTAAGCATATACTCCCTCCGTTAATTAAAACTTGACGTTTTACTATTCATGCACGTTTGTTGTGGTGTTAAAAACTATATAAAATATTAACTTTTTTTAATAATTTCATACTTGTTACTATTAAGTATAAACGACAAGTTTTAATTAACAGAGAGAGTATGATAATTCTAGGGTCATCTTAATCAGCTGCAACATCACCCTATATCACTACATAATCCAAGGAAAAATTGACAACAAATCTGCATAAGAATAGTTCCCGTGCATTACGCACGGGATTTATAATTGATTATATAAACTTATTATATACTCCCTTCGTTTCATAATAACTATCTTTTTACTTTTCGACATGCATTTAAGGATATAAAAACTTTATAAAATATTAATTGTTTATGAATTTTTTTTATATTGGTATACTTATTACTAATAGTAATAAGTATGAAATTGTTTAAAAAAAATTGATTAAAAAATAATATTTTATAGAGTTTTTATTTCATTAAAAAGCGTGCACTAAAAGACAAACGACATTTATTATGAAACGGAGGGAGTGTTATGATTTCTAGAAATAAAGGTTTACAATTTGATTTATCTTAAATCGACAAATAAACCCTCAAGCTCCAGCCTACTCTCACAACCCCTATGCCATGTTTCAATTAAGTGTTAGTGAATTGCAATATCATGCGAGTGTCACAATTATAGGAAAGATCTACATTGTTGTTTCGACATCTTCTTTTGATCAATTGAAATAGAAATCCTAACCTTTACAACAAACTAAGGAGACTTAATTCCAAATGCATATCAACATTGAATGAATTATTCATGTACTCTTAGAACACCCATCTTCAAGCGTTTGTATATCGTACTATTAATCCACTCAAATAACTTAGGATCCATGAAGCGTGTGCTTCGTGTCACTTGTTTCACAGTTAAGCAATAGCCACCCTTCGCTTTTTAGCACTTCCTAGATCTTCACCCATGTTCTAAAACCCATATTAGTAAGTTATCTCAAGTACTCAAACGCCCTGCACCAATTTCCTATGACAGAATTATATAGATATATTTACACTCTCAAAATCTATATAAAATACTAAAACAGAGGCCTGAAACGGCCTCTAGTGCGATCTCGCGTCCACGGAATTTTCTGGATTAAAACGGGATTATTTTTGCTTACGTGTCATTTTCTGGATTAAAGTGATATTATATTTCTGGGACACATCAATTAATAAACGAATATAATTAGGTAAAAACTTATCTTTTTAAATCAAATAATCTATCCAATATTATTTTTATAAAATATTATTTAACTTTGTAATCTAAAACAAATATAATATTTAACTCTTTGGTATTTTGGAACAAATATTTAAATCTAAAAAAAATATAACTTTGTAAAATACGGATCGAGTAATGTTTATAATTTTTCAGTGAATTTTCTTGCACAATGTGAATAAATTTAAATCATCATTAGTTTCAAGATAAAAGAGATTTCTATGTCGGTTACTTTATATTTAATCCAATTAGATTTGAACTCTAAACGAAGTACTTCGTACCAAAATCTTTGGTATTTTGGAACAAATTGACAAAATTAGAAAAATCATTTTAGAATAAATTTCAATCACCTAATTATCACCTTCTATATTTGTATAAATATTCAACCTTTATCTTAATTAGGTAGAAAATGTATCTTTTTAAATTAAATAATCTATCTAATATTTGGTTCATTATTAATATTCAACCCAAACAAGAGGTTTGAAATGGTATCTGATGCGATTCACATACGTGACTTTTTCTGGATTAAAATGTTGTTATTTTTCCATACGTGACATTTTCTTAATTAAAGATAACACAAGTGAAACATGTTTACATTATAAAAAAAACATAACACAATTGAAAACTATATATTTACTTTATATGGAATAGTAATTTATATTATTCAAAAAAGAAATCTGTATCTATATATTATATATTATAAAATACTAAAGCAGAAGCCTGAAACGGGCTCTGGTGCGATCTCGCGTCCACTGAATTTTCTGGATTAAAGCGGGATTATTTTTGCTTACGTGGCATTTTCTGGATTAAAGTGATATTATATTTCTGGCCCACATCAATTAATAAACGAACATAGTTAGCTAAAAACTTATCTTTTTAGATCAATAATATCTATCCAATATAACTTGAATTAGTTGTTATACATATTTATTATTTTCATGCTTTTGTTAATAAACTATATTATTTATTATTTTAAAAGATGAAGAAGGAATATTTGGTGCGTTATTCTACCTTTTAGATCAAATTGAATATAATAAATATTTATATATGGTTTTATTTTTGTGAGCCACGTCAATTAGTTATCTAATATAATATTTTAATATAATTAATATTATAAATATAATTATTAACAAAACGCGCAACCACGCGGGTAACGAATACTAGTTGTAATATAATAGCAAACAGATGTTTTGAAAATATTGTTAAAACCCTACTAAATATGCAAACTTTCATCAATCCAAAAATATTAGTAAGTATTCCAATAAGGTGGGGAAATTCTCCAAGTGGTATAACTCGAAAATCACTAACCGTTAATTCATGAAAATTCATCAAAGTTGATGTCGCAGAATCGGTGCACTGTTATCATTGAATTCATAAAAATATTCGTGTGACCTTTACAAATTACGAAACCGGCACCAAAACTTTTCAAACTTCCAAAACTAACTTTTAGCCAAATATCAAAGCCAAATTCGACTCCCCAAATTCCTAGTAAACAAAACAATCCGACGTCCTAAACCTGACAAATTTCAAAAGCTCTTAATCATTAATCAAGTAAAAACACCGAATCGTAACTAACAGTGAAGTAAATAAATTGAAAACTATGCGTTCGAATTTCAACTCTAAAGAGTTCCCTAACCAGCTTTGGTCCATGACCAAGATACTTTTGTATCAACTCACTTCCAACAACACATAGGAAAGTTGCAGCTGTAGAGTTTGCCACTGCCTGAAGGGGAAGAATTGAACTCAGTAAGAAAATGAAAAGTGCTTCAACACTGATAGTTAGTCAGGAAAACAACAGTATAATCAATATGATTAAACAATGAACAAATCCCACATTCCAGGAATCAAACAAAACAATTAACTCAAGTGAATATCAACCATGCAGCTTCCTTGTGTATTATTTTTCAAAGAACATGCTAGAACTTTAATAGTGTAGAGGATTGAGATAATATAAATAAATCAATTACACAAATGAAAAAAGTAATAACTAAAAATAACGAATTTAAATGCTTCCACAAAAGACAAAAAAATGATAAACAATATCTGTACAAATTTTCATCAGCAATGAAACAACCTGCAAGATACACGTAATTGTCATCTCTTTAAAACTATTTACTAAATGTAAGAGGGCTGATGAGATCTCAAAGATATTTAGGTATACTCATACATGCTAGATTAGGTCATTTCATGCATATTTTATTTGATTTTTAGTTAGTTTTGTTCTATTATTTCCAATTTGGGGTCTACAATCAATTTTTTTTTGGTATTCCAGGGTTTTCAAAGCTGATTCAAGACAAATTTACCAAATACCAAGAGCCTTCATCCCCACCAAAATTTTTTCATACCATAATATACTGAATCCCCTAAACTTTGCATTAAAAAGCCTTTATTCCCTAAATCCCCTAAACTTTGAATATTTCATACCATAATATATTGAACTACATCTAACTTGAATATGGATCAGGGCATCAGATGCTATTAGTATTTACTCCTAAATGACGTGAAAGATGAAGAAGATTTACTCTTCAGCTACCACATCGCCAGACTTCATACATCCTTGGTTTTGGTTTGTTGGCTTGGCACTAGGAATTTTTTTTAACCTCCTCTTTAATCCTTCTTGATTGTTGTTTTATTGATGGCTAATGGAGAAGCAGCAGCACATCTTTGTTAAGACTGAAGTTGATGGTCAATAGTGTGCTAAACTGAAATGTATTGAGAGATGCAAAATTCAATTAAAAATAAAGCACTTGTATGATGCTAACTCTATTTTTTTTTCGCATTTTGCTGCTTTTGGTTTCTAAGGGTTGTGTTTCATGACAGTCTACATGTTCTCTGGGAATTAGGACTGCAATTGATTTTCCTCTTTTTCACAAGTTAAAATACTAGAAATATATTTATATTTTTCTATAGAAATTTGGAAATTAATATGAGGTCAATGAGAACACTTATGTTTGGAATCATGACAGAAAAATAAAATTTTGAAGGGCCTTTACAAAGAAAATAAAAGATACCCAAGCTGGATTGGCTTTATTTGAAAAAGGAACACAAAAGCTGCAGTTATATTCAGATTTTTATGATTTATAGAACCTCACCTGCTTGTTTTTATGGTTACTTACAACTGCAGGCGAAAAGAAGGCCTTCAAAATTTCAGAAATTCGATTATAACAATCAACTGCTTTATACTCCTAATCCATTGCTTGTACATGATGACAGAACCATCAGTATCATATTCCAGTTGCAGAACAAAGCACAGAGACATTGATTGAGTGTGTGTTCCAACATCTAGACATACATGCATGTTTGAAGGAATTTGAGGCAGTGATAAAAATTTCATGTCCAAATAATGCGATCTAATAATCCACTTCAGTCCATAAGCTCAATGGAAACTGAGATTTGAAACAAAATTGTGTGTGGTGTCCTAAAACTAACAAAGTATCACAAGATACAAGTGCGCTGGCTTCAGCCACAGATCTCAGCATCTATCGCATTGTATAACACTGATAAGTAGGATCCTGAATAAGTAGAGCTTGAAAATCTAGTGAAAAAATAAATCAAGTACTTACATTACGACAGATGTTCACTTGAGTATCCAACTTCAACCTCCAATTTTGCACATCCTACAAGAAATTTATAGAAGTTGCTAACAAATACGAAAGCAGTAATGAAATTTGATGAACCAGCAATCGAAAAATGGCACCAGAACCCCAAACACCAACCTCAAGCTCAAAGTACAAGTTACCTGTTTCAGACCTTGAATCCTGTTCAGCAACTCCGTTCTCGATTCGTTCAGTTCCTGCATCCAGAGACGAAGAGGGGGGATTTGAATGATATGTTCACTTACAGTGATTCTTGAATTCATCGGCTGCATAGTCGCCTTCTGCAGTAAACCTTATCAAAAACATGAAATTCGAGATCAGATTCAAACGCTTGACACACACAAGACAGAAAAAATAGACATCTATCCCTCAATTCACTAACCAACGCAGGAGACATGCCTTCGGATGCGGTGGTGGGAGAAGCTGAAGAGGGATTGGTGCTCGGCAAGAATCCAAGGCACATATGGCAGACAATGTCATGGACTAAGGAAATAAACCACAACCTCACATACATGATTTTCAAGTTTTGAGTCGCAAGGATAAGAGTTAACTATTATAAAATCACACACCATTAACCAAATTACAATATATGAATATCAAAGTTAAGTAATGGACGAGAAGGTAATGAACCGGGTGTCTCCAAAAAGCATCCAGCTTGCACCTGAAAGTAGGAAAGGAATATATGAATATCATAAAGGTCATAAATATTTGAAATGCCAAAGGAAAGCACTAGGATGGATGATTTCAATAAGAATGAGAAACCTGTAGCAACTTGAATGACAAAAATTACTAGCGTAATAAAACCTTCAATTCAATTGAATTGTCAAACAAAATCTGCTCGTTTCCCCCCTTATTTATATGGAAATGAAGTGATAATCTAATTCCTCTAATCTAATAAGACCAAAAATTACTAGACAGGATCAGACTCTTAAGACAGATGAATGTATACCATCCTACAAACATAGCTTCAGTGTTCAAATACATACATTCAGACAACATTAGCTAGTGCAAAATTATCTGAAAGACAGTATTAAAGTGCAGTGACGTTTTGTTGAAAGGCAGGGACATTTAAAGATCAAACAACAATGGAAAATCAATAACACAGACCACCCTATCATTTTACTTCATTGAGAAACCAACAAAATGTATTCAATTCGAAATTTAAAAAATCAGTGGCTTACTTGATTGATAACTCCAAATAAGGTCTTGACTCATTCAGCCCAGCCTTCTTCTTTATCTAGCAAAAAAAAAAACCCAAATCAGATAGAATAACTTTTCCTCTTTGAATAAAAAAAATTGGTTCATATTGGAATCTGAAATGCCCAAATCAGCAAAAGCTTAAGCACTTGGCATCAAACTATCGATCAAAAGCAAAGCTTTCAAGGACCTGAAAAGTGCAAATCTGATTTGTCCCCTGGAGTTCCCGTCTTTGAGAGCCGAGTTTCGTGTCTTTTCGGCCTACTACTGATTTGTCTCCTCTCTCAAATACCCAAACTGAAAACCCCCAAATCGAACAAATAGCAACCCTAGACAAAAATTGCAAACAAAAATCGATCAATCATAAATCGAGCACACGATTGGAGGAAGGGGCCAAAGAAGGTCATAATTTGTGGTTTAATCTTTCAAGTATCACCCAAATAGAAGATTTGGTGCTGAAATAACACCAAGTAAAAACAAAATGCACAAGGAAAGTCAAAAGACTATAGTTGAAAGTGACCTATTATAGAGTGCATCAATAAAGATAAGCAATTGTAACATGTTTATTTGTCATGACATTTCATTCTTCATACTCTCGTTGAAAATGCAAAAGGATTTGTTCACTGAAAACTAAGAATAAGTATGTCAGATACCTAGAATATGCAGAAAATTAACATTAGATTTCAAGGCATTAGATTACATCACATTAGTCACTCGAAATAATGAATTCTAAAATTTGAACTGCACATTTGAACACAAATTAGAGAGCCCAAAGTTGCTTGCTAACACAAATACAGGTCTGAAATTAACCTCATTATACAGATTCATATTAAGGTCTCTCAATACAAGCAACAACTAACAACCCATTAAGTGACACCAAAAAAAAAACTAACAACCCATTAAGAATCAAATTCCAACAAATCACGAGCAATTTGACACTGCATTATAATTTAGTCCAGGAATACCCAAAATTGCAATTCACAAGAAGAAAGTACAAGTGCAGGTAAAGCCGAGGGAGCAGAAAATACACGGGCTTACCTGTGGAAAAAAGAACTTAGAAATTGTAGGCGAGAAGAATGCAGGAGCGGTTTGTCGCCAACAAATGGTCTGCGTGGGCTGGAGGCGGCGAAATTGTAAACGCTGATGGATTGGGTTGGAGGTCCTGAGCTTCGATCGCAGAGTGGAACCAAGATAGAGGCTAGGGTTATGGTGGTTCGGGCGATTTAGGGTAGTTACGCACCATGAAGTGCGGGGGAGCATTGGCGGTCTTTGAAACGGGAGAGGAGGGAGAAGAGCTCGTGCTCGTCGGAGGTCTGGGCGAGGGATTTCAGGAGATCTTCCATGTCGATGCTTCGATCTAGGTAGGTGGTTTGATGTCTCCGGCTGTAGGCCAAAGTTCCTCCTGCAGCTTTAGCCTCTCTGGATTGGCGACAAGACGGGGGCGTGAGCGGCGTGAGCGAAATTTGAGGGAGACAAGGTGAAGGGCTCCGTTGTCGGCACAAGATGAGGCGAGGTAAAGGGCACCATCGTCGGCACAAGCAGATGAGGCGAGGAGGCCGACAACGATCAACAACAGAATGTAGAGAAGAAAGGGCAAACCGCTGAGAAATAAAGAGGTTAGAGGAGAGGCGTATGAAAATCGTGGGAGAGAGCGGAAGAAAGAAAGAAGAAGAGAAGGGCAAAAAAGGAAAGAAAAAAAATCAGAGAAGACTCCACGTGGATAGCCTGAGAGGCTTGAAAAGGTTAGAACTTTAAGTTCTAGGGAGATATAAAAATGTTTTAAAATGAGAATTTTGAATTAAAAGAAAAGTTAAAAATAAAATATCTATTGAAAATAATGCTTTTTTTTCGAAAACTAATAAATAATAAAACTACGATGAATAAAAATATTGTCTTAGTGGAGATTATAAAAGAAATGTCAATACATATCATAAAATTTTCGCTTTGACAAGATGAACATTGATTGTAACATAATGAATGTCAATACGTGTACCCACTATATTTCATCTTGACATAATGAATGTCTATTGTGACAAAGTTAAATATTTACACTGATAAGATGAAAGCCCATGGGGATAAAGTCAAATATTTACATTGGTAGAATGAAATCAATAATCGTAGAGAGACGAGATACGGTGTTATTCTAAATCATAACTACTAGGCTAATAACCCTAATTAGAAAAAGAATGTCAATACGCGTGTCTACACACCATAACATTTTCACCTTGATATGATAAATGTCAACGGTGACAAAGTTAAATATTTACAATGACATGAATACCCATGGTCACAAAGTTAAATATTTTCACCTCATCTTACCGCAGAGTCCATAGTGGCAAGATGAGGCCAACGAATCGACACAATTGGAAGATGGCGCCGGAGGATGAGGGCGACGAGTCGGATGGGTGAGTGCGACGAGCCGGAGTTGATACTATCACGTCGTTTCTCAATCATCTAGACCGTCGATTGTCAGGTAAGGGAGCGGAGGGTCGGGAGTGGTTATAGACTAGTTTGGTTTTAATTTTAATTCTTTTTATTTTATTTTTATTATTTAATAGAATTTCAATATAAAAAAATATAAATATCAAATAGATTTTACTTTTTTTATTTTCTGATTTTTTTGGGCGTTGAGTTGATTTTGCTAATTTAATACTCCGTATGGTACTTTTACAAATTTTTATATATGACTATATGAGTCTAATTATTTTAAAAAGTACTATATATTTTTACAAGTCGATCATGAAAATAGGGTATTTATTACTAGTACCGGAGTATTAATAACACATCGAAATTGACAAAAGTAGGTGCCAACTCTCCCTTCTCTCTAGAATTTAGAGAGGGAGCTCAACACCTTCCCAAAACCGATGGCTGCCACCACCGCTCTAAAAGCTCTCATTAAAGCATCAACCTCTCCTTCGGGAGTCGAAAGATCTCCTTCGGGAGCCCCAAAATCTTCTCTGGGAGCCACCAATCCGCCTCCTCGGCTTGATGAGCCTCGTACTCTGTCGATCGCCTCCAACCGTTCCACTCCGGTCGTACCATTCGGTGTATGCCGCTTCTCTCTCCTACATTCGTTGGTGGTGCTCTCCGTCGTCGGGGTGATGAAACGCCTTCTAATTTGGAAGTGTTGGTGCTGTTGTCACTCTCAGTGGATGAAATTGAACTCAAAACAACTTACAATAAGTGTAGGAAATTTACACAGAGAATCAAGAATTGCAATAGTATACAACAACTTGCATCTTTACTCAAAAGTCAAAACCCTCTCTATAACGAAATCGGCACTCGCCCAAACCTAATATCGTATTCAGAAACTGCAAACCCAGGACCTTTGATGCTTCGACATCATGCTTTATATTTGTGTTACGATTACACTTTTGCAATTCATGAATTCGTGTTTTGTTTCTTTGACTTACTTATTCATCTCCGGTGGATTCCGGTCGTCTCCCTCCCCCCGTGGTCTTTTGTTCTCGATCTCTTCTTTGCACCCCTAGTCTCGCCGGACTTTCCGAGTTCGTCTCCCGTCCCTCCAGCCCGCCGCCGGTGCTCCGGCCTTGTCCTAGCTACGCTGCAAACCCCGCCCGCTTGGCTCCCCTTCTCCCTTGGTCGGCGGCGGCATGAGTAATCTCTCCCTTGCCTTGTGCCCTTGTGGCAGGGATGACGATGTACGACCTCTCCTTGGCCCGTTTGTCCGGTTGTTTGGGCCCTAGCTTGTGCTTTGGACCCAAGAAAGAAAAATTCTTGGGCCCAAAGCAAGCCCAAAAAATTAATTATTAAATATATAAATAATTATAAAACTATTTATATCTATACAATTGTCTGTTTATAGATAAATAATCCCTTTCTTACGAGGTTCGATACCCCTCTTTTACGAGTGTTGAAATTCGTGTCTTGATTGACCGGTTTTCGGGTGTTTTCTTCGGGTTGTATGTGTCGTTGACGTGGGTGTTCCTGAGCGGTCTTCTTCTTGGTTGGGTGTGCTTCATCCGGAGTCGAGACATGCTGGGGTCATGACAGTGTGCTAAGGGCGACTCCGTATTCGGGAGATTGGTTCTTGGAGTTTCGTCCTCACTGCCCACAGAAGATAGAGTCCTGCTGCATCGCTGACCTGCGGTGCTTCCCTTTGGTGGTGCTTGGCTTCGTTATTCGTCAGCGTTCTCAACGTTTCGGTGTTGTCCTGCTTAGTTTCGTTCATCTCAGTGCACATGTAACGTGAGGATTGCGCCTTTTTTCTTTCTTTCTTGTATTTTCGGTTCATTGTATATTTGACGGTATACCCATCTGTCGACTTGTCGGTCTCTCGAGTTTTAGGTATATCTGAGATCGAAGTATATCTGAGATCGAATTTTTACTTAATACGGAGTAAAAAAAAAATAAAATACCGGAGTATTAATTACTCCTAAATTTAATTGCCATAACAAAAACAAAAAGCAGTTCTTGCACTGTTCTCACTCTTCTTCAATGCGCTTTCTCTCTCTCTCTCGCCATCTAAACCCTAGCTTCCTCTCTCTCGATCTCATCGATTCATGATCCGAACAACCCTGCAAAAATGCTTCTCCTTCCAACTTCCTGCTTAAGATCCGGTCCGAAATTGATCACCTGAAGTTTTCCCCCACCGGAAATTGCGTTTGATTTTGGTCGATTTCTCGGTTTTCCGCGGTTGCAAGAGAGAGCGATAATGTATAAGAATCAGCTACAGGAGCTGGCACAGCGGAGCTGCTTCAACCTGCCATCATATACCTCGATCAGGGAAGGTCCAGATCATGCGCCGAGGTTCAAGGCGGTGGTCAACTTCAATGGCGAATGCTTCGAGAGCCCCACCTTCTGCAGCACGCTTCGGCTGGCGGAGCACGCGGCCGCCGAGGTTGCGCTCGAGGTTCTTTCGAATCGAGGCCCCCCACACTCTCTTGCCGCTCGAATTCTGGTCAGTTCCTTTTTATCCCTTTCTTTGGGTGTTATGAAGCTGAAATGTAATTAGGGTTTGTTATGATTTGAACTTTGTTCGAGCTGAACTTTGATGATTTATTTATGAAATTGAAACAGTACTTTGAAACACTGACAGACTGACTGATAAGCTGATCGAAAAAATCTGCTATGTCAGAGAATGTATTGTCCTCTTCAGGGATTGTAATTTGTTATGCATTAAAAAATTCCACTCGGTGCTGATCTTTGTAGCTCTCAACTCCATCTTGGTTGAACAGGAAAATTTGTTGATTTGGAAATGTTCTGCTACCTCCGTATTGATTTTTAATGCTTATCAATTGTCACATTTATTATGAAAAGATCCTACTAGCGGTTGATCAGTGCAGTTGTTTGATCTGTCCTGATTGTCAACGGCCGTGGAAGCATTCATTTGGATGTATTTTAGTAAGGAGTACTATATATCACCTATTCAATGCATATAGTAATGATCCAATAAATCTTGTTCCTCTGTTCATAAAGGACCTGGTCATATCTTTATTCATTTATGCTCTCTTTTCTTTTTATTTTTTTTGTGATAAATGTCATTATGCATTAACTAGATCTCATTTTGAACAGGATGAAACAGGAGTTTACAAGAATCTTTTGCAAGAGGTTTCTCAGAGGGTTGGGGCATCGTTACCCGTTTATACTACTTCTAGATCAAGCTCAGGTTATGGTCACTTCTTCACCTGCACAGTGGAGTTGGCTGGCATAACATTCACCGGTGAACCGGCCAAAAGTAAGAAACAAGCTGAAAAGAGTGCTGCAATGGCGGCTTGGGTATCTCTTAAACAATGTGAGTGCTTATTGTTTCCTGGCTAATTATAACCATTTTTCTTCTGTCTTCTGCTTAATCGGGTGGTAAAAGGGTGATCAAGTCAACACGATGTCTTTATATTATCTCCTGTTATAAAGTGAAAAGGTGCGTACACCTCAACTCCAGACAAAACAGGATTTACTGGTTTTGATGTTGTTGTTGTTGTATAAAGTAAAAGCAATACATTGATATTGTTTGTGACTCTGAACTTAAGTTGAAAGCTGAACTCCCATTTTCATCAAGATAAAACTTCAAAGGTACAGTTAAACAGGATCCTTTTATTTATTTTTGTCCCTGGAAAAGCATTGAACTTCTAAGATATGCTGTTTTGTTGACAATTTTCAACCACTGCTTAACTGTATCCAGCCTCATAAATACAAATTCTTAATAATGGTTCGGACTTCGGATGTCCTATCTTCATAAATATGTATTGCCACTTAACTAGATTCATCCCCAAGTGCCTTTCTCATAACCTCATGTGATAGAATGCTCATCTACCTGCAACTCTAGTACCTATCTCCTTATTTCCACCATTGAAGTCGATCCATGTTATTTTGGACCATCTTTAAGTAACTGTTACATGAGAATACCCTTTATGAATTTATCTTTGAAGATTAGAATTAGATTATAACCCTACTCTGTTATTAAGCTACCGTAGCTGCTTATACAAATCTTCTCTTTAATATGGATAGCCTTTCTGACCAAATTAAGTCTTTAACTAAAATCAACAAAATAGAGTTTATAGGTCCCTTGATCATTTCAACATGCTACAAGTGAATTCGATCCATGTACGTTACATTTTTTTTTTTGCTTTGTACAGTGGCACAAGAAGCTGTAGGTTCATCAACAACAATTAACAGTGATGAACAGGAGCATGTAACTGTCGCACGTGCCCTGCAGAATTACCTCCAGAAAGAGAAGCCAAGTAATTCATCGTTCCCAGTTAAATTCCCAGTTTCGCATTCAAGAACATCAAATTCACAACACCCTCCTATTACGTCCTCAAGAATCCTTCCATTAAGTTACCAAAAAACTCACAGGCCTGCCCTTGTCAACACACATAAACCGAATCTTCCCTCACTGTCAGCAGCACCTGGAAGCAGTCAATCCAGACCCCACAAGTTCCCTGCACCCGAAGCAGTACCTTACATACCAATTCAGCTCGTAAGGCCATACCATGGAATCGCTCCCCCTGTTACAATCCGAACCATAATTCCTGCTTATTCTGCCCCTATCTACCACGTACCACCCACAGTTCATATGAAGAGACGACCACCTGTAAACCTTGCACCTCCTGTCCATGTTCGGCAAGCTGTGCCTGTTTTCGCTGCTACCCCTGTTGGATCAAATCCATCAGTTTTGACTGCTCCAACTTCACCTAACGATTCATCACTCCCGCATCAAGATCCAAGAAGATTGTCACAGGAGGACAAGCAGGAACCCGAGTTGGCTGACAGCTTAAAAGAGCTAAAAATATAGTTGTATTTCCAAAACTGGTTGATTCTCACCGAAAGCCTTGCATTTTACTTGATGGGCCTCAGCTATTGGAGCAGATAGTGCAGATTGATTGCCGACACTGAATTTTCAACCATAAGTAGTCCCTGTGACCCCTTGGCCTTGAGCGGTCAACATTCAGATTGCGGAGTAGGATTTCTCTCTCTTTCTCTTTTTTTTTTTTTTGTTATCAGTCATAAGTATACTGGTCCCGCTCACCCTGCAGGAAGGCAAGCCGTTTCATTCCATAGAATAAGCCCAACAGGTATGAATATAATGTGTAAAGTATTTCCCTTTCCCGCAATGTCGCTGTAAATTTTTCCAGTGTGAATCCTAGCTAGACATAGACGCGAGCTTGTTTATACTCCAGGTGCTCCTTGCTGTGTATAGTAAGGTGCCATAATATGTTATATATTGTGGAAATGAACAACTTGCTGAGGGTCCATACAAGATGTCTAGAACCATCTGGCTATTCCAGCGACTAGCCATATTTGCTCGTAGCCAGTCGCAGCTTACTGTCGTATTTTCAACTGCACTCCTACTTTTGACCCAAAAGTTTCGGGTTATCTGCGCGATTGAAGGTCTGATCACCCAATGGGACACTTGAGTGATCGGTGTGGTAACTGGTCTGTTCACTGTTGTGACTTGCAAACGTTGAACATTGGTGTTTACTGCACTATGTCCGACATGGTTGTTGCATATACTTGAGCAAGCTGAAGCTTGTTTTTAGGATCAGATAGTTGAAATAGATCAGATCACATTTGGATTTGGATCAATTGAATGTTGTCACAGGAGTCACAAGACCGTGCAACCAAGATCGCACTTGAAGCAGGAAATGGATGGAGTTTTGTTTGAGTTTAGTTGATTTGTATAACTTCAATCAGTCAATAGCAATAACAACCTCAATATATCCTACTCATAACAAACTCAGTATATCCAACTCAAAGCAAACTCAATATATCCTACTCATTCCTGACACTCTCTAGGAGTGTTTTGAGTATTTGTATAACTCTTTAGGGCATGTTTGATGCATCAGAGATTAATCTAGCTTAACATTAAAATCTAGATGAAATTTTTGATGAAATTTTAGCCTTTGTGGATAGATTAAAAGAGTAAATTCTTGTCAGTCATAACAAATTAATAAAGCTATTTTTTCAAAAACAACTAAATGTTTTGCCACAATTCTTTGAAAAGCTCCAATAAGCTTGTGCCAAACAGACCCTTAATTATCTTGAGTTTAGTTATTACGGAGTATTAAAAAAAAAACGCAACATAAACCACTCTTCTTTCATTATTGTTTACCAAAATAGCATGAAGGATTAGAGGTAAGGGATGCAAAGAGAAAAATAAATATGAACTTATTAGTCAAATGTCACCAGGACAATTGTCTTTGCACGAGTATGGGCTTGTTTGGTAGAGATTTTCAAATCGATATGAGAAATTTTTTTGCGATTTTCAAGAAAACAGTTTTGTAAAACACTATTAAATTTGTCCTGCCAAATAATAATTTATTCATTTAATCTGTCAAGAAAGACTAAAATTTTAACCTATTTATAGAATTTCATCAAGAATTTCATTTAAATTATAATTTTAAACTAGATTTTAATTTAATTTAGATTAAACTCGCTACTGAAATAGTTGAATAGATCAAGTGAGTCATAGCAACTCGTACCAAATATCCGCTTTAGCTTCGTCACAAGAGGGAGACAATCTGTTTCAATGTGAATGTTTCCGGCTCCATTCCTTAACAAATTGAAGCGCCAATCGCGTAGATTCGATAAAACTCATATACAAACTTTTGTATATGAGTTTTATTATCTTGGTGAGAAATGAAAGGGAAAAAAACCCCTTAATTGCTATTTCTCAAACATTATAAACAATCTTAAGATCTCCTAGGCAAACAACAACATGGTACACGCTTTAGATCTTTAACCCAATTCTTAAAGGGTTTATCAAATATATATTGTACCCTGACCACCACAGATAAAAGAAAAGAAAAAACTTATAATAAACACTGTATTGATTATTGAATTAATGAAGAAGTAAATAACAAGTTAACATATGTCATTGACCATGACAGCCCACCACATGATGGCAATGTCCAAGATTTTCATATTGTTTTGAAGCTTCTGTTCTCTTTGCACTTATTATTTTAATAAATATTATATAAATAAAAATAAGAAATTAAATAAAAGGGAAATGTGTAGAAGAAAATAAATGATATTATTATTATTATTATTATATTTTTAATGTCACTATACAAAAAAGGTTTGGTAGCATTTAGGTTAGGGTTGACCCTGGCCTGGCTTAGCCTTTTCATCAAACATATTCTCGGATCTAGCTCCATATTTTTGAAAATATCAAATAAATCCAATATTATATCTTATCATAAGTTGAATAGTATATATATATATATATATATATATATATATTTAAAAAAAATTCATAAGACCGATGCTGGTGAAATTTGACTCATTCTCCTAATAGGTACTGTAATGATATGGACAGAAAAATTAGGTAAATTTATAGAAACAGTAGTCCACTAATCCAACATATATAGGTCAATTCAATTTTCTTGATGACATCTACAACCTAAATCAGACAAGGAAAACATCTGCAATTCCAATCAATATTTTTAGTTGAAACTTGCAATTTTCCACATAAAATGTGACTATAAATTTATTTATATTTTATTATTTTTTTAAAAAAATCAAAATTAGTGGTGGTAGAACACTATCTCGTTGATTTTCAAGATGTTCCATTGACATTCAAACTTGAATCCTCTTATAATCTTGGAAGAGTCTATATGTGGATTCCTGGTTTAATATCTTGTAACTAGTGTGAAGTTAATCTAATTTTATTTATATTTTATTAAGTCTTATTTGTTGAGATCTTAACTCCCTCATTTTTTTCAAAAAATAAAAATAATATTTGTTCATATCTTAATTAGTTGTAAACTCTAAAACCATCTCCAACAACTTCTCCAAAATTTATCCAAAATGGGAAAATAAAATACATATTATTTAAATTATTTTTGCTTCAACTTCATTTCTAAGATTTCGATAATGGTCCGAGATGATGCCGAAAAGATCCGAATGGCTTCCAAAGGTTTCTTTATTTTTCTGCTATTTCTCCATTTTGAGGAATGAGATAAGGAATCTATTAGACTAAAGAGTTTTAAAATTCTCTACTATCTCAAAATCTCCAAAATGGAGAATCTGTTAGAGATGCTCTAATAAATCAATAACTTGAACATCGAAATTTCTTGGGGGATTTCAAAGATTTCCATTAAAGGCAAAGATGATGAGATTTGACTACATCCATTGAAACTACCATCAAAAAAACATTTCTTAATGTGAAAAACATTACAATTCATTACGGCTGATGTATAAGTTGTATAGCTCAAGCTCAATTTGGGTTTAACTCAATAAAAGCTCGGTCCAAACTCGTTCATTTACTAAACGAGTCAAGCATGAACGAGTCAAGCGTGTGTACATTTTAAGGCTCGATTCAAACTCGAATTTAGTAAAATTTATAAAATTTCATTTAAATTAATATGTTATGAATAGGTAGAATTGCTAAATAATAGCAAAAAAAAGTTCTCGAACTCATTTATTTATTAAACAAGTATGAATATATAATTTTAAACTTGAATTCAAATTTAGGTTGGATTCGTTTCTAAAATGGTTAAACATAAATTAGTAATAACTACTAATACTCGACTAGTTTGGAGCTCACCAATTCAACCAAAAAAAAAAAAGAAAAAAAAAAGAAAGAAAAGAGAGAGATTAAAAAGAGAGAGATGGAGAAAGAGATGAAATCCATGGAAGGGAGGGAAGCGTGACAGTAGCTGCTGCAAAGTGTTAATTAGGGGGAGGGTGGCAATTACTCCGTACTACTTTACTATTTAGTGAGAGAGAGAGATTGAATTAAGTGAGTCATACTCATTGATGATGGTAACGTAAAAATCGGCAATGTTTGTGTTGAACTTGAACGTCAAATTACGGAATTAAGAGGGCGGGTGACCCGCGAACGACGATGACGGGGAGCGCGCGCCCATCGAAACGCCGTAACACCGGGGGGATGCCTTCTTTCAACCCCGTCGCACGTGAACGATGCTTCTTCCTCTACCCGCTCCTCGGGATTTGTTCTACCTCTTTTCTTTTTCCTTTTTCCCTTTTAAACGTCTTAATTACACAAAATTATCCACAAATTTATAAATTACCCCCAATTTTTTTTTATAAAAAAAATCACTCTCAAATTTGGCTTTCTCTTAATGTACTTTTATTTATTTTTTGATAAACCACCAAATTTTATTTCAAAATCATCAAATCATTCAAAATTAATCACATCATACCCTGCCAAGGTTATTAGGATCGGGATTGTAGAATCAAATCACAAACAGGGTATGTGGATCGGATCATAAGATCTTATTGGGGGATTGTAAGATCCTCGAAATACATTTAAAAAATAAAATAAAAATGTATATAACAAAGTGGCTTAATTTAAAGGTCTATAATTAGGAAAAAAATATGTTATTTAGACAATACGACGTATTTTTTAGCTTCAAGATATAAAAAGTTACACTTCTGACCTTAGACATTGCCATATTGGTTAATAGACTCGAAAATAATTGTCTCTAAACCATTTTTCACATTTCATATACATGAATGTGTACATTTAAACACCCCAAAATTAACCAATGAAACAAAACAAATGTTCAAAAATTAATACAAATTGTTAATAAAAATAGGATATTTAGGATCGTACGATCCTATAGATCCAATAAATTTCTAAAGATCCCACAATAGATCCAACGCAAAAAAAAGATTCTATGCAAAGACGTGGATCAGACTCATGGGTAGGAAACTGTAGGATCGTAGGATCTTAAGATTCTAAAGATCCGGATCGAGATTCTAACAACATTGCCCCCCTCAAAATACACCAAACCTGGCTTATACAACATTCATTAATTAAAAATTTTATTTTAACATTATATATATATATATTTTTAAGAGATTAATAAATATATTTTTATAAATTTATTTATTACTCCCTCCATTTGAAAAAACAATCCGCTTACTATTTATACATATTTTTTTACGATGATAAAAAAATATAAATATCTATTTTTTATACTATAAACTTGTAAAAAATATATAAAAAAAATAGATATTTGATAGTATAATTTTTAATAAAAATACCAAAATATTAAAAATGACATTTTTGTTGAACAAAAGCTATAGCCAAAATAATACTCCGTACTCCGTAGTTAATTAGCGAAAAGGAGTTATAAAAAATGCATGGTGATAAAATGTTTGCACATAAGTTTAATTATGGATTATGAATGTGCACACAATTAGATACTGTACAATATACAATTAAGTTGTTACTTACAACGAAGCAGAGTAGCTGACAAAGAAAGTTCTATTCCATAATTTAAGGTGAAAGGTTTCTGTCAAATTTTTTTTTTTTTAAAAAAAACACCACTATTACAATTATTAATTAATTAAAATTTCCGATTAATAAAATAAAAAGAGCGTAAGAGCACGCGCTGCCAGCTAGGCCAGCTTGAGACTGGTCGAGGAGAATCTTTGGGTTGTCGATTGTCATGGTTTCTGACCATTGACCGACAAACCTTTAATTAGGGATTAAGAATTTAATTACTCCAATTAAGTCTTTAATTAACCCACCCCGTACGTGTGGAGCAAACTCCAATGTCCAAATCCCCCATGTTTTCCTATATCATCAATTGTATTTCCACTACTCCCTCGTCCGTAACGAAATAATTCACCTTTTGACCATTTTTTTTAAGTAACAAAATATTTGTTCTTTTGAAAACGTTAATGATAAAAAATTTTAATTTTATCAATTCATCTCATTAATTATTTTTTATTTCCAAAATACTCTATTAATACTCCAACTTCCCAAACTATTTTTTTCATTGGTCTATTTTTTCCACATTATTTATTTGCTAAAATTTTAACTATTATTTTTTCTATTTTTAGCTTTCTTAAAAAGTGTGAAAATTTCTCAAAAAAAAGTGTGAAATTGACTAAAAGGTCAATTATTCAGTTACGGAGGGAGAACTATTCTGTACAGTAAATAGTGATGTGACCACGGGCACAGGGATTAAAAAAAGTTAATCTAAATTAATCCTTCAATCTTAGAAAAAAGTAATGATATTTGTGAAATTACGAGAAATCCCGGCCAGGTCATATGAAAACGAGAGGAAATTTCAGTCACATACGGAGCAATGCCTGATTTTTATTTTTATTTTTTATTACAAGGTCGGAATCTACCCTTCTAGCACGTGATTTATTTTCATTCCTCCCCTTCCCTTCAATCCCTTTCTTTTTTTCAATTATTCACCCCTTCCTTCCCCTTAAAAACCCATATACCAAACATAGTGTAAAGGGCATGGAGTTGTCAATATGTCAATTGTCTTCTAAATAAATTTGCATTAAAGATATGGAAAGAGTCAATATTTTTTTCCAATTTAATAAGGTACTAGTGTGGAAAGGAGAACATTTTAAGACTTATAATTGAACACGTACAGATAAGGAAATGTATTGAAATTCCAGGAAGTAAGATAATAAGGGACATTAAGTATTAAGTAAAGTTCGAGCTCTTGAAATGAAAGATCTTAAAAATATCTGAAGGAGCCTTTATCCTATTTTTATTGGGTTTATTCAACATGAAGTAGACTATGGCACTAGTTTTTTACTAAAAAATTATCTGAAAGTTTAAAGAGTGATCGCTTATTTATATAAATTTTATTAATATTGAGCGAAATTTAATGTACAAATAAGTTAAGACGGGTATACGGTAAATCAACACAATAATGTTTTTGAACATTACCCTCATAAAATGTTGTACATATATATAAAAATATATTGCACTTCATAACCCTAAACATAGCACACTTGGTAAAGATAAATAGGCTTAATGTAAATTCGATTTTTATAAGAAATAAAGAGAGGCTATTATTCGCACGGTGCTTTTCTCGTCATTCGCACGGTTTCGTTACCGAGTTTTGGAGTCAGCATACCTGCACTGGTCGGCAACATTCACTGAGTGTAAGATCACACACGGGATCAGGTCGACAACTTTACCGACTTAGAGATCTTAAGTCGGCAGATCACCATTGTCGAATTACGAGGTCTACACCGTACAAATTACGAAATTTAACCGTGCCAATAGTAAGACCGAATAAAAATGTATCATTCGTTACTTAAAAGTATCTCATGAGGTAGCAGTGTAGGGTATATATTTTCACCCTCGCTAGTCGTGACATATCTTACAATTTATTTGAAAATAACATGGTGATTTTAACCACACACCGGAAGACTAACAAGAAATAAGTTCATAACCCCACTTAAAAAAATGCATTTAAAGTCACAATGATTTATATATTTGTTTGTACATATATAAGTAGGTTTGACTTGATGAAAAGAAGACGAGGGTAGCGTGGTGCCCACCTGCAGTGCCTTGAGACCCGGCATCGGCCCCGACTCTGACTCTGTCCCGATATCCCTACAATATGTCTCTCCTTCATACATACTTCCAAGTTTCATCCCTGTTAAACGCATCGTTTTTATGAGTTCATATCATTTACTTAAATTTTTTAGTCAAACCATATAAATTAAGCTTAAGGTTAATTATCCTTATTCGAAATAGGGAATTGAATCATTAATTTTTTACGATCTTATAATATAACTTCAACTCGTGTTAAGACACTCACAAAAGTTAGATGAGCTGCTAAGACATCATACCTAATATTAAGTTTGAGCACTAGGTTAGTCTCATTTAAAAATACATCGAACTTGAATTTGAACTCGAGATTAAAAATATATTCATACTCAGTTTATTTAGTTAAATAATGAGACTTAGTTGGATTTATTTTTAGTCGAGACCAAACTATGTACCCTACTTGATTTATGTAACAATCCTACTTTTAGTTTTTATAAAGGTACAACATTGATTAAGCCTACTCGAAATAAACTCTATATTTCAACCTCAAATAAAAAAACAAGAGGCATTAGTCAATCCCCAATGCCCACCGGCACTCTTGTTTTTGTACATTTTCTTTCAAACTTATTGACTTGTATGTTTAGCGACAAAAATTCCAACAGTTTGAGAGTTCAATACAACCGATCAAATAAAGAAATTGACATTTTTGTTTTTTTTTCCTCCATCAATCTAATCAATACAAAATTCCAATAGTTTGAGTTCACTTGTACAAAACATGTTCACATTGCAAATTTTTAGCTACGAGCTAGGCCGAAAGGAAGCGAAAAGTTAACTGAAACTTACTACAATTACAACAACAAATAATAAGAAATCTAAACGTTTGAAGAAGGCTCCTGGCCATTTCAAGGCCTTTTCAGCCTTGAAATGGCGAGGAGCCATCTCCATATATCTCAAAAGAATTATCTAACAACCTCCTTCATTGAGAATGAAGTTTCGTGTACGGATCTTCCCAAGATCTGAATAAGGATTGTTAAGACTCCGACTCTGCCAAGCTCGCAATGCCCCAAGCTCGACCCTAAATTGTTGCGCTTTGTCATGAGGAAGAGCTTCGTCTGAAGAGCCATCCGTTGTATCATAGACGGACCCATCGGAAGAATAACCCGAGGAGCTCTGGGAGAGCTGCTCCTCGGTTAGTATAGGCTTCCCAAAGAGCATAAACTTTGGCCTAATTGAAGGATCATCGCTCTTCTTCGAGTTGTCGTTGTGGGGGTTTCCCATTGTTAGGGCAAAAGACAAAGCCGCAACCTCATTATGCTCATTGCGTTTGCTCACGAAGTTGTGACCGAGCAACGAAGGGCTCTTAGGTGCAAGGTTTTCGGGCTGCTTTAGGAAGGCAGGAAGCAAGCCCAAGTGCATTTTGCCTAGGGTTGCTAAGGATTGCTCGAACCGAGCATGCCTGGCTTCCTGTATGCCTGTAGATACGTCCCCAACGCAACAAAGCGGAATGCTATTGCTAGGCTTGTAGCCCAAGCCAACGAAGGCGAAATCATGGGGCTCTGTGAAGCGCGGCTTCTTCCTTGGTGAGGCGAAAGGCGGCATGTGAAGGGTTGGCATGGTTGCCACCATTTCGACTAGCCATGGGTTCACACTCTTCACATTTTGGAGCAGCTCTGGCTCATCCCATTCAACCTTCAAGTACAAGTTCATTTAAACATATGTTAAAATGAGTCTCTCTAAGTTATAGCACTTAGGTCATCACATTTTGTTCCTAATTGTAATCAAATTTCAACCAAACATGGCCTTAATGTAATTCATTGAAATAGGAAGAATTGAAGAGATCAAACTAAAAGTACCTGAAGAAGCCTCCAAGGAGAATTAGGCCAGTGAACCGGGTCAGCAACCCGAACCCCCGAAATCGTGCCCATGAACCAGCTGATCCGAGACGAATCCTCGGTCTCGAAAGCCATCTTAAACCGCATCCCGGGGCACCATTTAGCCTCCATTGCAGCCCTCACATCCGACGCCTTCACGAAGAACTCGGGGGTGCTCGAACCGGGGTAATAAACCACCTCGAACGGCTCCCCATTCGCCGCACGCCTCACAGCCTCAACCACCGGTTCAACCCCACAATTAGCCGAACCCGGTTCAGGCCCACACCCGATCCACTTCTTCGCCCGCCGGATTCCAATACAAAGCTCCTCGTTCTCGTCCCGCATGAACACAACCGAATCGCCCGCGTTGAGCTTCTTCCGGCTCACGAAACCGGACCACCCCGTCGTCAGCAGATGCCGACGAGGCGTGCCCCGGTAGATGTGCCGGAACTTCCACGTCACCCCGTGCACGTCCCTTGCCAAAATGGTCTGAACCGGCGGTTCGGCCGAGTAATCCAGCCGTGGGAAGATGGTCTCCGCGCAATACCTATTTGGTGAAAAATTCTATAACGGTCAATTTTTTTTTACATCAAAACATTTAATTAAATAATAATTTTTTTTAAGTGTATATGTAATGACGCGTCAAACAACTTAAATCAAATAAAAATAAGTCATTAATAATATCATTAACTCACCAATGACATGAAATACTTGGAAAAAAAAACATCCCCTAACTACCACTAAAGGTTATCAAATCTATTTTAAAAAATAATAAAAATATAAATCAAAGAAAATAATAAAAAGATTTTTTTTAAAAAAAAAATTGGGGCTACCTGGGGACGGAGAAGCCACCGCCGTTGTTGGCGTCGGATTGGGTGAGGGTCTTGGAGAAGGACCCGGGTTTGGGATCCGACGAGTCAGACTGAACGTCACCATTATCTGATAAATCGAGAGGGTGAGAATTACGGATTGGGGTGAGGCGGATCTTGGCGTGGACTTGGTCGGACACGGGGTCGGCCAAGTAGTCGATGGAGGAGACCCGGCAGGGGATGAGGGCGGGGATGGGGGCGGAGGGGAAGTGTCGGTAGACGGCGTCGGAGTTGACTTGGGAGTGGTCAATGTGGCCTTGAGGGAAGTAGATGACCTTGGAGTTTAATGGAGGGATTTGAACCATGTTGCCTGCACAGGCATGCCATAGCTGAGGGTTCAGAGAGCTTGATCCTGAACTATTATTAATGGAGTTCATCACCTCAATCATCTTCTTCAATTCCTGTTTTTTTTTTTTTTTTTTTTTTTTTGGGTTGGTTGGTTGGATGGGTGAGGAGTGAAAGAGATGAGTGTTTGGAGGTTTGGGGTTTGACTGCAAAAGCAAGAGAGAAGGTGGGGGGAAATATATAGCAATGAAGTGAGATGGGGAATTCAATATTATAAGTTGAAATGTTTTCTATAATCTCACCTTGATTAGGGTATGTTTGGGACCAAAAAAAATCAGGAGTTTTTTCGAATTAGTTTATTTGCATTTTTTAAATAACATATTTCTTTTTTAATGAGGGTTCCGAATTATGTTTTGGTGTAAACGAGTTTATCGATTAGGAGTATATACAATAAAAATTAGTGATGAAACTATTATCGCGTTGTAATGTAATATTTTTTTTTGAAAATTACAATAATTTGAGTTGTGTCAAGTTAACGTGAACTGCTATCTAAGTTATTATAGTGTTGTTATATGAGTCAAATAGCGTTAGTTCGAGCTCAACTTCAATAATAATAATAAAAATAAAAAACTCAATTAGCTTGATTCGATTCAACTCAAACTCAAATTATTATTTACTAAATGAGGCGAGAGGGATATGAATACATTTTTAAACTCGATTTAAAGTGAGACTCGATTCACCTCAAACTCAAATTTTATAGAATTTATATTAAAAAATCCCTAAGTTACTTTGCACTAAAAATAGCTTGATTCAACTTATCTATTTACTTAACTAGCCAAATGTTAATACATGTTTAGCCTCAAATCTAAATTTAAACCCCTCTCAAAGTTTATAAACTAGATAAATATAAATAACCAATCGTCTATTCATCCAACTCAAATAAAAATATAATAATATTGAATAATCCCTACTGTATTTTTTTTTTTGATTAGGAAATAATCCCTACTGTATAATACAATTATTCAAAGAATGGATTTTTTATTTAAAAGAAAAAAGAAAAAGAGGGAGTAAAAGTCAGAGTAGCAAAGAGCAACGAAACACGGCAGTTCTTCAGCTCGCTCATCCCAACGGACAGAGATCTGTCTGAATCTCACGGAAAAGTCGTAATGTCTGTCTGTTTCACTCCCCCTCCTACTCGCGTAGCTACACGCTCCTCCATTATTACCTTTTTTTTTTTTTTTTTTTTGTCAATTACTGCCTCGGATAGATTACTTCCTCCATATCCGTAAAATAGAAAAATAACTAGAAATACTACAAACTAAGTTGAACCAATAATAATATAAGCTTTAAAAATAACCAAGAGTAATACCAACTATAATATCATTTTTTTTATCCGAAGCAAGATAAGATTTAGGGAGGATGTCGACGGCCCGGCGACCTTCCTAGAGCGTCTAGACGGACGAGATCAGCAAGAACTGCATATGACTTGCAACTATCATCGGCAGGGTTACTGTTGGCAAGACGTGCAATCCTGTCTGCTATAGTATTGGACTCCCTAAAAATATGACGAATAACAAGATTATTAAAGAAAGACAGATCCAAACAAGTATTCAACTATAGCAGCTCAGTGTTCCAATGACATTTCCAGTCACTCAGCAGAGCGTTTACAACCACTAATCAGTCGCCTTTGATAAAGAGACTTTTTAGATTTAACTATTCAGCCTTTAGGACTCCCAAGCGAAGCCCTAATATATGCTTCAACGTAAAGAGCGGAGTTGTCATGGAAACAACCATTTCCCAAAGAAACTACACATCTATTTGAGTCTTTGATAGCAAAACCGTACGTGCCCGAACCATCAGACCTGTATGAGCCATCAAAATTTAGTTTATAGAATTCATTGGGAGGTTTCTGCCATGTATCAGAACGATTGGTCGTGGATGGCCTGCCGTTTGCACTGTCTAGACCAGTTGTAGGTGCGCTTGTATGATTTTTTGGCAGCAGTAGTTGTTGCCCGCAAGGCATCCTTTGAAGCCTGCTAAGAATACCGGTTGGTATTAACAAATACTGCAATGTCGTTGACATTTACAGAGATAGCAGGGTCGAAGGCGGCTTTGTTCCGAAAGAACCAAACACCCCACCAAGCCATAGCTAAGCAACCCATACTTGTTTTACCAATGGAATTGTATAGAGTCACAAGCAAGAATCATAAGTATTGTGATGGACAGTACGAAGGGTGGGCAGTATGTTGATGTGAAGCTTAGTGAGCAATTGCGTAGTAATATTGAATTCTAGCAGAAGGTGGTAACCAGTTTCAAGAGTGTTATCACATAACGAACATCCTGAAGGAACTGCAACATGACAGCGCTGCAACCGATCGGTAGTAAGTAATCCGAGATCGGTGATATGACATTAACACTTGTATATTTTCACTTTATGTAAAAGATCGGTAACAAAACGACATTTTAGTTAAATATTTTCCCTCCAAATATTTTAGTCAAATGTAAGTCACATATATATTGTAATGCCACATATTTATCCATATATTTGTGATTTTGTTTTCCATGTAACTTTTATTTAGTAAGAATATCTAACCTAATTGGAAATATTGACATTTTAGTTTTTTATTTTTAATTAAATTGTTCCTTTTGTCAATTTCTAAAATTTATTCTTTATTCACCAAAGTTTTTTTTTAATTCAATAAGATAATTCTAGTTGTGGAATTTATAAACTACCGGTATAATAAAACGAGATTTGATTTTTTTTTATTGAGTTTGTTAGTATTTTCTTATTTGTCATAACATTATATATTTTATTAATTAACTACATTATCTTAATTAATTAAAATTATATGTAAACCCAAATATATTCTTATTTTACATAAAAAAAATACTCCCTCCGTTCGGAAATATAAGATCTTTTACTTTTTGGCACGTAGGTTAAGGAGCTAAATACTATATAAAATATTAATTTTTTTAAAATTAATTTTTTACAATATAACACTTTTTATTAATAAGTATTAAAATGTAAAAAAATAATTTTAAAAAAATTAATATTTTATATAGTATTTAGCTCCTTAAACTACGTGTCGAAAAGTAAATGATCTTACATATTTGAACGGAGAGAGTACATTACTATATAATTTTGGATATTTTTTCGACGAAACTTGTTTAGAAATATTCATTTTTTTCAAACTAATTGCTACAGTACAATATTCACACTTTCAAACTATTTTAAAAAATATTCAATGGTTTAAGCTTTTTATTTTTTATTTTTTAGAAGATACATGTACTTTATACTAAATTACAAAATTTGTACTTTATATTCAAGATGCAATATAGAATACTTATATACTCCGTATGACTTTTTGTGGTACTAACTACCATAATCTACTAATTATATTATGAATAATAAGAATTCTATGGTTTCAAACCCACCACATTCTGCAAATAAAAATGTCTAATTAGAGACCGATACTTGGACGTTGTTACACTGGAACGCCGACGTTTCTGTAGCTTTCAACTCTCTAGAGTTGGCTATAACCTTCAACCAGGCATCTCTAGTCCAAGAACATTATAGATATGTTTCGTTTCCTATTTCAGATCATAGTCTCTAATTTTCAATTTTGTTTTTAGAAGGTGAAAGGATTAGAATTAAGAAATCAAAATATTCAGAACATAATGTTCGGTTAATTAAGTAGTTTTCCCTTATTTAAAAACAAGCTTTTATTGAATCTGAAAGATTACAACGCTCAAACACACTCGAAATGAAAAACACTAAAGAACTAAGCACACTCATATCAGGAAGATTCATCAAAGGGTTTTGAACTTTAGAGTGATGAAAACACCAGTGTACTCAAGGTTCAAAACTCTTCAACTTCTCTTTCTGATTTACAAGACTCTTCTTGAGTTTTTCTCTCTCTGGAATTTGATGGGAGTTGCTTGTGTCTTTTGAAAAGTTGGAGGGTTCTATTTATATGGCAGGTTGAAGGGCATTGGACGCCTCCAACATCTCCATGGCTGATATAATGACCTATACTCCAATATAAAAAAGCTCACTTATTGTTATATTACAAACACTCACATGACAAATAGTGTAAAAAGAAAAAGTAAACAGAAAAGTATAATGATTGGGTTGGTGCGTCTTGGCATTTTTCAATTATTCAGATTTTGGAACCCTTTTTCTCCCATTTTGGCTATCAGGTCTCCATCGTGCATTAAGGATTTTGTATATCCTCGATCATAAGTAACTAGATAATCAATGACCCGTTCATGAACTTTTAAAGACATGTACATTCCTCCTTCAATTTTTGCAAGATATTCTTCAATGGATTCAGTTATGTCTATAGCTTGCCGAATTAATCCCTTGAGTGTAGGAGAAACGATGAAAGTTGTGATTGGTGGTAGATACATGGTTATAGGATCTTGAAGTGGCCAATATCCATTTAGAAGAAAGGCCTTGATCAAATAATGAGGTAATCAGGTTTTTCCTCGTTAATCTTCATGCAAGCACTAATAACGTTTATATAGATGATCTGATTGACTCCTTCCCATGTTATCATTTTGTTTTTGAAGATTTCTTACTAGAACTAGGTAAAATAATTAAATAGAATGTTGTCCAGTTTGGGTCAGTACCCAAAATTATGTGACACATTTCATACTTCCATGTCTTTAGAACCTCGAAATCACGAGTTGGAGTAAAAGGTAAGGATATCCCTCATAATCCAGCTCTGGTATCCCAACCTATTTGCCATCAATTAAAAATTTCAATATATGTAAATTTTTAATGAAAAACTATTTTTTTGAAAAACAAAATTTTATGACAGCTTTATCGATCTTATTTTTAATGTTGGAAAAAGAGATAAGCTCTTCTATATAACTAAATAAAACACAAATTAAATAAAAATCATATTGGAAAACAAACTCCCTTAGATCATTGAAAACAATACTACTAATTCTCGGAGGAGAGTCCTTCAACACATGTAAACCTATGTTAAAAGAGAAGGCGTAATTAGCTATTATAGGTTTTTTTTTATCCGAACAAAATACTTCTTATTAAAACTCTTTTTTTTAAAAAAAATTAAGTCGGTGTTATAAATTTCGCTTTATAATTATTACATACAATATTGTTAATTGAAGTTTTCAATAGAGCAAATAATCAAAATAAGAGTATAATAATATATTTGATCGTTTTAAATATATGAAAATTAATAGAAAAACAACTATTATGATATAGAAAAAAAAAGCCATTAATTAAACAACGCACTGTTCAATTACAAGTTGACATAGTGGTAATGTGGTTGTGGGACTACATTCTATACCAAGATGTTCGAAGTTCGAATACTCTTGAAAACATGGAATCACTTGTGAGTGGTCATAAAACGACTGAGTCGATCGAACTGGACTAAGATAAAAAAAAGGATAAATTGCAACTAATATCCCAACCTTTAGAGATAGTTGCTTTTAATACCCTAACCTTGTAAAATTTCACAAAATATCCTAACATATACCATTAGTTGCACTTAACACCCTGGATGAGATTATTAAATTTTAAAAGTTACCCACATCATACAAAAATTACAAAAAATCACCCATATTCATAAAATGTTTTCAATAAACTCCTAATATATTTTAAAATTTGAAATTAAGAAAATCTCTTATAATTTAAGCCCACCCAACCCACCATCCAAAAATAATTATAACACGTATATAAAATATACTCCTTTAAAAATATAATATAATTATTTTAGCATTTACTCATTTAATATTTTAATATAATTACTCAAAATAATTAATTATTTATCTTAAACATAATACTTTTACAAAAATAAAATAATGTAGATTTTAATAAATAAATGGTATGAGATATGATAACCATTTGTAATAAATAGTTACATAATAAAGATATATTAAAAATAATATGGTAAAATTATTATTTTTTAATATATTATTTTGAATATATCTTTATTATATAATTATTTATTGCAAATGGTTATCATATCTTTTACCATTTATTTTTTTAAATCTACTTTATTTTATTTTTGTAAAACTATTATGTTAAACATTTCTTATAGAATCATTTTTTTTGATACCATGAAATTTATGTGCGATACAGTATAAGATATTATGTATTAGTTTTAGTATATATAACATAATATTAACCAAAAAGACAGTATATATCGTATCAAATAATATACAGGGAATATATAGATGCACAAATCGGCACGTATCGAGATAGACTTAGATAAATTTATATTTTAATTATAATGTAGGTTTTTTTTATAAATAATTAATGATTTTGATTGATTATATTAAAATTTTAAATGAGTAGATGCTAAAGTAATTATATTATATTTTAAAGGAGTATATTTTATATATATATATACATATATATCTATTATAATTATTTTTGGATGGTGGGTCAGGTGGAGTCAAATTGTAAGAGATTTATTTAATTCTCTTTTTTTTAAAAATGTATTAGGGATTCATTGAAAATATTTTATGATTATGGGTGATTTTTTGTAATTTTTGTTTGATGTGGGTAATCTTTTAATTTAAGAAACTCATTTAGGGTGTTAATTGCAACTAATGGTATAGGTTAGGATATTTTGTGAAATTTTATAAGGTTAGGGTATTAAAAGCAACTATCTCTAAAGGTTGGGATATTAATTGCAATTTACCCTAAAAAAAATTAAACAACAGTAATGAATCATTACTACTACTAGCAAATTAACAAATTTGCATTAAAGAGAGGAATCCATGCAAAAATCAAGCAAAGCATTCAAAGTAGCCGATTTGATCCAATTTACAAGTACTCTCTAGTACATTGATCGATATGTCATTAATAACCCCACATGATCTTCAACCTCTAATCAATTAAACAACTAGCAAGTGCCAATTGCTATTACATTGGATTGTGCAATTCAATTACTTGTTGCCAGCTTTGGTTCCTTCTATTCCAATACAAAAACTATTTACAATACAAGATCCCAATGAATTTCAGGACATCCTATAGTACAGATTTATTGTTTTTTAAAATACAATAACTAACCAAAGTGGGTCAAATTAATTGCCTTAACTCCTAAATTTCATAAATGATCCACCGGTTCCATTTAATTCCACATTAATTGATAGCCCTCTTTTTTTTATAACCTTTTTTTTAAGGGGCAATTAATTAAATTTCATTTAACTAATAAGTAGATAACGTGGGGGACAGTTGGATGAGGCAGCATTAAAATGCATCACTAAACACAATTAAAACACATTTTCATACCGAGTAATTAATAAAGTTTATTTTTTTTGGGAAGAAAACAATTGAATGAGTTTTTTGGGTTAATTAGTACTCCCTATATATATATGAAACCAAGACCATGAGTTGCGGTGAATTAAAATCCCAACGATTCAAAGCTTCACAATCCCAATCCCCATTGCTCTGAAATCAAAGCAAATGCCTCTCTCAATTGTTTGATCACACACACACCTAATTAAACCTAATTCTATTAATTTAGTTGTTTCCCGACTACGAATGTAGTAGAACATAAGTCAAATTTAAACATGTAGGTTGAGGGTTGTGGGAACAAGTTAGAAGTATAATTTAGGTGATATAAAAACAAGCTTAACAGATTCTCCATCTTGATTTTTTGGAGAGTATCGAAATGATTTTTTTGTTCAACAGTTTTTCCATTATATTCTCTAAAATAGATAATAAAGAGAAAAAATGGAGATTATTCCCTAAATTTGGAGAAATCTCTAAATATTTTGGGATAAACTTTATAATGGAAAAACTGTTGGAATTAGGACAAAAAGTATTTAGAATATATAAATTATAATTTCCTATTTTGGTGATTACTTTAGGGAAGTTGTTGAGCATGTTCTACCTAACCAACAAAAAAAAGTAACTATATATGACTTAGATCCTTCTATATAAGTTTGGACTATTTGATTTTTTTTTATCATCAACTAACAAAATGGAAACTACAATATTGAATTGAGTTTGGGACAAAGGTCATATCCCTATATCGATAAAAATAAAAAGAGTGTATTGGTTTTTAAGATTAGGGTTAGAGGTATTATTCGAGTCAACTGAGTAGTTTAGAAACGAGTCAAGTTTGAGCGAAGTATGGATTTTAACTTGAACTTTAAAATGTGTTCATATTCAACTAGTTTAGTTTAAGTGATTCAACTTCAAATGTTTACTTGGTTGTTATACTAAAAGTGAATGAGTCCGATCAACTGAGTTTTTTTTTTAATTGATATTGAGCTACTTAACTCATATAACATACTTGTCGATCACAAGACTCGGCACTTGAAACATTTCCTATAAACCCTATATTTGAAAATATGAGCACAATCATAGCATCGATCGATGGTATTAGCATTTTAAAACTTTGTTTCTTGATAGGAGTTTAGACATGATGAAACTTAACCCCAATTTAAAAGAAATAGTTAGCGATGTACCTAACTACTAGGCCATAAACTGTAATTAATAGTGAAATGTCATTAGTTAGTGGGCGTTTTTACTTCTCATGTATAGTTTGTTTAATTAAGAAACTTGATCATATAAAAAAAATTTATTAAAATCGGTTACCAAAACAATATATTGTAATTAATTTTGGGGAAACTCGTGTCGATCAACGACAAAGTTTGTGCTACCAACTAAGTATGACCAACTCAAAATATAAAAAATTGTGATTTAAAACAAAAAAAAATTATATGGTGCAACGAAGACAATTTTCCATGGTAGGAGGAGCGCTCGTGTGAAGGGAGATCGGTTGGGATCCCAACAAATAGATAAAAAGAGGAAATCACATGCAATGCAATGCAGCCATACAACTCATATATATGTCAACACTTGATGATACTCTGTGTTGTTTTAATTTACTGAAATATTGATACAGCCTTAAAGATAAGAGTAAATCACGTGTGAAGGGAGATGTAGTGAGTAGATTTTTTTTATTTTTTTTACAAATCAAGGGTTTGGATGGTGTCAACTACGGCTATATATAGTTTGGTATTCAATAGCATCTCGAAAGACTAGAGTCTGAACTGCTAAATACGTCACTATTAATCTGGGATCCATTGTATGGCGAAGTCGAATAATTCAATCCACTACATTGTTGATCTTTCGGGATATGTGACTGATCCCTACCGTTTCAAAAGTCTAGAATTGAAGAAGGATGTCTGAGATTAACATCGTGATCTCCCAGTAATACCTCCAAAGTCCCAAGACGGTGTTAGGGTAGGACTGTAGGAGGTGGAATTATACTACCTCATTTTAGTTTTTGACACACTTTTAAAGAGCTAAAATCTATAAAATATCAACTTTGTAATTAACAAGTATAATATTATTGTAAAAAAAATTAATTAAAAAGCTAATATGTTATAGAGTTGTTAGCTTATTAAAAATGCATTAAAAAGTAAAACAACTTATATTCTGAGATGGAGGGAGTATAATTTACACGGGTGGAAGGAGTACTCTCTTCTACAATCTTATATATGTACTAGTTAAATACCCGCACTTTTGTGTGATGTTTGTAATACTAATATATTCGTTTGATATTTTAAAAAATGTATAAAATAACTTATAATTAAACATTAATTCTAACTACTGCTATACGCCTATTGCCCTATACTATATATATTATTTTATTTTTAAATAAATTAACACCCATTTAACTAATTAATTTTTGTCAATATGTTTAATTGACTATCAAGAAAATAGATATAATATAATATATTCATATTTAAGAAATATGGGTAAAATCTTGTAAAAATATATCGATATTTTACGAAATTTGGTAAAATATTATCTTAAATATATGTATTATGCTAATAAATAAAGGTTATGATAATAATTGTATATATGAAACGCTAGGTGCAACCAAACGAAATGTGATAATTTAATTAAGGGTTAACTAAACATGTTTTTTCAAAACGCGATAAAGAGTCTTTCCCATTTTAACTTCCCATGCAGGCACGGAACCAGAATTAAAATTCGGGGTGGGCTGAATTTGCATATAATTTTGATTTTTTTCTATTTTATTGATATTAAAATTAATAATAAAATAATTAAGTAATACAAATCATAATTCATTACTCTAAAAGAATACAAATTCATTAAGAAAAAATTTGTCAAACGGGCCTATTTTTTGGACTTTATTAGGGGAGTGTCCACCAAACTTATCAAATTAGGTTTTTGTCCATCTGGAAAAATAGAATACGCGTGTGCCCCTCCTCATCTCCTCTTTCCATTTCGGAACTTTGCCGCTATCTCTCTTCCCTGAATCGATCGATCGATTGGTTGCTGTAGAGTGCAACGATCTTCCTCGATCTCCATCGGCGATGCCGGTCGCCGATCTCCCTCTGTGAATCGATCACTTTGCCGCTATCTCTCTCCTCGCCGTTTCAGCACCAAAAGGTAAAAACCCCATCCTCAGTCGGCTCCCCGTTCTCCTTCCTTGTCCTCCACTGCCGCCGCATTAGCACCGGAATATTTGGATTGAAGCAGAGACTAAAGGCGCTGTAGACGGAACCAGTCAATCGCCTCTACGATGCGATTCCGCTGCCATCGTTGGAAGCGGGGGGTCGGTCCTCTCTCCATCCTCCTCCTGTGTCTTGCTCGTGTTCCTGATCTAGCAATTGGTCGGTTTCTGATTCGTAGAGATGACGAAATTCAATTGCTTTGAGACACACTTGCATCTGAAGAGAGGTTTGATGTGCAATCTGTACGAAATTTCAACTAATATCTCTTTTGGGATATCATCCAAGGCTGCCTATATATTTAAACATTTCAACAAATTCGGTGATGGTGAGGGAGAATTCATTTGCTTAATTAAACATTTAGGCTTAATTCCATCTCAAAGCAATTGAATTCTCCCTCTAGCTCGGCTTCAATGGAAGCGTCAATGATGGTGAGTAATTTGCCAAACAGAGGACTTTTGTTTGGACAATTAATTAACAATTATAGTATATTAAAAATACAATTTCAGCAATTTTTACAATTAATTAACAATTATATATTGGAAAAATAGAATTTCTACTGTGATTGATGTTGCTTTGTTGAGAGTTTGGATATTGACAATTTCAGCAATTTTTTTTGCCTTGCTGAAATTTTTGGAGAGCTTATTAGCCTCTTGATTTTTTGTGTGATCTGAAATGCTGAAATTAATTCTTATTAGCAAAATTTATTATGCTGAAATTAATTCTTATAAAATTGTATGAGCTACTATATCTTACACGCAAGCATATATTTCAGCATTTCATCATTTCAGCATTTCAGCATTTCAGTATTTAATCATTTCAGCATTTTAATATTTGGAAAAAAAACAACTCCGGTTTCAGCAACTCTGATTTCAGCAACTTAGGTTTCAGCAACGCGCGAAAAAAAAACTAATTTCAACAATTTCAGAAACTCCGATTTCAGCATCCCTGGTTTCAGCAACTCCGATTTCAGCAACTTCGGTTTCAACAACGCGTGAAAAAAAAAAGAAAAAAAGAAGAAAAAAAAAAGCAATTCCGGTTTCAGCAACACGGTTTCAGCAACTCTGATGTTGAAGCGCTAACGCGAAAAAATAAAAAACTAATTTCAGCAATTGCAACAACAATTTAAGCAACTCCGGTTTCAGCAAACCTGGTTTCAGCAACTTAGATTTCAGCAACGCGCGAAAAAAAAAAACTATTTTCAACAATTTTGGCAACTTCGGTTTCAGCAACTTTGGTTTCAGCAACTTCGGTTTCAGCAACTTTGGTTTCAGCAACTTCGGTTTCAGCAACGCGCGAAAAAAAAAAACGCTGAAATAGGAGTTGCTGAAATCAAATGTGCTGAAACAGGGGGCACAAGGGGCGCGCGTGGGGGGGCAAAGGGGGCAAGGGAAGGAAGGTGGACATTTTGCCAATTTGCAAGGGAAGGGTGGACATTTTACTAATAAAGGTCCTAATTATGACCTATAGCACAATTCCCCCATTCATTAATTGGGAAGGGGGGATTACGTTCAGATGCAAAGGGGTAAAAAGGGAAAATAGTGAAATACAATTGCTTTTGAGGTGGGGAGTGGGGATTACGTTCAGATGAAAAGGGAAATAAAAAAAAGAGGGAAGCACAAGGGCTTTTGAGGGGATTCGAACTCTGCCTCCTTGTCTACATTCATGATGCATTTACCAGCTGCACCATCATCTGATATGTGTAATACCATACCTATTTTTATTTTTAAATTGAGTGGGCTGCAGCAAACCTCAGCCCACCCCTAGATCCGTCCCTGTTCCCATGTTTTTCCTACAATCATCGAAACAATCACTTACTTTGAAATGTTTTGTGTGATTAAAAACAAAAGGCAATTATTTTTTTTAAAAAAAGAAAAGGGTAAGACACCATACTAGAGTAACAGATATAAGCAGTTAAATATATTCTCCATCAGCCCATGTATTGGCCCAAATGAGGTCTCTCCTTAACTGACCACGTTCTCTTTGTGTATATATATTGTGTGCCTTTGTACTCAGAAAGTCATGAATGGAGAATATGTATTTTGAGAATGAAAATTCACAACCAACTGTCAGTTCTTAGTACACCGGCGTCTGATACGGCGCCTCAACTGCCACTGCCGTCGTTCCTTCCTCTTCTGTTCACCGAGCTCCTTCCTTTCTTTATTTCTTTTATTTATCTCAACAAATCTTCCTGTATAGCTTCTTTTGAAAGTTTATAGAGAGATAATTATTGCGATATAAAGAGTAAATAGTTGAAGACTTGAAGGTGTATGACGATAACAAAGTTGGGCCAGTAGGTTTTCCAACATTTTGAAGTACGATTTTAATTTGAACATATTGTCAATTAGGGTTCATGCCCAACAAAATTGGGGTTTTATAGTAGTCTTTGAATGAAGAATAATTATGGTTTTGGTATTCCAAGTTGGTTACATAAATGTTAACTTTTCAGTTTTCGGATCCGCGATGTACTTTTTAGAGGATGGAGATTATTTTTAAGGATGAATAAGATGTAGATTATTTTTAAGAGTAGAGGAGATAGAGATATTTTTAAAAAATAATCTCGTTTGTTTTTGGTTGAAGAAAGATTAATTTTGTTATGGAATAAATGAAAAGCAGAAATACCCCTTGTCTTTTGCCCTCTTTCTCACATTAACCCTCATCTCTCTCCAATTCGAATTGCCCTCTCTCTTTGGCGAGCTTCACCGCTTGGTGACCTTGATGGTGGAGGACGGAGAAGGTGATGAGACAGAGGAATCCAACTCTGCGCCAGACCACGAGCCTAGCGTGGGGTTTCTGCAGCGGTAGAGCTCCACCGAGATCCCCAACGACCTCCAATCGACGGCCTCCAACAGCGGGGTAGAGCCTGTGAAGGTCGCCTAAGAGAGGGCCAATCAGGAATTCCGACAGCATGAGCCATTGCGGGGGAGAGCCTGTTGTGAACATTTCGGCAGCAGTAGCTATTGAGTAAGGTGAGGGACGAGAAATATGACGAGGAAGGAGCAAAATCGACGTTTTGGGGTGAAAAAATCTCTTCCACTCCGTCCACACCTATCATACAAGGTGGTTATGATGGGAAAAATGGGGGATTCCCAACCCCTTCACGGCTTCACCCCATCCCTCCCATCTCCTGCAACCCGCTGCCAAAACACCCTGGCACGACTCCCAAAAAACCTTCCACTCCTCTCATCCCTTCCACTCCGTTCCAAGACACACCCTAATCTGGATAGAGTACCATAGAACCTCATCCTGATCAAAGGAATGTAACACCTCATCCCAATACACCAACTCAAGTTCAAACCCAAAGATTTCATTGTAACTCATCTCGTCCTTTGTTATTGTGTAATTTTGGCATCCAAACAATTGGAGTGCTTTCGTTGACGAGGACAAGAAATCGGTACCCGACTATCCGCAATTCATCGATCTATAAATTATAACCCAAACAATGGATAAAACTTGTTAAGGTATAATACCACCTTTTGTGATCCTTGAACTGACGCTCTTTTGTACATCCATATTCTGATAACTCAATTGCCTAGATTAGACGACATTCATTAATTGCTTTGATATAAAAGCTTTTTCGTACATTAAAAAATAGTTCTAAAACGAACCAATTTCTCAAAGATTGCCAAGACCGAACAAAATTAATGAAAAACCCAAGGCACAATGTTATGTCACCAAGGTATGGACAGGACAGGTCGAGCTCCCATGGAAGCTTGTGGGAGGATTGATGAATGCAAGGAAAAGGGGGTGAGTTGCAGAGGTTAAAGGAAGGAGGTGAGAATTTAGACAGAGAAAAGAGATTATGAGGGAGATAGAGGTACAGTGTTTTGGTTCTTTCATGATGGCCAATTACAACCAACAGGGTATTTATACCCTTAATTCCTAATATCCAATATCTATTAAGGACATTTCACACAATTGTCAAAGACAATAAATAAATCCCTAATGCAGATGCGCGAAAAAAAAAAGACAATCTAGCTCACCATTATAAAAGCTTTAGGTCGAGTTGAGAACCAATTATAATCAAGTCTCAAAATTTAAGTTTTCAGATTGTAAGATTGAAGTCTATGATAGAAACAGAGAACAAAATGTCATAATTCTGATACACCAGAAGATTGAACGATTCAAGTCCACTTTGCATCTACCTCCACTTTAGAATGGAAAAGAGAACAGAGAAAAACAGGATGAAACAACAAGAACACGCATCTAAAGATTGTCTATGGGATGCTAGAGCAAAAACTCTCAACTCACTGTTCAACAGGAGCAATGATTCTTCCAGCAACTTGATCCAGATCACGCCTTCCACTGGATGTGATTCTCCTTCCACTGGCATATACAAAAACATAGGCTTAACAAAAACGCAAATTGCACATGAAAACCAAAATCGAAACTGAACATTAACTGAAACTAAGCAAAAGTAACTCACCCCTTAGGGTCTAGCTCAACGATATTCATGCTCTGCAACTGCTGGAGGATGTTACGGGCAACAGCACCACTGCTCTTGCCGAAATGAGGAGGGCGGCTTCCATTTCTCTTGCTGCCTCCATAGATCCTCTTGAACCCGCCTACTCCAACACCACCCCTCAAGTAGATTTTCCTAGCCATTGAAGCTGCCATAGAGAAGAAATAGAGATGTCAGAAAAACAGAAGGTATCAATTTTAGATTTTTTGCAAGCAAAGAGGTGTGAAGGTTGCAGCAATGACATACCGGCTCTAATGAAGTACCAGTCAGCGTCATAAGGAGCAAGCTCCTTCAGGGTTCCAGTTTTCACAATGTCTGTCCAATGCGGCAATTCCACCTTCAATCAGAAAATAACTGTAATCAATCAACCAAGCAAAAATTGCAGACAGCGTCAAAAGGAACAAAAAGAAGGTAATGGTAATTGAATTCATATTTTAATGCTGCACTAGATACATAATAACATGGAGGACAAAAAGTAGGAACAGCAAATTTGAGCAGACGCTATTGCGTATAAAAAGCAAGTTATGAAAATTTAAATCATAAGTTAAGTGCTGCAATGGAGAACAACGAAACTGATATGACACATTCAAGCATGAAACCGGTTTGCTCTAGCTTTCCTACATTATTGAAACAAGTTGCATCTATGAATTGTCAAATTTTATCATCCTATAGACCTTCAACTACCAGGAGAAACAAAGATCAATAGCCATTGTGTAAGCAATCACCACCACCACAATTCACCAACAGCAATCATTATTCTGCCACATTCAACAATATACCGATAAGAAAACCTACAAGCTTCTAGCCGTAAACGATAAGTATCCACAACACTTCTGACTGCTGAAATCCACAAAATCTCCACTGATCATTGTTCACAGAAGTTAATTTCCATCATTTCTCATACCACAACCACAGATAAATAATTTATATTGTTAGGTCTCCTTAACTAAGTGGATCACAATTCAACATTGGAACACTCACAGATTTGAACTGATATCTCGAGCAAAAACTTCGGATTTTTATGCTAGGATCTTTCACAGCATAGCCCTAGTGGATGACAATTTGCGGTGGAATACCCAAAAATTAAACTGACAGGAGCCAGAAATTGAATAATCAAAATCATGTACAGTATATCCACTTCATATTTATACAATACAATTCCATAACAGGTTTGGATTGAGTTTAAAGATAGGCTATATACGATGACAGATCGGGGGTTCTAGCTAACCGTAGCAATTAGAGATGTAGAAAATTTTGACGCAAATGCTACCACAAATCTTAAGTTTCAACCCTAGATCCAAAAACAAGAAAAGAGAAGAAAAAATCAGCACCTCGCTTTAAAAACAAACAACTTTCAACACAAACACAAGTCAATTCAACTTCATTGCGGTAAATGGAATCAGAGAGTGAGAAAAAATAAAGAACCTTGCCGGACCGCTTGAGGTGAGCGGCGTATGCCTTGACGAACTCGTGAGGGGAAACGTCTTTGACGGTCGCCATTGTCGACCTTGCTTCTTTCTCTCTCTCTCTCTCTCTCTCTCTCTCTCGGTCTCTCTATGAGAAGCTCTGTACCAAGGTTTCGCCGCGCCTCCAGCTCTGGCGTACTAGGGTTTCGCAACTGATATTAAAGGGGTTTCGCCAGTGAAGAAATCTGTAGAGGTATTGGGCCGGGCCTAATGATTCACTACCTTAAGCCTGGGATACATTTGGGCCGGACTAAAATACGGAAACGGGCCAATACTGGATTTGGGCTTAGTTTTGTGAATGTAAAATAGATTTCACGTGTACACACTTTTTTCTTCCGAAAACTCTTGAAAATATAGAGTTGTTTATGAATGTAGGGCGGATTTGAACGATCAAAGCAAAGTAAGATTTAAAAAAAAAATATCATCTCATTACTTTTAATCGAAGCAGGGGCGGATCTGATCCTCTTTGGGGTCCGAGGTGACAATCACTCCCCAACCAAAAAAAATAAAAAATTAATACACATATTTCTGTCATCGATAGCTTCGATTTGATATTATAAGCTCAAATCCGACACCCGAATAAAAAGTTATAAGTTTTTCAAGACTTAACCTATATAAATTATTATCCACATCGCTTAACAAACTGATATACTTCTATCATAATTATCGTTTGTTAAACTTCATAACTTAGTACTATAATTAAAACAAAAAACTTCAAATTAGTATGTTATATTAAAATATTTGAAACCGTGATAAAGTATGCTGATTTATATTTTTTATTCTAGTTACACATTCATATATTAATGATTTTTTTTTAAAAAAATTAGGGTTTAATTTTTCATCCCTCAACTAACCACTCCAGGATCCGCCACTGCTGGGACGAACCGAATGGACTGCATGAACTTGATCAAATTTATAGGGATGAAATTTATTTTTAATCGAATCATTATTTCTTAGTCTTAATTCAATTAATTGGGTAAAGTCGCTCTACTTTTAGATCCAATATTATATAATTCATTTAAGAGATAGACTTCTCCGCTTAGAAGTGGTTAAGGTTTAATTCCGAATTAAAAATCGGCAATTTAGAGCCATGTGAAATTAAAAGAGGTAGACTCTCCCACTTTTTCTTTTTAAATAATTGTTTATATTAGCTAGTTTTGTTTTCTTTTGTTTTTCACTTAAAAATATATTTTCATTTTTCTTTTATCATGGGATTCATGGATAATTTTTAATAACATGTTAGATGTTATGTATCACTTATAGTGTAGTAATATAAATAGATTTATATATTGAACTATTAATTAAAAATAATCATTATGTTGGACTTAAATTAAATAAATTAAGTATACTAGAATAAACCAACTTCTATGCAGTGTATATGCCTAAGCCGGCCAAAAACCCATGCCCTGCATGCACGTTTTGATGTATCATATCATTCATGAACTTTTCCACATGGCTCATTTATTATGAACTATGATGTGACATAATGTGCCTTGGATGGTTGCATGCAGTAACACATGCAATATTGTCCCCAATGAGGAAAAAAAAAGAGCTTAAATAATGAAGCTCAAGAGTTTTTGAATAGTGTGTGGTTAAATTATAAAATCAAAGTTGGTGGAAAATGCAACTATAAGTTTGGTAGTTGGAGGTAAATGAAATTGATGGTGCCACAATGATATATATTGAGACCATAGGGGGAGTGAGATGTCACCATTCATTTTTCCAATAGAGGGTATTGGCCCAACTTTGAAAGGGACACATTACCCAATTGAGTTCTCATCTATATGATAACATAATCCAAAACATAAATTTTAGTCGAAATTTACGGTTTATTTCATCTCATATATATATAAAAAAAAAAGTTTTGCTCTTAGATTGTTATGGATGGATGGTGTCTTACGCACTTGGGTGGTGGTACAACCGTGGTTGACACACCCCAAATTTTCGCCCCAAACTTTCGCCTTGTATAAAAAAAAAGTTATGGATGGATGGTCTCCAATAAACTCAATAGATCATATATGTTTAATAAGGGACATATTACCCAATTGAGTTCTCGTCTAGATGATAACATAATCCAAAACATAAATTTTAGTCGAAATCTACGATTTAGTCTACCTCATATCAGATATGTTTAATAAGGGATTGAAATGTTCCATCTCAAAAAAAAGTGTTTTGCTCTTAGATAATTAAGGATGGATAGTCTCCAACAAACTCACTAGATCCTTTATGGATCTTAACGAGTATCCAATTAGTTAGTTTGAGAGTTCTATAACTTTATGTTTTGATTTTTAAATTGTCCAATAATTGTTGGCTGAGAGTGAGTGGATTATACCCCAACCTTCAAAGTGACAAATAAAAGTTGATTTTTTCTCCTTATATGATGCCCAATTGGCACAAAGAGGTGTTCAATTAGTTTACAAACAAACACATGTTTGGAATTTACCTAATGCACACTAATAAATATGAGAGTGGTGGTGTATATTGGTCATCTATGGATATTGACATATTGAGAGGCAAGATAATTAATCACAACTATTCACTAATATACAATAAAACCTTTGTCCAAACTAGTTCATCACAAAGTAACTAACTCACCAACTAATTTTTGTGCCAAATAAATAAAGTAGGATAGCAATATAAACCATCGCAACGTATCATTAAAATTATATGATAATCTCTCTGATTTAAATTAAGTGACATTTTAAACTTTTAAATTCGATCAAAATAAGATATTTTTATGCAATCAAATAAGAACTTGTACATTATTCGCGTCAATACGTGATTTAAAAAAATCATGATAATATGACAAATTAATATTATAAAGTTATATATAATGTTATTAAAAGTTAGTATAAGATTAGAAATGTATCATTTGATTGGGTGAAAAAAATATAATTAATGTGGTGATAACATCTCATTAAAAATCTGTTATGCCCCTGAGGTACACAAGGTAGAAGATCCGATTAGGGCCATGTTTTGGAATGAAGATAGTAGAAGAAGGTAGAGAGTATGGAAGAAGGAAGAATCAAAAGAAGAGGGAGAATAGGAGATTACAGAGATAGAGACGAGAGTTAGTGGGAGGGAAAGTAATCAGCTTCTTATTGCATACCCATCCTCAACCTTACAAAATCTATTTATAGACTCACCAAGCTAAGGCCATAACAGTGCCTATCCCTTAGAGAGCCTTGTCTCAAGGCTTACACACTGCCTATCCCTTAGAGAGCCTTGTCTCAAGGCTTACACACAGGCTAAGGCCTAAGTTGGAAATCAGGAAATTGAGTAATAATATGGGAAGTTGCTTCCCAAGTAGCATGTTCCTTGTCGAGGTTTCTCCATTTGATCAACCATTCTGTCACAGGGTCTCCATTGCGTAGCCGATGCACACGGGTGTCCAGTATTGCCTCTGGTTCCGCTTAAATTTGACCCTCAGCATTAGTATCTGGCATCTGCGCCTCTACCTCTTGGTGATTACCTTTCCTGAGCTTCAATTGAGAAATATGAAAAACCGGATGAATGCGAGAGGTAGGAGGTATTTGTAATCTGTAAGCCACTTTCCCAATCCTAGCCATAACCTTGCATGGCCCGTGAAATTCGGCACTCAATTTGAGATTCCTTCTAATAGCCGTTGTGGACTGCTGATATGGTTGTAATTTGATATACACCCAATCTCCCACATTCAGAGATCTGTCAGTTATGTGTCTGTCCACAAAACACTTCATCCTAGCTTGGGCCTGCTGCAGGTGCTCCTTAAGCTATTTAATCATGTGTTGTCGCGAGTTTAACCAATCCTCTATTGGTGATTCGTTAGCTGATAATGTGGGAATACCAAGTTGCGAAGGCAGACACCCGTATGAGGCCTCAAATGGGGTCATTTTGCATTGATAGCGGTATGAGAAGTAGTATTGTACCACCATTCGGCAAGGAATAACCATTGAGCCCATCTTCCCAGATTGCTGGAAGTCATGCACCTCAGATAGGTTTCCAGACGTTCTGTATGCCCATCTGATTGCGGGTGATAAGATGAACTCATGTCTAAAGTTGAGTGCAGAGCTTTAAACAATTGGCGCCAAAACTGACTGGTAAAGACCTTATCTCTGTCAGAGACTATGTTGTTAGGCAACCCATGGAGCTTGTAAATATTCTCTATAAGCACAGCCGCTACCTTGGATGTAGAGAATGAGTGACATAAAGAAATGAAATGCGCATACTTAGTTAGTCTATCCACAACAACGAGTATGGTATCATTGCCTTGTGACTTCGGAAGACCTTCCAGAAATTCCATGCTGATGTGGCTCCACGCTTTGTCAGGGATGGGCAGAGGTTGAAGAAGACCAGGTGAAGCTACATTCTCAGTTTTGCTTCGTTAGCAAGTGTCACACTCTTTGACAAATGTGGTCACAAATGCCTTCAAACCTTGCCAATAAAATAAACTTTTCACCCTCTTATATGTGGCATGAATACCTGAATGCCCACCCACTGTTTCCTCATGTAAATAAATTAGGAGTTTCTCCCTCAATTGGGAATTATCGCCAATAAACAATCGGCCTTTGTACCTTACCAACCCATTGCTAACTGAAAACAGACCTGGTGACTCTGACAGGGTCGTGAGCATTAGCTCCTGGACCACGTTGTCCCCCTTGTAACTTTCAAGTACCTCTTTTATCCAAGAGAGTTGCAACACTGTGATTGCACTACACTCTCCTTTCCGATGCTCATATATTCATGACAAAGCATCAGCCACTTTGTTCTCTACCCCTTTTTTGTAAGCAATATCATACTGAAGACCCAATAATTTTCGAACTGCTTTATTTTGAATCTGTGTAGACAGCTTCTGATCAAGCAAATATTTCAAAGGTTGGTGATCTATCTTGATGATGAACTTTCGAACCTCTAGATAATGCCTCCACTTATCAATTGCAAGCAAGATAGCCAACAATTCTTTCTCATAAACTGCCAATAACAGAGGTCGCCCATGTAATGCTTGACTTATGAAAGCAATAGGTCTTCCATTTTGCATAAGGACTGCACCAATCCCTGATTCACAAGCATTTGTCTCTACTGTAAAAGGCATAGAAAAATCAGGCATAGCAAGTACATGTGGAGAAGTTAATATGGGTTTGAGCTTGGTGAAAGCTTCTTCAGCTTGTTTTGAGCAAAAGAAACTATCATTTTTCAAAAGGTCTCTCAATGGCTTTGCAATGCACCCATATCCTTTTATAAATCTCCTATAATAGCTTGTGAGTCCAAGGAAGCCCCTTAATGCCTTCAGGTTCTTAGGAGGAGGCTACTGCAATATAGCCTCTATTTTCTTAGGGTCTGTTGATACCCCCGTACCTGATATTACATGACCCAAGTATTCCACCTCCCTCTGAGCTAATTCACATTTTGATCTCTTAGCAAACAACTAGTGGTGTCTCATAACAGTCAGTACATCTCTCAAATGCAAGGCATGTTGATCAATGCTTTTACTATAGACCAAAATGTCATCAAAGAAAACTAGCACTGACTTCCTTAGAAATTGCCCAAAAACGTCATTCATAAGGCCTTGGAAAGTGGCTGGAGCATTTGTCAAACCAAAGGGCATTACCCAAAACTCATAATGCCCGTGGTGAGTTCTAAAAGCAATCTTAGCTATATTCTTCTCCACCATTCGAACTTGATGGTAGCCTGCTCTCAAATCTAACTTGGAAAAAATTGAAGCGCCATTCAACTCATCCAACAAGTCTCCTATATGTGGAATATATAGGAAATTTATCCTTAACTGTAATATCATTCAATTTTCTATATTCCACGCAAAATCTCCAAGACCCATTTTTCTTCTTGACTAATAAAGTTGGAGATGCAAAAGGGCTATGACTTGGCCTAATTATCCCATTCAACAACATTTCTGAAACTTGTTTTTCAATTTTAGATTTTTGGAAGTATGGATACCTGTATGGTCTAGATGCCATAGGTGAAGTCCATATCTGCAAGATGATGGAGTGCTCGTGGTTCCTGATATGAGGTAGCTCCTTGGGCTCCCTAAAGATATCCACAAACTCATCAATCGCCGTTTGTATCACAATAGGCAACTGACTCTTTGTAGCTCTTACACTGCAGACCTGAGTTATCTGAGCTACCAACAAGGTCTCCTGGGTTTGACACCATTTCCATAACTGTATCCCACTCATCATCTTAACACAAGCGATATCCGGTTCCTTTTCCTCCTTTGTACCCTTGATTACTACCAATTTGCCTAATCTTTGAAAATAAATCTATACTTCCACAAAGTCAAACAGGACGGGATTAAATCCCACAAACCAATCAGTACCCAATATCATATCACTCCCCTCCATCTAAAGCAGTCGAATGTCATATTCATAACTGCAACCTTGCATTTCCCACACAAAGTTATTACAAATTCTGCTGCTAAACATTGTCCCATTGATGATGTTCACCTGCATCAGCCCTGCCTTGCTTGCCACAAAGCCTGCCTCCTTTGCCAACCTAGAGTCAAGAAAGCTATGAGTTGCTCCATTGTCGATGAGAATCGTAATCTCTTTTCCTTGAACAGACCCTGTAACTCTGATAGTGTTGCCTGATTTCCCCCAGTCAGAGCATAAACATATACTTCTGACTCATCCCGGTCTGTCTCAGGAATCCCATCTTGAACATTTTCCAATGGAATCGACTCCTTTTCTTGCACTTCCTGTGCAATTAAACTGAATAAGGACTGATTCTTGCATTTGTGACCATAAAAGTACCGATCACCAAACTTATAACATATAACATAGGCCTTTCTTAGCCTCGCGGGATCTTCCTGTGCTGATTTCTTAATTCGAAGGTGGCGCCGCTTTAGGGATGTTCACGGTGCTTCTTGAATCAGTTTTACCAGCAGATTCCCTGGAATTACCGCAGTTGGAGTTCTTGGAATTTGAACCAACCGACCCCCATACATTGGTTTCCACGATGTCTTGGAAACTCGAATCAAGGCCTGCATTGCCTTATAGTGCAGTCGAGCTTGGTCAAGCACTTCCGCCATGGTCGTAGGGCGTCCCAGTTTGACCAGCGATTGAATTTCAGACTTGAGCCCGCTGATGTAACTGGATACGAAGTAAGATTCAGATAACTGAGGATTGAATGAAAGCATACCCGCTCGTAGATCCTCAAACTTCTCATTATATTCCTCGAGGTCCTCTAGCTGCTCGAGTTTGTTGAATTCCCCGACGATATCCGCTTCCAGTCGATCCCCAAATCGCATACATATGTCATCACAAAATTCCTTCCAATTCACACATGCAAGCTTTCTGCATCATATAACCTTGCAACCATGTGTCGGCCTTGTTTGTGAGATACATTGCTGCTATCTCCACTTTCTGTGATTCCGAAATTGCGAAGATGCTAAAATACTTTTCTCATTTTCTTATCCAATTTCTTGGTTTCTTTCCATCGAAACTCGGAAAATCCAGCTTAGGCAAGCGGTATATGCTATCTGTCGCTCCATTGCTAAAGGTGCCATGTCCGCCACTGATTTTTTGGTATCTTCTGGCACCAGAAAATTCCCGATCCGCTGGATTTGCGCCCATCAATGACTGTCTTTCACCCATGGAACCCGATGAATCGACTCCGTTTTATCTAGGATTCGTTCGTCCACTCACAAACGTCTCCTGCTGTTGATCGTGCTTCCTTCGTCCCCCAAGATCTCCATCCTTCGGCAACCGATCCCTTCTTGGAGGATTATGAACAAAATCCGCTATTTGTTCCATCCTTTGATCATTCAATTTCTTGAATACCTCGAATTGTTGTGATTGCTCTTCTTGAATCCTATGTGAATCAGCCATAAACTTTGCCGTCGATGCCATGAAATTCTTTGTATCCTTTCTGAATTCTTGAAACTGAATTTCGAGCGTCTTTTATCGCGTTCCCTCCGCCATGTCTTTGATATATCCTAGGAAAGAGCTCTGATACCAAAATCTATTATGTCCCTGAGGTACACAAGGTAGAAGATCCGATTAGGGCCATGTTTTGGAATGAAGATAGTAGAAGAAGGTAGAGAGTATGAAAGAAGGAAGAATCAGAAGAAGAAGGAGAATAAGAGATTACAGAGATAGAGGCGACAGTTAGTGGGAGGGAAAGTAATCAGTTTCTTATTGCATATCCATCCTCCACCTTACAAAATCTATTTATAGACTCACCAAGCTAAGGCCATAACAAAATGGTTCTCATTTAAAAGTATATAGATATTGATATTTTAAAATAATCTTATGGAAAAAAATACTATCATTGTAACATTATTTAAAAGATCGAATTTTCTATCCTATGCCCCAAGGGCATAGGATAAGACCCTAAACTGGGAAATATTTTTTAAATTTTAATTAATTTAGCTTTTCTTTTAATTTAGATTCCTAGGGTCGCTTGCCTTTTTGGTAGGGAATTTTTTCCAATTTAGGGTCTTATCATATGCCCTTAGAGTATAGGATAGAAAAACCGTTATAAAAATGGTCATATATATTGTACTATAAAAATTAATTATTGAAGTACATGATCAAAGATATTTCTATACATTAATTTGTTGATGCATACCCTAATTAATGTATGTGTCGAGTTAAATTATTTTATGGATTTATTTTTGTTAATAACTACTCCCTCCGTCCCACAATAATTGTCTTTAACTATTCATGCACATTTTCTTAATAAGCTAAAAATTATATAAAATATCAATATTTTATTAAATATTTTTAAATAATATCATACATATTACTAATAAGTATAGAATTATTTTAAAAAATTAATTAAAAAATGAATCTTTTATATAGTTTTTAGCTCCTTAAAAAACGTGCATAAATAGTCCAAAGACAATTATTTTGGGACGGAGAGAGTATCATCTACCAACATACTAAGCTACCATAACAAACCTCTCAAATCAAATATATACTAAATTTTCATATTTTCCCCATTAAATTCATATTTGTTATATACCTATCTAATAGATTTATTCCCCAAATCACGGCTATCAAAAGATTTATTAGTTTGTTAGAAATTGAATCAAATCACTAATCGGAAAAAAAATAATCAAATAATTTAATTTATTGATATAATATTGTTTACTTATATATGTTTTTGTAAATATGAATTGATGAAAAATGTGAAAAGATAGATGGATTAGATATTTAGATGGTATAGATAAATAAATAAATCTAAAATATTTGTTATGATATATAATTAAACTCGCAGGAGCCTTTTTTTTGTTATTAAAAATTGTTAGTATAAAAAGAAAATTGAATTATTTATATTTTATTATATCAATGTCACTTTTTTTTCCTAAGTGGGATTAAAAAATATTAATAGACATATGTTGTTAAATATAGGTTTTGACTTTTGACACGGTAATGTTAAAGAGAAAGTTTAACACTTATGTATTAATGTTTGATAGATTAAAATAGATTAGATATAGATATATAGATATAGATGATTTATGAAAACTATTATTGAAAATTGTTTTTTTACTTACTTTTCTTTCAAACTTTTAATTTACTCATTAGATTATAAGGATAGTAAATATATTATAATTGGTAAAAAAAATTTAAAAAAAATGTATAATTTCAATGTTATTTAAAATTGTGTCAAAATTTAAAACACCACTTGAACTACTAGCTAGGTTTGCCCGGTACTTCAAATCATTTTCCTTTTAAAAAATAAAACGTCCCTTAGTTTGAATAGTAAGAAGTATGTAGTAACTATACATATGGAAGGATATACAATCAAACTAAAGTTTGATGCTTAAGAGTTCCCCAATTTTCGAACATTTATGAATTTAATAATTACATGGTCCCATATTGTAAACATCTTGGTCATGTTGGGTGCCTCATAAATGACATGAATGTACGTAATTGACCACCTACACTTATGAGTAGTACGTACGTAATAGGTTCCTAAATAGTAAGTTATTATCTATTGAAGTTTTGCAAGTAGTAAAAAAACACTAACCATATACAAGAATAGTAATTTTGTTCAAGATGTCTTAATATGTTAAAACCTTCAAAATCAGTGGTGGATTCTGAAACTTTTAGTGGAAATTGGACCGGTAGGTCTAATTTTCTAATCCAATTAAACAAATGTTCACCGGGAAGTTCAAATTAAGCAAAGATCCATCAGACAATCCAACGTACACAAACCTAGACTTCTCTTTCTTCTTCCTTCTCTCCCACTTCCTCTGTTCTTCTCTCCCACGTCTTCCCCTCTCTCCCTTTTCCTTATGTTATTCTCCTTCTCTCCGACAATGTTTGCATAGATGAGAATCGCTTCCAAACTTTGTTTCCGGCCTCCGGCGACGATCAAGATTGATGACGACGTCCGAGGGCGAGATATATGGGAGAGGGTGAACCGAGGGTGACAGAGATGGAGGTTATTCGCCTCTTTGTGACCACCTCCGACCTCCGACCATCGCCAGACGATGGTACTTGATTTTATTTTATTTTTGGTTTCTGCAGGCTGATTTTGGAGGTTTTTAGGGTTTGGTGTGCTGATATTGTTGTTTTTTTAGGGTTGAGTTTCTGTTTGGTTTGTTTAAACACAGAATTAGCTTTGTCAACTGTCTGTCATGCTTTGTCAACTGTCTGATTTTGGGGGTTTGTAGGGGTTTGGTGTGCTGAATTCGATTGATGCCGTCAGGTTATTGTTTTTCATTTTTATTGGATTAAGTTTTGCAATTGTCTCCATATTATTTGCAAATTTTGGAGTTTAAGGTTTTTGTGTGCTAATTTTGCGGTTTTTTAGGGGTTTGGTGTGTTGATTTTGTGAATTTTTTTAGGGTTGAGTTTCTGTTTGGTTTGTTTAAACATAGGATTAGCTTTGTCAACTGGTTGTCATACTTTGTCAATTGTGCTGATTTTGGGGTTTTTTAGGGGTTTGGTGTGCTGAATTAGATCGATGTCGTCAAGTTATTGTTTTTCATTTTTGTTGGATTAAGTTTTGCAATTGTCTCCATATTATTTGCAATTTTTGGAGTTTAAAGTTTCTATACATTTTGGTGCAGATCCCTTCAATTTTTGTTGGTGCAGAATAGAAAATGGTCCTTTTGCAGTTTTACTGAATTGGAATATAAGTTGTCCTCTCCTTGTTGGATCAATAAAGTTAAACATATGATTAGCTTTCCATTCAAGGATTTGAGTTTTTGTTTGGTTTCTGAATTTGCAAGTATTTGCACATGCTCTTCATAATTAGGATTGTCTTCACCTCATAATTACGAATGTCAACTTATGTTCTATCATTTGTCAACTGTCTGTCATGCTTTATCAGATTACTGTCAAAGTTCAGTTTGTCAGCTTACTATCATAGTTAGAAGCGGGCAACAGTTAGGGGGTGACCGATGGACATTTAACTAATAAATCTTGGATGGTGGACATTTAATTAATTAAGTCTTATTATATAGATATTTACTTTTTTTCTCCCAAACTTTTATTTGAGGGGACGGGAAATTACCATTGAAAAACTGTCTGTAAAATATCAATTTTTTTAAGAAATCATCAATATTATGGATGTGTAACTAGAATAAAAACCTTAATCGTGCCTACTTTATTTCAAAGTTTTTAAATATTTCAATATAACCTACTAATTTGAAGTTATCGAGTTTAATTATAACATTAAGGTATGAAGTTTAACAAACAATAATTATGATAGAAGTAACTCAGTTTCAAAAATAATGTCAGAAATAATTTATGTTTGTTCAATCTTGAAACGTTTATAACTTTTTGCTTAGGTGTTGGATTTGTAACTCCTATTGTAAGACACATTACTATAATTTCGGGGCTATCTAGACATCCCAGGTAGGCGTTTTGTGGACATAAGGCCTGAATAACATCACACCTTGCGTAGTGTAGAGTATTTTGGATTTTTATTTTTTGAGATTTTTTTTCGTGGACTACCCCCGTTGGAAAAAGTCTAAAATTTGCCCATATTTCAAACCTAGAAAAACAATTTTTTTGGCCATTTTAGAGGAGGATTTCCTAGGAAACACCCTTAGTAAATTCGTAGCTATAGAAATTAGCTTTCCAACGAGTGCTCAAATGCCCCGATCAGATAAACACAACTCTCGTTTTGCCAAAAATACTAAGCATGTGTCCGTAACTTCTATTGTAAGGCACATTAATGAAATTTCAGGGCTATTTGGACATCCCGGGTCGGCATTTTGTGTACATATGACGTGAATAGCATCACACCTTTCGTAGTGCAAAGTATTTTTGGATTTTCATTTTTTGAGATTTTTTCTTAGATTACCTCTTTGGAAAAAGTCTAAAGTTTGTCCGAATTTCAAACCTAGGAAAAATGATGTTTTTTTGTCCATTTTAGAGGAAGATTTCTTGCGAAATACCCTCAATAAAGTCGAAACTCTTGAAGTTAGCTTTCCAACGAGTTCTTAAATTCCTCGATCGAACAAACGCAACTCTCGTTTTGCCAAAAAATACCGAGCATGTGTTCGTAACTCATGTTGTAAGGCACGTCACTATAATTTCGGGGCTATTTGGACATTCCGGGTTGGCGTTTTATAGACGTATGGGTTGAATAGCATCACACCTTACGTAGTGCAAACTATTTTGGATTTTCATTTTTTGAGATTTTTTCGTCGACTACCCCCTTTGGAAAAAGTCTTAAATTTGTCCATATTTCAAACCTACGAAAAATATTTTTTGGGCCATTTTAAAGGAGGATTTTTCGGAAGAAACCCACAGTAAAGTCATAGCTTGAAGTTAGCTTTCAAACGTGTGCTCAAATGTCCCGGTCGGAGAAACGCAACTCTCGTTTTGCCAAAATACCAAGCATGTGTCCTTAACTCCTGTTGTAAGGAATATTACTGTAATTTCAGGGCTATTTGAACATCACGGGTGAGCGTTTTATGGACGTAAGGCCTGAATAACATCACACCTTGTGTCGTTCAAATTATTTTGGGTTTTCATTTTTTGATATTTTAAGATTTTTTCGTGGACTACTCCCTTTGAAAAAGTCTAAAATCTTTCCAGATTTTAAACCTAGGAAAAATGATTTTTTTGGCCATTTTAGAGGAGGATTTCTCGAGAGACAAAATACCGAGCATGTGTCTGTAAATCCTATTGTAAGGCACATTACTGTAATTTCGGGGCTATTTGGACATCCCGGGTGGGCGTTTTGTGGACGTATAGCCTGAATAGCATCAAAACTTGCGTAGTGCAATGTATTTTGGAATTTCATTTTTTTGAGACTTTGATATTTTTTCGTGGATTACCCCTTTGGAAAAACTCTAATTTTTTTTTTCCAGATTTCAAACCTAGGAAAAATGATTTTTTAGCCATTTTAGAGAAGGATTTCTCGAGAAATACCCAAGTAAAGTCGTAGCTGTTGAAGTTAACTTTTCAATGAGTGCTCAAATGCCCTGATTGGACAAACGTAACTCTCGTTTTGCCAAATATACCGAGCATGTGTCCGTAACTCCTGTTTTAATGCACATTACTGTAATTTCGAGGCTGTTTGGACATACCGGGTGGGCGTTTTATGGACGTATGACCAGAATAGCATCACACCTTGTATAGTGCAATGTATTTTGGAATTTCGTTGTTGAGATTGTAAGATTTTTTCGTGGACCACCCCCTTTCGAAAAAAGTCTAAAATTTGACCAAATTTCAAACCTAAGAAACATGATATTTTTTTCCATTTTAGAGGAGGATTTCTTAAGAAACACCCTAGTAAAGTCATAGCTCTTGATGTTACCTTTCCAACGAGTACTCAAATGTCCCGATCGGACAAACGCAACTCTCATTTTGCCAAAAAACCGTGCAAGTCTCCATAACTCTTGTTCTAAGGCACATTACTGTAATCTTGGTACTATTTGGATATCCTGGGTGGGCGTTTTGTGGATGTATGGCCTGAATAGCATCACACCTTGCCTAGTGCAATGGATTTTGGATTTTAATTTTTTGAGATTTTTTCGTGGACTACCCCTTTGAAAAAGTCTAAAATTTGTTTAGATTTCAAACATAGGAAAAATATTTTTTTTTTGGCTTTTTTAAAGGAGGATTTCTTGGGAGACACCCGCAGTAAAGTCGTAACTCTTGAAATTAACTTTTCAATGAGTGCTCAATTGTCTCGATTGGAGAAACGCATCCCTCGTTTTGCCAAAAAATATCGAGCATGTGTCCGTAACTCATGTTGTAAGACTTATTACTGTAATTTCGGAGCTATTTGGACATCATGGGTGGTGGTTTTGTGGACGTAAGGCCAGAATAGCATCACATCTTGTATAGTTCAAAGTATATTTGATTTTTTTTTTTGAGATTTTGAGATTTTTTCGTGGACTACCCCCATTTAGAAAAAGTCTAAAATTTATCTAGATTTTAAACCTAGAAAAAATTATTTTTTTGGCCATTTTAGAGAAGGATTTCTCAGGAAACACCCTCAGTAAATTCGTAGCTCTTGAAGTTAGTTTTTCAAGGAGTGTACAAATGCTCCGATCGGACAAACGCAACTCTTGTTTTGCCAAAAATACCGAGCATTTGTGTGTAACTTCTGTTGTAAGACACATTACTGTAATTTTGGTGATATTTGGACATCCTGGGTGGACGTGTTATAGACGTATGGTCTAAATAGCATTGTACCTTGCGTAGTGCAAAGTATTTTAGATTTTTATTTTTTGAGGTTTTTTTTGTGAACTACCCCTTTGGCAAAAAAAAGTCTAAAATTTGTCCAGATTTCAAACAAAGGAAATGATTTTTTTTTTCCATTTTAGAGGAGGATTTCTCAGAAAACATTCTCAGTAAAGTCGTAGCTCTTGAATTAGATTTCCAACAAGTGCTCAAATACCACGATCGGACAAACTCAACTCTCATTTTGTCAAAAATACCGAACACGTGTCTATAACTCTTGTTGTAAAACACATTATTGGAATCTCGACGTTATTTGGACATCTCGGGTTACCCTAAAGAGGATCCGCCCCCTTGCTCAAAATGTTACCATCTTCATTTGTTGGACCCTCAAATGTTGTTGTTTAGAGTTGGACCCTTGATTAATTTCTGAATTTGAACAGGGCCTACAAAATATAATGACCGACCCTAATTCGATGAACGTTGAACAAATTCGAGAACCGAGACAAAGAGAGGAGTCCCTACCTTAAATCCACTCCCTCAACACCATAGTATGGACTAATCTAGTACAAAAACCAAGACCCTTGTGTCTTCACGGTTACAATAGAATGCCATTGGAAAGTCGATTAATCACACCTAGGACAGGGTGAAGGTATACATATTCCTTCTCCGGTCAAATTAAAAGGATGTTTCCGACGAACCCAAGATTGGAGACAAACTCGTTGTAGATCAAGACAAACTAAATATAAGCCGGTGTAAGCCTTCTCCGAATTGTCTCTCCTTTCTCATCAAAAATAAGCAACCAAATGTAAATGCAAAGATAGCTGTGAAGAACTTTAGAACAACACTCAAGAGGTCATCCAAATTCCAAATGGGAAAAGTTTTTTTTTTCCTGATAAACAAATTTCAACTGCAAAAAGAATCCCCATACAATAGGGTCAAAAAAAATATATAATGGAAGGGAAAGAAAACAAACCCATGGCTCTGATATACCCTACTGACCTTACAAAATGACCTAAACATGTAAAAAAAGAGAAAGTAATAGCAAATACTCTAGTTTATCTGAGCTTAACCTAAGATCTTCAATTTGCACTTCTACCCATTTGACTGCAACTTGCAAGAAGATTACTAATCTTGATTTTTCATCTCTTCTTCTAAAGCTAAACTGGCCATCCTAAGGTTCCATCTCTGTACAAAATTTTTTTTTTGAGCAAGAAAATAAATGAACCAACAAATGTGATCTGAATGACAAAGATAACACAAAGCCAAGTACCAAACAGTTTTTCATGTTGGATGAAAATAGTGCACTGTCACTGCTAGCTTCTTCGATCGCCTCAGACGCAGGTGGGAAGATGATCGCTTCGCGGGATGAGAACAGGCTGCTGGGCAATGGGTGCTATCGAGCTTGGTAGGTTGTCGGGCACTACTGGCTTGTCTGCGGAACTGCTGCTCCTCATCTCGATCACCTTCTTGTGGGAGTTGGAGTGAACCGATGGGATGAATGTTGGGCTGGCTGCTGGCCTGTACTCGGGGAAGAGTCGGCCTGACTTATACCGAACACCGCAAGCATTGCATAGGGTTTTCGGGCCCATCGGCCCTGCCCTCCATTGCGGGGTCTTGGTTATCTCACAGTGCATGCATTTCCTAACAGGCAGAGGAGCTGCATTTGGGTTAGGATTCGGGTTCTGGTTCTGGTTCTGGTTAGCGACTCCAAGGTTTGAATTCTTGGTCTTCTTCTTCTTCTTAGGCTGATCGCCCAGGGCCTGCTTCAAGGGCCTAGACTCAGCAGAGTTGGCCACAGATTCAGACGAGCCACAGGGGACAAAAGCGGCCTGGAGGGGAGTCTCGGTCACTGACGATGATGGCGAGATTAGCTGAATGGCAGGGCGAGGGTTGAAGATCGCTGGGCGGGGACGCTTGCTTCGCGCCCTCTTCTCATGACTAACCGGAACAGCCTTGCTGTCGGAGCACGAGCTGCTGCTCTCGAGCACCGAGACCGGGCTCGACGTCTGGAATTGGGCCTGGGAGGTGCCCGTGGTGGAGGAGACACTGCTCTTCTCCATTGTCATTCCTCCACCAGAGAAGGAATCATCCATGAAATTCGACATCCATTCGAGCTGAACAATGTCTTCATACTGCAAGGTAAGCATAACCACTAGTATTAGTGCCCAGAAATTTTCAATTCAATTCAACCCAATGCATATTTTGTTCAAACTCTACATGATAAAAAAAAAATTCAAACACTTCAACTGTTCAGACAGTTCAATTTCATCTCAATTAATAATTCAATAAACAACTTAAACCCCAAAATCAACGGGCAGAACCAATCCAATTTTTTTACAAAAGGCATACAAATCATATCCGCTGTCACTAAGTATAATGTGAATGTGGACCCATGTGCAATCACACCACGCCAAGGCCATTTTTTCTTTGCATGATGAAGATGATGATAATTGATAACATCACAACAGTAAATCACAAAGTGGCACCCATCCCACTGGTAGCTGGCAATCATATACGGAGTAGTACACGCAATAAAACAATTTAAATTACAAAATTACATAATAAAAAAATTTCCTTAATTAAAGATTGATACTCAGTCAGAACAGAGAAATCCATAAAATTCCTAAAATTCTCCGTCCATCAATTCGCCATTAATAATACGGAGTAGACCAAAATCACATGACGCGCATATTCTTAAATACTCAATTCCTAACACTCAATTTAGACAAACAGTATCAAAAAATGAGAAAGAAAATCCAGATAAAACTTTTTAAAAAAGGATAAGAATCATGGAATTCGATTTGGTGTTCTTCTTACCGGAACGGAGAGTTCGGCGGAGAGGTCGGACGCGGAGTTGCCGGAAAACACAGAATTAAAGCCGAGCAGCGCCCCTACCGACGAGCCTCCGGGCAAAACGGTCGGAAAAGCGTCGCTATCTCCGCAACCGCCAACCAAACCGGTGTCGAGTTCGTCGCTGGGGACGTCAAGCAAATCGTCGATGTGGTCAAAGAAGTTGCCGCAGTCCATTTCATCCATGAAGTTGGTTCCGACCATGGTTTTTCGGTTTACCTGAAGCAAAAGAGAGAGGAAAAGATTTTCTGTCAATGGATTGAAAATGAAACCCTGAGAGGAAAAAATAATGGGCGCTAAAGTGCGCAGCATATGGGCGGGACGTAGTGTGGGGCCCGCCCGGCCCGAATTTTTTCGGTTATTGAAGTTCGTGAAAGGTAATGTGTCAATCATATCGGTATGCGCTATTGTACGCTGACAGGCGCATGTTAGCGTTCACGCTTTTGTTGCTTGATTCTTTCTCGCGAGTTTCAAAAAAAGTTTATGAAAAAAATCACCAGGAAATAAAACATTAATTGGTGATATTTTTATTTTCTTTTTCTGCTTCGGTGAGTAAAGATGAGAGAGAGAGAGAGCGGTAAATCTTTCTTTTTTGTTTGCTTTCCTTACAATTAAGATTTGGTGAATGAAAATTCCATGGCTTCAGAAAACGGCAAAGTATCCAAAGAATTTGCAGAGGAACGGGGGAGAATTGAATTACTCCTCGTGATTCTGAAATTAAACCGTCCAAATTCTAGAAATTGGACAAAACACTTTCTCCGATTTTTTGTAATCCTCAAATCACAAAAATGGAGGAGAAATACGTTAAAACAAGAGGACTGAAATTTCCGAGGAATGAAACGGAAATTCACAAATTCAAAACGATATTGCATATCTGAACCGAACCGCAAAACTCCGAAAATGCAGAAAAATACAGCGACAGCGACCTCAGTTCCTCACATTAGGTTAGAAGACTCAATTACCTGACTAAGTAGTTGAGAGAAATCGAACAAGCCAGAAGCTCAAACTAGAGAAATCGTTCGCTAAAAACTCCTGCAAACGAAAGAAACGGAAAAGTCAATTGGCAAACTCCCGTGGATGTCAATCAGATACGTCACGGAATACAGCAAACATTCAGCACTATAAACGCTCATAACACAGATATTCGGAATTCGGAAGCACGAAAAGCATGAATCGACCAAACCGCAGAGAAAATGAGGATGATCGAACCTCCAAATGCGTAGCGGAAGGGCGAAATTCAGCCGATTTGCCGCCCGAAAAACAAACTCCGTTGGCAAATAAAAAAAACGAATAGAAATTAAACAAGAGAAAAGTATAACTGGATTGAATTTTGTGAATCGTACTCCTAATAGATTATCAAAATTGAAAGCACGGAAACGAATTGAAGATCGTGTAGGAGATTGAAGTGAACTGGAGAGTTATGAAACAGAGAGGGAGAAGGCGATGAAGTGCCTCTTAAAGGAGGGAGAGGGAGGTGGGGGGAGGTGGGATAGGGTGGGGGGAGGTGCACGGAAATTAGGTGAGCCTCCGTTATCGATGCTAGCTGTAATTTACAATGCCTCTCCCCCTGTCCTGACGTTGAACTTCAAATTCTTCACACTCTCTCGCCTCTACTTTTCTTTTTCTTTTCTTTTCTGCCCTTTTTCTTTCAAAATCTTTTCTTTTCGGTTCCCTCCTTCTAATTTTTAAAATCATAAATTATGGGAAATATTTAACATTAAGTCTATTTTAATTTAATACAGAATAATTCTTGTCCAATTTTTTTTGGTGAAAATTGGTGATTCAAATATATTTTTTTTATAAAAAATTAATATTACATACTGGGTATAAATTAGATGATTAAATTATCTATTAAATCTAATTTATACTCAAAATTATTATTTGTTCAAAATTATATTTGAGTATATGTGTCAAAAAAATTGGATAGAATATACATGATATCGAAATTAGTTCAATTTCAAATAGTTTATATAATTTTATTTATTTTCAAACCAAACTCCGAATATAAAATCATAAATATGCTATTCAAGATAAACTTTTAAATTACCATTGTCGAACAAAAAAAAAGAAGTTGAAACTGTATTTTAAAAAAAAAAAAAAACTCTGTCTGTCAGGATAGAACATATACATGGCATTAGGAAAAAGCTGAAAATATTTTTAGTTTTCTACTGCAGATGGTTTGGATTTTTTTTTATATACATGGAGTACAAATTTTACCAAGATATACTATGCACACAAGGCTTAATCAGTACTCAGTAGGGATTCGGAAATCCAATTCCGACATATTTACCGTGAGGCTAATAGAGTTGTGGATTATCTCGCTAGCTTAGTTTTTTCTTATGACATTAGCTTAATTGTATTTTTTGACCCGCCTGAGAGTGCTTATAATTTCATGCATGACGATGTAAGGGGTCGGACTATCCCCGTATACTGACTATTTAGCCTTTTTTTTTTTTCAATAAAAACGCGTCTAGATGCACAGAGGGATACGTCTCTCCTTTCTAAAAAAACCTAATTTTTCACCAAATACATGATCATTTACCGTGTTTAGGTGTCTAAATTTTTTATCTGAAAGTATTACAAGTCAAAAGCTAAAATTATAGGATAATAATTTAAGCTCTTAATTTTATTAGTTTTTTAACTGCTAAAATTACATCTATACACACCCTATGAAATAATCACTAATGAAGTTTAAAACTATTATAAATAAAAATACTTTTAATTTGAGATGTGCCATATAGGGATCTTTGTGGACCTTGGCCTAAATTTGTGAGTTGGTGTAGGTGTAGCGCAGTATCAGCAGTACCTTACACTCCATTCCCATAATAATATTAGGGAATTGATAAATACACCGCTAATTTTTACTGAAACCATCGCTAATTTCCGCAACTCCTTGCGGAGTTAATTCCGCACTCTGTTGCGGAATAATATTAGGGGATTGATAAATACACCGCTAATTTTTTGCATATTTAAATGATCACGGGTGATTATTTGAAATAATTTTTTTAATGTAATTTTACCCAATATATATAATGTTGTTGGAGGTCTCTACAAGAAAACCATTACGGAGTATGAATTGAAAAATGACAATTAGTTTACCCGTTTAAAATATAATCTCATGTCCTAGGACCCACCACCGTACCAGTCAGGCATTCATTCACTCATTCAGGAGGGGGTGGGGCCAACTTTCTCCCAATGTGGGCCGTAGGGTGGCCCAGTGGCCCCACACCGAACTATGGCCCGCAGACCAGACAAGCGCAAATCAAGTTATCAACCGTAATTTTTGTTGCTAATCATCTCTTTGCCCTAATGACGAAAGATAGGCATTGATTCCCGTCCTTTGATAAGGGGTGAGTGAGTGCTCATTATCTTAACTGGATACGGATTATCCGATAATCAATCGGTCTCATACTATCTATGATTTGAGCCTAACTGGCAGCATGCTGACAAGTTTGCCTGGTGGCAGAGCTAGGGGGCTTGAAGGAGCCGCAGGCTTCCTAGATTTTTTTTCAGTCATGCTATTCACACGACAATATATCGCCATCGCCATTGGCACGTTGCCAATGCCGAGTTCCGAAGTAGGCATCCATTCTACCTATGCCTACTTCCTAAGTCGGCAGACACTATACAGATGTCGAGTTTCTAAGTCGGCATATGGTCATACTTGGCCAGAGACGAAGGTGACCTGCGTGATTCCGACTGATGGGACATGTCGACACCGACTCTCCAAGTCGGCATAGGGAGCCTAGCTGGAAATCTTGCAGGCTACGTGGATGGGACGACCTAGCTGGGAATCTTGGAGGTGTTTGCCGACTTAGGAAGTAGGCATAGGCAGAATGGATGCCTACTTCGGAACTCGGCATTGGCACCGTGTCAATGGCGATAAATTCGCCGTGTGAATAACAGGCCCCTTTTTTTTCGGAATGGAGAAGTTGTTGGAGTTTAATAAGAGAACAAACATGATTAATTTAGACTCAACCATGTGCTTATTCTAAAAAAATAACACAATTGAAGATTATATATGTACTTTATCAAAGTCCCGACTCCATGACTACGCTACTAGCGCACAAGCCGAGTGGTTCGAGTGAGGTGCCATTCTAAAACCAATTGGCAACCAGGAGACTAGGATCGAAAGACGGGTCGTTAGACTAACCGCTCTGATACCATATCAAAGTCCGACTTAGCCTAGCACACAAGTCGAGTGAGGTTCCATTCTAAAACCAATTGGCAATAGAAGAAGTAGTCCAACGACTCATATACTATGAATTGTTATGTTCAACTGTCGATGTGGGACACTTTTTGGTCTCATTCACATCTCTCAACATACTTTATATGGATTAATAATTTATATTAATTCAAAGATGGTTTATATAATAAAATTTATTAACAAATCGTACAACGGACGAGTAATAAAACTAGTTAGTAATAAAAATGAAATCATTTTAAAAAATAGTAAAATGTTGATATTTTATATAATTTTTAACTCGTTAAAAATCATATCAAAATTTAAAATTACTTAAATTATGAGACAAATTGAAGGGATTATAAGAAAAGACATCAATCAAGATAACAGAATGAGATCTGCAATTGAAAAATAACTCAAATATATTGTGACGCTTTTCACAATCGTTTCATAGGAATTTCCCATGTCTTATCGATCACTAGTGAATAGTGATACTTTAGTTTCGATTCACTCACTTCGTTGTGTATATATAATATATATATGATATATCATATGTTCTCTTTACCTCATATTTCATACATTAATCATCTCCAATACATTCAAAATTTTGCCTTTACAAAAAATAACAAAATGGGTACACAGTTCGGAATATCATATCTATAACCATCCAATTCAAATTAAACCATTGAAATTTAAAATCCAATATCAGCCTTTCATCTATTTTTTTAGTTCATGATTTTTTTTTTTACTAGGATAGCATATAAGTAATTGAACTCCATGAAGTTCCGAATCCCACGGGAACTATATGAATATCCGCCTAGGATTGATTAATGCATATATATATATATATATGCATAATGTAAAATTAAATGGAGTAACATGTCAAATTGTTATATACATATATAAAGGTATATAAATTAAATGTTGATCTTTTCAACTAATGTAAGTGCTTACTTGCATAGCACTCTTTGAATCCTCTTTCATGTACTTGAAATATATAACTTAATTTTAGCCTTTTGCTCATCTCCTTTACTCCCTTTTCCATACTGTAAAGATGAAAAAAATGAAAAGGAAAAGAAAATTAAAGAAAAAGCTCGTGAACAAATTAAATTCAACATCGTTCTCAAATTTCTGAACTGGCCGGATTAATTAATTTGGAAGAATTAATTTGCCACACTTTGACAATTTGAATTGGTTGTGTATTCTACCAAATATTGATCGGGTTGATATTATCAAGGTTAAAATCTCATAAAATCAATGGTTGTCTCTATATATAGTTTTTGAAATAGTGACAATATATTTTAAGAGATGTGGTTAGTCGGATATAGGAACTCCCTACAATTTCAGAAGTTGTGGCAGTGATTCTTCAAATTTCAATTTAAAAGGGACTTGGTGCTTTGGAAGAGTGTAGGAGGTCCTCTTTAGGATGTTGTGTTAATAATACTAACCAAGTTATAAGCGGAATAAAGAGTATAAAATATGACAAAAGATTTATGGTGGAAATCTTCAAACAACACGCATGCAGTGCAGGAGGAAATTATCACTACTTCTTTTTTCCATGGAAGAATTTTAAATATGTCTTCATTTAATTTGTTATTAATTAAGGTACCTTAAGACTTCACCAATACAACTCGAATAGTATTGGCTTATTGATCGTGATCTTTAAAATAACCCTAAGCAAACCTATCCTATCCCAAATTGTAAGAAATGCAATGAAGAACACAAGTGTATCACATAAACTATACTCGTGGAAGGTTCCGTATTACTACAATATATAAGACTTAGGACATTACGACAATATTGATTCATCTTCCTTTGATGCCCGATGTCATTTCGTTATTCTCTCCTTCCACACTTTCACCTCCCTCAACCGCCATACATATATATATCAGCCACGCAAATCCTTTCCGGGTGTGTAACAAATTAGCCAAGTAAGGAAACAAATAATATTTCTCAAACGCACTTTTCTATTTCAATTAGAGCTCGTTTGGTTGGAAACTCAAAAACTCAGGAAGTAAAACTTCCCATGAAGTAGAAGAAATTCATGTGTTTGGTTGGTATTTTTGAAATTAAAAAACGCATGAATTCAACTTCCTGGTTCACTTACTATGAGGATATAATATAGCTCAGTTAGTAATATGAGCCACATTTTGTAATTAGTAGAATAAGTGGCATTACACGACGTCGTTTAGGTTCTGTACAGGTTTATAAGTTCAGCTTCTTCCTCCAGCTGAACTTGATTGATTCAGTTGTAACAAACCTGATTTTCGGTTACAAGAAAACTCTCTATCTCATTTTGTTTCCTTGATTTCTTCAAGCTTAAGCTGATCAATTTGATCAGTTCATATGGTATCAGAGCGTCAGACGATCCTTTGATCTTCTGTCACAGTTCGTAGTTCTGTGTTTGAGTTTCTGGAGGTGATTGAATCATATGGCAGCGAACAATTTTCTCAATCATCGGGGAAATGATGGTCCAGGTATGACGCTTGTTGCAAATGCTTTTACAGGATCCAATTTTTCTAGTTGGAGCAGAGGAATCAAGATTGCTTTAGGTGCGAAATTTAAGCTAGGTTTTATAACCGGTTCTTGTGTAAAACCTAGTGAAGAGGATCCTGATTATCAAAGGTGGATTAGATGTGATTTTATGGTGATGAGTTGGATAATAAATTCTATGAATGGTGAAGTTTCTGAAAATTTCATGTATGCTGGATCTGCGAAAGAGCTATGGGATGACATAGTTGAAAGATTTGCGGAATCAAATGCGCCGCTCATCTTTCAACTCAAGAAGCAAGTTTGCAACTTACAGCAAGATAATTTGCCTGTTGTTGTGTACTTCAGCAAGATGAAAAGGCTGTGGGATGAGATTCAGGTTCTTGAAGGATTACCGACGTGTACTTGTGGTGCTTTAACCAGGTGCAGTTGCAGTCTACTGAAGAAGATGATTGATCGAGATCAAAAGAACAAGTTAATGGAGTTTTTGATGGGACTGAATGATGGTTTTGATAATTTGTGCAGCAATATTTTGGCAACTGATCCTCTGCCTACATTGAACAAGGCTTATCAGATGACGATGCAAGCTGAAAGAGGAAACAAAGGTTCTAGTTCTCGTAGCAGTGCTGATGATAGCACTGTGGTGGCAGTAAATAGGTCATCATCTTCAACTGGAAATGGTTCAAGAGGTTCTGCAGATAAGCCTAATCTTCCTAGAAGGAAGGATTACAAGAAAGCTAGATTTGAGAGACAATGCAGTTATTGTAATGAGCGTGGACACTTAAAGAAGACTTATTTCAAGCTTGTTGGGTATCCTGACTGGTATACAGGTCCTCGGGACAAGTATTCAAGCAAGATTGCAGCGAATGTTGAGGATGCCACTTCTTTTGATACTCCCATTGACAGCAATGAAGGAAATGGGAGAGCTGATCTAGCAACTGTCAATGCTGTTTACAATGAAGTTCTGAGGATGATGAAGGGCAAAACTCCAGCATCAAGTGGTGACATGGACACTGGATTTGTGAGTTTTGCAGGTAATATGGAATTTTTACAAAATAAATGCATTAAATCATTTGATTGCCATGCTTGGATAGTGGACTCAGGGGCCACTGATCATATTGCATTTTCATCTAAGATGTTTACTGCTTTGAATAAGCTGCATAAGCCAGTATTATTGGGTCTTCCAAATGGATCTGTTATTCAAGTTTTCTACACTGGGAGTGTTATCATTTCTTCTGGTTTTACTTTGGATCATGTTCTGTATGTGCGTGAGTTTAGGCACAATTTGCTCTCTGTGTCAAAATTGTTAAAGCATCAGAGGTTGCTCATCTATTTTTTTGAACACTTATGTGTGTTCCAGGACCCTTCAACTAAGAAGGTTGTTTCTACTGCTTCTGAGGCTAAGGGACTCTATGTGCTCAGGACTGACATCAGTGAGGCACAGAGATTGCAGCTTGCTGTTGCTGCTAAAGATGCTTTTTCTTTTACTTCTTCTAATCTGCAGAATTATACTGCTAATAGTGTTCATAATAAATTGAGTTTGGGGCATGCAAGACTTGGTCATACATCATTGTCAAAGATGAAACAGTTGTCTGTGCCTGGTTGTTCTAGTTTGAATCAATTTTTTTGTGAGACATGTGTATTGTCTAAACATCATCAGCTGCCTTTTAATAGAAGTTCTTCTTCTGTTAATGCTTTGTTTGAGCTTGTGCACATTGATCTTTGGGGCCCTTACAAGGTCAATGCTATTTGTGGAGCTAGATATTTTGTGACCATAGTTGATGATTTTTCTAGAGGGACATGGACATGTCTTGTTCAGAATAAGCTCCAGGTGTATGGGGTGCTTGTTAGATTCATTAATCAAGTGCAGACTCAGTTTAATACAAAGGTCAAAAGCATTCGCACTGACAATGGGACAGAGTTTGTTTCAGTTAAGTGTTCTGAGCTGTTTGATAAATTTGGAATTATTCATCAGAGGTCAATGCCTGGAGTTCCTCAGCAAAATGGCAGAGTGGAACGTAAGCACAGACATCTTGTTGAGATGGCAAGAGCTCTACGTTTACATGCCAATCTCCCTACAAAGTTTTGGGGGGAATGTATTCTAGCAGCTACATATATAATCAATAAGTTGCCTTCTGCAGTTTTGAAATGGAAAACTCCATTTGAGATGATTTACCACAAGCTACCTTCTTATGATGAGCTTCGTATCGTTGGTTGCTTGTGTTTTGCCTTGAAGTCAAGGGTGCATAAGGACAAGTTTCAGTCAAGTGCCAGAAAGTGCATTTTTCTTAGCTATCCTCTTGGTCAAAAAGGCTACAAGCTTTATGATCTTGACAGTCATACCACTTTTGTTAGCAGAGATGTCATCTTCAGAGAGGATGTATTTCCTTTTAAGGATAATGTGGGTTCTGATATAAAAGCTTCTGCTCCTTGTCATTTACCTCTTGTGAATCCAGCAGTGGATTCTTGTGAATGGCCTCATGTTCCTGAGGTTTCATAAGAACTTATTGTCTCTGACACCCTTAGCCCTGCAGCTTCTGAACCTTACAATGTTACTCCTGCTTCTGGTAATGACAATCCTTCCTTATCTTCTTCACCTCAGCTTCCTGTAAATGATCATCAACCTGTCATTAGACATTCTACTCGTCAGAGACATCTACCACCAAAGCTGCATGATTATATCTGCAAACAATTGCCTAATCCCACTTCATCATCAGATTCCTCATCCTTTTCTTTCCAGCTCATGTCTCCATCAGATTTCACTCATCTTTCTCATGAGTATCATGCTTCCTTATTCAATGTCTTTACTGTCCCTGAACCAAGTTGTTATTCTCAAGCCAAGGACAATCCTCAATGGGTTGAGGCTATGGAAAATGAATTAGCTGCTTTGGAGCTTAATAAGACCTAGAAGCTTACACCTTTACCTCCTGGCAAGAAGGCCATAGGTTGCAAATGGGTGTTTAGAGTGAAATGTAAACCAGATGGGACAGTTGATAGGTACAAGGCTCGCTTGGTTGCAAAGGGTTTTAATCAAGTCAAAGATAAAGATTACAAGCATACATTCTCTCCTGTGGCTAAGTTTTCACAGTAAGGGTTCTTCTTGCAATTGCTGCAGCTAGAGACTGGCCTCTTCATCAACTCGATATAAATAATGCGTTTCTTCATGGCTTTCTGGATGAAGAGGTATACATGACACCCCCTCCTGGTGTTGCTACTGACAAGGGCTTGGTTTGTAGACTACACAAGTCTTTATATGGGCTAAAACAGGCCAGTCGTCAGTGGATTGTGGAGCTCAGTAAACTCCTTATTGATCTGGGTTTCTCTCAGTCTAGGAATGATTACAGTCTATTTGTCAAAGCTGAAAATGAACATATTACTGCGGCTCTTTGTTACGTAGATGACTTGTTGATTACTGGGAATTCTCCATCTGCTATTTCAGCTACCAAGGTGGCTCTGGACAAGGCATTCACCATCAAAGACCTTGGCTTTGCAAGATATTTTTTAGGCATGGAAATTGCTCGGTCATCCACTGGGTTGCTTCTCAATCAACGCAAATATATCCTTGATATATTAGCTGATGCTGGCATGACAGATTGTAAGCCAGCAAGTTTTCCAATGCAACGCAACTTGAAGTTATCAATTGATGAGGGTAGATTAATTGATAATCCAGAGCATTATAGGCGCTTGATTGGGCGCCTCCTCTACCTCACTTTGAGCAGGCCTGACATTGCATTTTGTGTTCATCAGTTAAGTCAGTTCTTACAGTCACCACGACAACCTCACTTAGATCCTGCTCACTTCTTACTTCGTTATCTCAAAGGAAGCTTTAACAGGGCTCTGTTCTACCCCAAAGCATCTTCTTTATCTCTTCGAGCATATTCAGATGCCAATTGGGGCAATTGCTTATATACTGGGCGTTCAACTTCAGGTTATTGTATGTTTCTGGGTGACTCTCTTGTCTCATGGAAGACAAAGAAACAGAAAACCGTAAGCAAATCATCCACATAAAGTGAGTATCGTGCAATGTCTGCAGCAGCAAGTGAAGTCGTTTGGCTTCATGGAATCCTCAATGATTTGCACATCTCAGTGTCACTTCCAATACCTCTTCATTGTGATAATCGCTCAGCTCAACATTTGGCCGCAAATCCCGTATTCCATGAACGCACCAAGCACATTAGGATTGACTGTCATTTCGTTCGCGAAATGGTTCAATCCCAGTTTCTTCAAACAGTTCATGTGCCCTCTTCCCTTAAATTAGCAGATGTCTTCACCAAAGCTTTGGGCGCTGAACAACATGACTTTCTATGTCTCAAGCTCGGCCTTCTTCCCCATGTCTCGCTTGAGGGGGGGGGGGATATGAGGATATAATATAGCTCAGTTAGTAATATGAGCCACATTTTGTAATTAGTAGAATAAGTGGCATTACACGACATCGTTTAGGTTCTGTACAGGTTTATAAGTTCAGCTTCTTCCTCCAGCTGAACTTGATTGATTCAGTTGTAACAAACCTGATTTTCGATTACAAGAAAACTCTCTATCTCATTTTGTTTCCTTGATTTCTTCAAGCTTAAGCTGATCAATTTGATCAGTTCATACTTACCTAGTCCCCCTAGGTAAGTTCAACTTCCTTCATTTTGTATTTGGAAATTTCCAATTCCCCCTTTTAATCCTCAAAAATAAAAAAATCAACCAAACACATTTTCGCCATTCCCATCAATTGGACTTCCCGGAAATTCAATTCCCATGAAGTAACTTCCCGGAAATTTCAATTCCCACATTGAATCAAACGAACCCTAAGCACCCATTGTAGATTTCTCAATCCACTCCACATATAAACGACACTCTATCTTTCTACAAGGGTCGTCCCGACCTTCACGGTAGACTTAGTTTGAGTCTTTCACGACCTTCTCTTCACCTGTTAATTTTTGTAGAAACTCTTGACATAAGAGTTAAGTATTTGAAGACTTTACAAACACCAAAACTCAAATGTAATTGACGACCCACGAGACTTCCCACAAAAAGGATATCATGAATCAGTCAAATCAATCTGATCCCCTCAACATGCCAATGTTTCAGAAACCGTTGGTCAAATTTTTTGTGATGAATTCTCTAACTCACAGGAGTTCCCTTACAATTTCTACAACTGTGAGCACTCCAATTCCCATGGTTTCTGAAATCGTATCTATGCTCTGATGAGGTTTTCACCCTGTAAATAATAATGTCACATTCATATATACCCATATTTATATAATATTCATATTTACACAACACAATATTTTACACCACCTGTTCTGACCAATGTCGATCGGAATGATGAAGAAGAAGATGGAGATGATAATGAGAGATGTATTGCTTGCAATTGCAAAATGCAAAATGCAAACATATATACATCATACTTTGTAACTTTGATAGGATATACATCAATTATTGGAATATATGCAAATGGAGGGGAGCGTAGAAAGCGGTGGACATGTCGGTGGGTTACTTGCCTTCACGTATTTAGTTACCTGCTTTTTTCTTGTGTGTGATCGATCATGTGCTAGCTCGTGGTTTCAAATTTATAATAATAATAATAATAATAATAATAATAATAATAATAATAATAATAATAATAATAATAATAATTAATAAATATATAAATATATAAATGGATGTCTTTGTTAGAGGCTCGAACAATACTATAGTACTAGTGATTGCAATTGGATTTGTGGTTTTTAATATACACCATATTGGCTTGGGATTGCTTATAATTAAGGTCTTTAATTTGTGGTTTTTTTATACCATATTGCAGTTGGATTTGTGGGGTTTTTTTTTTTACACAATAGTGGGTTAGAGATAGCGATTGCAATTGGATTTGTGGATTTGTGGCTTTGGGGGATTGCTTAATTAAGGTCTTCAATTTGTTTGGATTGTGATTAAGAACGGTAATTTGTGAAAGTCAAAAGATGAAGCTCGAACCCTCTTTCTCGTGAAATTTGCAATACACACAAACAACCGACACATTACATGTGTTTTTCAACAAGCTATTTCAATTCGAGTACTTATTCCGTAAATAAAATATCTTAATGAAAAAAGAATAACTTATTAAAATTGAATAACTCGCACTATAAGTGACTAACTAATACAACTGAATAATAGTTCACTCCAACTAAATAACTTATTTCAAATGAATAATTTCTTACTAAAATTAAATTATAACTACACAGTACAACTGAATAAACTATCCACTGTAACTGAATAACTATTATGTTGGGTCATCCGACGTAGGGGGGTCACGCACGCCCAAGCGCACATACACAATTAACCAAGCCGAGCACACAAGCCGAGTGGGATTCCATCCTAAAACCAATTGGTGTTAGGTGGGGTAGCCCACCGGCTTATATGCAAGGCTTTGGTTTCATCATTTTATCAATGTGGGATACTATCCCATTTCATATTCTCAACACATTGGGTTGTCTGCATTGATACAAACTTTTTTTTAAATTGATTCTTAGCTTGTTTTAAATTTATATACCGAGTATATAGTTTCGAGTATTAAACCATGGGTTTTTGTTACTTTATATCACTCTCTCTCCTTAGTAAGGTAACTCTATAAATATATGTGAGTTAAACTTTAAGGTTGAGGTAGAGAAGGGATTATCTTTTTTTTTGTTAATGAGGGTAACCCACCTTTGGTGGTAAACTCCGAGTAAGAATCACACGCCAAGTAAACTAGCTAGATCCAATGGTAAGAAACAGTGTAAATATTATTATTTCACCAAGAGAAAGGGCGGATGCAGGGATCGAACCTAAAACCTTCTATTAACTCTTCTTACTTCTTACCATTAAGCCACCCCATCAGGGGCATAGAAAAAGTTATCTATTTAAATCAAGATAACCTCTTTCATTCATCTATCTTGAAAAGTGATCTCTACCTTTTTTTTATCTATAATTAATAAATATAATAATAATAATTTAAATGATATTTTTATTATTTTCAAATACAAATTATACTATTAGTGTTATTTTATTGTTCTCTAAAATTAGAGCCAAGTTTTTAACTCTATATGCTCACATCTTGACATATTGGATTTTGCTCACTCTTCCCACTTATAATTTTCTTAATTATGGTTCACAATAATCTAAATACCCTATCTGTCCCATATATCATTTTGATCAAATCTTTGCAATAATCAATATTTTTGTTAATCATCAATAAATCTATTCTTTTCTCTAATGTTGCTAATTTTGTTAATTCTCATCTTAATGTAGCACAACATATTATATCACCGAATATATTTTGTTAATTTTATTTTATTTTTGAAAAATATAATAAAAATAATTGACAATAATATATGGTAACTTGGTAAGGTATAAAAGAGAAGAGGCTTCCCTACTATAGACAAAAAGAGAAAACTTTAATTTTTTTTTTTACAGTAGGCAAGAATTAGGAGCAATTACATAAGCTGTAATCTGGCTCCTTGATCATCCTTGAGGATGATGGAACAAAGTTCCCTATTAAAAGGGATAGTAGAGCTATTACAAATGATACCCTTATGTGCTATAAAGTCCGCTACTTGGTTTGCTTCACGGTAGCAGTGTCTGTATTCAACGAATTCGAATGCAGATTCCAGTCGCTTGATCTTTTCAATGTGATGTATAACTTCCCATATGAAGGTGTTGCTACTGATGATGGATTTGATGAGCGGAAGATTATCCCCTTCTATAGTTACTCTTCGAAGTCCTTTCCTTATGGCTTGCTCCATACCTGTCTGAATAGCGATAGCTTCAGTTTGAATGACTGAGCCTTTCACAGTTTCCTTGTAAAACATGTCAATGACATGGCCCAAGGAGTCCCGAACAACCCCTCCCACATGGCACGAGCCTGTGGGATTAACAGAACCATCCACATTGATTTTGTAGACGACCCCTAGTGGTCTGCTCCATTTAGCTCTAGTTCTCTTATTTGAAAAAAAAAAGAGGTAGATAAAAAGAGAAAACTTTATTAAAAGAGGTAGATAAAAGAAAAATTAATATAAATAAAAAAAATAAATTAGGTTTAACAATTCGGTCTTTCTATCATATGCCCTAATGGTATATGATAATATTCTAAATGGGGAAAGATACCCTATAAAAAATAAGCGATCCTATAAATCTAATTTAAAATTTTGCTAATGTATTTTAATTAAGGATACATTTTTTTGTTCATATGTAGACACTAGGCCTACTTGTCATGACCTACTTGTCACTACCTGACATCCTTATACCAACTAAGCTAGTAAGGCTTGACAATGATACATTTTTTTCTAATTTTTTTTTTGATACAGGCGAGAATTTGGGTTGTGTCAACCGCGGTTGTACCACCACCCAAGAGCGTCCCTACGAACGAGAGTTTGAAACTCTAAATCAGTATTGTAAGACGAGGATCCGGACTCCAAGGCCATATGAGTGAGTCGATCAGTCGCTCTGTTCGCCTCCCTGAAAATGTGGGATACAGAAAACGTCTCGAACAAGCGAAGCAGGTGAAGAGCGTCTGACATAAGGACTTCAATCTCCCAGGGAGTCGTCCACACACCATTAACTGCATTCACGATCGTGAGGCAGTCTCCCTCCACAGCAATTCTTCGAATCCCCAGCCTACGAGCTTCCAGCAACCTAAGCTGCAGACCAACATAGCCTCAGCCTGGAGCGCAGACGCCAACCTGCATCTGCTGGCATTGCACGCAATCACCCTACCATCATCATCTCTAATAACAAAACCTGCAGAGCCAGAGCCAGATAAAGATTTAGCGCCATCAAAGTTAAGTTTAAAGATGCCATGCTCAGGTTTACGTCATCTAATGGTATTCCTTTTGCGAGGGTTGTCTCTAGGTTTGACTCTCATTGTCTTTCCATCATTTTCGTCTGAGTCATATTGTTTAGTTTTTTTTCCAGTTTTGCATGTGGTATTTGATTATGGCTACCATTTCATCTATTGTTCGTAAGTTCTGGTTGTCAAATATAATCTTGTTTCTTTTTGTCCAGATGCACCACCAAGAGAAAGCCAAAATAGCCTTTTGCTCATGGTTTAGCTATCAAAATATATCGTTGGTGATGGTCTTTATAATTTGACTACTTTTGTCAGCATTTGTTATTTTTCATTTAATATCTCTATCCAGAAATCCAATAGTTCTTAAAGTTGTCTGACACTCCATGAGGAGATGGATAGCGTCTTCCTCCCTTGAGTTACAGAAGATATAATCCATGGGCGTATGAATCCCTTTGTGTCGGAGTCGAACTTTAGTTGGTAATCCGTCCACACCAACTTTCCATAAGAAGTTTCTTATCTTTGGTGGACAGTCAACTTTCCATATACCAGATAATAATTCTATCTCATTGTCATTTGATTTTGTGATTAATTTTAAGGCGCTTGAAGTTGAAAACCAACCGTCAGAACTAGGTTTCCAATAAAGTCTATCTTCTATCTCATGCGAAGGTAGGGGGATACTCGTAATTATCTCTACCAGATCCGTAGGTAAGATTTCCCGAATCTTTTGTACATTCCATGTCTTATTTGGTAGAATATAGTTTTCAACTCGTTCTTGATCATCAATCTGGTCGATTAGTCTGTGGTCTTTAAGACATTTTTTTTCTAAAATGGACATCTTATTTTATGGCCCAAAGATATAGGATAGAAAAACTGTTAGAACTTTTGTAAAGGGAGAGAAAAAAAAAGTAAGAGGAGGTTTTCTCATAATTAATTAAGGATGCTCGGTCTCCTACCTTTATAACTTGATTCTCCGATATTAAGAAGTAGAAAATCACGCTATAGTTAAGAGTTAGAGTACGTAGTACCTTGTCAATTGGGGATCCGTACTTGACCTTAATTAGTATTATATTATATTATATGTTATGTTCGAATCTAGGTCTGTACTCAATTTATATTTGTAGAGTTGTAATATTATTATTAAAGGAAAAATTAATTTTATGGATCTTGTATGTATTGAGTTGCTACTTGCTTGGTTCATGGTATGCTTTTAAAATAAGAGGTATAAGATTGAGGATACAAAGAATATAATTAATTAATTGGATTGATATCTGATCCATCTCCTACTTTGGGTTTTGCATACTAGGGATCGAGCCTCTGTTCTTGATTCCCTTTATTATTAATTAAAACTTGTTATTTAGAACTCTATACACTTATTAAGAAAATAAATAAAAAATACACTTATAACCCTAATTATTAATTTTAGAACTCTACTTTTTGACTTAGTTTTAACCAGAAAGAGTTTACATTTTTACCCTCGGATAATTCTACCAGACGGTAAGAGAATCAGCCTCCCTATAACTAACAACTACATATCTAATCATTATAAGGGCGCAATTTCGTAAAATAGATGACAAAATATGTAAAATGACAAGTTTTTCTTAACAAGATTTATTTCCTAAAACGACAAGTTTTAATTAACGGAGGAAATATTATTTTATTTAATCGGGCTTCATATATCTATTTTGAAAAAAAATCATACTTTTGACATTAGACTATTTTGATCTTGTCACATCTTAACACACCCCTACAAACTAATAACAAGAGAAGTAATTTACCCACTTTTATACAAGACTTGTTTAATTTATACTTTCAGTATATAACTCTTTTGGTCTTTTCATAATTCAACGTACCTGCTCTCACAGGGATCACAAGTGTAGCTAGGATTATTGTGGATGTACAACGATCTAACATTTTATTCTCTTTTTAGTTAACTTAGGATTAAGAGTCGAGTCGTTTGACTTAATTGTCATATTGAAGTCTGTTGAGACTCGTAATCAAGGATCGTTTGTTCACATGCATGAATTATTAGTTCAACTCATAAGCATACGATATGATAGTGAATCTTAAACCAATTAATAAGAAGAATAATCCATTAATTTATATACAAAGGTTATTTAATTTATGTGAGACTCCCCTTTTGCAACATAAGTAGCTTATCAAATTTTTTTTATTTTTAATATTATAAAATTTTAAATGAGGTAAATATAAGATTTTAATTTAATTAGCTTTTGAAATTGGATTTTCAAGAGTTATTCACCTCTTACTTTTAAAAAAATTTCTTCTTCTATTAACAAATTTATTCATTTTCTTCTTTCCATCAACTAGTTTATATCATAACTAGGATTACCAAATACCTTATTAATTTATAAAATTTTGAATTTAACACATATTTACTACATTTAATCAATTAATTTCAACTACATTATCAAACTTTTTTTGGTTGGCCGAAAACTACCTTATCAGTTACGTGTTACCAAACTGACCCTTGATCACTTCACGTTGATATGCCCGATTAATTAGAGTATGAAAGAAAACTGTTATGGAGATGGATGCATGAAATTGAGAGATCAGCTCAGCTCTTACGCGTAGAAATAATAGGGTGCATGCCAGCATAGCGTACGCTGGTGGATCGTCAGCGTCTCCAGTTGAAAGATCGATCAACACGTACGTTATAAAATCACGCAAGAGAGCCCGATATAGTATCACGTGATTATGTCTCGTGATCATCTATCTCACCAATATGAACTTTCATTTGAACCCAAAATATTTACAAAAAATAGATCATATTTACAAAAAATTTATGCGTATTATGTTAACAAATATGGATTATTGAATTAAGAAGATCAACATATGAGATGAAAAGTAACTTGTGATTATTCGGTGATATTTGAAGATTATTCGTTGGAATGAAATTTTTCCGTGGTATTAGGCGATTATTCGTTAAAATAAAATTTATATATTTTTACACATTTTGTACAAATGAGACGATTAATAATATGCAAATAGACGAATAATTTTTGTGTATACCATAAGGATTGTGTACACAACCATAAAAAAAATAGTAACCGAAGGAGAAATAACATTAATAAAAACAAAAGGGGAAAAATGCAACAGATCGATATCCTCACTTTTTGAGTAATTATAGTATATACATTTTATTTAGAATTTATGTTATTTTAAAAACATTGTAAATTATATTATAACAAAATACAATTTAAATGAGTATTTATAAGTGCATTATAATTTTATAACAAATTATAAAAAAAAGTATTGATATCTTGATAAAACTGCATGGAAAATATGATATGGTTTAAAGTCTTTTCTTTTAAATGTTTGGGTAATATATAACTTATAATATTCAGGATTTACTCATTAACGACCCTTCACCAAAGTTACGATAATTTGCATACTTTCTACACTTTATGGTGAGAGCATAACTATCTTCAAAGACAGAATACGAGATATAATTCCTCCTAAAAATAATACATACAATTACAAAAGAAAATCTGAAATTTATAAACCTAAAAAGCAATACTAGTAACATATGCTGAAATAATACTTTTAAAGTTATTAAAAGATAGAGGGAACTAGCAATCTTTTAACTACGTACCTTTTGTAAGGTGTAGTTTGTGTAATGTTGAATGATTTAAATTACTTGTATCACAAATTTATTCTTTTTTTGCTAGATCTTATATCGGGTTTTCTAACCTATGTCTCAAAGGCATAGGATAAAACTCATGTTTTGAAAAATATTTCTCTAATTAAAATGTTTCAACCATATTTTAAATTAAATTTTTAGGGTTCACTCGTTTTTGATAGAGAATATTTCTCAATTTAAGTTTTTATCCTATGCCCTTATGATATAGGATAGAAAGACTAATGTTATGTTTTTTCTCTATTTTTTAAAGCTCTAATGTTCTATTTTTTAAAAAAATACAAAAATAAGATAAAATTTTTTCCAAAAAATAAATAAAAATACAACATTTAGTTAGTCCATATACACATATATTCATGGAATGCCAAACTACACTTCCAATTATATATATAAAAAAAAAGGAATAACATATCAGGAGAATAGTACAGGATACAAACAACAACAGAACCTATAAGGATATCATCGTAGAAATATTTGCTAAATTATCCCCAAAGAATAGATTCATTTTGGCTTTCACCCTCTGGGATATCTGGTTGATAAGGAATAAAATTCTCTTTAACGACCAGGTAGTTGGAGGGTTGGAAGAATGGGTAAAATACATTAAGCAACAACGTCAAGCAAACTAGAAAAAGGCACGTACAAAGGATCTAGATGAAGAAGAGGTGATAATAGAACCACGCAGCAATCGGAAAAGAATCCGACAACAGAAAATCATAGAATGGGAAAATCCAAAGGAACACTTTATGAAACTTAATTTCGATGGTGCAAAGATCCCCTTATGGACTTGCTACTTTTGGTTATATCATCCGCAACGATCATAGCAGAGCTGTTAACTATGGTGCAAGAGTTGCGCGCGGGAAGGTAATGACATTGCAAGCTAAGATCCTTGGTCTACATCGTGGGATGCTCGAAGCTCAGAAGATGGGGATTAATCGCCTTAAGGTGGAGGACGACGGTTTAATTAACTGCTATCAATTAAAGGGGGTGTGGAAGTGTACGTGGGAGATTAAAATGACAGTGTCGGATGCACTTGTCATTGGCCAATTTTTTGCGTCTGTATCATTCTCTCATACCTTTAGAGAAGGCAACCAGACTGCTTACTAACTCGCTCACCTCTGCTTGACTTCAATTTCCATTGATTGGAGGTCTGATGCACGATTTCATTCAAAAGGACACCATTAGATGATAGTACAACCGTGATAAACCACTCCCGAAATTTCGACTTGTATAAAAAAAAACTTTTTTTTTGATTAAGTAAAAATTCGAGTTCGGACAGACCTGAAACTCGAGAGGTCGACAAGTCGGCAGACGGCAAACCGTCAAACATACAACAAATACATAAACGGTGCAAAAGAACAGGCTATACAACAACGAAAGAAAAAACACATCACACCTAAAGCTAGCAGGTCGGGAACGTAGACTACGGACGAAGCCAAGCACAATCGTTAAAAAAAAAACTTTAAATACACCACGTAAATATCCGGTGAATTAAATTAAATTACTTTAAAGTTTAAGCCGTGACAATGGAAGAAGTGGGCCCTTCGTTAAAGGTTGAACGGTGGAGATGATGTTACTTTCGAAAACTATGTAAAGTCTCCCTCCTTGGCTGTCCATCACGTGCCACATCCCTTGTTCTTGGTACTTCGAATAGTTGAACCATATCTAGCCATTGGTAAAACTTTGGATTATGCATGGATGTCGGTCTACCAATTTCACATAACCAAGTATATACTATAATATATATTATCAAAGCATCTCTTATTCTACTCCAAAATTAGAGTCATCTTTGACATTATATTTAAGATCTGAATTCTTACCAGACGTCAATCTATTCTGCCGGCTAGTTTAGATCTGTTATTTTCAATCATTAAAAAACAGAAAGCATATTTCATATGTTCGATGTGGGATGAAGGGTTATAGCTCATAGGCTTATTGCATACCACAGTTACCGCTTGATTCTCTTGTTCACTTTCTCTTATTAGTTGATGTTAGAATTTGTTTTATTCTTTATCCTAACACGGATGCAAGATTTTTAGTATATTGAATCAGTTTTCTACCAGTGAGAGTAAATAAATGGAAAACATCATATAATTCTGAAGATATTTTACATTTGTAGTTTGATTTTGTAAAAAAAGGACTTTTTTTTAATCAACATACATCCAAATGCATCCAATCTCGATCATAAGGATATAGATAATCATGTCTCCCATACCTTAAACATGTTCATGTATGTATGTATACACACATACTTTTGTGTCGAGTATGATAGGATTCAGCGGTCAACAAAAGTATCGTGCCATCCCTAGCTAGCGGATCACTAATAAGATGATGAGATGCACCCATTGACATTGCACGATATTACGACAAAAACCAAGACTAGAGCATCATGGAGCTCCCTTGGCTAGCTAGACTCATGGTTGCAATGTGGCACACTTAATGCCTTCATCCAACGAGGTACCACATAGCGGCGATAGTTACTCTACGTACCTATGTTTATATATGGAATTGTCAAGCGACTTTAATTACTAACAAAAACACCTCGCGTGCACTTGTCAAGGCTTTCGCTTCCTAACTAGCTCCATGCGCGTACCACAAAAAGGAAGAGCCACCAAGCAGGGAAAAACGACTTCTCAAAATCTAATACTTAGGCTTCTTCGGAGAGTTGTGAGATGATCTGATCCCCGACCATAGATATTTTCCTTTCATTCCTCTCTCCGTTCTCTTTAAAATTACTAACTCTAGCATCGGAATGCAATTGAACTTATGTTACACAATATATGAATCTAAAACTCACATTCTATTGCAAAAGTTTTAAGGAAATTACATAAAATTAAATCACATTTTCTACATTGACCCTTATTGGAATATTGGCATAATATCTTGTCCTCAATATATATATATTTAAAAAAAAAAAAGAATCTACCAATAGTGTAATTAGTATTTGAAATTGTAGGTAAGAAAAAGACTTTTGGTATATAAACGTAGACTCGGTGGGGATGAAGCGAAGAAGTGGTGGTTGCCGACAGCTTAGCCACCGACACTTAAGCAAAGTGAAGACCATGCCGGCAAACAGTGTTGGATTATATAAAATAATTTGACAGGAGTAACATGAACAAATATTTCCTCAATAATATACAACCTCTGTGTCGGTGCCGTCGACTACCCGGAGTTTTTTTGTTTCTTATTTTATTATTTTTAAATCATAATTCTTTTTTTTTATTTATTAGGAAAGAATTCGGGCAAACGAGCTCTATCCGGAACATCCTTACGGATGAGGTCAAAAAGACCTGAATCGTTATAAATATCGACACCCCAACCAGAGTGGCAAAGGTGTGCAACCTTATCAGTCACTCTATTGCCTAATCGGGGAATATAAAAGAAGGAAACTTCTTTCATAGTCGATAGTAAAAGTGTAACATCTGACCATAATTCTTCTTTTTATTCTTTTTATTAAGGGCTTTGTTTTTTTTTTTTTCTGTTTTGGTTTTTTTATTGACAAACATAAAATTCATCAATTAATTTTTTCTTGAAATTAGCATATAATAGTGTTTGGTTTTTATAGAGAAAACTAGTGTATATTCCGTCCTATGCACGAGAATATATTAACATAATCTATTATTTATATAAAAAAGTCTATTGAAAATATGACAAAAATAATAAATCTGAATTGCAATGTAAAAATTAAACTAATAGCAATTAAAGCGTGCGAGAAAAGTATAAAATAAAAGCTAATCTAAATATAAATAATTCATTCTACGAAAAAATAATATATATATATATAAATAAAATATCAGTTATCAAATAATCAATTTCGGTATAAATCATTCTTTCCACTCAAAAATAATTTAGATACAAATCAAATACTACCTTCGTTAAAAAATATAAGTCCTTTTAGATATTTGCACACAGTTTAAAGAAATTATAAACTTATTAGCTTTATATACCTCATTAATTACCCACAACCCTCATCAACCAATAAGATTTGAACGGAGGTAGTAACTGTAATACCCCCGTCCCACATCGGATATCATAAGGATGTTGGGAGTGATTTATAAGTGATTCAAGCCCTACCCATGTTACAAGAGCTCTTCCTTTTCAGGCTCCAAGTGAGGACAACGGACCTGAGAGGGCTAGGTGGCATGGGCTGGCGCCTCTTAAGACCCCGGGTCTTACAGTAACACTTATAAAATATTTATCTATTAGTAATATTTTTGGTATGGTTATAGAATAGTTTTGATTTTTTTTTATCAATTGACTAAAAATATAATATATATATATATATACATAGATTGCGACTTACGACAATATATTATTTTAATAATTATTTTTTGGTCAATTTTTTTTTATAGAATCAACCACAATACAACATATAGGACGCTATGCATCGAGTTTTAGTACCTATATGTAAATTAAACTTCTTTGATGATTCAGATGTAGAAAGTTCACTTACACCTAGCCTTTTGTCGATAAAATATTATCTCCTCCCATTTTATTTTTGGAAAAATCAATCAAAATTTAATCATTTTTTTTAATCCTCAAAGAGGGCTAGGCCCTTGTTTTTATTAATATATAGAAAGTTCATCACCCTGTAAAGGTTTAGGCATACAAGATCACGAACACAGTCCGGAAACATATTTTTTTAATTTTAAGAAAGAGCAATATACCAAGTAAATGGCATAAAAGAAAACTGAAAAAAAAAAAAAAACGTACAAGTCATCCTACATTAATTGTAAACCACAAGGCAACAGAATAAACGAATCATCCAGACAAAAGACTACACGCACAAAAAACTTTGGGGATCACTAACAGACATCTCAGATTATGGACTTCATGGAGTTATCATGATGTTGATCGCATTTTCACGACGTCTCCAAATATCATGACAAATCAATTCACCACGGACCACGGTTTACAAGAAGTCTGTACCAAAACAAGAATAACAAATCACACCAATCCGCAAACCCAAATCCTATCCACACCTTATCGCCCATTCAAAACCTCAAAACCTATCTCAAACCCTCAAGCACGATAACAAGATCGAGAGTAGGCTACTACAAGGTCAAACCAAAATAGAGGCTGATAAGACAGGGTTGAGAATAGAAGCTGGACAACAATGAACAGACATAGAGAAAGAATAGCGGATGGAAAACAAACGCATAAGGTCGCCAGACAAAGGTGACACAATGGGTGCACCAAAGAACGAGTTGTAGGATGACGGAGGGGCCGAGATCTAATGTTCCAAACCTATGTGAGCAAAAATATTCATGGTAATGACAAAATTTTACAAACTAAAATCCAATTAAGGAAACTATACCCCTAAACCGGTAACAACTCATTTGAGATTTTTATAACTCTTAATTAATTAAACTAATCTAGCACATTATGAAAAAAGGTCTATCAATTTCCTGATCTTGAAAACAAAAAATTATAAATGCAATTCATAGGAGTCGAAAGAACGACATGTGGAAAGAAAGTGCAAGATCTCTTCACTGATTTTGTTCATCTTTTGGGTTTTGGTTAAAAATAAACTGAGTTAATAATTATTTCTACCCAACAAAATTATTAGTTTTAAACTTCATCCAAAATTTTCTACCTAGCAGTAGCTGATTTACTTACACTGAAATATGTCTCTGCGTACAGGCAGGCGGATGCACGGGGCCGATGGTGGATGGCGATGCCAGTATAGGCCGACGAAGGTGGGTGGCGGCGGAGATGTTTTTATATATTTTCAAGAGAATTTAAACTTTTAAAAATATATCATCACAACATTGATTGATTTCAAATTTTAGAAATTAACTTCATAAAAAAATGCACCTTCTGAATTTAATCAAAATGACCCTTAGAATTTAAATATATGTATTTTGATTTTAAGTTTCCTAAGTGTGAAATCTTCATTTTTCTTTCTCCTTCATGCCAAGATAAATCCTTTCAAGAAAGCATCCATATTTAAAGTCAAAGAAATCAAAAGAAAACCTCAATCTTCTAACTAAACAAAAGAGAATAATTAGAGTGAAATTTTATTTATAATATTTTCTTGATACTGCAACTAATACCTTGACTTGCACCATATATTTGAATTGTACCAAAACAAATGACATTCACAATCCACATACCAACATGCAACCAACCATTTAAATTGTGATCGATAACTATTTTATTGAATTAATGAAATGATTAATACTAACTAAAGTATAAAAATGCAAACTAAGTGAATGCTTTAGATAATTTATTTACTGACTCTCACAACTCAGAAGCCACATAAGAGTGACACGGTGTGCTAGTGTGATGGGGGTAACGTTTTCGCTGGCATCCATGAGACACTTAGACCTACCTCACCACCATGTGATTGAGCCACGTGGTTTTCAATATTGTATGCTTTTTTTTAAATAAAAAAAAAAGTCACCATCTCTAACATTTCTAAAAAATTTCTTCAAAATAGAAAATAAAATAAATATTATTTGAATTATTTTTGTTCTAACTCCAATTGTTTCTCCATTTTAAAATTTTGGAAAATTATTTAGTTTTGAAGAATTATTTCTGTCTATTTTTTCTACTGTTTTCCTATTTTGGAGAGTGAGATTAAAAATATATTGAAAAAAAAAATTTAAAATTCTCCAAAAACTTTAAAATGCCTAAAAACTTCCCTAAAAAATTCTCCAAAATACTTCCCTAAAAAATTCTCCAAAAACTTTATTAGTGATACTCTTACAGAGATACTTAGAGCATGCCTAACAACTTCTCTAAAAAATTCTCCAAAATAGAGAATTATAAGGCATATATTCTGAACTTTTTTTTTGCCTCAATTCCAACAAATTTCTCATTGTGGATCCATTTTACCCCAAAATATATAAAGTTTTATTCAAATTTAGAGAATTATCTCTATTTTTTTCTCCTCATTATCTATTTTGAAAAATGTAATGAAAAAACTGTTGGATTATAAAAATCCCAATATTTTCCAAAAAATCAAAATGGGAAATCTTGCTCTTACATTTCATCTAGTAACATTGTCCATTCATCAATCATCAGTGTGTAAATAGATAAAACACACAACATTTTGAGATAAATTACCCCAATTTATCAACGAGGCTGATATTTGATGCTTGATTATGACGTGGAAATCAAGTTACTAATTATGAGAGTGCCGTTGTAGCACCAAAAGTAGGGCCTAATTTCCATGTGGGAGAGATCTAATTATACTATACATTAATAACAATAATTGATTGGCCATTGAATTGCACTAGTTAATACCTTGCTTTTATTGAAAAAGTATAATTAAAGGTAGCCTAGAAATTCAATTAGTGATTAAACAAAAGAACCTATGCTAATTCGACAATTGAATTAAATAAATGGAGAGCTATGAACCTATGAACGTGGGCACGTGACAAGTGCGTGGATGCCTTGATCAATCGGACCCCGAACGTGGGGGCGACAATGAGACGATTTTGCCCCTTAAGGTAGATGATGATTTTAATGGAAGATGACTAAGGGATTTGGGGGTAATTTGGTCATTTTACTTTGTTGAATTTGCACTTCAACGTTACAAATCTAGAAAAACAATGTCAAGGGGGTGGTTGAAGAAAAGGTAGTGACAACGCACTAAAACACTTCAAAGAATCAAATGGAAATGAATTAACAAAATCATAATTTGGTCATTTCGTACCTTGCAAATCAATGCCCAATGACAATGGTTGAAACTCATGTAGAGGAAGCTATCCAAGTTTTCGGTTGATACTAGGTTTGTCCAATAAAGGATAAATTGGATTTTTTTTTTGGCCAAATATATGATCTGCTCCAAGAATCGCAAATAGGGCTGATATTTGAGTCGAATAATGGTTGTTTATATTCAACTCATTTAGAAATGTGTTTATATTCAGCTCGTTTTGTAAATGAACGAGCTCAAGACAAACTTTATTCAAGTCTAGATGAGCTCTACTCACTTACTCCCTCTGTTCAAAAAAAAATATCATTTATTATTCATGCACATTTTTAAAATTATAAAAACTATACGTATAAAACATCCAATTTTTTATAATTTTTTTTAACAATCTCGTACTTATCAATAGTAACTACGAAATTGTTTTAAAAAATTATAAAAAATATATAGTTCATATAGTTTTTATCATCCTAAAAAAACGTATGTAAATAGTAAAAAAAATATTTTGCCGGAAGGGAGACTGGGAGTATAACATAGCAACTAATGGAAAATTTTGTAAATCCTACAATATTCGCGCTGATATCGAGCCAAAACTCTATTTGAATTGAAAATTAAAAATTGTGTCCATACTCGACTCATTTGAGCAAATGAATGAGCTCATGTCAAGCTTTTTTCGAACCAATCTCGAGCCAAACTCAAGTTCCTCGGCTCGTACAACATAACAACAGCCCTAACGACAAGACGCAACTCTATAAAATTCGACCATTTGAAGAAATACTGAATAAAAATGATGATTTCTAGATTCGCCAGTCACAGCTTCGTAAGCCACGATCGCCTCAGAGGAATGGATAAAACATCTTCTCACAAGTTTCCATTCCCAAATCTCAAACCCAAGTCCGATTTCTGAATGAGGTCTTTTTTGGAATCGAAGGATAAATCTAAATGGTCATGGAAGCCTAACTAAAATGGTGTCTGAATCGCAACAAAAAGCACCTATAATCCCTCGTTTTATCCCTCACAAATGACTACCTGAATAACACAGAAAATGGGGTCGATACTAGTAAGCAAAATGTACAAGGCACTCGCCTTGTGCTACAGCAACTGACAAATCCATTCATCTTGTGATCAAACCAGCAAATGCTTCCCTGATTGCAATTCATCCAACCAGCTGAAATGTGACGAGCACAAGCGCCGAAAAAAGGGTTGAAGTATGAAAAAGGGATTGAAAACGCTATGGTTTACGACAGATTACCTGATTCCGCTAACAAAATTCAGTGTGAATAAAAACGGTACAAGTTCTGATAAACAACAGTCTCATACCCCATTTTTCTACTGCAGGATAAAACACGACTTCACTAATCCAGTAATACTATTATCATCTTGTTAACGGCTCTGCTTTTCGATATTCAAAGGCCTACAATGCTACTGAACCCAATTATCATCATTCCATCTACTCTGAAAACAGTAGGCCAGTCCCAAACTTGCAGCATAACTACAAAAACTGGTCTCAATCATTCGGCGTGACTACAACAAAATCTTTGACAAGTAACTTCAGAGATGTATTGTAGAGAGGATGTACCTCTAAATGTTTAAGAGGCCTTGTGCTTTTGTATTGAAAGATCAATGTGTAAATAAGCCAAGTACGCCATGAAAAGCAAGAAGAATACTGATACCAACATCAACGGCTCCGCAAGCATATATATTGGTTTGAAAGTGTAGTAGACCTGTGAAGCAAGAAAAAGAGTTACCACTTCGTCTATCATAGCTTAATTGGAATCATTACTGGGAAAAAGATGCAAGAAATTTGAACAGTTGCATTCAACAACAATAAACTAAGCAAACTAGAGTGATGCAGTATAAAAACACATTCAGCAGCAGCTCAACAAGCAACGAGGCATTATATGCATCAACAATGTACACATTGGCTATGTTCAAATGGATCAAAACAGTTAAAAGTTAAAATCACCAGCAAAAAATGAAGTAGGTAAGATTGACTTAAAACTACAACTAAATTACTAGCTGAGATAGATGAGGTAGGAAATCCTATGAGCAATCATATTGCTAGGAAACATAGTCCAATGAAATACACACGACCAGATGAACCACAGGAGATCTGTGCATAATATGGGTTTTTGATGCCTTACAAGCAAAAGTTAGAAATCCTGAAGATAATACAAAATCTCAGTTTTCTCATACTCTCTATAAAATGGGTTTATTTTTAGGTGAGTTTTTTTTTAATTATTTTTTTATTTGCAAGATTTAAAGCATATTGTTTTTCATTAATTACCTGGAAGGGTTGATTGTGCTCAGGCACTGAATTCCTCTTCTGCAGAACAACAACAGTTCTACCGACTACGTCAAGGTAGGAGTAACTCGTCTGCAAAAATCCAAACAAATTAGGATTCTTAGATTAAAAACAAAGGAGATTATGCTTCTAAATTTTAGTAGATTCAAGTAAACCATTTTTGCTGAAACATTTAAAAAAAATAAAGAGCTGTTGGAATGGAAGAAAATTGAGTATGTTCTGTATGTAAATAGAAAGGCAAATATGTACAGTAAATTTTTAAAAGACGACATATAAGCAGTAATAAAAGTCAAGTACCTCCAAATGTTGCTCAACTGTAAATGGAACCACAACAGAAGGGTCTTTAGATCCCTCTGGCAACACCACCTGAAATGAAAAAAGTTACAAACAATCCACACATTGAACTATGAGAAGAAAAATAAAACCAAAATAGAATTCAAAAAAAGGGGAAGGAAAAGAAAAGGAAAAAAAAAAGCATGATCAGAATTATTTCTCCAAAATCATGTGATACAAATACCTTAACAATTAGGTTATCAACAACAGTGTCCATCAGGGGGCATCCAAACGTAAAGTTGAGGTAGCGTCTACCATCAGGTGACTCGAAGAGAAAGTCTTGCAAGGGTACTCCGTATCCAATGAGAAAAGTCGCTTTCCAACCTCCAAAAAGTGGATAGCGTGGCTCAATTTCCAGCTCCGACTGTCACCAAATGAACATCATAATCATAAAGTTTCTTTGCTTTCCTTGTACAAGTTGACTGTCTTTTAGAGGCTCATACTTGTGAATTATACATTCGATCCTTCACTTATTCAACTTTTCTAGTCAATAGAAACATAAGTTCAGTACTGCATGATTTTATGGGATTAGGTACCAGACGCCATTCAGAAAACGAGATAACACCCATTAACATGTCTTGCCAACCAAAAGTAAGAAGCAGGTACTATATAAAGCTCTAACACATGTAGTATTATCAATGATATTCGCAACCATCAGGAAGAAAATGACTTGCACAGTAACAGATCATCTTTCAAAATTCCCAGATCTGTACTGTGTTGGTTTATAAATGTCCCACCAAAAACTTAAGTACAATGTTCGCGATTTTTTTTTTATCGAAAATCTTTCCATTTCATCAACATGTTGTAATGCAGTTAAGAAAATTTCCGTGGCTACTTGCAGATGGATTCTAATAGATGTTTACACCTAATGGAATACAGAAGAAATGGTAGAAAGATATAAGGCACCTCATACATAGCCTAGTAATACTGGAGAAGGTATCATCTATGAGACAATGCCAAAGTTTGCTCTAAAGCAGTCAATCAGAAGCATCATTTCTAGTCAAGGGTCAAAGATGGAAACCTGTTGCTTGGGTTTGCCAGCAGATCAAATCGACAAAATCAGAAGGTCCGAGATAGTATCCTATAGTAAAAGAAAATGCATGGAGGGACTATTTGAGCTGAACAGAGAGACAAAGGATTATCCAAACAATATTTTGTGTAAAGTATATGCCATCAAAAGAATCTTGATAACTGGCCTACCAACCTATCACTTTGATTTGGAGGAACACAATCGTTTCAATTAGATGATCCTTTTAAACATTTTTTTTTGCTTTAAAGCAAAAACAGCTTCAATAGATAGGAAGTACAGCACATAAGACTAACAAACCTTTCTTGAATCGATACGTAAATGTGATGATGAGATGTTTCCTATTTCATCTCGGTAGTATACAGAATGTACTCGAGGAGGCAGTCTAGCCAAAAGATGCTTGAAAGAAGAGACACCACTGATGGAGGGCCTGGATTGGTATTCCACCCTGCCAAATTTAAAGTGTGAATCATAGCCCACAACAAGTAATGACAGGAGACCGTGTCAAACATTTCAGTCCAACAAGTATTACGTACGCACACAAAACAGGCACACATCAGATTTCTTGAGTGACAACTAGCTAAATATCATACAAAGCATAATTCATGAAGAAAAGAAACAATAGATTTGAGATTTCAAAAAAGCTTCAACATTCTAATTTGAAATACAGAGAAACTATGGAACCACTGATCCACCTTTGAACTAGTGACCTACTAATCTTTCTGGAAAATGGCAAGTTACTGTCCCAACCAGCAAATAGCAATTGTACCTTCTAGCAGCATAGAAAAGAAAATATCAATTTATGCAGAGAAATTGAAAATGAAACTTTGAAAAAAGGGAGTACAACAATGTAAAATATATTCACTTAATTCAAAATGGGATGTACTTAAAAAGACAGCACAGAGACTTAAAAAAAACAACTAGAGAATTCAGAACACAGTCTTATTGGCATATAAACAAACTAGAACTTGATAATAAAATCAAGAAAAATAAGGTATATTTTTATACAGGGTGTTAGTTGAGATGCCTTGGCAGTTGTTTCGTCAAAATTGGCAAGTTTGCTAGTCCGAGCTGTTTTTTTTATGAGTGCTTGCTAGTTCTATAGACAGGCTGATCCTTTGCTCCCAAATTGAACTGGCCTAAGGTTTTTAAAGCTAAGACAAGGTTCCAATCAACCTTGAACAGTAGGGAAAAATAAAACTAGGTATAAATCAGTAATCAAGCAAACAACAAATCCAGATAGTTCACTTACTTTCAGAAGGAAGGATTAAAAAATGATTCTGGTCACTGGTGAAAATGAATAACATTCAATATTATGCAGATGCTGATGAGAAGTATCACTTTTAAGAGCAACAGATCTTACCTTGAAAATCCTCCTTTGTGTCGAGCACCAGCATGAGCCAACTTATAATGCTCAGTAACCTGTATGCTGCCCCAATGTGAAATTTCAACTTCACGAACAAGCTCCTCAACAACAGCAAATGGGTTGTTGTTCTCAAAGTGGACTAGTATAGGTGAATATGTATATCGAGGCTGATCAGCATAAGGTCCGTATTTCACCTCCATACCAGCATGGTTGGTAGGTTCTACTTTGGTGTATGATTCCACCTTCGTACTTGGCATCCTTAAGAAAGTAGTTTGCTTCTTAATTTGATAAGGAGATAGTATGATTGCACTATCACGATAATAGACCAACTGAGATTCTGATTGGCTGATTTCTGCTGGGAAAGGTTCAAGCGAATGAGTAAACACATATAGGACCTCAAGTGTTACACCTTCACCTGTACCCAAAGGTTTGGCTAACGCTATCGAGAAAACCTTTGCACCATTTGGTCCATCAGGTAATTTAGGCTTTACATCAAGAGGAGTGAAAGTTTTCTTCTTTTTCTTTCCAACAAGTACTGCTGCTTTTAATACAGACAGTTTATCTAACTGGTTAGGCGGAAAGGCAAGGAGAACTTCTGAGGCCCGAGATGTCCCAGAGTTTTCAACCTGATAAGAAACAAATAAGGATATTGAAAAAATACTAATCTATTAGTTTAAACTTTAAACTGTATTTATAATAACTTTCAAGACAATGACATAAAAATCCTTTTATCTTAAACCACCAAGACATGCCAAATTATAAAATACAATGTGCGAAAATTTCAATCATGTCAAGTAGCAAAGCACAAAAATGATCATTTTACTTTTTACTAAAAACCAGCCAAATAATAATAATAATATAAGATCAAACCATGGATATGATTAGTGATGAATGCAATTTATCAACATACTAAAACCAAAACATGCTTATTAGATGTATCTTGTTATCTTCAACTGGAGCAGGAACAAAAATGCTGCAAATTGATGTATGTTATTAACTCAAACGAAGGAATGAACTCAGGAACAAAAATGTAATACCTTCAGTGTCAAAAACACCTTCACTATGTGCGAAGTCAAATCAATCTGCACCCAGAAATAAGCAAATTAAGGATCTCATAATCAATCAAATTGAATGGAAACAGGTGTATAAAGGCAACAATTCAAAGCTCTTAGCTCACGAATTGGCTTTTTCATCTCCCAAACTCATCAAACCTAAGTTAACAAGACAAACAAATACCTTTACTCCTTACTTTCACTTCCATTTCCAACGGAAAAAATTAGGAATCACAGTACTAGACCCCGCCGAATTCGACAAATCAATATCCCTTTTCCACACAGATCGCAAATTCACAAATCTAGATGTATCAATCATCCGACATCCCTATCAAAATCTCACACCTCTTCAAAATTCAACAAACAAAATAGACTAATTGCAAAACAGCGGAGCAGCAGTAAGAGAAACAGATGACCACGAATCAGGAAAAGCGAAGAGAAAATGCAAACAGTGATTAAAAAGCTCACTCGGCGCTCGGCATTGATGATCTGAAGATCCTCGCTGGAGAAGACGAAATCCGATCTGAGGAGGACGGAGAGAGTGAGGAAGAGAGAGAAAGCGAGAACACGTCCAAGTCGGAGCTTCGCTCCCATGGCTTCCCCTTTGGATCGAATTTTTCTTCTCGGAATTTTGGTTCACTTCGAGACGGACGACTAATGGAAGACTTTTGTTGGAAGTTGGGAATGGTTGGAGGGTTCGGGTCAAGTTTTCGGTGTTGACTATTAGTTTGGGCCTTAATGGGCCATAATATAACATTTTGGGCCCATTATAATGACCCAAAATATTAAATCTGGTTTGTACTTATGGGTGAGATGGGCCTTTTTATATTTCTAGCTGCTTTGTAAATTGTAAGTCACGTCAAAAGTAAAAAACAATAAAAATTGTTTATAAGTAAACTGTGTATCACGACACAACCCTCATAGGGAAGCAATGTATACGTTTTCGACACTCGAACACGATACGATACTTAAGTTTATGATTAATCTTCTTGTAATCTGTGTATCCTATATTTTTTTAGGATTGACGTGTTCGTTTATCATACGTCTCTCATTCTTCCTTGGCAATGATTTTGTCTTTGAAAATGGAAAGCGATTATGGCGAACTTTGTACGATTAATAGTTCATTTCTAGAGCATCATTTCAGATGATAACACAAAGCTTTAAATTTGTGATAGGATTAAGAACAGCGATTGTATAATACAAAAGGGTCAATTTGTCTAATATGTAATATTGTGACAATTATCTTATGGAGTATTTGGTGCGCTAGGAATCGTATGATTTATTTTTATTTAAAGCATATATGATTATGCTCTGTTTGGTATCGATATATTGATATTAGATATCGAGTATGTGGTGAAACTGGTGATAGTCAATCAACTTAATAACGATGCTCAACTGTTGAATGTGTTGGGATTGCTAGTTGGGATGTTTTGGATTTGGCATCGTCCTTTCATGGTTTTCGTTGGTATCATATCAATGGGTCGATAATATGGCAAGAGGCTGAACATGTGTCGGTTCGGATTCGGATATTCGGTTTCGGGTATTATCTTCATTCGGGTTCGGGTTTCGGTTGTATTGGGTTTTGGTTATTTCAAATTTCAATTATCTCGGGTTTTAGTTGAGTTTTTATTATTTTGACATTCATTTTTTAAAATTTAATGGGAACGTATCTTACAGTTTGGTTATTACGGGTTTCGAAAACAGGCTTGAGTCTTATTATATTTCAGCCGAATTAGATTCGATTTATCCGGATTTAAATTTTGTTCAGTTTTGATTATCGGTTATTCGAAGGTAAAAAACGTGTTAGATCGGGTCGACGGTCGTGTTTTGGGTGATGTACTTTACCAAGTTTCAAAGTATTTGGATCAATCGATTTCGGGACGGTCGGATCAGATTTCCAAAATCGGGTCAGATATTCTCTAGGCCTCCTAAATTGTTAATTTTATGATCGCCCTTTTTAAGACAACATCAAATAGACGTAATTGTATGACACTGTAAGTCTGTAAAAACAAACAAGCTTGATTTACGTCATTTTGTTTCTGCATATAAGAAAGTGATGTTTGTGGAAAAGGATAATTTTCACATTCCATTTGATGACAATTTATACAGGGAATATACAAACAGTAAGCTATAATCAAGGAAACTAAAAGCTATGATTTACACGTATCTTAAATTAGGATGAGATCAAATCTTTTGTATAACTATAATATCTTAACACCCTCCTGCAAGCTCACGGTCGATCTCGAACGAGCAGCTTGAACCGTAAATTCTTGAAGCGAGACGAACCGACGGCTTTGGTGAAGATGTCAGCTATTTGATCAACAGACTTGACATGGCGAACCACTAGGTCCCCGGATTGAACCTGTTCGCCCACACAATGGTAATCAATCTTTATGTGCTTTGAGCGTTGATGGAAGACCGGATTGGCCGTGAGAAACGTAGCACTAAGATTGTCACACAAGAGAATAGGTGACTCAACAGGGGAGGTCGTCATTTCGTGAAGCAACTGGCGGAGCCAAATCAACTCAGCTGAGGCAAAGGCAATAGCTCGATACTCTGCCTCGGTGCTAGAACGAGCAACCACCTTTTGTTTGCGAGAGGACCAGCTGACTAAATTCCCCCCAAAATAAATGGAGAAACCATGCTGGGATCGACAGTCATCAGGATCCGAAGCCCAGCCAGCATCAGTGAAACAAACCAAGCGGGAATCACGCGAAGGACGAAAAACCAAGCCAGCATCAATGGTCCCTTTTAGATAGCGTAAGATTCGTTTAACCGCAGCCCAATGAAGCTCAGACGGACTATGCATGAATTAACAAACTCGATTGACGGAGTAGGCAATTTGAGGACGAGTAATGGTCACATACTGAAGGGCACCAACAATGCTCCGATAGAGATGTGGATCAGCGAGTGAGTCGCCCCCTATGCGTAGTCTGGACCCAGGTTCCGCAGGTGATGCTATAGGCTTTGCTCCCATCATATTGCTACGTTCAAGCAAGTCCAAGATGTACTTCCGTTGGGACAGCAAAAGAGATGAAGGAGAGCGATGTACCTCAATGCCCAAGAAGAAATTTAGATCACCCAGATCCTTCAAGGAGAACACAGAATGTAAATACTTCACAAATTCATCAATGAAGGATGAATTGGATCCCGTAATGATGAGGTCGTCAACGTAGATGAGTGAATAGACCACATCCGAGCCATGGCGTTTGATAAACAGAGAGGTATCCGAGATACAAGGTTTGAACCCATGTTGAAGGAGCGACTGCTGCAATTTTTGAAACCAGGCCCTCGGAGCTTGCTTGAGTCTGTAGAGAGCCTTTTTAAGCTTGCAAACATATGTCGATCGATCAGAAGTAATAAACCCTTGCGGTTGCTCCATGTAGACCGTCTCAGCCAACTCGCCATTTAAAAAGGCATTGTTGACATCAACCTGACGAAGTTGCCAATTCTGAGTTACAGCAATGCTCAAAACAACTCGGATGGTTGTAGGCTTGATGACGGGACTAAACGTGTCAAAATAATCGACACCCTCTTCCTGATTAAACCCCTTCGCCACCAGGCGAGCTTTATACCTCTCAATAGAGCCATCTGGTTTCCGCTTGATCCTGAAAACCCACTTACAACCCACAATATTAGCAGAACGAGGCCTTGGAACTAAGTCCCAAGTCCTATTAAACATTAAGGCATCAAATTCTAACTGCATAGCATGTTGCCAATTGGGATTTTTTGTAGCTTGAAGGAAATTTTTCGGTTCAGGTTCATGTATATCAGATTGCAATGGATATTTGGTGGCTGAAAAAAGCTTAGGTTTAAGAGAAGTGGTAGAAGCTCTCGTTACCATTGGGTGTTCTGAGTTCGCAACAGGTCGGAAATACGTCGGGGCGTTCGGATATGGTTCAGCGGCTGAACTGGCTTCAGATGAGGACAAATCCATCATGGGAATTGGGGATGGCGTGAGGCCTGAAGTAGAGGAAGAAGATGGTGTGGAGCTATCAGCTGTTGGCGAGAGGCCAGAGGTTTGGACCGCTGCACTGCTGGAATCAGCCACAGACGCGCGACCGGACGACGGACTGTTGGAATGGGAGCTGGATGAGGGGATAGGCGTAGAAGCCATGGAGTGAGCATGATCACCAGTGGAAGGCGATCCAGGGGACTCAACAGAGGACGTGAGCTGCGGAGAAGAGGGACCAAGAGGTTCGACCGATGCAGCAGCTTGAAGGGTTTGAAGAGGGAGCAAAGAGTGCAGTGACGGGTCTGCAGGCTGATTTGAGGGGATGTGTTCAGGAAATGGAAAAATAGATTCATCAAAAATAACATGTCTTGCAATGTATGTACGAGAAGAGGCAACATGAAAACATAAATAGCCCTTGTGCCTAGCACTATAGCCTATGAAAATGCAAGGCACCGAACGATATTCGAGCTTAGTGCTGTTATAAGGACGGATGTATGGATAACACAAGCAACCAAATGATTTAAGAAATCGATAATCCGGTTGACGATAAGGGGATTTGTGTTGAAGAGTAGGTGTAATTGTCCTATTGCTAAGATAAATTGCAGTATGAAATGCTTGCTCCCAAAAATTTATAGGCAATTTAGAATGAGCAAGAAGTGCAAGACCTTTCTCAACAATAATTCGATTGCGCCTTTCAGATGCTCCATTTTGCTCAGGTGTATAAGGACATGAAATGCGATGTATAATACCATGAGTTTGTAAGAAGGATGATACATTGCGGTATTCACCACCCCAGTCAAATTGAAGGGCTTTGATTTTGGTGGAGAATTGTGTTTCAATCATCGTTTTGAATTGAATGAAAGCTGATAACACTTGAGATTTGTGAGTAAGAAAATAAGCCCAAATGAATTTTGTGCAATCATCAATAAACAAAACAAAGTACCGATTACCATTCATAGAAGCAAGAGGAGCAGGGCCCCATACATCCGAATAAATCAAATCAAAGGGTTGTTCAGCAGAGACATGGGAGTTGGGCAAATGTAGGCGATGACTTTTGCCTAACTGACAGGAACTACACGGTGACAGCAATTTGTTTGTAGAAAATTGGTAAATTATGATCAGACAAAAGACGATGCAAGACAGACTCTTGTGGATGAGCTAAGCGATGGTGCCAACAGGTAGCTGACGCACGTTCACCCACATAGACACGAGGACAAGATGACGATGGACTGGATGAAAGCCGATATAAACCATTCTCAGCGACCCCCTTTAGTATAATCCGACCCTGCAAGTTCTTGACATAACAAGCATTAGCATGAAACTCAAGAATAACATTATTATCTTTGCATAATTGAGAGACACTAATGAGATTTTTGGAAATTTTGGGAACAACAAGAATATGTTTGAGAGGGAGAGAATTAGAAACATGCTTGGCAGTTAAAATTGATTGACCTATATGAGAAATAGGGAGGGACTGACCATTCCCAACAACCAAGTTGTCGGTACCAGTATACTCAGATTGAATGCTCATATTTCCGAGATCAGCAGCCACATGGTTCGTTGCTCCAGAGTCGACAATCCACGGATTAGTGAGAGTGGATGGGCTGTTGCCGGAGACAGTGTACGCTTGCTTGGAATTGGATGCTGATTTCCTGGATGATTGCTTATCAGGGCGACGGGTCGGTGGGAATTCACTGACATTGAGACGCTGATAGCAATTGCGAGCATCATGGAAGTTCTTGGAGCAAATCTGACATTGAAGTTTGGGGCGATCGGTAGGGGTCTGGGTAGAGTCAGGAGTGTGACCTGAGCGACCAGATGAATGGCCTTTGGCAGCAACATTGGCAGAGAGCGGAGAGAGATCCTTGTTGTCATCCTCAAGTCGCTGCTCTTCTTGGAGAAGCAGCCCGATCAATTCGTTGGAAGAGACAGGCTCAGACCGAATGTTAAGAGCAGACTTGAAAGGACCATAGTCCGAGCCAAGGCCAAAAAGAATGAAGGACACAAAATCCTCATCAGAAACAATCGTCAAGCATTCAGCCAATGAATCCGAGATGGCCCGTTTCTTCTCGATGTACTCGAGAATTGACGAAGAGCCCTTGGTGAGTGTTTGGAGTTGCTGCTTGAGATGCATTTGGCGTGCCCGGGTTTGAGAATGAAACATCTGTTCGAGCACGAGCCAGACTTCAGAAGTGGTTTTGCAACGAGCTACAATCCCCAACATTGGAGTAGTGAGGGTAGAACGAAGCCATAACAAGATGAGCTTGTCCTTGTGATTCCAAGGAGGAAAGGCAGGATTGGGATCACCGACTGTTGAACCTTCTTTGGGTGACAAGGTCGGAGATGGAGCCTTGCCAGAAACCAAGAAGGATTCAAGTTCATATGCCTCGAGCGCAGAGCGGACTGTCCCACGCCAGAGGAAGTAGTTAGTCCTGTCAAGACGGACTGCAAGCGCCGGGAATTGGAGGTTGGCTGAGGCGCCACCAGCAGCGGTAAAGAGGATTTGAGTGGCGGAAGCGTTAGGTGATTGGCCATCGGACGACATGGTTAAGGACCGAAGGCTACGCTGATACCATATAAGAAAGTGATGTTTGTGGAAAAGGATAATTTTCACATTCCATTTGATGACAATTTATACAGGGAATATACAAACAGTAAGCTATAATCAAGGAAACTAAAAGCTATGATTTACACGTATCTTAAATTAGGATGAGATCAAATCTTTTGTATAACTATAATATCTTAACACTGCATATTACTCCGTCAAATCGATGCAGGATTCGTGATCACTAACTACAGTTCTACAGAAGCTAAAAGCAATTAATTAGTCCTGCAACAAACACCCATAGTCCAGTCCACAACAATGTCAGACTCCATTCAGATGGCAAATAGTACACCTTGAAAACTTAGATGTTTATACGGCGGTCTTGCTATTTGCACGGCGCAATCCGCACGGTGTCGATCTCAGAATCCGGCAACGGTGATATGCCGACTTGGGAACTCAGCATCGGTAGAGATGCCGACCTGATCCCGCCCCTGTTCTAAAAATCGCGCCTAGACACCGCCTAGGCGCTAGGCGGGAGGGGACCTAGGAATTTTTAAGCCTAGGCGGCCCTCTAGGCGGAAATCTGCCTAGGCACCACCTAGGAGCCGCCTAGACCCGCCTAGGTGCCGCCTATACCCGCCTAGACCCGCCTAGGCACCGCCTAGTCTCGCCTAGCCCGACGATTATTTAATTTTATCTTTTGGGCATGTGATTAGTCAACTTAGGGTTTTTTTTATCCCCCAAGTCGAGATATATTTGCTTTTGAGTCAAACCTATGGTTTTGAATTTTAGGAGTTTTAAAGTCGTTAGTCGGACGCGTACTTTTGCGTTTATTTACTTAAATGTTAGTTAAGCACCGTAAATTTGGGTTTATGAATGATATTATGGATTATTATTACATTATATGAATCATTGACATGTGCTATACTTTAAAAGATGAGGAAATAGTCAAGTTTGTTCTAAGTCCGCCTAGGCGCCGCCTAGGCACCCGCCTAGCCGTCTAGGCACTAGGCGGTCACCCTCCGCCTAGCGGCCGCCTAGCGCCTTTTAGAACATTGAATTCCCGCCTGTGATCGGCTCCCACGCGGTAAAGGGTTGCCGACCAGTGCAAGGTTGTCGACTCGAAAACTCGGCACCGGCACCGTGCGAATGGCGAAAAAATGACCGTGTGAATAACAAGACCCTTATACGGGCTTAAACTTCATCTTCCTACCAAATGGCAATCACATTACACAAGGGACCTTTTTTTATGGTAATGAACCATAAAGATGTGCAGGCTTACCATTAGTTACACCATTATATGACATCAACACTGTTTTCCTTGCAATGTACCATATGCCAGTGCAACAAAAAATGCAAGCTCAATTTCATACAGTTCGAGCAGTCGAAACTATAACGCGACAGCGGGGGCAAAAGAGATGGGTAAGGTACTGATAATCCTTGTTAAAGAATAGATAGCTCAAGCAGTATATTATATATTTCATCAAGACTTTGAAACCTTCCCCACAATTACAAGGACTTAATAGTTATACCCATTTCCATCGAAGCCACTTTCCCCTTTATGTACCCCCATTCCCAACCGCAAACTCAAAACCCAGCAAAATACACAATATACCTTAAACCAACTCCTAATCTAATATCCCCACCCCCAAACTCAACAAAAAATAAACACCTTGCAACTAATGTTGATTTATTGATTTACACACCAAACAAAACTTCATTATCATATTTGCCCTCCCCACCCCAACTAAGAAAAATAAGCGGATCATTTAGACATTTACCTTGGCTTTGGAGAGGCAAAAGACCAAATCGGGCGAACAAGTCTCTGGCTAGTCGGACTACCCAGTAGCGCTGCTTGAGACCGCGTGAGCATCTCAATCATTGCTGGGGTCTGGTAGGGGTGGACGAAGCTTGAGGTATCTGTGGGGTCGCCCCTAGCTGTTGCCCTTTGCCACGAGTGGGAGCTCAAGCCTGAGAGGATGTATGCCCTTCCTGATGCTTCGTAGATATGTCTGCTTGTCATCCGGTCTTGCATCTCCTTGAGCTCAGCGTCTAATGCAACACAGAGTCGATCTTGGCTCTTCGCTGATGCAGTGGATGCCAACATCTTACGGCAGTTTTCGAGAACTGAAGAGGCATGGACCATGTCCCCCTGCTCAGCCGCGGCTCTAGCTTGTCGCATTGCTTCTGCAGCTAGGAGCCTGTTGCGCTGTCTGTCTACCTCTATGGATATTAGCTCCTCCCCGACATTTTCTGGTCTTTCAATCTTCACTTCTTCGCCTTCAAATGTCACCATTTGTTTCGTCACAGGATCCCTAAAGACGCATCTGGCTTTCAGCAACGAAGTCGAGTTGCCAGAAGTCTCTGATGGGATATTCAATGACACAAGAAAATCTCTCTTTTCATCCGCATATAGATCTCCTACGTCAATACATCCTGACCGCCCATTATCCTTCACACGGCATGAATAGCTTCCTGCTTTCATTGATACAAGGCGTGTGTTTGGGTGCATGCATTCAACTTCTACTTGCAACTCCTGCACGACAACGCTTAGAAGGCCACCTATGCACTGTGCAAATGCATCCAGGATAGCTGCCTCAGCCTCAATGAAGGAAAATGTACCTCCCGATATCTCGGAAATTGAGTGCATCAAAGAAGCATCATGATCCGTGCCAAAGCCAAAGGTATGGACGGGGATCTGGAACCCTGATCTATCTTTACCCTGAATTGACAAAGGAAGAAGCAACTGATAATCTGGTTTGTTTTGTTTTCCACCAGAACCATTGACATTGAAGCCTGTGTAGGTGTCTCGCCCATCTGATAGCAGTATGATACTGGCAACTGAATTCTTTTCCCGTCGCTCTTCCATTACCTTAGCTCCCTTTCTTAGGCCTTCGGCTATATTGGTTCCACCACTTGCTATCAGAGAGTTGACAGCTTGTAATGCTTGTTGACGGCCAGTCTCAGACATTCGTAGTAGAGGAAAGAGTCGGCGAGCTGTGGAGGAAAATGCAATAACTGACAGCCTGTCACTGGGGCCAAGATTTTGGATCACAAATCCCATGGCTCTCTTGAGAAGTGCGAGCTTAGTACCTGCCATGCTACCACTGATGTCAAGCACTGTAACAAGGTCAACTGGGGTTCGAGATGACCGAGAAGTAAAAGGTAAATGCTCCTGAGTTTTACTGGCTTCTTGCAAAACACTACTTATCGCAGCTTTCAGATGGATTAAAACAATGAAATCATCATGAGCTTTGCTTCTTTGGATAGATGACACTTCGGGGTAAGTTTTGATGTCTATTGTTTTCAGAGCGCCACTACTTGCAGCAGAAAGATTTGATACCGTTCTCTCAGCATGGTCATGCTGGCCCAAGCACTCGTCATCATCAAATACAGCAGGCTCAGCGACCTGGTATGGTGGCAATACATGTCTGTTTTGACGAGGAGGTACAGGTCCTCTTCTTTCAATTACAGTCATCAAAGCATTATTTTGGGGCCAGCCCATCAGGCTTGCAGCTGTTCCTCCAGGATGAATAGGGCTTTTCAAGGGAATCTCCTTCCACTTTGCTCGGCAAATAGGGCATATTTGGTTACCATGCTTCACATTAGATGTAATGCAGTGGAAGTGGAAGGAATGCGAGCACTCAGCAGTAAAAATAGCATGACCTTCTCCAGGCTTCAAAGCAGCCAAACATATTGAGCAGGTCTTCTGTAGACAAAAAGAATAATTCAGGTAAGCATCAGATGCCATGGCCAGAGGAAAAGATTAAACTTTGGTGCCCAAGTTTGTCATCAAGAAATGCATTAAATATCCCAGCAGTTTGAAAGGGGAGAAATATTCCGAGGACTTAATACACTACCAAATAGCTATGGGTAAACAATAAAAGTTTCAGCATGGTTGACATCCAAACATATGAAGATCTGAAAGCTGAGAAAGGATGTTTGGCTGAGTTAATAAGAACACTAAAGAAACGCCGTGTCAGAATCACATATACAAATCATAATTAGCCAACGTCAATTCTCTTATACATCAGTTACTGCTGCCATGAAGCCAGGTCTCTTCACCAACTTACTCCTTAAACAGCAGCTATATTTCTGATTCCTCCTTAAGAATTATAGACTATATAGTGCACAAGACTCAATTCTTCAAGTCAAACAACACTGTAGTAACCTACAACATCCCAAAACTAGAGCTGAAAGTACAAGAATATATGGAAACAACAATACAAATGCATAAATAGCTATTCAGATTTCACTCATTACAGTTTTGTCTTCTTTTTAGCTATAACCAGGCCTAAGCTTTTACCCCCCTTGGCTCCATGGTAAGTTTCAACCAAAGCAAGTGGTAAAAAACACATCCAACAAGAAGCTCATGTAGAGGTTCAGAATCACGACAGCAGACACAAGACTCCAAAATACTTAATCATGTCGTTCTTTCAACGATTAATAGCAATAACAAGTACCACTTTTAACAAGGAATCTGGCTGTATTACTGGATCACTTATTCATCTGTGACCTGCCATATGAAAGGTTCCTCTCAAAGAATTAAAGGACAAAACCACAGAGCACCTCTGAAAACTACAACGTTTTCTATCCTGTTTATACTCAGACTTGTATTTCCTTCAAAAAATTCAACTGGAATTCCATAAGAACAACTTTACAAAGAAGCACAAGCACGTGACTACAGACCAAATCTGCATAGCAATTCTCTTGAAATTTTTTCTACTTCAACAAGCAAAAAATAAAGTTAAAAAAAGTCGATTAGCAAAGCAGTTCTTGATACATGAAAACGGAAACAGGGGAAATAAAGAGCATAAACAGCAGGTATTGAATAAAATTCATAAAACGCTTGCAGATTCACATTTGTCCTCACATCATGCAGCCAAAATCGGAAAGCTAATTGCTGGATGTAATAAATCGGAAAGTCATTTGACAAAGAAAAGGCTCAATTTCAAAAAAGAAGAAGAAAAAGGCGAAATCAAAGACCGAAAATCAGACCTGAGAAGAGGACTTGCTCGAGGATTTCGACAGCTTAAGCCGAGCAGTTGAGAACATCGACGGAGCCGGCGGCGTGGAAGGATGAGAACCGAAGCTGCTCCAGTCATCTGCTCCGGCGCGGTGAGAGAGCAAAGCAGCGTCGGAGAACCGCTCGCTCGGAGGCGGAGAGTCATCGCCGACCGTCCTGGGAACGTAGTAGCACAGATTCAAACCAAGCGCATGCTTCGCCTTCCTCCACTTGCTTCCCATTTTTCTCTCCAACCGACAGCGAAACCGTGGTTTCACGAGAAAGCGGTGACAAAACTAGGGTTTTTTGAGATCGGAGTCCAAAGAACGGGGGAGATTTCAGCGCCAAAAAGGAAGACGAAGTGGAGAGCGCGGAAACCGAGGCAGGCGAACTCGGTAGTTTTTTTTAGAGAGAGAAACACCGATTCAAGATTCAGATATCAGCGACGTCAATCTCGATTTCAAAGCTTCAAGTGAGTGAAAATGGAGATCTGAGTGCACAGCAAGAGAGTATCGCACTAGTAGTGGAAAATTTCAGCTCGGTCGCCATTGAATGAAGAGAGAGAGAGGAAAGGGAAAGGTTTTGACTTGATGAGTGAGGTGGTTGGTGGTGATATCTGCACTGGCTAAATGGTTATATTGTACTGCTACTACTAATTAAATATTTTATTTATTTATTTTTATTTCCGTTTTTGTGTAGAATTATTTAAAGTTGAATTTCTGGGTCTCGCTGGAGCTTTTTAGCTGTTGACGACTTGACGTGGTGGATTTACGAAACTGCCCTTGCTATTTTGACTTTTTATTTTGTTGCCATTATTAACGTTAGTTTAATCATGACTGTCATTGAGTGCCCCCGTGCAACAGTGCTCACTGTATCATATCAGGTGAAATTATTTTTAACTCGGTATATACTGCAAGTAATACTGTAATTTACAGTATTTACTTTTGACACTAATTTACTCATTAAAAAAATACTTTTATATGGTATGTTTGGATATTTTTATTTAAATAGTTTTCAAATCAGGTTATCAATTTATATCTTGACATAGGTTCAAAAGATTAAAATAAAAAATTGATAATGGTAAAGAAAATTAGTCAAATTGCATGTATATAAATATATATTTAATTCAAATATTACTTATGAAATAAAAATATTATCCTTCTGTTAAAAAAATATACGTTTTTTTTTAGTTTTGGGTATTTTTTTAAAAATCTAAAAATTATATAAAATATAAGCTTTATTATTTTAAAAAAACTGATATTTCATATAGTTTGTTCAAAAATATTTCTTTTTTACTTTTTATTTTGTTTTTCATAAACTAAAAACTATATAAAAAATTAATTTTTAAAAATAATTTTATACTTATTAAATAGAAAAACTGATTTTTTATAATATACTGTAGTTTTTAACTTCATTAAAAACATGTTAAAAAGTTAAATGAATGATATAATATTGATATTGAAAATATGAGATTATCTCACATTGAAAATAAAATAAATATACTGTATTGAATATTGAATAATACCATATTTAATTATCAATATTTTGATCCACCGGGTTCATTTGCCAATTTCCAATTGTAGCTCACAATTTCCTTCATGTCTCAATAATAGTGATGGTTTAAATTTTGTTATTTTAAAATGAACTATTTTTCTACTTTAAAATTAAAATCTATCTCGATCAGTCAAAGTAGGTTAAATTTGAAATGAAAAATATTGTAGAGAAAACAATTTATTTAAACTAAATAAGAGAAAGATTGTTGAAATGGAATGATTGTTGTGAGGTTAAAAAGTCAAAAGTCAAAAAATAAAAGAGAACATACTAATCGATAATGGTAGATTGATAGTCATGGAGTGTATAAGTGGGAGTGGGTTAATTTAATGGTGTGGTTAGTGGTTAATAATTTCATCTAAATGTACTTTCCAGCATGATATGATTAAGACTCCCACACGTGCAATTCACAAAATCATCACTACTCACTAGCATAGTTGCGTCCACCTCCTTATTTTTACCCTGTACAATACTACTACCTCTTAGTTAAAATATACTCCCTCCGATTTTTAATATAAGTCATTTGACTTTTGTTCACGTGGTTTAAGAAGTTTAAAATTATATAAAATATTAATTTTTTTAATTAAATTTTTTATATTATAATACTTATTAAAAATCGGAGGGAGTAAGGTGTAGTTAAGTTATTTGATTTTTTATGTGCTTTTTTTAATATAAATTATTTATTTTTTTATGACGAGAAACTCATATTCAGTAGTAAATCTCAAGTACGTGACTCATTCGGCAAGTGTCACGTACCAAGTAAATCGGATTGCGTCAACCGACTCGATCCCGTAGTATGGAGCAAGACAAACATTGGATTTTCATCAAATGAAAAAGGCGGAGGCAGGGATCAAACTCGGTACCTTCTTATTGCTCAATACCATTAGGCCTTAAACTAATAAATTTTCTTATGTTGTATTCAGGGACGGGTGATGGGGGTATGAGTTGGCTCGAACTCCTCTCTAACTCTGAGGAAAATGTAATCTATATGTGTGTGTGTGATTTTTGATATTTAAGGGTTTAAAAAATTTTAGAAGAGTGCAAAATAAATAAATAAAAGTGTGATTAGCTTAGTTGGTGTGGAGTGGGACTTTAAATCATGATGTATTGAGTTCAAATCTCTATAGCTTTATTTTATGGATTTTTCCCTCCTAGCTTTTAAAACTTAAAATATATATTTAAAACACATATTTAATGTGTTTTCTACTATATTCTTTACAAAAATTAATTGTATCTCATATATATATACATATATATATATATATTTAAAAAAACCAAAAACAAAGTTAAGCCCCCCTCGATTTTTTTTTCTGGAGAGAAAGTGTGTTTGTAGTCTTTCCCTTTAATTTGGTTATACCATTTTGCAACCAATCTAGCCTTGAATCTTTCTACTAATCCATCTGGCTTATATTTTATCTTGTAGACCCACTTTCTCCCTATTGCTCTCTTTTCATGGGGTAATTCTATCAGCTCCCACGTTTGATTGTTTTTTAGAGCCTCCAGTTCTTGACTCATTACATCCACCCAATGATTGTCTGCTATGGCTTGCTTATAATGAGATGGCTCATGGATCATGACCATATTAGCAAAGGACCTAACGAAAGATCCATCAATTACTTCTGGATTATCAAAGCACTTGGCCATAAAACTTTGAGAAAAGGAGTCGCCTCTGCCATAAGTATGACTTACAAAATCTTGGAACCTCTTATGATGTGCAGTCTGTCTAGAGGATCTTCTCAAAGGAGGAAATATGGCTTCATCATTCAAAATTTCCTGTGATACTGCAGGCAAAGTTCCAAATGTGTGTATACTTTCTGTGTCAGCTACAATAGAGGGCAACACTACATCATGTGCTCCTACATCATGAGAAACTTGATTAACTAGTGGGGATTGAGGCTGATAAGACCCTTCACTGATATGTGATGATATCTGCCCTTGCATACTCTGAGTTGCCGTTAAATGGAAAAACATTTTCGAAAAAAAATCACATCTCTGCTATTAAATGTGATCTTCGACTCAAAAGTTCTTATAACTTGTAAGCTTTCGAACCATGGGGATAACTTGGGAGAATGCATTTTCTTCCTCTAGCATGCATTTTATCTTTGTCCTTTTGAGCAACAGGAGCATAGCATAAGCATCCTATGATCTTCAACTCATCATATGTTGCAGGTTGTCCAAATAACATCTCAAAAGGTGATTTCCAGTTCAGTATTTCTGTAGGCAGTTTGTTTATGATATGTGTAGCAAACAATACACATTCTCCCCAAATTTTAAAGGCAACCCAGAATGAATTCTCAATGATCTAGGTGTCTCTATCAGATGTTTATGCTTTCTTTCAACTCTCCCATTCTATTGGGGAGTATATGGCACACTTTTTTTGTTATGCAAGATGCCCAAAGTTGCAAAGAACTCTTGGCATTGATCGGATGTGAACTCAGCCCCATTATATGTTCTTATGCACTTCATTGAGCAGTTAAATTATGTCCTTGCATAGGCCACAAAGTCCCACAGTATCTTGAATACCTGCAATCTAGATTTGAGCAAGAAAGTCCAGGTTACCCTGGTGTGATCATCAAGTACTATTAGAAAGTACTGAAACCCATTATTAAGTAGTGATACTGTAAGGTCCCCAAATACCCATGTGCACTAGATCAAAAGGCCTTGTAGCTCTAACATTACTTCTTTCAAAAGGGGGTATATGATGCTTACATAAGGCACATGTCTCACAGTGAAGCTGATCAAAATCAAACTGATTGACTTGATCTATATGTCCAAGTCTTACATGACTCAAATCTAGATTACTGCTAACTTTATTACAAAAGGTAAAAAGGCAAATGATCGTTTTCTTTAAATTTCTTCAACTCACTCCATCTCTGAGCTTGGTCAAAAGTCCACATCTCGTATAATCTATGCTTCCTTCTCCCTGACAGCAACACTCTTCTAGTTCCAGTATCCTAAATGTAACAAGATGTTTGAGTAAAAATTGCTATTAGTTCATTATTATCTATCAACTTTCCAACTGAAAACAGACAATGCTTAAAGTCTGGCACTAGTAAAACATCCTTTAGGACAACATGATTTGTAATTTGTCATTTTCCCATTTCCTTGAAAGTTTTAATGGTTCCATCAGGCAACCCAATGTGCACAAGTTTGCTCAATTGCACCTTGTTCATCACATATGAATTATAAGGCATCATGTGATCAGTTGCCCTTGTGTCAATGATCCATTCAACATTTGATCCTGTAGATCGATTTAAATGCCATTAGAATATGAGACTTTAACCTACAAAGTTGTCTTAAGCACTCGTTGCCCTTCTGTTTCATCTTCTTCATGGTCTCTTGATACACTACATTTACCATATATGTGTCTATCTGACTGTCTGTCCCTCCTTCCTCAATGCCATCATCGTCAAGAGGGCTCCCCATCATTTCAACATTCACAAGCCCTGCAACATTTGCTGACCCTCTGTTACTAGCATTCTCTTTCTGATTAACCTTGAGATCTTTATACCAATCTGGTATTCCATGCAATTAGAAGCAAGTGTCAGCTCCATGGCCTTTATATCCACAATGTGAACATTTTATTTAACTTTTGATCTTTTTGATTTCCTTCTAATATTTCTTAGGTTGCTGGTTAGCCCCTGTATTTGACCCTTGAAATATGAATTTGCTTTCACTCATAGCAAAGGCACTGACATCATACACAGCGGATTGAGTGGATCATATTGCAATTGTCCCTCCTTCAACCTCTTGCAAGATGTAATAAGCTTTTCCCACTGCACACAAGGGATCCTGAACAAGAATCTGATTTCTAGCTGCTTTATACCCATCATTCAAGCAGGCCAATAACTGCACTAATCTATTCTTAGACTCTATCTCATTGAACTTCTTGACAAGCTCGCACCTGCACTATTTCATCACTCCACAAGTGCACTCAAGCCTTTTCTCAAGCACTTGCAGCTCATCCCAATACCTTTTAAGGGTATTGTACACATCTCCCAAGCTCATATTTCCTTGAGAAACATTGCTTAGTTTCTTCTTGAACTGAAAAATCTGAGGAGCATTGTTCTGACTGTATCTTTCAACTACCTCATCCCATAATTGCTAGTTGAATCCACAAACATCAAACTCTCGGCTATCCCTTCACTCATAGAGTTTAACATCCAGCATCTAACCATATAATCTGCTCTAAGTCTGTAACCCATCTCTGAAAAATTTGTAGAGTCTTCCTCAGGTCTTACACATGTTCCATTCACAAAACCCGGTTTGCATTTAGCACCTAGAGCCATAGCTACTCCTCTACTCCAAGTAACATAATTAGATCCATCAAAGGGAATAGCTACTAGTTGAGCTCTAGGATGATTTGAGTTAGACGGATAAAGTGGATCATTGAGATTACCTTGCCTTCATTGCCTCCACTTTTGTTGTTTCCGCTAAACATCTTGTCATTACGGAAATGCTCATCTTGTGCTGTAAATCTTCACCTTCTGCTATGATACCATAGGAAGAAAACAAGAATCAATGACTCTGCTACTATAAGCAGTAATCAAACCAAAACTTTAGCAGAAAAAACTAAGGAAAATGGTGCATTCAGGACACTATTTCATTGATCAAAATAGAAGGATATGGACCCCTGATGATAATTGACAATTGTAAAGGTGATTGTCTCCAATCCCAAAAACCCTACTAATGAGTGCAACATATTCTGAGCTTATATAGCATGAGATTCACGTGCTCAGCCTGTGCCAAAGAGGCTTATTACAGATGGGCAAGAAACATGAGAAAATAACTAAAATGCCATAATGAAGAAAGAACAAGTTGTTCGATAAATAAACACTTATTGAACCATTAGAAGATGATCGTAATCTTCACATCCGATACGACTCATTTTTTCATACGAGTTTCTTGGAATTTAACAAGAATAAATTACCACATAAAAAATGCACACATGTAAGAACGTACCAGAAGAGTCGTCACACAAAAAAACCACCCTATTCTACCTTTTTTTATACTCCCTCCGTCTCGAAATTTAGGTCGTTTTATCCTTTAATTCTTGTATAAAAATTTAGGTCGTTTTAGGTTTTCTATGTTGGGGATAGTAATGATTTATATCGATTTGTGTGTTGTTGACTTTTTTAAAGATTTTGATTTGTTAAAAAATACAGTGGGTGTTAAAAGATAATAAAATTTATGAAAAAGTTAGTGGAATGATGATGTTGATTGAGGGGTGAGTGTTGTATTTAAACTTGTGCAAAATCTTAAAACGACTTAAATTTTGAGATGGAAGGAGTATATGTTTTTCTTCTATAAATATTTTAGAATTCTGATATATGCAATTTAGTGGCAACAAAAAATTAGTCAATTTTGTTCACCCATACATACATTAAACAATGGAATAGAATTCCATGAATTTGGTCATACGTCAAACCTAATAATTTTTTTTAGTCATAGAATAACAATAAATAGTGCAAGTTAAAAAGAAAGTTTACCTTGTCGGGGTAAAACAAAAGAAAAAGGTATACAATTATGATAATTGACAAGGATAATCTTTGGTAGTAAAAACTTGCGACAAGTAAGATGGAGCTATTTTCACGTTTTAGATATCTTTAATATTTTCATTTTTTTTAAAAAAAAAGAATATTCTCATGCATGCCGTTGACCTCCAAACAAATCTTCGTTTTATATGATTTTACTTTAATTAATAAGGAGAAATATTATTCCTCATCCATGATCTAATTGTTTAGTAAGTAACCAATTTTAATTATTCGTCCTTTTTCTAGGGGAACAATTCGGATTCGTTACCTTACGTTTGATGTGGACAAGATTGGACTAGTAGTGATAAATCTCCACCTCATGTTTTATTTTTTTAAATAATTGCTTGTATATATTGGTACTAAAAGAATTTTAAATGAAAAAAAATTGTACTCCCATTAAAAAAATTGCATGTATATATTGGTAATATAAGAATTTTAAATGAAAAATAAAAATTGAACTTCGTCCCATAATAAAAATCGTTTGAATTTTCTTCACACTTTAAAAGTTTAAAATTCTATAAAATATCAAATTTTTTATACATAATTTCATATTTATTAGTAAATATGAAATTATTAAAAAAAAGTTAGATATCTTACACTTACTTTCTATTAAAGTTGCAACAAATTTTATAGAGTTTGTAATTTTAAAAAAACATATAAAAAAATTAAACGATTTTTATCCGAACAAAGTACTACCTCCATTTGGAAATATAAGTCTGTTGACTTTTTGACACGTTTATTAGTAATATATATAAAACTATGAAAAAAATTAATTAAAAATATCATCATTTTATATAATTTTTAACTCCATAAAAAATGTGTTAAATATTTTCAAACGGAAATGGAGTATTAAATCATTCAAATTAATCCACCACACTGATAAATTAAAGCCAATGTTATTTACACCTAAAATTTTACTATATACACCACACATCACATTTTTTTATTGTTTTTTTAAAGTAGACCCTGCCCCTCTTGAGTCACAGACGTGTGACTTAAGAGGCGCAGGGTATTTTATATATAAAGTACCCTGCGCCTCTTGAGTCACACGTCTGTGACTCAAAAGGAGCAGGGTGTGGTGTATATAGTAAATTTTGTGGGTGTAAATATTATCACCCTAAATTAAACCCACCATTTGTTCATCATGGTGAACATTAATTAATTAATACGGAGAATTAATTACACATTCAAATCACGCATTCAAATGTTAATGCATGAGATTCTAAAATCACACAATCAAATCGAATTATAAAGTGCAAAGTCGATCAATAGCACTAAATATTTTAGACTAACAAGTATTATAATCATTGTTAAAATCGTCTATTCTTACCCTAAATTATTAAAAAAATATTAAACCCTATAAAAAATTAGTATATTATATAATTAATCAAAACGCATGAAATATAGTCGATTGATTTAAACTAACTTTATATTTAATGAATTAATCGAATATTATATATTATATATATATATATATTAGTTGAATTCAGACTTTGAGAACTTTATATTTTCAACTATATGGTAAGTTTAGGGTAATTACTAATTAGTAGCACGTAAAATTAGCGCGTGTTTGACAATTTGGGGTTTTTTTAGGGGTTGGGTATTTTTTAGAAGGTGGAGTTTATTTCGTGTATTATGGAGGTGTGGGAGGTGGAGATTTTTTTAAAAAAATAACCTTGTAAAAAAGATGATCGATGTTTGGTGAGTATAAGGTTTGTAAGTGGGTATTGTGGATGAAAAGTCAAAAATAACTTTTAGATACGAAAAGGGGAAAAAAGGAGTAGGGGTAAAAGTGTACAAATTTCCATAACCTGATTAAATAACCTCCCAAAGCTACCCCTCCCAGCTTCCAAAATCAGAAAAAATAAGCTCCACCTCCAACTCCATAACCTCAAGCCAAAGCTGCTTCCAAACATGGAGCTTTAGAGCTTTTTTTTTTTTAAACTCCATAACCCCCCAAACCCCCACCTCAACCTTCTATCAAACACACCAGTGGCGAGTTTTTTATTAATAATATGCAGGCACAAATAAATATTGGAAGACATCTATATAGCTAGTTACAAAATCAATACACGATCGATTTTTTCAAGTAAATTAAACGATATCTCTTTTTTTTGTTAAAAAAAACAATAATATATGCGCACAAAATTAGCACACGACCGATATATAGAAGTATACATAAATTAAATATCGGTTAACGATTTTTCTATTTGCCCCAATGATATATAAGGAGCTTGATTATAAAAGATTTTTCTAAATTAAATCATTTTAGTTTTTCCAAAAATTAATTTCCTATGATGTTGTGTTTGATAAGGATTCTTTCCTTTGAGGCATAGATTAGAAAGACCGATTAAATATATTCCATTTACCTTTCGGTTCCAGGAAATGAACACGTTGATATATTAAAAAATTACTCTATAAAATCTATAGTTCCAACTCAATTACTAAAATAGAATAATATATGTGCCAATCAAATGTACCGCTAGTGCTTGGTTTCGCCAAGTTAAAAGAGAACTTACAAATAAAATAAAAATTTCAAGATATTAAAAAAGAAACAAAATAAAATAGATTTTCACTTGGAACCTTCCTATTGTGCCCAAAATATGCCATCCCTGCGATTTAATATATAAATAATAAGAATAACTCACAATGTGATAAATAGAAGGAAATTAAAAGAGTTTCAAATCAAGATATAGGACTATCAAGATTAAATTAAATTTAATAAAATCATGTTTTTTATTTAAAATTTTAAATCTTGATCGCAAGACTTTCATGAAAATCGGAGAAATAAGGAACAAATAAAAACTCTACACGCGTTAAAATAAAATATAATATATTGAGCAAAATTTGTATTTTTTTTAAAAGAGATCATTGCTCACTCATGATCTCTATAAACTAAAAAAGAGCAGGATTTAACGATGTTTTAGTTTTGGTTCACAATTTGACGTAACATACGATGATTTAGTTTTGGTTCACAGTCTTCTATTTCTGCTCTTACCCTTTGAGAACTTTAGTTTTGGTTCACAATTTGACGTAACATTCAAATTAACGATGTTTTAGTTTTGGTTCACAGTCTTCTATTTCTGGTTTCTTGTTACTATGCTTTCTCCGTGATTTTATTGGTTGCTAGTTTCTATTTGCTTTCTATTTCTGGTTTCTTGTAACTATGTTTTCTTCGTGATTTTATTGGTTGCTAGTTCCTATTTGCTCTAGTTGGTTTTGCCTTTCGCCTTTTCATGTCCCCTTTACCCTTTGATTATGCAATATTTAAGTCTCTCAAAAATACATTCACAACTAGTTTGAGATAAAAATGCGTACATCATATCTAAACCTCTTCTTCTTTACGGGATACACTTCTTTTTTTTTTAAATTTTTTTTTTGACTTTTATGATTAGAATTAAACTTTGAAAATCTACACATATAAAAAAAATAGTGGAGGACAAGCGTGAGAATTTCAACTATATGAAAGTCTCCATGTAAAATCAATTGGAGGGAAGTGGAGAATAGCACTCGAGGAAGAGAACATTTTGGGTTCTCCAATTTGGTTTCTATCCATTGGACATCAACATCACACAAGTATTTTTCTCACTTAGATCTTGTTTGGGTAGTTTCTTTCACATCCACATGTAACACGAATCTTTAGTCAAATATGTACTATTTCAACATGGTTCCTTTCTCTCTCTTTTTTTCCCCTTTCTAAGGCTCATTTGATTCACTATCGATCAATTTCAAAATCTCAAAAGCTACTTACAAGCTTTGTGTTTAATTAGTTAACTTTGAATATAACAAGTACACTGAATTATAAATTTTTTTAAAATATAATTTTTAGAAATTGGCCTTTGTCAAAATGGACAAGGAATCAAAATTAATACACCACATTTTAATTTTTGAAAAATTATATTTTAACCCGCATAGTTTACTTAATAATGTATAATTGAATAAAAGAAGTATCTCTTGTGTTTTATAGTTGAAGGAAAATTGTATATCATAAAACGATTAGCCACAAAAGTATTTCTCATGGTGTAGGTTTAATATATCAAATTGATAAAAAAAAATTTATTATAGATTAACTAATTTAATTAGTCAATTTTTAAATATTTTGGTAGAATTCTTCCATTTTCATTTTGATTTTAATCAAGTATGTTTAACTCGTATCAATTGACATATATTATATCCAAAATTATAGGATAAAAATTATATATGGATAATCATTTGTGATTGACCAATCCATCTAGCTTCGAATAACTAAATAATATTTCTAAAATATTTATTAAATTTACATTGCTATCTCAATAATGTGTAGTGCTAAATAAGTTTAAAAAGCAAATATATTATTCATTTTAAGTATAATTTGGTAATTCAAAGAGGGGCAACAGAATCAAATAGTGGTGTATATATAGTTTCCTTTTTAAAAATTTTGAAGGATATGTGCACCAACTAACTAAAGATGAAATTGTGTTGAATTTTTTATTTTAAAGTTTGATACCCATGTAGGTGTTTATTTTTATCCATTTGTCCATTAACTATTTTGGTTTATGAAAAGCCATATATATTTAAAATTAAAAAAACAAGTGGCATAAAATTCACAAGAGAGGGAAGAGAATAGTAGACTTTTGTGAATGATGATAGCTTTGTAGTTGAGTGGGAGTGGCTGCTTATTCCTCTACTTTAAGTCTTTAAACCCCTCAAAAAAAGTTACCCTTTTACCCTCCTAAAAAAGACCACCTTTCAAAACAAAGCAAAAAACATAACAATCCAAAATGCACCCATATCTTCTTTTTTTTAAAAAAAAAAAAATTATATATATATATACAATATTTTTTTCCTTTCAATTTTCCTTTTTTTTTGGGCTTGCAAAGTATTATTCCCTCTCACAAGACAACATCAACTAGAAACCAATACACTTCACCCTATGTTTCCCCAACATGTTATTGCAAATTTTTAATGGGCAAATTTTGGACAATTTTGACTCAACCCAATTTAAAAATATTGATCTCCTTCACAAATTTTGACCTCGGTTTGGAAGCTATAGTTCTCATGACAATGTTGCTTATGAGCTAATAATACATATCAATAAAATGGATCAAAATGCATTAATTTGAATTGCATTGTGTAATTCAAATAGACTCGTTTATCAGATTGCTTCTTTAGTTTGTTTTCTCTTTTTTCCTGATTGTCTGACTATCGAGATTATATTAGTATCTCAATATAAGTTTTTGTTTGATAGCCATAAAACACAGCTGAGAATGATCAAAATTAGGTTGACAATATAGCTTAATTTGGAAAAAAAAACCCAATAAAATTAAAATAGGGATTATAATTATGTTTTGAACATAAAACCCAATATAAAAACTAGTAGTAAATGATGATTTGTGCAACAAATGTAATGAATGGAATCATTTTTGTTGGTGGGGAGGAGGGTATTGGATTCCCTCTCTCTTAAATTTGGGATACTTTCTAGGGCAAGTCAACTACAAAGCTGACTTTCCTTTTCCTTTTTCCTTTTTAATTTGAAGGAGAGGAAGCCTGTTTGTTTTTTGTGGTGGTGGCTCTGCACTTGATGAACCTTGGGGAAGTGATTACGGGCAGCGCAGCGGGTAGTGGGGCACCCTTTGCCCCCTGCCCCTCTCTACAATGCACTTATACATTTACAAATTACATACACCTATTATAAAAATGGAAAAGGAAAAAACTAAATATAAAAATCACACAGAAATAACCCATAAATATGTTTTTTTTTGTTCATAAATCACATGTATAAAGGAAAAATTGACAAATTTTAGGGTTTTATTTTACATATAAAAAGTATTTAGTATTTTGATATAATAATATAATATAAGAAGTCTAAAGAGAGACAAATGCAAACTCAAACCTTAATATCTCTTTTTTTGGCAATATTTTTGGTCCTCTCTATTATTTCAAATATAAATGACATTTTAATGACAAGTTTAAGGTTTTCCTTTCAATATTGTGTTTTAAAAAATTCTTCTAGTTTTTTTGTTATATTTCTTGTTTCCCTCAATTATTTTAATTCAAAATATTGTATTTAAATAATAATTTTAGTTTTTTTTTCTATATTATTTTTTAAAAAATTATTTTTGTTATATATATATTAATATATATATATATATATATATATACACACACAAATAATACTTCTAAATTTTTTAAAAACAAACTGGCTTAACAAAAAATTCTGACTCTTGCATTACACTCACAAGTCATAAGTGAAAGAATCATGATTGAGTTTAATAAACTGGACAAAGAAAAAATATATACTACGTATAATATTTATAATCTACACAGAATGTTGAATGCAAATTGAAAGATTTAAAACTTATATATATATATATATATATATATATATATATATATATATATATATATATATATATATATATATATATATATATATATATATATATATATTATTCCGATCCCCAACAAAAGTATGGAAAAAAATAAAAAATGTTACTCCGTACTCCGTAAACCGCAACATTTATAGCTACTGTACATAAGTTTAATTATAGTATTGTAAGTATAACTAAACGTTAATTTGGTTGTCGTTTGTGTTTGTTACGTGTAATTCGAGAAAAAAGGTCTATAGGGTCAAAGCATTGACGGGTTGTTTCCACAAACATAATTTCACATCTCAAAACCTTGAAAAGTTCTATAAGCTCGATCGACCCAATTGCTTAAATTATTGGTAACATATATATGGATTTCGTCGTTTCGATTAAAGTTTTAAGGGCGATGAAATTTAAACTAATAGTTCCCTCATGCCAGTTGTTTTGATCATCGACTCCAGTATTTTTCCAATTTCTTTTTTTGGTTTCTTATCCTAACGAAATTTCAAATAAATTATTAAAAAGAAATGGAACAAGTGTTTCGATTCGAACCACCCATTACAGAGTTCTGAAGATTTAATTTAAGATTCTGGTTAAGGTTTCTCTTTCTAAGAAAATTAGAATCGTCTATTCAAAATAAAAAAGCGACGATTTTCAAAATCATGGCCATACTTATATTTGGAGTTTTTTTTTTTAAAAAAAAAAGAAAAAGGTAATTGAGGGTGGTAAAACGGTAACTATGAAAAACATTAATAATGCAAATTGGATTCATGAAAAGGGGGTGAATTTAGAAGGAGAGTAGGGTAAATTAAATGGAGAAAGTGGGCTTAAAAGGAATCATGAAACCCACATGGGAATAACTATAAGGCAAGTCAAACCTCATCCATGCATTCACGTTGCCCTCTCCCATTTTATTTTTATTATTATTATTAATGCAAATCTTACGTGGCTCCACTTCTAAGTTGTAACCATTAGTACTATCAATATTGATCATTACCATATATAACCCTTCCTAATCCTATAACCGATGACTCATTACCCTAATTAATGCTCGCTCATTGGTGGATCCAAAGGGGGTTCGGGGTAGCTGAGACATAATAAAAATAAAAATAATTGTTCTAAATTTTAAGATAAAAGAGTTTAAAAAGAGTAATAAATTATTATTTTTTAAGATAAAATAATTTAAAATGAGTAATAAATCACTAAAACAACTTAACTTGAAATGAGGAGTATTTATGAGTTGAAATCATATTAGTCTCACTTTTTTATAACTTGTATTTCTCTTAATTCTTTCTACTATAAAAATGGCTAATTAAATAAAAAAAAAACTTAAGATTTTCTCCAATATATTTTAACAAAAATATTCTTTTCTATATATACATATAAAAAAACTCTGTTTTTAATTTTTTTTATAAAAAAAATTTCTTAAAAAATGTCTATTTATATTACAAGTTGAAAGTTTTTCTAATATATTTAAACAAAAAAATTATTATTTCATATATACAATAAAAAAAATTCTCAAAATTTTTTTAGCCCCCTAAAAAAAATTCTAGATCCACAAGTAATGTTAGTGCTCCGTGTTATTGTTATTCACGGTCTCTTTTTGGACCAGTCTGATTGTTTTAGAAGTTAGTTCTTATATGTGATTTATCTCTTCTTTTGATGTGTTTTTTTTTTTTTAAAATTTCCAAATTGTAACTTTGTGAATAGTACAATAGAAAAAACAACTATTTGTAACAGTAATGAAATAAGCCTAAAGTGTTCTTCACAATTTACATCGGATAGGCCAATAAGAGAAAAACTTTACTTTGGTGTCTGACTCGGTGATCTAGTTAATTTTATATCGGATAGGCCAATAAGGGTGTAAAGTGTTCTTCACAATTTACATATTGAAAGTTTCCCTGTTCTACAGATACAAACACAGATTGAAAATTGAGTGAGGAGAGTTTCAACTTAACTGTGGAACAGTAGAAGTATAAAATTATAAATTGTTAATGGGCTTCAAAATGGGCAGGCCCATTGAAATTACTAAACTGGCTCATTGGGCCTATACGTCTCTTTCTCAAATTAAGTGTTAACATGATTTCTTCCCCTTCCTTTGGTGAAAAACTGAAAATCTAAGGTTTGTTTTACTCTCTATTAGTGGGTCTAGTCGGTATGTACAAACTGGTTTATCTGGTGCGTGGCTCTTACAGGCTGGATCACGTACCCAGAGTTTACCCCCAAAGGTGGGTTCCTCGTCGTCAAAAAAAAAAGTGGTAACATGATTTAAATTATGATTTAAATAATTATAGATTTAAAATAAACACCTTATTAATTGTGGTCATGATTATATTAAGTTTATAATATAGTAATAAACTTTGTGTATCAGTAGATTCTTGATTAACATAATTTATAAGGTATTTTGTTTTAAATCCACATTAGTTTAAACACAATGTAAATTAACTTTGTTAAACAAAAACCTTGAAAAGTATTTATATTTACAATCACATTATAATCATAATAGAAGAGAATCCAAACAAAACTCTATGTTGATTGCTGTTTGGACTTTGAAGTGTCTGCCTCACTACTCATAGCCTTAACTTCATTATTATAAAATCTCAAAAGCTCTAAAATCCACCGATATTTCCATTTTCAAATGTAAGATGCATGTTTTTGAAAATCATTTTGGTTACAAATGGCTTATTAATTTACTCAAACTCAACGGATTAATTGCAATAGTTTGCAAAGATGAATATTTGATCGATCATAATATGTCAAAGCTCATACATTACATGTCATAAATTAACAATAGAGGAGCAAGCAACCCATCTTCTTGTATACTAAGTTCAGAATCTTTTCGATGCAGAACTCATGTCTAAATAAAATTTAAAAAATAAATTAAATTAGTTATTTGCCCGATGGAAGATTGTTCATGGGCGCAAGAAGCCGGTTGGAATTTATCAATTTCAACCGGTTTGTCCAATTAAACCTCGTATGCGGCACAGATTTATGTATTATGAGGAATTGTTTCGGAGTTTAAATGATAAACTTATTTTGAAGATTATTAGGGTTTATTTGGTAGGAAAAGGCAAAACTACTCCTAATAAGAACCACATAAACCTTAAATCATCAATTATATATTATATATAATAAAGGAGAAGTCGTCTGAGACACATGACGGCTTCTCCTTAATCGTAGTCGTATGAACCAATTACAAATTTTTACATGATAATTTATAAATTAGGCAACTATAGTATGCTTAAGATAAAATTTGACTCAATTTGATTAAATATGGATATATTTTTAGAAGATATTAACTAATTTTAAAATACATACATAAGATAAATTTTTATTCTAACTCTATTTAATCAATATATCTATATATGCATAAGATAAAATTTGACCCAATTTGATTAGATATGGATATATTTTTAGAAGATACTTCGTATTAACTAATTTTAAAGACTATTATATAAGATAAGATTTTACCTATTTTTACTATATATGAACATATTTTTAGAAGATAATGACCTTATCAATATATTACATGGACATACTAATTAAATAACTTTTATCAATAAATTCATCAATATGAAAATATTTTTAGAAGATAAAAAGTTTTGACGAAATTGAAATAATACTTCGTATGGTCATAATAATTAAATAAATTTATCAATAACTTTATCAATATGAAGAAGATAAAAGGTTTTGGTAAATCGAAAAAATAATACTTAGCCGTGTAAAAGTTATCAACTTATGGAATTCAATAAGAAATAAAAGTTTCCTATATATCTTGAAGGTATTGATATATTTATGAGATATATTTTTGGATTTTATACATATATAATTATGGATAGATTTTTAGATTTTGACATATATATATATATATATATATATATATATATATATATATATATTTTAGATTGTTAATGTTATTTCACAAACGCTAACGTCTTTTTCCTTCTTTTTCGTGTTGTTATTGCAGGTTATTTACAACTTTGTTTAAGATTTCGTTTGTAAGCTTTTCGAAATAATGTGCTGATTGGTTACAAGATATTCCACTAATATTTACTAGCTTTTCACATGTTGTTTCATATATTGTCAATAAAATATAAATTCATTCAGATTTGAGAATTATAGCTTTTTATATGTTGTTTCCACTAATATGTACTAACTAGCAAGGATTAAAGAGTAAGACCGGAGTAAGGAGAAATTAGCTTTTATACTAATTGAGTATAAATTTATTCAGATTTGAGAAATCAAAAGTATGGAAAAAAATTAATTAATTGAATAAACGGGTTTTATTATTAAATTTATTTAAATTAAAAAACCGCACACAGTGCGGGCACTGAACTAGTTATACAAATAAACTATTTTCATCTCATACAAAATTTATATTATTTTATAACCTTTTAACTCTTATTTCACAAACTTTATAAATTTCAGTCGATTTATAAACTCCGTCCCATGCGAAAATCTCCCAACGGTATTAGCTAGATTAAAATCATTAAATGCTTTACAATAAATAAAAAGAGCTATCGAAGTGAGTTGTGAGGATGTGAGCAATATTGAAGAGAGAGTTGGGTGAAGCATGAGCTTTCGCACATTCTAACTACCCACCTCTCCCCAAAATAATGCTTTAACATGTCATATTGTCGGTCACTATATTTTTGGTTAAATTTTCTTCTAATTCCGGATTAGAAATGCCGATTTCACCCACAAGTACGGAAAATGACTAGTAGATGATATTATTGCCTTTTTTTTTATGTTATTGTGACAAGTGCCCTCTAATTTTGAAAGGTTTGATGTGAGAGTGTGCATAGTATTTCATTTCACATCGACTATAAAAAATTAAAAATTACTCCATTTGATCGAAACTATAAAAAGTTTGACTTTTCAACGCGTATTTAAGGAGCTTAAAACTATATAAAATATTTTTATTTTTATTTTTTAAAACTAAATACTTATTAGTAATAAATATTAAATTTATTTTAAATAAGTTAATATTTTATATAGTTTTTACCTTCTTAAAATACGTGTGAAATAGTAAATAATCTTACATTTAAAATCAGAGGGAGTGTTAATTACATGGAATGATAAATACTATAACAATTTGAGTTTTTGTGTTATACGGTGGATCATGTTCTTATAATCACAATGAAAATATGAATATTATGTTTTAATGAAATGGATAATGTGGTGTAATGGTGAAATGAATTAATAATGTGTCATATTCACATCAACCCAACAACTCTTCTATTTATTTCTCTAAAATAGAGAATAGATGAGAGAATGACAAAATCTCATCACACATACCTCCCAAAATTAAATGTTCCCAAAATCTCATCACACATATACATCACAAAAAAAAAATAACAAGTGTTCCCCTAATTCAAATTAAACCAATGAATAATAAAAATAATAAATGTAAAATCTGTAAAATAGAATAACTGTTGGAGTTGTAAGGTGAAACTTATAGATATTTTGTAATTACCTTCTCTATTTTAGAGATTTTTTAGCAAATCTGTTAGAGATTTTTTAGCAAACCTTCTCTAAGAAGAGAAGTAAATTACTTTAGGCAGACATGCAACTAGGGGCGGGTTGAGATCCGCTCAAGTTCGCCCCATTTAAAAAAAAATAGGTAAAAGAAAATAAAAAAAATTAATAAAAATTATACATTTTTTTATTAAAATAAAAACTTTGTTAATGAAAATTATAAATATATGAAAAAATTAATTTATCCAGTCTATCCAAATTTTATTTTATATGTATGTGCTTTAATGTGTTAATAAATGGGGTGAATAAAGCGTTAATGAAGTCACACCATCAAAATCAAAATGACGGTACTTGTAATAGTGGAAAGTTGAACAAACCTCCTTAATCATGGGTACAAACCTCCTTAGCTTCCACCTCTAATTCGATCATGCCAAGATATGGATATGTACTTTGAAGAAAAGGGTTAGGAAGAGCACGATGATAAGTGCATGTGATATTATCAATCACTCCATCACTTCATTAAATAACATGTTTGACGTTTAGTTATATCAACCATCTCATTCTAATGAGACAAAAAAATCCTCTTCCATGCCCCGATTTGCTAGCAAACTTTTGATTTCAGTCACATTTTACCATCAAATTTTTTTAAAAATTTAGAATCCAAAGAATGGTTTTTTTATTTTTGTCCTATACTCTAAGAGTATAAGATGAGAAACTTGATTTGAAAATGTTATCTATCAAATATAACATCTTAGAAAATCAATTTACAAATAGGTAAAATATCTTAATTTTGGATAGGGCATATAATAGAAAAAACGTTTTTTAAATAACGAGTATAATGATCTTAAAATTATGATTTTTTTCGTGTATATATATATATGTATAATATTTCATGTATATATACACACACTTATATATGTATCATGTATGTATTTGTTGTGCCACCGTATTAAACGGGTTGTTTGTTGGATCCCAACAATTTAAGACTATCCGCAAGGGACCGCAACCATAAGGTTACCTCTTTTTTATTTTTTTCCCCTCTTTCTTCAAAATATTTTGACATCTCATTTAATTTTTCTTGTAAATAATTGTTCCATTTATCAGCCACTTTCTTTAAGATTTTTATATTTTTACTCCACAACCATGAATTTACCTCATATTTAATTTTATAGTTTCCACCAATCATAATACTATTAGTTAAATAAAAAATATAAAAATAAATAAAACATCAACTTTTACTCATGGTTGAAGACATTCTTTAACTCTTCACACCAAAGTAACTCATTCTTATTCTTTCCCTTTACCTTAAGATTTTGCCTACAAGTATAGAATTACCTTATATTCATCTTAAGGTAAAAAAAATCATTAGTGGTTGATGCTCTGGCCACGAAGGCCCAATCCAGAGTATAAGAAGGACCACGTTTTTATATAATATGTATAAAAAAAAAGACTTGTGCGTTTATTTCAAATAATAATAAAATAAAATTTAAAAGACCACATGCTCTGATGGCTGATGAGTGATGAGTGATGCCCACCCGGGCCACCCTATTCCTCCCAATCTTCCCTAATTAAAGTCCCATTTAATATTCATTATGTCAAAATATTGGTAAATTAAAGGATATAACTATCACACCGGTTTTTCAGATTAATAGAAAATTTTACATGATATGAGTTTTTCAAGCTGATAGGACACCAATATTGGGAAAAATGTTTACTGATTTGAAAAGTCGGTGTCAATGGATTGATGTCATTAATATAAAATTTTGAATGGGATTATATGGCATTAGCTCGGACATGTGACCCAGTCGGTAAGAAGCATGCACCATGTAAGTTGACTTATGTCGATCGATTAATATTAGAACAAATGGTAAGAAGTAAGGTGAACTTTAATTTTTTTTTTCACTCAAGATCGAGCAAGGGAGAAGGCAGGGATCGAACCCGAGACTTCTCATTAACCTCCCTCGCTCCTTACCATTGAAGTAAGGTGAACTTTGATTTTTTCACCCAATAGCAAGGGCAGAGGCAGGGATCGAACTCGAGACCTCTCATTAACCTCCCTAACTCCTTACCATTGAGCCACCCCATCAAGGGTTGATGCCATATAGTCCAATGCATGGAGGGGAAAGCATAATGGTGGGCAGAAGTCATCAATGATATAAATGATAAGGTGCGTTTTGTAGCATCACTACCAGAAAACGTAGTAAAAATTGACAGTTTGCTCTCAACGCTTTAAGTGAGCGTCAAAAGAAAAATAAAAGCTATGGGGTTCCGTCCCTTAATTAATTATTTTTAAACAAAAAGGCGTTTTCACATTTCATATCCGTTCTCAACATCAAACCCTAGCATCCACCGCAGTCCCAATGACGAAATCACCGCCTCACTCCTCCGCCATCCTCGATTTGCGCAAAACCCTAACTTTCAGCTGTTGTGAGATCTCCTCACTATCGATCGGTATGTGAGATCCTCTTCAATCGCGTATATACAGAGAGATCTTCAATCAATGCCGAAGCGAATACAATGTCGAGGTCGTCGTGGCTAATATTATCCTGAGAAGAAGAGTCTCTATGGCCACCACTTGGATATGGAAGTTCGAGGAGGAAGGCAATGATATGGATAATTCATTTCCCAATATCCATATAAGTCTTTTGTGAAATCGGTCGTGTAGATTTAGTAATCTTCCAAATTGCCATGATGTGTAGTGATTTGATTTATCTCTAATCGAGATTTAGTTGTCAAATACTTTTCTGTTATTATTTTAATCCATAGGTTATCCTATTTTATTTAGACTTTCCATAGTAATTTCATTTGTAGGGTAATGCTTATGTCTTTCTGCTTTCCTCAAACCTAGGCCTCCAAATTCTTTTGGGGAACAAAGTTTCTCCCAACTTATAAGAAGGGTATATTTTTCAAATTGAAGTTTGTTACAGAAGAAGTTTTTATTTATTTGATCTATTTTCTGGAGGATGCCCTTCAGAAGAAGGAAATCCCGTATTAAATAATTTGTCTTCGAGCTCAGATTTGCATTTATGAGAATTGATCTTCCAGCTTGGGAGAGGGAGAAAGCTTTCCATTTAAAAAGTTGTCTCTTCAAGTTATTGATGACGAAAGTTGTCTCTTCAAGTTATTGATGACTTCGTCAAATACACTGTTGGTGACTCTATCACTGTTGATTGGTATACCAAGATATTTTTCCATCGTTCTTAAAACTGAAATGTTCATTTGTTGTGCTAGACAAAGAGCTGAGCATTATATATGGGAGCTAATTAATGTTTCTAGAGACCTGGAGGGAGCATTTCCCATAATTGATTGTCAAGCCTTATAGGTTTGAGAAGTTATTTAACATATATGTATTTATATATTTTACATTGGTTGATAATATATATTTTGCATTCATTTTAATCATACATTTATACATGATGTTTCTCTCATAGTATTTGATAGACCTATTTTAAGATTTTTTTTTCAAAATAATAAAATCATTATCATATATAATAGCGGATTTTTTACATAAATACTCCATAAATCTCATATAGATCCTCTACATCACTTTATACTCAACTATATGCTTTAAAAAATTATTTTAGCTTAAAATTTATATATCTTTACAAAAATTATTTTCACATAAATATTGTGATGTTTATAAACTTTATCTTTTAAAAAATTAAAAACTAAATTAAAAAGATAATTATTTGAAAAACAATTTAAAATTTTTTTGATACATAATTTTTCAAGATAAAATTTTAGAAATAATTAAATATAGGTCTTTCGAGTAAAATAATATTTACAGCTAAATTTTAAACTAAAATAATTTTATACATATAGTGCAACACTAAATGATATAGGGATCTTTGTTGGGGGACTAGACCGGTAAGTTTTTTTTTTTGTAAAAAAAATTAAGTTAGATAAGGATTCGAAATACCTGACATTATCTGTATTAAGTAAATCGAGAGGCTGAAATAATTGATTTTTTTTTAAAATATTCACTCAATAATAAATAATTAACAAAATATTCACACTTTTAAACTATTTAAAAAATATTCATTTTTGTCATATTGGGCAAAAAAACACGGTCTCATTATGCGTTTTACTAATAAAATTAGAAAATTTTAAATTAGAGGGAAAAGGGAATAAAATCAACCAAAAAATGCGGGTTAAAATCGCGTTTTTGCATTTATTTTATTCCGATTTAAATATATAAATTTTTCTTATTTTGAAAGTGTGAATATTTTGTTAATTATTTATTATTGAGTGAATATTTTAAAAAAAATTCGAAATAATCGATAGACGGATTAGCTGATATGATAAAAGCTAATAAATGAAAAGAAGGATAAAATAAAAATGTTCGGATCCTAATTGAGCAGATCGATTAGGTTTAATTTAATGAAAGCACAACCTTTTTTTTTGTTAATTATTTTTTCGTTTCTTTATTTCATGTTGCCTTTTCTTATCAATTCATCCACCCCTAAACGTAGTACTTGACTACTTGTAATATAGACCCATAAAAACGGTTTCTCCCAATTCAACTTGCTAGGGCAAACATACTTTTTAATTAACTAGGCCTAACTAATATATATTACCCTATATAACTCCACAACTACTACTAATCTTAGTGAGGTTAATTTTAAAAATTAACAACCACTTAAAACTTGAAAAACTATTGGAACAAACTCTATATCCTCGATCGAGACCTCGACAATCCATTAACATTGCAAGTTCTGTACTTGATTAATATTTTGTGGTATTTTATCAGCTTATATGTCTATTTCAAACATATCAAATGGGTAGAACCTACATAACATGAGGTAGGGGTACATGCATGGCTAGACCAATTGTACAACATATTAGCACGTTTTTTACTAAACTAAAACTTTATAAAATATTATTTTTTAAATTAATTTTTAAAAATAATATTATACTTTTAGATAAAAAGTAAAAAGACCTATATTTTTAGATGGAGAAAGTATTTAACATTTAGAAGTATAATATATTCATAGTATTGATACGAAAAAATAAAATAAAGATATTACTCCCTCCGATCTAAAATATTAATTTGATGTTTTAAAAGTAATAATTACACTAAAATTTAAATTATAGTGTAATTTGATGTTTGATGTTTTAAAAGTAATAATTACACTTTTTTTTTACTATTTTTCAACCTTAATTGTACTTTTGTTTTTTATTTTAACCAATCAATTTTGTACATAATAAATGTGATTGGAGAGAGAAAATTATTTTACAGTGTATTTTAATATAAATGAAATATTTCTTAATTTTTGTACCCAAATATAAAGGGGCTTGTTATTCACACGGCGAATTTATCGCCATTGGCACAGTGCCAATGCCGAGTTCCGAAGTAGGCATCCATTCTGCCTATGCCTACTTCCTAAGTCGGCAGACACCTGCAAGATTCCCAGCTAGGTCGTCCCATCCACATAGCATGCAAGATTCCCAGCTAGGCTCCCTATGCCGACTTGGAGAGTCAGTGTCGACATGTCATAATCCCTCCAAGCTCCTATTTATAGACCTTCGTCTCTGGCCAAGTATGACCATATGCCGACTTAGGAACTCGGCATCTGTATAGTGTTTGCCGACTTAGGAAGTAGGCATAGGCAGAATGGATGCCTACTTCGGAACTCGGCATTGCATTGGCACCGTGCCAATGTCGATATATTGTCGTGTGAATAGCATGACTGAATATAAAACATCAAATATTTTAGATCGGACTGAGTATAATGGTTCTGAATGTATATTTGATTTGAAATTTGAATATTTTTAAAAATATTCAATTGTTTATGACTGAGAGACTTAACTTCTTAAATAGATAATACAATACCCAATCTAAAATCTAAATAGTAGTGAGTAAGCTCAATCGGAAAGTTTTTTTTTGTTTTTTTTTTTTAAATCCAGTTCCCCTTGTTAACTTCATGAATTAAGGATTTTTTCTTTCGGTTTTTCTATCCTATGCCCTTGGGGCATAGGATAATACACTAAATTGGGAAAGATTCCCTACAAAAAAGGCAAGCGACCCTAAAAAATCTAATTCAAAAAAAGACTAAACTAATTAAAAGTTTAAAAAAATTTCCCAATTTAGTGTCTTGTCCTATACCCCAAGGGTATAGGATAGAAAAATCGTTTTTCTTTTTACCTTCTTAAATACATCTTTCTATTATCTTATTTTTTTAAAAAATAGGTGGGCGGAAGAGCAAAACCCAATCCATGCAAAAATATTGCAAATGGATAAAAGTGTTGCAAATATATATAGATCATATATGATAAATATATTTTTCCTATATGCATTGATATCCACTGAATTTAATATTCATATATAAATTAATATGCGGGTAGTTCTTAATTAATTAATAGCACTTGGAACATTTTAAGGTCATAATCCTTCCATGAATTTCCCATGATCGATCTTACCTTGTACGTTCTTCATTGCTAGCTATAAGGAACTAGTCGATTGACTTTACAATAAACTTAGATCTATTTCGCACAAGTTTATTAGTGTAAGTGTTTAGATAACTGAGTCCTTAAAGGATTTCAGAGGAGCCTACTCCTGTATATATATCATTGGGTGAAAACCCTGAGGGTATAATCGTAAATATGTACAACTCTATCTATAAAATCTATACTGCTAACATCCTCCCTCAGTCGCAGCCAGAGGTGAGCGAATAGCAAGACTGGAACGAAAAGAAGTAAAAAGAGGAGTAGGTAATCCTTTTGTGAAGATGTCCGCATACTGATAGGCAGAAGTGACATGTAACACTCGAACCTGGCCTAGAGCGACCTTCTCTCTGACGAAATGTATATCAATCTCGATGTGCTTGGTCCGCTGGTGCTGAACCGGGTTCGATGCGAGGTAAACTGCGGAGACATTGTCGCAGTAGACCAATGTAGCGGCACGAAGTGGAACGCGAAGCTCGCAGAGGAGGTTGCGTAGCCAGCATGTTTCTGCCACGGCGTTGGCGACACCTCTATACTCAGCCTCGGCACTGGAGCGAGATATGGTTGCCTGACGCTTGGAGGACCACGATACCAGATTGTCACCAAGGTAGACGGCGAAGCCAGATGTGGAACGGCGGGTTTCCGGACAACCCGCCCAGTCAGCGTCTGAGTAGGCTGTGAGAGTGTCGAAGCGGCCGCGACATAGGTGCAATCCCAGGTCACTGGTGCCCTTTATGTACCGGATGATCCGCTTGAGTGCCTGTAGATGATGCTCACGGGGATCATGCATGTATAAGCAAACCTGCTGGACGGCAAAAGCAATGTCTGGCCTAGTGAACGTCAGATACTGGAGGGCACTTGCCAGACTGCGATATGCGGTAGGGTCATCAACCTTGGGACTGGAGGCAGCATCGAGCTTGGACTTGCAGTCGACAGGAGTGGTAGCGGGCTTGCAAGATGTCATCCTAGCCTTGTCGACAATCTCAAGGGTATATTTCTTCTGATGAAGAAACAATGTATCCCGAGTGCGAGTCACAGAGATGCCGAGAAAATAGCTCAGGGGACCAAGATCCGTCATGGCAAACTCTGAACGCAGCAGTCCCATCAGGCGAGACAGTAACGATGGAGAAGATGCAGTAAGCACAATGTCATCAACATACGGCAATAGATACGCCGTGTCAGACCCTGAATGGAAGACAAATAGGGAGTGATCTGACTGACTGCTCCGAAAACCAATTGCACTGAGGTACGTGGCGAAACGCTGATACCAGGCGCGGGGCGCCTGTTTCAACCCATAGAGAGACTTTCGGAGAAGGCAGACGTGAGAGGGTCGCGAGCGATCATAGAAGCCTGGAGGCTGATGCATATACATAGTTTCCTGAAGGTTACCGTGTAGAAAAGCGTTCTTGACGTCCAGCTGGTGAATAGGCCAGTCCTTAGAGAGAGCGATGCTCAACACAGTGCGTATGGTAGTGGGTTTGACGACCGGGCTAAACGTTTCGTCGCAGTCCACACCAACCTCCTGAGACTTGCAATTGACAACGAGGCGAGCCTTGTGTCGTTCAAGTGACCCATCAGACCTGTACTTATGTTTGAATAACCACATGCAGTTAATGATATTAGAGTCCCGAGGCCTAGGAACGAGGTCCCACGTGCCATTTTTAATTAAAGCACTAAACTCATCGACCATGGCGGCATGCCAGTTTGGGTCCTGTAAGGCCTTTTGTGGTGACTTAGGTATAGGTGATATGAGAGTGGATGGGGTGAGGAGGTTGTATTTGGGGTTGGGTTTGACGATCCCAGCTTGAGATCGCGTAGTCATGGTTGGGGCGGGCGCTGCGGGTGGCGGCGGCCGCGGCATTGGGGCGGCGGCCGCAGCAGGGGCAGGTGCAGCAGGGGTGGGTGCGGCGGGGGCAGCGGCGGGCGCAGCAGGATGCGGCGGCCGCGACATGTGAGCGGCGGCCGCGGCATGGTGCATAGCTGCGGCGGGTGGGGCGGCGGCCGCAGCTTGAGGCGGCGGCCGCAGCATCGATGGTTTGCTGCCAAGTAGGAGACGTAGGAGGGGTGGGAATGAGGCCGAGTTGCTGGATTCTTGGGGTGTGGGGACAGTGGGTTGATGGTGGGTGGCAAAGGGGAAGGTATGTTCGTCGAAAATCACGTGGCGAGATGTCACAACCCGATTGGTATCCAAGCGAAGACACCGGTAGCCTCGATGGTGTGGGGGAAATTCCTAAGAAGACACATTTTGTGGACCGTGGGGAGAGCTTATGGGGAGCGGTGGCACTCATATTGGGAAAGCAAAGGCATCCAAACACTCGAATATGATCGTAGGATGGGTAGCGATGGTAGAGTGCCAAGGTTGGGTTAGAGTTGCCAATGGCCTTTGATGGTAGGATATTGTGGAGCAGCGGGTGTGGAGCGGCGGCGGCTCTTGGAGCGGCGGCGACTAGATCGATTGAATTTGTGAAACGAAAAAATTTTTAGGGATTCACAAAAGGCTGTGATACCATGTAAGTGTTTAGATAACTGAGTCCTTGAAGGATCTCAGAGGAGCCTACTCCTGTATATATATCATTGGCTGAAAACCCTGAGGGTACAATCATAAATATGTACAACTCTATCTATAAAATCTATACTGCTAACAATTAGAACTTTTAAAAGTATTATGAATTTTTTTTTACACTTTTTTAAAAAATAGTTTTTCATGAATTTAACGTATCAAATAAGAATTTTCTCTCTTAATCTATCCATAAGAGCTAAAATTTTGATAAATCTCTAAAATTTCATCTAGATTTTAATATTAAACTAGGTTAATCTTTAATATGACAAACAAACCCTAAGTAGCTTGCCTAATCTTCCTATGGAGTTCATTTTTTATCCGTGTTCATGTAATTCAGAATCGAACCAAAATTACATATACAATAATAGTTCAGTTCAATCGGCTTTAATCGCTAATTTAAATTGAACAAATTATAACTCATCCAAATGATATTTTGTCACTTTATATATCTAATTTCGCATGACGAAGGAGATTCGAACACGACATAAATAACCGAAAAAGAAAATGTAAAGAAGCAGGCAGGTGAGCGCATGCACAGAGATAAATTCCCAACTGCCGGAAAGCTGTTAAGACCAAAGACAGACAGGATCCCATGCCAACACCCCCACCAACCTCCCATGGAAGGGGCGCTCACCCAATCCCACGTGGCCTCCATCCAGCCGTCCATCTCCCCCATCGCCGATCCAACGGTCACGTGCTCCCTTTCGTTCCAACTAACCCCCATCCTAACACCCGCTCACCCAACACTCAATGCGGCCTTTTATTTAATCCCCCCCGCCAAAGTAGCTCACCTTCCTTAATATATTCCCTCCCACACCCAATCCACGCCCCCTCAAGATCGGAACAACTAACCTCCGAATTCAAATCCCTCCAATCCGCAATTAATGGAGGCCGGAAAGATCCACAGCAACGGTAACGGCAGGGTTAATGGTGCCGTGAACGGGATCTGTGTGGTTAACGGCAACGGAAACGGCGCTGCGAAGGTGGCGCGGGATCCGTTGAATTGGGGGGCGGCGGCGGAGGGGATGAAGGGGAGCCACCTGGAGGAGGTTAGGGGGATGGTGGAGGAGTACAGAAGGCCGGTGGTGAGGCTTGGCGGGAAGACGCTGACGATCGCGCAGGTGGCGGCCATTGCCGGAGGCGGGGCGGCCGCGGTGGAGCTGGCGGAGGCGGCTAGGGCTGGGGTGAAGGCGAGCAGCGATTGGGTGATGGAGAGTATGAATAAGGGGACGGACAGCTACGGCGTCACGACGGGGTTCGGCGCCACCTCTCACCGGAGGACCAAGCAAGGTGGTGCTCTTCAGAAGGAGCTTATTAGGTATTTGGGAAACCGTGCTTTGGTTTTATTTAGTTTTATTTATTTATGTGATTTAAGTTTTTTTTAATAATAAATGTGTGATTAATTGATCGAGTTAAGTTTAGATGTAATTTAGTTCAGTTTCAGATGAGTGGTTATAATTAAGTTACGTACCCTAATTTATTTCTATAATAACAAAAAATGTACGTATAATTCATTAATTAGATGGTAATAGGACCGTGAATTAGAGGGAAATTAGTTGTCATGTTAAATGCTTCTTTAAATTAAGTACTGTGAGTGGTTAAATGCTTCTTTAAATTAAGAGGGAAATTGAACTAATTAACTACGTGGTACTCCCTCCATTCCTCCAACAACTAATATTACTAATAAAAAAATATTTTTATTCATTGTTAATTATACTCCATCCGTTTTAAAAAAATATAACACTTTATTATTTATGTAATTCTTTTAATAAGTTAAAAAAAAATATATAAAATATATATTTTTATTACAATTTTTATTTATTACTAATAAGTATAAAATTAATTTAAAAATCAATATTTTAATTAGTTTTTATCATTTGTATGTAAATAATAAATAACCTGTTTTTTAAAAAGAAGGTATTATAATTTTATCTATTATAACAATTTATATATCTTTTTTTTTATCAGATAACAATTTATATATCTAACAATGTATATAGTAAAAGGATCCATTGTGAATTATATCTATTAAAATTTTAAAAATAAGGAGTATTGTGTTTGAAATATAAATTTATATATTGTGAATATGAGAGATTACTTAGTAATGAAAAGTTTTCTAAATTTTGTACAATTACTTACCCTACATAGAAAATAAAATTTATAGTTAGTGAATATGATAAATATTTAAAAATAAAAGCTTAATAAATTCTCTACTTTGTTGAAAAAATATTTATATTCAATTAATATAACGGTATATTACATGAGATCTAGGCAGAAAATTAATGATGTTGAATCTATTTGCATGGTTATATTTTAGCAATCAAATCAAAAATTGTTTTTCAATATTTATTTATTTGTTTCTGTTATTATTTAGCTCGATGTCATGACAATAGAGTACGTAGCCGTTATATATATACATGACTTTATGCATTTTGCCAAACCAAACAGTCCTTAACCCAATCTCGTACGGAGTATATAATAAACTCTGATTTTTTTTAGTAACGGTATAAACTCTAATTTTATGATATAACAGATTTTTGAATGCTGGAATCTTCGGAAATGGAGCGGAGTCAAACCAAACCCTCCCGGAATCCGCTACCAGGGCCGCCATGCTCGTCCGCATCAACACGCTCCTCCAGGGCTACTCCGGCATCCGATTCGAGATCCTCGAAGCCCTCGCGAGCTTCCTCAACCACAACATCACCCCCTGCCTCCCGCTCCGCGGCACCATCACTGCCTCCGGCGACCTCGTCCCACTCTCATACATCGCCGGCCTCCTAACCGGCCGCTCCAATTCCATCGCCGTCACCTCCGACGGCTGCCGCGTCTCAGCCTCCGAGGCCTTCCGCCTCGCCGGCGTCGACGGCTTCTTCGAGCTCCAGCCTAAGGAAGGCCTCGCGCTGGTCAACGGCACCGCCGTCGGATCCGGCCTCGCCTCCATCGTCCTCTTCAACGCCAACCTCCTCGCCGTCCTCTCCGAGGTCATTTCTGCGCTCTTTGCCGAGGTCATGAACGGGAAGCCGGAGTTCACCGACCACCTCACTCACAAGCTCAAGCACCACCCCGGCCAGATCGAGGCGGCGGCGATAATGGAGCACATCTTGGACGGATCTGGATTCGTCAAGCACGCGCAGGACCTCCACGAATTGGATCCGCTCCAGAAGCCGAAACAGGACCGCTACGCTCTGCGAACCTCGCCGCAGTGGCTGGGGCCTCAGATCGAGGTGATCCGCGCCGCCACCAAGTCGATCGAGCGAGAAATCAACTCCGTCAACGACAATCCGCTGATCGACGTTTCCAGAAACAAGGCTCTGCACGGCGGAAACTTCCAGGGGACTCCAATTGGAGTGTCCATGGACAACACCAGGTTAGCCCTAGCTTCAATCGGGAAGCTGCTGTTCGCTCAATTCTCCGAGCTCGTCAACGATTTCTACAACAACGGATTGCCGTCGAATCTCTCCGGCGGGAGAAACCCTAGCCTGGACTACGGATTCAAGGGAGCGGAGATCGCGATGGCATCTTACTGTTCGGAATTGCAGTTTCTCGCTAATCCGGTGACCAACCATGTCCAGAGCGCCGAACAACACAACCAGGACGTGAATTCCCTCGGCTTGATCTCGTCGAGGAAGACGGCAGAGGCGGTGGAGATCCTCCAGCTCATGTCTTCCACATTCCTGGTGGCTCTGTGCCAGGCGATCGACCTCAGGCACCTTGAGGAGAGCCTCGTCAACACCGTCAAGAACACGATCAGCCAGGCAGTAAAGAGCGTGTTCGACGGAGTCCCAATCTGCGAGAAAGACCTGCTCCGGATCGTCGATCGTGAGCACGTGTTCGCCTACATCGACGATCCTTGTAGCCCTAACTACCTGCTGATGCAGAAGCTCAGGCAAGCGCTGGTGGATCAAGCACTAGCGAACAACAATTCAATCTTCCACGAGATCGGATCATTCGAGGAGGAGCTCAAGTCGAAGCTCCCAAAGGCGGTGGAGGCAGCGAGGAACGAGTACGACATCGGAGAATGTAGGGCTCCCAACAGGATAAAGGAATGCAGGTCCTACCCGCTGTACCGGTTTGTGAGAGAGGAGCTCGGTACGAGCCTGTTGACGGGGGAGAAGGTGAGGTCTCCCGGGGAGGATTTCGACAAGGTGTTCGGGGCCATTATCAAGGGTGAGATGATTGATCCATTGTTGGACTGCTTGAAGGAATGGGATGGCGCTCCTCTTCCGATTTGTTAGGTTCGATTTTCGGTTTGATTGAAATGGAAATGGAGATCGATTTTTAGTTTTGTGTTTGATTCATATGTACCCTAGCCTTTTGGGATATGTTCTTGAATTGCCTGGTAGTGAGATATATGTAAGATTGGAAGTAAAGTATACATAAGTGAAATAAATGAATCCATATATTCTAACATGTTCGTTACATTACACTTTCGTATTCTCCTCTCCTCGTAGAGAAAGTACAATTACTCTAAAGAGAATTAGTTGATGCGATATATCTACGTCCCCGTTTAAAGTATTAATCATGTTTTAAAAAACGTTTGACGGATGTTTTTCGATAGGGTAAGGTGAAGGGTCTAGAAGGTTTGACGGATGTTTTTCGATAGGGTAAGGTGAAGGATCTAGACGGGGTTCTAAGCAGATTTCATGATAGGTATTTGCAGTTTAGGCGGGTCTTGTTGATGACCTTGACAACTTTGATGGCCGACGCAAGAACAAGGGTTTAGGTAGAAATCCAGGTAGACCTTAAAAGGTTTTTTTAAAACAGTAAATCGAGGTATATTAATTTGGATTTCTTAGAGCTCTATTTAGAGAAAGTTAAAATTTTTAGAGAAAATATGAGTTTTTAGGTCCAACAATTCATCTATATTCATCTATAAAATAGAGAAACCTTAGAAGAGAGAAAAAAATTTCTCTAAATTTAGTCTTTGTGGTAATGTTGAATTTGATTGAAACTCGCAAAGTGAGGATCCACTGTCCCGAATTCCTCCCGATCTTCCTGTAGTCTCTCACGAACTATCTCACCTATATTTTTTTAATTTTTTATGTGAAATTAATCGGACCCATGAGTGTTTGTTTTACTAGTTGGTGGGAGGCAGTTGCAATTTTAAAAGAAGATCATAGTTGTCTTCATGTCATCAATCTCTTGTTTTTTTTTGTTTGCTGACGAACTTTCTTTTATGCAATACCAAATTAAGCACAAAAAATGGGTTTGTTGAGCTCTCCAACCGGCTTCATCAGCACACGAACCACCTTTGCTGCTATTTTAGGGAGAGTGACATTTTCAACGATTTAGGTCTCCAAGACCTTATCCGTCAGGAGGTTATCGGGTAAGGTTTCCTTCCCGAATTTTTTCCTAATAAAAAAAAATCAGCACACGAATCACCTGATCACTCGGTTCAATCAAGACTTGTGGATCCATGGCGTGTGTGAAGGGCATCTCCAAAACACTCATAATCAAATCTTCTCATTTCATAGTCTCAGCCGCTCACAAGGTGAAGCTGATTATCTCCAAAAAAAAAATGGCTTAGTGAGATATATGTAAGATTGGAAGTAAAGTATACATAAGTGAAATAAATAAATCCATATATTCTAACATGTTCGTTACATGACACTTTCATATTCTCCTCCTCCCCTCGTAGGGAAAGTTAGGGGTGTTATGTGAGACAAGCTACTCGTGATCGGCACGGGTTCGGCTTGTATAAAACTCGGCTCGGGATCGATCACATTCAAATATGAGCGAGTATGAGCACAATTTCTAGCTCGTCACGAGCTCGAGCCGAACTCGAGCTTTATACGAGCCTGCTCGTATAAAATGCAAAATTACAAAATTGCCCTTATGTTATTTAACCTTTTAGGGTTTCTCTTTGCCTTAAGCCGCCACCTCCATTCACTCATTCAGTCCATTCCCCTCCTCTAGGGCTTTTGTAAGTTCGTTGAGATCTCGTCCAGTCGTTCTCAAGCCTCGCGCCCTCACCTTATCAGATCTCGAGCTCGCCGGTGTGTCTTCCTCCAACCTCGGTGCCTCGTCCAAGACGTTATCTCTTGTCCAGCCGTCCAGGTTTGCTCTGATTTCTACTTTTCTAGCCCTTCTCCGTTTTGATTGGAAGTGGGTCTTCCGTTTTGATTTCTCGTCCAACTTCGGTGTCTTCCGTCTTGATTCCTCGTCCAAGGGTTGGCTCTTTCTCGCCCTTCTCAGCTCTCACCCTTCTTTATTAATTGTCTAGCAGAGTAGCAGTTCCCTTCGAAGCTCGGACCCATCTCACGCCTCAACACCACCTCCTGGCTCGTCGGAAGTCGGAACTGTCACCTCCAGCCTAGTGAGTTCAATTAACCCCCAAAATTTTGTTTATATAGATAACAAGTAATGGTTAATAATTAGTTCTTGTGCTATCGTCGTTTTTATAATCTGATTTGCAAGTATGTTTTTATATAGATTACAAGTATTTATAATGGTTATTTATGGTGCTAATGGTGAGTTCACCTCCTGGATGTGTTTTTATATTGGTTATGGGGCTATTGGATGTTTTTTAGTTTTTACAATATGTTTTTTTATATAGTTTTTCCAGTATGTTTTTAGTTTTTATAATCTGATTTTCAATATTGAATGTAAGAATGCTGTTGATTATTGCTCAGCTTGTTGTTGATTTATTGCTATTGAATGTCCTAATGTATATTTATAATCTGATTTGCAATATTAAATATGAAAATGATGTTCTCAGATTATGTCGACTCCAAATCCAAGTGAATCAGTTGACGTGGTGGCTTCCACCACAGCTCCTATAAGTGTTGATGAGGAAATTGATCAAGTTCCCGATGTGCCAGCAGTGAGTGATACCCCTGATCAGGTTGCTAAAAAGAGACAAAAAAAGAAAGACCTCCTTGGTTTGGGAAGATATTACTGAAATTGTGGAAAAGGGGGTAAGATTTGTGGTATGCAACCATTGTTATGCTAAGTTAGCTAAAATCTGCACTAAAACTGAAAATTTTAATTTCAAACTAAAACTGAAAATTTCAAGTTTGAATCTACACTAAAATCTGAAAATTTGAAAAACTAAAACTGAAATTATAAATCTGTACATTCTGTATGCTGAATCTGTAATTTATATGCTAAAAACTTAATTCAGTAATTTGTATTATAAAAACTAAATTCAGTAATTTGTATTGTAAAAACTAAAATCAGTAGTTTTTAAAAACTGAAATCAGTAATTTGTATTGTAAAAATCAGTAGGTTTTAAAAAATCAGTAGTTTTGAAAAATCAGTAGATTAGTTTTTAATCTGTATGCTGAAAACTTGTTGAATCTATAATCTGTATGTTGAAAACTTGCTGAATCTGTAATTTGTAAGCTGAAAACTTGCTGAATCTGTAATCTGTAGGCTGAAAACTTGCTGAATCTGTAATCTCTAGGCTGAAAACTTGCTGAATCTGTAATCTCTAGGCTGAAAACTTGTGCATCTAATTGACTCCGTCATGAATTTCAAGCATGATGCTCAGGTATTTCACTCTAGTGTGTTGCTTTCGATTTCGAATTACTAAATTTTCGGTTTGGACTTGATGTAATCTTTGGATTGAATGTTCCATCTTGAACTTATGCTTGTATTATGTATGAGTGTAATAATCTTTGGACGGAATGTGTGTGATATTGTAATGCACTGAAGGTATGTTTTTCTTCTCCAAAAAAAAAATCAAACAACAAATATCAGCCCAGATTTATATGTTTCACGAGCTCAAATCGAGCTTTCAATAAAACGAGCTCACACGAGTTTGAAATTTGAAAAACAAGCAAATCGAGTTCGAACGAGCTCACGAGCTCGGCTCGAGCAAAAACGAGCTAAACGAGCTCGAGCTCGAGCTCCTAACACAGCTCGCGAGCCGAATACAATCACTAGGGCCCCCCAAATCTTATGTTTTTACTTTAACTAAAATTACTAAAAGCTCCGGTGTGAGGATTAGAAAACCTAAACCTAAAACTGACCGCAGTTGTGAGGTTTTAAGCTCGAAAAAAAAATCAGGCTCGGCTCGAACTCGGCTCGATTAAAAACGAGCCGAACATGAGCACCTAGGTACTCGGCTCGTTCGACTCGAATAACACCCATAGGAAAAGTACAAGAACTCTAAAGAGAATTAGTAGATGCGATATATCTACGGTTTCTGTTTAAAGTAGTTTTCGTTTAAAGGTTGGATTGCTATTATGAATCCAGTCATGTTTTAAAAAACGTTTGACGGGTGTTTGTCGATAGGGTAGGGTGAAGGGTCTAGGCCGGATTTTAGGCAGATTTCATGACAAGTATTTTGACTTCTGTTTAGGCGAGTCTTAATAACCTTAACAACCTTAGTGACGAGCGCAAGATCAGGGTGGATTAGGTAAAAATCTAGGCAGAGACCTTTTTCTTTGACCTGATTGGTCTTTCTATTAGGGTTATAAAATTGATTTTGCTAACAATACATACATTCATGGCTTCGGCGGGTTCCTTGTCGCCCTCGGCCTATTTTAGACGTTTTCCAATAGTTTTTTAGGGACATCTTTTTCATACGTTTTAGGATTGGATCATTAGTACAAAAGGGGGGACCGGAATACGCTTTTTTTTATGTATGGGAGTACGCTTCTCTTTCTGGACTTATAGCAGACGCACTCCCAAATGAGCACGCTTCTTGTTAAACCGTTCTCATAAATTTTAAGTACGGTTTTGATGTGAAAGTGTTCTTAAAATTGGCGTGTGATTTTATTAGTACGGTTGCTCTGAAAGCATTCTTAAAAATTTATTACGGTTTTGATGTGAAAGCGTTCTTATTCACCGTACTTAATAATGAACTGAAAGCATTCTTAAAAATTTAGTACGGTTTTGATGTGAAATCGTTCTTATTACCCGTACTTAATAATGAAAATAAAAAGCCTGCCTTTTTATGCTTTCATATATCTAAGACTCGAACCTGCGACCTCTTGCACCCTCAAACCGAATCAGTCCGCTTCACACGCCTACCACTTGAGCTACGAAATTTAGTTGTCCCTTTGTTCATTTACTTAATCTTATTACAAAAAAAATCTCTAATTTTGGTTTTGGGACGACACTTTTCTTATAAAACCGTACTCATTTTCATTTTTTAAGCACGTTTTTTCTAAAACCGAGTTAAATATTTTGTTACAAATAAACGAGAACGGTTTTAAAAAAAACGTGTTCCCGACAAGAACACTTTTTATGTAAAACCATACTCATAATTTTTTAAAACCTCATCAAGAACACTTTTCTTAACAAACCGTACTTAAAACAAAAAAACAAGTACGCTTGTTAAAAACCGTGTTCCTAATTGTTAAATTTAACACGGTTGTAATTTCAAGTGTACTGAATTTTATTTTTTTTAACCACGCTTTTCTTAATAACCGTACTAATATTTTTTTTTTAAAAAAAAGAACGGCTTTTACTAAGAAGTGTACTTATATTTAGTTGTGGGAGTACACTTTTCCTATGAAACCGTACTTAAAACAAAAAACAAGAACACTTGTCAAGGTATGAGCAACTAAACTCTTTAGTTTTACCTACGATTCGGAGACATGATTGTTTGTTCAATTTCTCTCATTTGTCCCGTCTCATTCGCCTCTATTTTGGCTACCTAGTAATCACTCACGAGATTGTTATCATCCTTGAGGGTTTGAGACGGGTTGGGGTTTGTAATGGGTAATGGTTTGGCTTGGAGTTGGATTTGCGACTGGTGTGTTGTGTTGTTCTTGTTGTAATGCAGGCCTCATGTGAAGGGTGCTTGATTTGTTGTGTGCGAAGCAAATGTTCGAGTAGAGAAGATTTATCATACTACTAATTAATCCACTCAAATGACTCACAAAATCAGTTTCACCAAGAACCTTACTTGCACCACAATCAGTTTCTCCAACACCGTAGAAACTACAAGCCTATGTAAACGCGTTTAAATGAGAACAAATCAAAAGATTAGGTCATGGCGAATAGCTAGCATCTACGAATAACTGAAATCCATTCTAACTTTTTTATTTAGAAAAAGGGGTTCATTTCCATAATTATGATAGTATAATAGAGATGCAATCATGAAGATATTATTTCATTGATTCTATTCAATCCATTTTCTAAATGACGTATTCTCCGATCCAACTACTAAAACTTATGTTACTTCAATCTCATGCTGCTTAATAGGTACCTCTACTTGGGACCTTGTTTTAATTTTAAGTCGTCTACTCGATATCTTTTCTTGAAATAATGACACTATTAGCTCCCTATTGTTCTTACCACAAACAAAGACAAGCTCCCTCGTGACCTCAGGGCAACTTTCGAATTTTTTAACACCGGTGGAGGAAGTTGAGCAATAGAAGTACTTATAAACATAGCCCTATCGGGTCGAGTATCGAGCATAGCCACTATCGCTCACTTTTAAAGCAATCGTTAGACTAAGCTCGAGACTTGCGATGCTAACACTAGTGCCTGAGGCTAGTGACAACACGAATGCTTGACGTCTACGATGTCAAACCCTAGCAACCGTGTCACGGTGATTCGAGGACCTTTTTCGCTCGGTTCTTTTTAGAACCGGGCTAAAAACATGGTCGCTGCGATCAGATTCTGACTTGTTCGTTGCGACCACCTTGCCTATGGACTACAAATTATCATCCAGTGATTGGTCGGTGCGACCAATTCCATCCATGGTCGTTGCGACTATGGTCATTGCAACTCTGTACTAAAAGAAAAAAAAACACCCAGTGCTAAAAAGAAAATGTGTTTATTAGTTACATGATGGTATTTATAAGAGGTTACGAAGCCCAATTAAACAAACAAGTTTCATTAAATGGGCTCGGCCCAATCTAGTATGAATCAACAACACACCTGACTCACACAGTACACAAATGCAGCGATGTTTAAACCGGTCCAATTTCAGTTCGACCCGGAAATTCTGGTCTAGTCCCGTATTTGGACCGAAAATCGAAATCTAATTTTCCTTGGACCGCGAACCAGACCATCCGATCAAATATCGTAATTTCCAGTCTAATCCCGACCCGATTCCGGTCCAATCCAATTTTTTCACCGCCCTAGTCACAGTCTACATTATTCCACATTCCTCCAATTATATGCAAATACTGTAAATAAATTAATCCCCTTCAAAGAGATTTAAAAAAACGAGAGAGAAACGCGAAATCGCCACTGAAAAGTAGTGATAAATTGCAAGTCTTCGTCGAGTTTCTGCAACTTTCACCTGCCACAAACAATCACTCATCAAACCCTAATTTTTCCATCAACGCTAAAACGGAAATGGCCGCCGCAGCACCGCCGCCGCCACCAACCCCGGCGCCGGAGCCGAACATGGACTTGCCGGAGGGACAGCCCATCGGCCACCCGATATTCACCCGGATCCGCCTGGCAACGAAGTCCGACGTCCCCCACATCCTGAAGCTCATCCACCAGATGGCCGTCTACGAGCGCCTCACACACATGATGGCCGCCACCGAGGAGTCTCTCTCCTCCACCCTCTTCAACGCCCCTCCCTTCCAGTCCTTCACCGTCTTCCTCCTCGAGGCCTCCCGCGCCCCATTTCCGTCCCCTCGCGCGCCGATCGATCCCAATTTCTCACCGATCCTCAAAACCCTAACCCTAGACCTCCCGATTTCAGACCCTGAGGAGGCGGTGTTCAATACCGGCGAGAACGGCGTCGTCGTGGCGGGCTTTGTGCTGTTCTTCCCGAATTACTCGACGTTTCTGGCGAAGCCGGGGTTCTACATCGAGGATTTGTTCGTGAGGGAGTGTTACCGGAGGAACGGGATGGGGAAGATGCTGCTGTCGGCGGTGGCGGCGCAGGCGGTGAAGCTAGGGTTCGGGAGGGTGGAGTGGGTGGTGTTGGATTGGAATGTGAATGCGATTAAGTTCTACGAGACCATGGGAGCCAAGGTCTTGCAGGAGTGGAGGCTTTGCAGGCTTACTGGAGAAGCTCTCGAGTCCTATGGAGGCGGTGGCGCCATGATTTGAAGGCGAATTGAAGATCTCTACCCCATGGAAGTGGTAATTCATGCTCCTTTGTGGCTCTTTTTTAGTGGAAATCGTTAGGGTTTTGGAATGAAATTGCAGCCCGGGGAGACATTGACAGCTGTTAACTTTGTAAGGAAATGCTTTGTTTTCTGGTTATGGCATTTGAATATTTGATGAGTTTCAATCCTGTTTCGTTTGGTTTTGCTTGCTGTTTTGATTGAATATGAGAGATTGAGGATGAAACCTTGAACATAGCTATGGATTTGTTGCTTATAATTTACCAATAAAGGTAGCTTAGATGTTAGATGCTGAATATCTGCTTATTTGGACATGAAATAGAGACGAATAGGATTGAAACTGGGTTTGGAAGGATAAATACAAGGGAAATTGATTCGCCTTCTTTCAAGTAAAGTACAGAACAAGAAAATAGATCGAATGCAAGCACTGCACCCAACAAATATGGCATGTTTCCTAGTGTTCAACCTGAACCGCAAGGGGATTTAGAAGACGTTATTGAAGCTAGTGTACAAGATTGAATCCCATTCAGGTTTGCAACCTTTCGACGATTTGGGACAGAGCGGAGTATGTTCCAAATGCGGACGAGATCAGACCAACGGTGATGACCAGTGCGCAAAGCCAACCCTGCCAGAGGTCACAAACAGGATGAATAAACCAGATAGATGATACAAGCCTGAATGGAACCTTACGTGAATGACGGATCAGATTAGAGATTTTCCTTATTCTAATACATAGTGAGGGCTTTAACATGGTGAGCAAAGAAAGGTAAGGAAACCTCTGAAAACCGAAAAGAGCAGCAACTGTTTACCTGAATACGCGTCACCTTTCCCCTTAGAATGCTCAAGTAGCAAGCACAAGGTAGTATAAGAGTCTGAAAATGACAAAAGTACAAAAAATCAGATTTCATGAACCCAGATCGATCTACAGGAAGAAATAACACAGCACACTTACAACAAGCATTGTCAGTAAGGACCCGATCAGCGCCATCACCAAACCTAGCCAATACGGAAGGACAATGTCAACATATGAAAGGATAACTACTTGGTAAGAAACTCAAAAGCAAACAAATAGACAAAGGAGGTTAAAACCAACCGAAAAAGGGAATGGAAAGAGCCACTAATAATGTGGAGATCACAAGAGCAGTTCGAATGAGGATAGGATACATGTGAGATTTGAGATGCTGCCTCGGTATCAACTCCTCCAAACTCATCGCCACAGGGGACATGGTTAAAGCAAATGTATTGCTTGTTAAAGAAACCAGAAATTTTGATTTTCATAGAAGCAAGATGAAAGCATCTATCTTCAAACCAGTTTGGAAGAACAGGGAAAATAAATAAAAGCTAAACAAATCAGATACTTGTTTTTGCTACTTTTTCTTGGAGGCAGGCTCATGTAACTTGATTGTCATCTTATCCTGTTAGATTCATGTATCAGAATTAGAAACAGTAATACTGAAAACAATGACCACTTTTTTTTTCTTTTTGCTCCTTAACATTTATAATCTTTGGCTGAATTGCCACACACAGGAAATGTGTTCATCTTACTCCCCATCACCAAAAAATGGCCACTGATAATAGAAAGGATATTTTGAAAATGGGTTCACCACCTGCAACACATCAAATGGAAGACGGGGAATCGTTAATTTGCAAAACTTCAGAGTTCAGGCTCACAAAAATGAAGAGTATATCTAAGGAATATATCCTTTGACAAACAGCTGTTATGAGGAGAACCAAGAACTTATTTTAGGCTATCAAATTAAACATTATTTGAGACTACAAGGCAAGTTCAAAATACAAAAGGATAAAAATCCAACTACTAAGAAATTCTTAGTTCCTTCATCTGAAACACTGAGTTCTGATTTAGTGGTCAAAGTTCGAATTCTCAGTTCTCTAGATTAGTCTCAGTATATATGCAAAAATGTGTGTGCTTTAAAGTTTCTGAAAGTTGATAATCTAAAAGCTCCTAAGAAGCTAAAAGTGCTCTGCAGAAACTAGCCGGAAAGGATGACTTCACAGTGGGATGATAAGCCTTCCCCATTTGCACTAATATCCAATAAAGACCACTTGCCTGAGTTAACCAGAAAGGTAAAACGGAAGTAAACAAATAAAGGCTAATCCCCTCACCGTTGTCCATACAGCAATTTTGGAGGCTGTCAATTCTTGAGGCAAATTGAGAGTGAACTGTGACTGTGTTGATTCACCAAACATCAAGTACCCCAAAACAGCAACACCCGCATACATCAAGGTACAGATACCAAAACTGCATCAGAAATAGTCACTTTAGCAACATAATGAACAACTTTAAATCGTTCACATGCATTGACACTTGATCAGTATAACCATCTTGGTAGATTACTAGAGGAGTTATATTATTCGCTTTTGCACTAGTATTAGAATCAGGGCATGGGAATCGAGACCAGAATGATTTATAGTCAAACCTTGTATGCAGAAAACTGAGCATATTCTTTGTAGGCAAAAGAACAAAGATAAGTATGAGAATAAAATCAGATCAGGTGATTGTCCGTCTTCGGAGTTCAGACTATCAGACAATATGTATCATAAACTACATGCAAATTGAAAAGACATGAAATCATAAGTTTTTGCTAGCCCCTTTTTATCACAAAAAGACCTCTACGCCTCTTACCTAGTCAAGAGGACTGATGGATATTGGTTTCGTTTCTCCATTGAAGTATAGATGTTAGGAAAGACAGCATGCCCTGAGTAGCAATATCCATAGAGACCAATAGCAACAGGCAGGGTACCAAGATTGAGTGTTGAGCCTTTTTCATAATGACCAACTTGATCAATCAGACCAACCCAAAATAAGCATAACACCACTAATATTGAAGCAATCACTCCACCAGCTGCAATCAAGGATGACACAAAGCATTAACCTTGGCAGTACACTTGTTGCAGACAAAAAATGGAAAACGCATCTAGGATGGAAAATTACAATTTGGGAATGATTATTCGTGTTCTACTACAACATGCCTGGTTTTATAGAGTTAAGAGAACAAGAAAAAGGTAGCTTAGCGACAAAAATAAAGATAGTATCGTCATTTTTAAGTATTCAAATTATTGTCATGATAATCAAAAGGACTTCACTAAATGATAGTTAAGAGTTTATACTAGAAACTATAGATTGTGAATACATGAATTTATGGTAACAGGCAGATGTAAACTGTCTCCAAAGTTTATGCTCAACATTGGAGCTATAGAATAATAGCTTGCTCACGTAAAAAATAAAATATATATACCCAAAAAGTAAGGGTGCATTATTTAAGCACATAGTGCATGATAGCTTGGGGCCTTGGACCAGTGTATTAAACATGAATGGATAATGAAGCAAGCAACCAATCAGGTCATAGATTAATTTCTGGAGTTTGTGGATATAGAAAAACACTTTTATCTCCTTACCAGATATGTAGCTCAAAACACTAAGATCTCGAAGCCAACATGTGGGAAGCACTGCTAGCGTGGTTGCTAATGCAAACAAGTGGGGTGCATCCAAGACACAAAAGCCCAAATCCAAATGAGCATTTGGAAAAAGTGATGATAAGTTGTCACTCTCCAATATTATGTATTCCACACAACATGCCTGTCACAAATTGATCTATTTAGTGGCAAACTTGAAATAAAATAATAATCAAGGGATAGGGAACATAAATTCAAAACAAACCCTAATTCGAGTTTCCTTGGGAGTTTTCCAGGATCCATAGTTCTATATTTGAATTGTGATTTATAGCCAGCAATTTTATGATGCATTACACAGGACCCACTATGTGCATTTTTCAAGCTATGAAAAAATGATTACAGCAAACTTTCCTGACCAAAAGGTAATGGCTTTGTTGGATTCACAGAAAACAAATAGAGAGAGGAGGAAACCCCCAACGATATAGCTAATGAACCAAACATTCCTAGAAATCAGTCATTCTTGACGGCAAATTTATCATTCACAGAATATGCAAAGACCCGGGTCGTTGAACTGAAGACTTGGGTCACATTAAGGTCAACGCTTATCTAATCTTTGCAAGCTTAAAAACACTTCCTATAGCAACACTTACCCTGAATTTTATACAGTACTATTTCATGGAGTGATTCTTAAAGAATACATAGAGACAATTGCTCCATAGAACATGGTTAATAAGAAAATGAACAAGTTAGTGTACTTACATAAAGTTCCACATAAAGAATAATCTGCAACCACATACAAAATGAAACAATCAAAATCACCCTAATGAGAAAATTCTAACAGCAAGAAACAGAATTCTAGAAAAGTCTTAGTAAATCGTAAATCATGGAATCCAACTTCATTCTCATTAACCATGGAATACAAGGAAGAACATCTGCACATTAATATTATTAATATTATATTATTTGAAGCAGAGTTTTCAGGTAAGAATTGGAGAAACTCTCATTCTAGGAAATAACTAAGCTACTACAGCATGTAGAATCCATTGACAACATCTATTCCTTTTTACATGAAAATCAGAATAGATGTTGTTAAGGAACTATTTCCTTGTTATTAAGGAATCCATTGATAACTAAGCTTCGTCATTGGCAAAGGACTGCAGGTGCCACTATATCCTTGTTATTAAAGAACTATTTAAATTTAAATTTAGCAAGTTTACCATGCACCTCCAAACACTAGATCTTATCTGAACAGGTGTTTGATACATTCCCAAATTGACATAATAGGGTGCTTATAGAACCTGAAGCAATTACAAGTTACAATGTCCAATTTAACCCAAAGATTTGATGCTGGAGACAGAAAGACATACAGATATTGTGATTCGTCCCGTTTTTCCAAATGCAGCTTGGCCAATATCTGGATAAGTCTCTAAACCAGGAGAACTATCCAAACAGCTGCGCAGGAGGACTCCGGTGTAGAAGGAAAGTATGGCAAATATCAATAGGATAGAAATGCTAATCCATCCTCCCTCCTTGACAGCATAAGGAGTGGAAAGAATTCCCACTCCACATAGTACATTCATACCTAATCACATCAAGGGGAAAGTGAGAAGTCTCAGCCATCAAATATCACAACTTCTGCAGATTCACCCGCACTAATATTGAACAACATGAAAAAATGAATGTTCTTGTTTTCCTATTCCAGGGTCTGGGGAAGCAAAATGCACATGCTAGAACACATTCTAACTATAAGAATTGCAAGACCAAGACCGTGCATGGATCGGAAAACTCACCGTTTAATACAGCTTGTCCATAAGTACTTTGTCGAGAAACTGGAAACTCATGCGCTGCCTTCACTGAAGCCTGATCATCAGTCTTCTTTATATGAGAAGGCTTTCTTTCTGGAACAGGAGGTAGTAGAGAATGAGAACTACGCCTTTCTGGCTCATCTGCAGGTGTTGGTAAAAAAGCTTTTCCTATTTCTGGTGTATGCCTCTGCTTTAGTGACGAGGATATGAATGAGCTGGTGAATCTCTCCAGTGTAGGAGTGCCCAAAATAACACTGGGAGATGGTACACTGCTATATAAATCAATTGATTGCCTGCAAAGCAACTTCCATGATGATTATTTGATTATTCATAAGTTCATAGTTATAAAAAAAGGTTTCAATGGTTGAAGAGCTTTGCATTAGCAGTTCAGCACAGCACTATGTTCCCTGGAACATATTAGGGACAGATACAAAGAAGTAGTTCATAAAAGCTCCTAATTAACAACAAATTTTGCAATGTTATTTCACTGTTTAATAAATTCATAGGTTCACGTCCTTTAGAGTTTAACCTAAAAAATCCATTCACCAGTACATATTATAACTAACATTTGCTCAAGTGCTCCAAAAGATCTATAGACAAATTTGGCCAATTACAACAATCCACCTAATGTCCCAATTTATTTTCCTCACATAATTCACCAATCTCTTCATACTCCCTCCCACCCAATGTTAGATAAATCCTTTATAAGATGCAAATTGCATATTCATGTATCAAAAATATGCACAACTGCCTCCTGAGTACTCTTAGCTTAGGCACATCCAGTGTATAATAAATACATTACAAGGTCATGCGACAAAGAGAAGATGAAATCATATACATCCGGAAAAGCAATTTAACTTCATAAAGTTGATGCAACATATCGATGAAATAAACCTGGCCTCATGTCAACTACTTCCAAACCCTTCTATTCCCCTAGATTTCAAACAAATAAAATACTCCATAGTAATTATAATATTGTTCAAATAACAAGCCAACTAAAATTTCAGTATTTGACCACTTGTTAGTCCTTGCATATATCTTATTTAAACAGAGGTAGGAGTCTTAACAAATTGTTAAAATAAAAAAGTAGGTTCGCAAAACGCCAATTAACAAGACAAGCCAAATTCACATTGGGTTCCACTGTCAGCGTCAGTGAATACACATGTATAATTCTGGAACCCCACCAAAATTAACCAGACTATTCTAATCACCGAATCCACTAGGCCTAATCAATGAAGAATGTCGTTTCTCCATTATGAACTCAACTTGAAAGAAAAGCCAATTACAACTAAGCAATTATAGCAACAAATTTAAAATGATTTTTATCCCGGCTCCACAGATGAACAAAACAAAACCAACAAGCACATGACAAGTAGTACAATGGTGACTGGTACCTATAACTTTGGGGCCACGACGGGTTGTATGAATTAGGCTTGCTATTATGCAATCCATCCGCCGAGTAATCCGACGAATCGGAATCGTTTCCGTCGTCTTCATCCCTGTTCACCAGCTTCTCCTCGTCGCCGTCCTCGTCGCTCTCGATGTAAAAGTACTGTTCCGAAGCCGAATTCTTCATATCTCTCTCTCTCTCTCTATATATATCCGAAACAAGAAAGGAAAAAACCAGTTAGCTAATTCGATACAAGTCTGAGTAAACCTAGAAACAACAATTCAAGTAGAAGCTGCTCAAATTAAGAGACGCGGAGGGGCAATCAATTTGACGTAGGTCGATCTGGATAAGCGTGATTCATAAACGGCGCGAATCAAGTGACGCGGAGTCGGTTTTGGTGAATCGAAATCAAAATCGAAGTCACAATCCAAGAAATTGAAAGCTCGAAATCTGATGGATGGAAATGGTTGAGGATTCTGGATTTCAGTAGCAAATTACAGTGCTGGCGAGAAAGAGTAACTCGTAATCATGGAGGTTGAGAGAGAGAGGGAGGGAAGAAAAGAGCGCCTTTTTGAAGTTGAGAGAGAGAGAGGGGAGAGGGGACCTGTGACTGCGAGTAGCTGTGACTGTGAAAGGCGGCAACGGCGAATCCCAACTCGTCTAATGAATTTAGGGAAATCGTATATATACCAGCGAGAATTTCAAGATGAACCGCCTCGGGATTTAACCGGGTCGGGTTAATTGAGTTGAACGGTTATCCGTTATTCATTATCCTATAAAAATCTATATCTATCTATATAAAAGATATAGATTTTTAGTTTAAAAAAAAATAAACCACCTCATTTATAATAATAATAATGAAAATAATCTATACCTATAATAATTATAATAATATATTTTTATTAATTTTCAATATTTTTTGTCATAATTAAGGTTATTATTTACTTTTTACATAGTAATAAGTTTAAAATTTATTCTAATACGGAGTAAGAGTCATAAGACTAGATGATAATATAAAAAAAATAATTATAAAATATTTAAGATTAAAAATAATTAAAATATATTTATTTAGAATAACCATTTTAATTAGAAATAATATTATAAATCATAATATTTCATATAAATTTGCATAAACATTGATAATTTATTTTATTAAAAAATAGCTTAAAATGTAAGAATTAACTTATAAAAGAGGTTTTGTGTCAATAAATTCATTAACTAAATGTCTCCTCAAAAATTAGAAAAAAAATTTAGATTAACAACAACAACAACTATACGTACATTTAGTTAGATTAACTATTTTAAAAATAATATATAGCACATAACATAATATATCATATAATTTACGGTTTTACATAAAAATTGCCTTTCTTTATTTAAAAAATCAATATCTTAAATTTTAAGAATGAATAGAAACAAGTAAAATATTAAATTGTATAATGTTTGTGATATTAAATATAAATATGAGTATAAAGTCAGAAAAAACTATACATTTGATAATAATTTAGCGTTTAATGTTAACTATAAAAAAATCTTAATATGAAATATATTATAAAAATTAATTATATAATATGAAATATTATTATATGTATAATTTACATATATATATATTTATATATATCAGTCTCGTGCGTATCACGGGCTAAAACCCTAGTGTTGAATTAAAATATATAAGAGGTTGCTATTTACGGTTACGCCACCAAAATTTACTCCTCCCCCCCCCCCCCCCCCATACATGAGTTTTAGCTTTTGCACAAATTTTAATAAAAAATACTTCAGTTTATTAAAAATATCATCGTCTCACTAATTTTTTCATAAATTTTATTATTTTTTAATACCCACTACATATTTTAATCAATTAAGATCTTTTAAAATGTCAACAACATTAAAATCATTACAATCTCCTACCTAAAAACATTAAGACCATCTATTTTGAAAAAAAAAGCATACATCCAAAAATCATCTATTTTTAAAGAGAGGTAGTATTTAGTAGTTACACCCGAAAATTATATTTTTATTTTTTAAAAGATAGACTATGTGCCCTTTGATTCAAATCATAGATATATGGTCGAGAGGATCGTGTTTGTGCTCGTTGTCTTCGAAAATCCCTCATTTAGGTGGGGGCTTCTGCACTTTCCCAAGATTCGCCCTTTCCGGTGGTGGGGTATTGTTCCCTGCCTTCTCGACGTCGAGACGCCGTGTGATTCGTCGCACTCTTCTGTGTTCTCGATATTCGTGGCTCATCTTAGATCTTCATCGACTCCTCTGTTGGATGTCGACTTTTATGAGTTGTTTGGTTTTTTTCGTCTTTTGTTGATTTGTGTTACTGGTGTGTTGTAGGTTGACGGTTAGTTCGTCAGTTGATTCGTCGGCCTCTCGAATTTCAGACTTTTCTGAGCTTGAATTTTTACTTAATAAAAAAATTATAGATATATGAATTAAGAGATGTAGGGTACTTGTACAGTGAAAAAACAGTTGTGTCTCTTGATTCACACGTCTTTGAATTAAGTGGCTCATGGTTTTTTTATTAAAAAAAATCAATTTTGGGGTGTAAATAGTAAATTTTTGGAGGATAAATAATAAAGTTTCATAAAAATATAAATGAAATTTAAATCTTGTATTGAGTGATTAAGATCTTCTAAACTTTACTCATAAAGTCAATTAACAACTATAACATTGCATTTATAGTACATGATTTGCAATCTTAATTGTAGTTGGGGCGACAAGTAGTCAAGGCTCAAAGCTAGTGGCGGAGCAAAGGGGCTTGGGGTGGATAAAGTCCACCCCTTTTTTTTTAATACAATGCAATGTTTTGAGGGTGGGTCAACCACGATTGTACCACCACTCAAGAGTGTTCTTTATAACGAAGTCTTCAATAGCAACACGGAATCTTTAACCTGTGAAGTTTGACGCTAGACCAAGGTGAGACAACCAATCAGCAACCTGGTTACCCTTCCTGAAGATGGAGAAAGAGATTGCCTCAAAAGTCTGGCTAAAGGTCGGCGATGACGTCGGAGATAATCATCTCGATTTCCCACTTGCACTTCGAGCATCCTTTTAGGACATTTATCATCGTACGGTAGTTGTCCTCCACCTCAAGTCGTGTGAACCCTCCCTTTTGTGCTTCATAAAGACCGTGGAGAAGTCTAAGAATCTCTGCCTGCAACGCTGAAGCTAGCCTGGCCGCAATCATTTGCACCGTTCGTCAAGGGTCTTCCTTAATTGGGAATCGCGAATAACAAAACCATAGGTCGCTTGCCCCGAGGGTAATTTTGCGCCATCAAAATTAAGTTTTACAAATCCTTCTTTTGGTTTTTCCCATTTATCATTTTATGTTTTCGTTTGCTGTTCTGGTTACCTTGTGGCCCTTTGGTCAATTTTTCCTCTTCTGGTTCCTCTACTTGCTCATTTTTCCAAGCCTGAAGCCCCCTAGTTAATCTTTTAGAAAAAACTGAAGGAAAAAAAATTATGATTTTTTTGATAATTTTACTAGTTTTATAGATCAAATAGTGTAAATGGAGTACTGAATCATAATGATAGCTTAGCTTAGTTGGGAAGAATGAATATTTATTACCTTGAGTTCAAATCTTATTAATCTCACTTTTCTTACAATTTTTATTTATTTTAGTTTTTCTCCTGCTAAAAATGTTTAATTAAATAACAAACTTAAGGTTTTATTTAATATATTTAAACACAGAAAATATTTTCTATATATACATATAAAAAAATGAGATTTTTTGTAATAATTTTTATTTTCTAAAAAAACTACTAAAATTGAGTATTTTGATCACAAATTTAAGGGTTTTTTCTAATATATTTTTAAAAAATATATTTTTCTTACATGTAAAAAAAATTCTCAAAAAATTTCTTTTGTACCCCTAAAAAAATTCTAGATCTGTCACCGCTCGAAGAGAAATTGTGAGTCAACCCGAGTGGACCAAATCAAATACGATAAAATCTTGAATCGATTCAATGTTTACTTGTTTAGGTTTTAGTTTAGGACGAACTGCTCTGGAGTTTGATCTAAAATCTAATCAAATCCCATGAAAGCTTGAATGAGAATCAACTATTCGACTAAACTAACGTTTGGATTCAAGATTTTCTTCAAAATGAACAATCGGTTCATGAATCGAGAACATCACTAATTAGGTTCGTCGTTCGTTCGGTGTTCTCAAGCTCAATATTTGTTTTTTATCCACACCTTTATTTGGGTGAAAATATGATCTTATAATACTTAATAATTGCAGCATGTAATTCTAACATCATCCACAATGCATATATTGTGGACAGTGGCGGATTCTGAAACTGCTGATTGAGGGGGCGGAAAATTACGATAAAAAATTATCTGTAAAATTAAAGCCTAATGAAGACTCCACCTTGATTGTAAGACTTTGAGGTACTAATGTGCAGAATACTTACAGGTCTTTTCGAGGATGATGAAAGACAAAACAAACACTTGGTTTCAAGACCTTGAAACCAAGGCCATAATCTCTCCCGTTAAAGATCCGTTTATACTATTATTGCCCAAACATATTTTATTTATTTTAGACTCTTGGAAGGCCGAAGGCAAATAAATTAAAAGGCTTTTTATTGGGCCTTACTTCTTGGGCTTGGTCCGCTTTATACACTCGCCATATATATATATATATATATATATATATATATATATATATATATATATATTCTTGCCTTCTTTGTCTAGCCCATTTTCAGGAAAGAAGATATCGATCTTGGCCAAAGATGGAAAACCAGATTGCCGGATCCGTAACATCTCTATTGGGCAAATCATGGGCGGAAGATTTTGGAAAGAAAAGATTCAGAAGATTTCAAACTTCAAACGACTCTCCCTCCAAAGACATTTGAAGACTACCTACTTATAGTGGATGGATGAGAAGGAGAAATTACTGAAGCAAGCTACATTGTTATCACGATCAAGTCTTTTGTATTCAAACATTCATTTTCTGCTCTTGGTTTCTAGAAGTCTAAAAACACATTAGTTTGAGAGAGACACAAGAGATTATTGTACAAGTCATTTACTTTACACTAAGGTGTTGCCACACTCTAGCTAAACACACTCACGTGTGTTGAGAGGGCTTCCATTTCACTTGTAAGGTTGAGTGCTAGAATAGAAGCGGTGAGGCTTTGTATAGAAGAAGGGAAGTTCTTCTAGGAGGTTCTAGACTCAAGGAAAGTGAAATAAGAAGTGTTGAATCCTACGGGCTGCTGACCCTAGGCGGGGACGTAGGCCAAGTTGGTGCCGAACCTCGTTAACGATTCGGGTGTCTCTTTATTTATTTCGCAGCTATATTCTTTACTTGTCTTTAGCTGTCAAAACGTTGATTGTCATATCAAGGTCTTGACAGCGTGCACGGCTTTTTGTCTCAAGTTATTTTTGAATTGCGAAAATCTTGCATACTCTATTCATCCCCCCCCCCTTCTAGAGTATTATTCATCGCCTTATAGACTCTTCAATTGGTATCAGAGCTAGGCTCACTGTTTGACCTAACAATCTTGTAAGTATCCATAATGTCTGCCATAGGTGATGGAGGTTTTGCCCAAGGGAGATCTACCAACAGACCACCCCTTTTTTGCGGCAACAACTTTGTTCATTGGAGATCTTTGATGCAGATGTTCATCATTGATCAAGACCTTGAACTATGGGATCTGGTGAAGAAGGGTCCACACATTCCAAAGAAGACAGACGAAACCGGAAAAGAAGTCAACAAAGCTGAAGAAGAATACACTCAAGCAGATCTGGAGAATATTGCTAAAAATTATAAAGCTATGAACTTGCTATATTGTGGACTTGATGCTAATGAATTTAATCGTGTTTCCTCTTGCAAGAGTGCCAAGGAAATCTGGGACAAGCTGGTGGTCACATATGAAGGCACAAGTCAAGTAAAAGAAAGCAAGATCAACATTTTCCTTCGACAGTATGAGCTTTTCAAGATGAACCATGATGAATCAGTTAAGGAGATGGTTACGAGATTCACTCAAATTGTGAATAACCTCGACTCACTTGGAAAGACCTTCTCCAACACATAGAAGGTAAGGAAGGTTCTCAGGAGTCTTCCTAAAACCAAGTGGGGTCCTAAGGTTACTGCAATTGAGGAAGCTCAAGACCTTACCACACTGCCATTGGATGACTTACTTGGAAAACTCATCACACATGAGATGATTCTAAATGAAGAAGATGGAGAAGCTCCTCCTACTGCTAAGAATCTTGCACTCAAAGCAAAGAAGGAAGACATACAATCCGATGATGATGAAAGTGATGATGAAGAGGACCCTTTTGCTCTTATCACCAAAGGACTTGCACGAATTCTCAAAATGAAGAAACAGTTCTCCAACAAAGACTACACTGGAACATCCAAATTCAAAGGTAAGTCCTCCAACTTGTCCAGAAAATCTAAAGTACTAACATGCTATGAATGTGGTGAGTCAGATCATCTTGTGAAAGAATGTCCCTTGAAAAAGAAGAACAAGTACAAGAAAAATGAGCAACGAAAGAAAGCCATGCTAGCCACATGGAGTGACTCAGATTCTTCAAGTGACTCAGACACAGAAGGAGATCAGGCAAACCTGTGTCTAACAGCCGAGCATGAGGGGGCTAAACATCAAGATCTTGAGAAAATGGTAAGAAGTTTAATAACCAGTCCTCCTGACATTTTATCTGAGTTTTTGAGAAATATGATTTCTAATGAGGAAAACTACACCAGTGAAGTAAACATCCTGAAAGAGAAGCTGAGGGATCAACAGAGATGCATTAGTGAAATGTCGCTGGAAATGAAAAATCTTATAACTTCTCAGACAGCTCTTGACATTAAAGTCAAGACCTTGACTTCAGAGAACTCTGATCTCAGGCAAAACCTCTCCTCTCTAAAGCATTGTAATGATGACTTAGAGAAAGAGAAGGCTAAGCTGACTGAAAAGTGTAAAGACCAGCAGACATCACTTATACAATTCACGAGATCTAAAGCCAATCTTGACAAGATGTTAGGTGAGCAGCAACTATCTATAAATAGAAGTGGCATTGGATACAATAAAAAATTTCCAAAGAAACCCAGTACCACTTTTGTTAAAGCTAAAGGTAATTGGCGCTCACCTACCTGCTTTTACTGCTGTAAGAAAGGGCATGTGAAGGAAACCTGTCCCTATAGACGAAGGGATCCTCACATCATTAGAAACACATTTCCAATACGTTGAAATGAACAGATAAGACAAGTTTGGGTTCCTAAAGGGACCAGACTACCCAACATGGTCTATCCCCATTATGAATCTAAATCTATATATTGGTCTAGCCGAAAGGGTTGATGTTTGTTTTGCAGGAAATCAACAAGACCAAAGAGCCAAAATGGATTATGGACAGTGGATGTTCTCGACACATGAGTGGAAGGAAGTCTTTGTTTCACAATCTAAAGGAACAGACCACTGGTACAATTACACTTGGTGATAAAGGGAAGTGCAATATTATTGGTATTGGTAATATTGGTAACAATTCTTCTACTTGCATTAAAGATGTATATCTTGTTGATGGACTAAAATATAATCTTTTAAGTGTATCTCAGCTGTGTGACAGGGGAAACAAAGTCGAGTTTGGCAGGCACAAGTGTGAAGTCAGAAATGAACTATCAGGAGATCTTATCCTCACTGCTCACAGGCACAATAATACATATGCTATAAACGCTAACCAAATTGCAGGAACTCATCTCAAATGTCTCAAGGCCTTGACAGACGACCCAAGTCTATGGCACAGAAGGCTAGGACATGTAAGCATGCACACCCTCAACAAACTAAAGTCTAGAGATCTTGTAAGAGGACTGCCTGACTTGAACTACAAAAGTGAGGCTCTATGCAATGCCTGTACAAGAGGTAAACAAACGCGTGGGTCCTTTAAACCCAAGAAGGTTGTAAGTTCCTCTCGACCCCTTGAACTCTTACATATGGATTTATGTGGTCCTATGCGCATCAAATCTCCGAAGGGAAAACAGTACATCCTAGTTATTATTGATGACTTTTCTCGTTTTACTTGGATTTCTTTTCTTAGAGAAAAATCAGAGGCTTTGTTTGAGTTTTCAAAACTTTGTAAGGAGTTACAAACTTTGAAAAACATACCAATCGTTTCCATTAGAAGCGATCATGGTAGAGAATTTGATCAACTTAACTTTGATTTATTCTGCGCAAAATATGGGATTTCACACAATTTTTCAGCTCCTAGAACTCCTCAGCAAAACGGGGTTGTGGAACGAAAGAACCGCACTCTAGAGGACATGTCTAGGACAATGCTTTTAGAAAATGGTTTGCCAAAGATTTATTGGGCAGAGGCTGTCAATACAGCCAACTATATCCTAAATCGTTGTTTGATTCGTCCCATTTTAAAGAAAACTCCTTATGAACTTTTCAAAGGAAGAAAGCCTAACATTTCCTATTTCAAACCTTTTGGATGTACTTGCTTTGTTCATAACAATGGCAAAGATAATCTTGGGAAATTTGATGCTCGTAGTGACGAAGGTATCATTCTTGGTTACTCCTTAAACAACAAAGCTTATAGGATCTATAACAAGCGCACCAAAATTGTTGAGGAGAGTATCCACGTGGTATTCGACGAAAGCAATAATGGTGTGTTAAGTGAAAGTTTTGCAGATCTGAATTTAAATCATCATGATTCGGATGGAGAAGAAGAAGATGGAACTGGAACCTAGAAGGATCAAGAACTCAACATGCAAGAGAAGATCCTTGACACACATGAGCTATCTCAAGACCTTGAGGAGCAGCTACATAATCAAAATGAAGGGAACACAAACAGTGAGGCACCCAGCTCTAATAGTGTGTCTCAAGACCTTGAGGAGAGACCAAATGTTGCCATCGATGATTACTACCCAAAACAACGAAAGTTCAAACATGCCTCATCTCACTCAGCTCAAGATATCATCTCAGATCCACAATCAGGTATCCAGACACGTTCTAAATTAAAAAAATCTTTGTGCCTTCTATGCCTTTGTCTCTCTTGTAGAACCAAAGACTCCTGCTGAGGCACTCAAAGACCCAGACTGGATTACTGCAATGCAAAATGAGTTGAACGAATTTGAGAGGAACAAAGTTTGGACTCTTCAACCCAAACCCAAGCATCAATCTGTCATCGGAACTCGATGGGTGTTCAGAAACAAACTAGATGAAGCAGGCAAAATCATTCGAAACAAGGCAAGGTTGGTGGCTCAAGGTTACAACCAAGAAGAAGGTATAGACTACGAGGAGACTTTTGCTCCCGTAGCAAGGTTAGAAGCTATACGTATATTACTTGCTTTTGCCTCCTATATGGGAATTAAATTATTTCAAATGGATGTCAAATGTGCATTTCTAAACGGATTTTTGGAAGAAGAAGTTTATGTTGCTCAACCTCCTGGTTTTGAAAGTGAAGAATTTCCAAATCATGTTTACAAACTGGACAAAGCTCTTTATGGTCTCAAACAAGCCCCTAGAGCTTGGTATGAGAGATTGTCCAAGTATCTTCTTGAAAATGGTTTTCAAAGAGGTTTGATTGACAAAACTCTTTTTACCAAGACCCGTGGAAATGACCTTTTGATAGTTTAAATTTATGTTGATGATATACTATTTGGTGCTACTAACAACTCCCTTTGCAAGGAATTTTCGGATATCATGTGCAGGGAATTTGAAATGAGCTTAATGGGAGAATTGAATTTCTTCCTTGGTCTACAAGTCCTTCAAACAAAGAAGGGCATCTTTCTTAATCAAGGGAAGTATACCAGGGACTTGCTCAAAAAATATAAGATGGATCAATCTAAAATAGCAAAAACCCCCATGAGCTCTACACTATCCCTTGATCAAGACAAGAATGGTAAGAATGTGAACCAAAAGGAATATCGAGGTGTGATTGGTTCACTACTATACCTTACTGCTAGCAGGCCTGATATTATGTTTAGTGTTTGTATGTGTGCTCGTTTCCAAGCAGATCCTAAAGAATCCCATCTTATTGCTGTGAAGAGAATCTTCAGATACTTAAATGGAACTCAAGACCTTGGCCTCTGGTATCCTAGGCAAAGCAATTTTCTTCTAACTGGATTTTCAAATGCAGACTTTGCAGGATATAAGGTGGATAGAAAAAACACCTCTGGGTGTTGCCAACTTCTAGGAACTTCCTTGATCAGCTGGCACTCCAAAAAACAAAATTCTGTAGCCTTATCAACTGCAGAAGCTGAGTACATAGCTGCAGGGGCTTGCTGCTCACAAATCCTATGGATAGCTCAGCAACTAAGAGATCTTGGCATCGATCTCAAAGGTATACCTATTAAATGTGATAATACAAGTGCAATTTCTATTACAAAGAATCATGTACAGCACTCTAGAACCAAGCATATTGATGTGAGACACCACTTCATCAGGGACCATGTAGAAAAAGGTGATGTATCCATCTCTTTCATATCTACTGAATTTGAACTAGCTGATATCTTTACTAAACCCTTGTCTGAAGAACGGTTTAACTTCATTAGATTGGAACTTGGTATGCTGAACAGGGATGCATTTTCGTAGGGGGAGCAAACACTCCCTTACAAAATGTAAAACTTTGTTTGGTTAAATCTCAAGGTCTTGACCCCTATGATCTTGAGCAAATCAACCAAAGTATATTACTTAGACCAAAAACTCCGTTAATATCTTTCTAGATATTGCCGGAATTTTTATTCTGTTATTTATTACCTTCCTTTTACATTCTGGTTTCATCTTTTTATTTCTCTTTCCCAAGATATTTTATCCTATTTTCCTTTTTTAAGTTATCATGTCTTAAAAACTTTCTCCCTCCCTCTGATTTCCTCTTTTTACAACTTCATTTAATAAATCAGTTGGTTTTTCTTTTAAAAATTCAAATGTAATGAGTGACCCTTGGACTTCCCCCGTACGGCTATTTAAAACCCTCCTCTTCCACCCATCACTTCACCCGTCACTCACTCACCCTCTCTCTCCACTCCTCTCTCTGATTTTCACCAGTTTTCAAAACCCTCTTCTCTTTTCTCTCAAAACCGTATCAATGGCTTCCAAGAGATCCTCCGCTTCTCAAGCTGCTCCTTCCTCCAAGCGCTTCAAAATGTCCGCCACCAAAGGGAAGAACATTTGCCCTCCTTCCAACATCAGTTCAGACGACTCAAGCTCTTCCTCTCCTACTCCACTGGTGCGACAGAAGAAGAAGGCTTCCCGGCCACGATCTACCCCCATGCGTGCTCAACAGGTACCTCCTAGTATCCCTGACTCGTGGTTTGCTTCATCCAAGGTGGCCGAGTCCTGGGAACAGGGCTTTGGCCATCGCCGTTTATGCTTCTGTGATGCTGTTGATATTAAATTACTCGAATCCATGCCCCTGGTTTGCATATCCCTCCTCAAATCATCTTGTCTGTGGTCGATTCTCAACCCCGGAAACTTCGCCTACCCCCGTCTTACCCGCCTCTTCTACGCCAACCTCTCTGCCCATCGAGTCAAGGGTACCCTAACCCTTGTCTCGAAGGTCAAGAATACCCGAATTCGCCTCACTGCTGACAGCCTTGCTCTCATCCTCAATCTTCCTCGAGAGATCTCCACAAAAGACTTTCCTGACCGTGTTGAGTGTATTAACCGTGCAAGGGAAGATTTTTTCTTTCCCTCTCCCACTGATTCCTCCTCCTCTCTCAAACCCACTCACACGATTCTCAAATTGCAGCCAAAATTGATCTTTGCCATACTTGCTCGCTGCATTTTTCCCAGAATCAACTCCCGAGAATTAATCACTGAAAGCCTTCTTGAGATCCTATTTCTAGTCATGAACGGTTATGAACCCAATTTGCCTGAACTCATGCTCAATTACATACTGCATGCCTCTTCTTCCTCTCGTCCCATGCCTCTTCCCTATGCCAATATCCTTCCCAAGGTATTCGAGTTCTTTGATGTTGACACTTCTGCAGAAGAAAAACAATCATACAGTGGCATGATTGATGAAGCATGCCTCGAGCGCTTAGGGATTGCTAGGAATCTGAGAGGCCAATGGGTGCTTAAGAAAGAGATTAAAGGGACAACTGCTTCTGGTTCAGGAGTTTCTGACGAACGATTGGCTGCTCTGGAGACTGATGTTCAAGATCTTAGGATGGACATGGGTCGGATGTGGACTGACATTGTCTCTAGACAGGACAACACCCATGAGCTGCTCTCCATTGTGAACTGTAAGTTGGATCAGATGCTGCTCCTTAATGCTCTTACCTTTACTGCTACTGGCTCTATTATGCCGCTGGACAAAGAAGCTGCTGATCACACTAGGGAGAAGACTGGGAACATCATCCTCAACTGTGAAAGGATTGTAAAGAACAAACCAGTTTTGCGCCCAACTCATACTAAACCCACAATTCTCACTTTGGAGGAGTATGGGGTTGTAAAGAAGTACAGGGATGCGGAAAGGCAGCGCCAAATCGCCCAGATGCTGAAGGATCAGATCACTCGAAAAGCTATGGAGAGATGGCAGGAAAAGGCTCGAGACAGCGTTCGTCGGAAGTGCATTGGGCCTGGGCAGCAGTACCCTACCTTTGGCGAATGGCATGATGAGGACACTGTCACTGAGAAGATTCTGAAGAAGACCTTCTCCAGGAGGAACAAGAAGCAGTCTGCTGATGGTGCATCTTCCTCAAGGCCTTGATACGATCCTTCCTCGTCCTATTTTCAAAACCTTGACTTCTGCTTTAAACTCGTGGATTTTTGTGCTTTAAACTCGTATTTCTCTCTATCTACCCTTTTGTTGGAAGACAAAAAGGGGGAGAATGATTCTAATGGTTTTAGATGTTTTTGCTGGTTTGGATGTTTTTGCTGGATGGTAATTCTCTTTTGGTCTAAACATTTCCATATCCTTATGATATATATATATTCTGTCGTATATATTGCTTGACTAGCTTGAATCATGTTTTGTCTTCCATCAAGGGGGAGATTGAAGACTCCACCTTGATTGTAAGACCTTGAGGTACTAATGTGCAGGATACTTACAGGTCTTTTCGAGGATGATGAAAGACAAAACAAACACTTGGTTTCAAGACCTTGAAACCAAGGCCATAATCTCTCCCGTTAAAGATCCGTTTATACTATTATTGCCCAAACATATTTTATTTATTTTAGACTCTTGGAAGGCCGAAGGCAAATAAATTAAAAGGCTTTTTATTGGGCCTTACTTCTTGGGCTTGGTCCGCTTTATACACTCGCCATATATATATATATTCTTGCCTTCTTTGTCTAGCCCATTTTCAGGAAAGAAGATTTCACGATCTTGGCCAAAGATGGAAAATCAGATTGCCGGATCCGTAACATCTCTATTGGGCAAATCATGGGCTGAAGATTTTGGAAAGAAAAGATTCAGAAGATTTCAAACTTCAAACGACTCTCCCTCCAAAGACATTTGAAGACTACCTACTTATAGTGGATGGATGAGAAGGAGAAATTACTGAAGCAAGCTACATTGTTATCACGATCAAGTCTTTTGTATTCAAACATTCATTTTCTGCTCTTGGTTTCTAGAAGTCTAAAAACACATTAGTTTGAGAGAGACACAAGAGATTATTGTACAAGTCATTTACTTTACACTAAGGTGTTGCCACACTCTAGCTAAACACACTCACGTGTGTTGAGAGGGCTTTCATTTCACTTGTAAGGTTGAGTGCTAGAATAGAAGCGGTGAGGCTTTGTATAGAAGAAGGGAAGTTCTTCTAGGAGGTTCTAGACTCAAGGAAAGTGAAATAAGAAGTGTTGAATCCTACGGGCTGCTGACCCTAGGCGGGGACGTAGGCCAAGTTGGTGCCGAACCTCGTTAACAATTCGGGTGTCTCTTTATTTATTTCGCAGCTATATTCTTTACTTGTCTTTAGCTGTCAAAACGTTGATTGTCATATCAAGGTCTTGACAGCGTGCACGACTTTTTGTCTCAAGTTATTTTTGAATTGCGAAAATCTTGCATACTCTATTCATCCCCCCCCCCCCTTCTAGAGTATTATTCATCGCCTTATAGACTCTTCACCTAATTTTTTTTATTCCAAAAAAATCATCAATATTATGGATGTGTAACTAGAATAAAAATATAAATTGTGCAGGCTTTATTTCATGGTTTTCAAATATTTCAATATAGCCTCCTAATTTGAAGTTCTCGGGTATAATTATATTATTAAGGTATGAAGTTTAACAAATGATAATTGCGATAAAAGTATATCAGTATGGTAAATGATGTAGAAGTAATTTACATATATTCAGTCCTAAAAGTTGAAACGCTTATAACTTTTTGCTCAGATATCGGAATTGAGCTTATAATATATCAAATCGAAGCTATCGATGAGAGGAATACATATGCTAAATTTTATTTTCGATTGGGGGTACTGCTACCACTGGCCCTAAAGAGGATCCACCTCTGATTGTGGACGTCTTTAGATTTTTTTTAAAGTCAGAATAAAGTAAAAAGATGCCATGGAGAGTTTCTTCCTTTTGGCAAATTAAGTTCTCATTGCAATAAATTCTAGGCTAACATTTGATATTCTGATTTTATTTTATTTTAAAAAAAAAATTAAAAAAATTCTTTTGAGTTTCTCTTTAGGGTGCTCTAATAGAGTTCTACTCTAAAATTAAATCAATTGATAATATGAAGATTAGTCACTAACCTTATATATTATGTTTTTACTATTCATTCTTTCCAAGGACAGATTTGTTTGAAATATGATTAATTATAACTTATATAATGTGCAATATTGTATTATATTGGACATTATAAGTCATAATTAATGGCGATCCAAATATACCTATAGAATTATAGTTCCAGATGACAAAAGAAAAGAAAAGATAGATTAAGAATGAATAAAACTATGGCGATCTATCTCAACTAAAAGTTACCTATGAAATCACATTTTACTTGCATAATTATTGGGTTTTCACCAAGCAAAGTGATATACATGCGCTACACTTGTTATATGAACTCTTATGAATATATAATAATCCACTACCAAAAAACAAAACACACACACTATTAGATCAACACTCACGATCTTTTCACATGGTATATGAAGAAAACAAATTGATCGATGCATTATTTGCGCCTTGAAATTTTGAATTTTTTAATTAATTTGGGCAAAATATTATATATATGGATCTTGGCAGTTAGTAACACATGCATTTACGCATTAAGAGTGACTACCTACATGTATGTATATAGCCAGATTTTGATATATATATATATATGTATTAATGTGGTTTGTTAATGAAACAGAAAAGCATCCACACACTTTAAATTTTGTATTGTTATATATGTAATTTCAATAACTTAATGATATAGTTTTCTTTTGTTATCCTGAAGCATTTAACAAGGAGACGTAAATATTATGGTTCATGTAATTATGTTGAGATATAAAACATGCTTTATCATATCACCTTGCTAATTTCCCCACCAAAAAAAAAAGAATAATGTGACATATTGTCATCTTCCATGAAATTGAGTGATATTAATTACTGACGGGGGTTTTATCTTGCTTCAAGTTTTGATTTGATTTGTTTTGGTTGATCAGTTGAGCATGTTTTGAGAGTATCACTTAATGTTATTATATTTTTTTTTGGTCAAAATTAATGTTATTATATTTAGGGCCGGTCTAACCTATATTTAGTTTGGTGGAGCTAGAATTTCGGTCGGGGTTTCATGAATTTTTTTTCGGTGTATAATTATTAAGAAGATTTTTTTTAATATTGAAAAAAACACTAAAATTGTAATTTAATATGATTTTTTATATACATAGTTGAGAGAAATAAAAAAAATGTAGAAAAAAAATGAAGAAGAATTACTTTAAAACAATATTCAACGAAAATGCTAAATATATAATTTAAATATAAACATGACATTTTTTATTTGAAATATTTTAGAGAAACCAAAAATATAGAAACCAATCAAGAACGATTATTTTTAAAATAATATTGGAAGAAAATGTTAAATATAACATTTTTTAATTGAAATAATTATAAGAAATAATAATATAATCAAACAATGAAAGGTGATAGGGTTGAGATTTGAACTCAGTACTTTTGATTTTATTTTAAGTATTATTTAAATATGTTATATTACCTTAAAATACTAAATATATATATAATATTTTTTTTTACGGCCAGGGGTTGCTCTAGTACTCCCAAGCAAACAGCTTCGCCGGTCAAACGTATACTTCGAACGGAGATGAAAAACTCCAATCTGAAACAAAACCCTAGTTCCCATCCCGCCGCCACCAACACTTCGGCCCAAACGCCAATCGTCGGTCCTCCGGCCACCGCATTCAATCAGCACAAGTCTCCTTCTCCTACCAAGAGCGGAACAAACAATAGAGCGAGTCGCTCCCGTAAATCTGAAAAGTATGAAAGAAATCAAAAAGTTTCTACAAATCAAAATAAACAGAGTGAAGATCTGTTTTTGGCCGGTGGCTCTGGCGGCGTTTGGCCCTCTGTCTGTCGTCGTTTTTGGGCTTCGCGATGGCGGTTCAGGCGGCGGCTCAATGGTGGGAGGTTGCTTTCTAGCGGCTATGTGAGGTTAGGCGTTTGCCGTCTCATCTACCTATACATCAGAAACCCTTCAAATCAGGTATTATCTACCCTATCTGACTCCACAGTCACGGTTTTTGGCTACGATCGCTTTGTTTTCGCCTACCAGCGCCATACCTATACTATTTATCCTAAAGGATACAGGAGTTATATATCGGTAACCCCGAATTTTGGGTGCCTCAATTGCCTTCAAACGGCCTTCTGATTTTTACAAATTGCTAGCTACCTGCTTCGATTTCTCTTAATGAGTAGAAGATCCCACCCGGATCGAGAGCTTGCTATATGGCCTTGTACGGGGTCCCTGTTGCATTCTAAGTTCCCCTCGGCTTCTCGAGTTGGCTGGGCTGTCATTTGTCTGCCTGTGTGTTGTGCTCGTTCTATTTGGGGTCTTACTCCTTATCATATTTTCTATCCGAAATTTGGTTTCTATTACCGCCTATCTACTGATGCTTTCAATTTCGGCTTTACATATTGCTACTCCCTTCCTTTTTCTTCTTGCTGGTTTTGTTGCAGCTTTTGTCTGCTGTACAGGGAGCCTGTCAATGGTCCTTGTTGGCTCGCCAAGAGTGGGTGTTACCTCTACTGCTGTTGCGACTTCATAGTCTTGACGGGTTGCTGCCTACCAAACCACACAAACACAAAATCTCCAATCCAATTTGGCTCACCAGCCTTTATTCCTGATCATAAAAGAGCTCAGTTTTATCTTCAATTAACCATAAACACCGCTAAATGCATCTTGTCTCATTTGCTTCTTACTGCTGATTATGTTTACTCATATTACTTGGATTTCTTTCCCATGTCACTGCTGCTTTACCTTTCCTTTTGTAGTTGGGGCATTTTTGGTTGTTGTGGGTGCCTTGCCTTTCGTTTGCCGACTGCTTATGCACTGTCATCGTGCCTGTTGCTGGGGTTTCCCCTTTGTCTTCTCCGATGCTGTTGGGTGTGTGCCTGCTGTCGACTATGCTGTAATGTGCATTTCGGAGCTGCTTGGGGTTCTTGCTGCGGTGCCCATAAGTCATTGGATTTACCAACATACTACCAATATAAAAGCAATTCTCAATGTTATTCTCTCAAACTTACGTCCTACAAGATCACTCAAACCCACCATACTACATCTACTGATCTCTTGAGATCTAATACGCCCTACAAGGCTCTCACTAGTATTTGTTCACAACACAATCACCTAAGGGTGAATTACACCTATTTTATTCTTATGTTTTCTACAGATTGTGTTACCATATGTTGGGAACTACAATCTCAATTAACTAATTATGTACAAACATCTGTTTGCTACAAGCATAATGGAATTATATGTTGTGTTACTACTATATATTTTGTTTACGACACTCGTAATTTACATAAGTTAAGGGAGCCCCCCGCTACTCTGCATGCTTCAATACTTACGGCTACAAGCCTTTACGGCCTTATCGGCGATCAGTCTTCACAAGACACTTTCATACACTCCGACGTTTTATGGCCTAGGCTAAATCAATCCCATGAATGGATGGGCAACCCCATCTTTAGTTTAAATTGGGTTCTGGCTTCGTGTCCGGGAGGAATTTCTATTTTACATATTGTGGATCTGGACCTACTGCTCATGTTTCAGTACCGTAGTGTACACAACTACCAACACAAAAATGTACCAACGTCTATATGTACATGGATGTCTTCTATCTCTCAACACCAAACTCACAACGATTTTGTACAGAAAAGTTTAATTCAATCTATACTAATCCTACTTATAACCCTAAATGGATACACCAACATTTTTACTTTCATAATCCAAACGTTTCGCCTAAAAGGTTTCCTATGAATATTTGCTCTTGGAATTCGAGGGGTATCCGGACCCGAAATTTCTGGACAAATATCGATATTTTTTGTAAAAATAACCACATTAACGTCTTAGCACTCTTAGAAACCAAAGCTGATAAATAACCAAAAGATTTCCTTTGGAGGAAGTGCGGCTTCACTAGTATTGCTTTCGATCCTGCCGAGGGTTTCTCAGGGGGCATTTGTTTACTATGGAAGGATATTCCTCCGTCACAGGGAAGTATCGAACTCATTTCGATACAAAATCGGTTCATACATATCAATTATTCCGACTACGCTTCTCATCGAACTATTGCTTTACTAGTAGTTTACGCCCCACCGGATGAAAGAAGAAAACTACCGTTCTGGGACTCCCTTCTTCACTACATACAAACATTATTAATTCCATATTGTATTATGGGAGACTTAAATGAAATTTGCTCACCGTCTGATAAACTAGGCGGCATTGAGCATGTGCCTTCTAGATTCAACAGATTAACGAATCTTAAGAGCGACCTTTCTTTGATTGAAGTACCAGCTCACGGCGGCCAATTTACCTGGAAAAGGGAATGTAATGGAAACATCACTTGTCTTGAGAAGTTAGACCGAATTTTAATTCATACAGATGTCCTATCAGTATTTAATTCACTTCGTACCCAGATTCACCCATTTGTGAGATCTGATCACGCACCGATCTCTGTAGACTTCCGTCCTAATGTTCTGCCAAAAAACAGACCTTTCAAGTTCGATCTCGCTTGGGCGACTAGGTCGGATTACAGAAATCTTGTCACTCAGGCCTGGAGAGTGAATCCCAATGGCTCTCTTATGTTTAAACTTTTACATAAAGGGCGTTTACTTAAAAAGCTTTCCAAAACTTGGCATAAGAAAAATTTTCACAACTTTCACACACAGATATTAGTCACTGATCAAAAATTACTACAGTTACAAACTTCTTTATTAACAAACTATAACGGTAATGATCTGCGCATCTTAAAACAATTACTAAATAAAAGAGAAAGAATATTGGATTTTCATAGACGATATTGGAGCCAGAGAGCTAAAGTTAAACATGCCAGCCTAAATGACTCCAACACCGGCTATTTTCATAAAATAGCAACCTCAAAACATGGACGGAAAATAATCAAATCTATCTCACTCTCTAGTGGGGAAACATCTGCAGATTTCCATGTTATACAACAGGAATTTGTTACTGACTTCAAAGCCAGATTTAGATCAGATTCTGACAAGAACTTGGATCTCCCCTCAGATCTTTCGATCATCCCTCACTTAGTCACTGCAGAGGATAATGCAATGCTATCCGCAACTGTCACTAATACTGAAATTAAGGAAGCCCTTTTCTCTATGAGCCCAGACAAGGCTCCGGGACCGGATGGTTACCCCGCTGGTTTCTATCAAAAATTCTGGCCAACAGTAGGTCCCTCTGTTATTAAGGCTGTAAAGGCTTTTTTTAGTTCTGGCATATTACTGCGACAAGTCAATCATACGTTTATTACCCTTATACCTAAGTGTGACAATCCGACCAAGGTTAACCACTACAGGCCAATTAGCCTATGCTCTACCATTTATAAAATTATTTCAAAGGTTATTTCTGCAAGGCTGACCAAGATTTTTGATAAATTGATTCACCCACTACAGGGAGCATTCACAAAAGGTAGATCAATTCAAGATAACATCTTAATTGCTCATGAAGCTTTGCATTCGTTTCGAATGAAAAAAGGAAAAACAGGCATGGTCGCTTTGAAGCTTGATATGGAAAAGGCTTATGACTGCATAGAGTGGTCCTTTTTATTTCAGGTTCTGTCTAAATTTGGGTTCGACGAACGTTTCGTTAACAAAATTAAGGATTGTGTATCAACGGTTTCATACTCTGTATTAGTCAACGATGAACCTACCACTGTAATCGTCCCCTCCAGGGGCCTTAGGCAAGGAGATCCTCTTTCTCCCTTTCTTTTTAATTTAGCTGCGGAAGTACTAGCACGGACACTGCACCACCAGGGATGTGCTAACAAGGACATTGGGATCACATTTGGTAGACCTAGCATTAAAATCCCTTTCCTGGCATTCGCTGATGATATTCTAATATTCTGTAAAGCCTCACAATCAGCTTGCACAACTGTCCTCTCCGTTCTTGACCGTTACTGTGCCATTTCGGGACAAAAAGTAAACTTACACAAATCGAGTTTCCAGGCTTCTCCTAATACCACAGCCACATCAATTACATCTACTACAGCCGTACTCGGGATTCCACAAGCTAATAATTTCGATAAATACCTGGGTTGCCCTATTGTCAACGGTAAGACCAACAGAGATACATTCGCAAACGTCGTTCTAAAAACGAAACAACAATTAACAAAATGGAAAGCAACCAGTCTTTCGGCTGAAGGACGTAGAGTTCTTATCCAAGCTAATCTCAGTGCAAAACCTATCTTCCTTATGCAAGCTTTTTTACTTCCATCGCACATTCTTCATGAATTGGACAAAGTTTACGGACAATTTTTTTGGAACAAAAGTAATAATGCCGCACCTTTGATTAGTTGGGACAAAATTTGTTCCGATACTATGAAAGGGGGTCTTGGTATACACAAAGCTGAGAATATGAACATTGCTTTACAGATGAAACTTCTGTGGAAGATCTTATCCGAACCAGACAATATCTGGGTCCAAGTCATCTCCAAAAAATATCTTAAGGGCCATGATCTGCTCTCATATACAAAAAAAGGTGGTACTTCTTGGCAATGGGGGCGATTAATGTCCATCAGAGAAAAATTTGAACCATCTCTACGGTGGTCTGTTGGGAATGGTAATTCTATTCAATTTTGGGAGCATAATTGGGCTTTTAATGAGCCTCTTTCGCATAGGATTGTCCAACCTATACCAGTAAACCAACTTCGTAACAAAGTTTCCTTTTTCATTAACAATGACAGACAATGGAATCGCACCTTAGTGACTGATTCTTTAAATAACATTCTGTCGACCCAGGACATTCAACATATCTTAAGTATTCCACTACCAACGAATTCTATGACTGACCGTCTTTATTGGGGTCGAAGTAAAAACGGGTGGTTCTCGACCAAGTCGGCTAACTCAGCCTTAGCGGTACACACTGGTTTAGAAAATTATGATTGCGGTTGGATTTGGAAATTGGATGTACCCCCAAAGGTCCGTCATTTTCTGTGGAAAATTTCTCGCGATGGATTGCCTACCACTACTAGATTACAAAAATCACACTTCTCGGTTCCATCGGGATGTTCATTTTGTGATAACTCAAACGAAACACTCTCCCATCTGTTATTAGATTGTCCTATGGTCGCAAACCTGATGAATACTATGAAAATTAATATTCCACGTAATGGTTCGCTCTGTCGAGGGAGCCCGATTTTCAAACTATATGACGTTAAACAAGCACTCGGGAACAAAAACTTTGCTAAAATAGCTATAGCATGGTGGGCCTTGTGGTTCCACAGAAATCAACTGGTGTTCCAACATACAGATAAGGTGACTATGACCGACATTCTGTTGCTTTACACAACTACCGAGCACTGCTGGATTCAATCCAAGTTTCTCGATTCTGATCACCTTTATCAGAACTCGAATCGTACGACGCGTAACTATGGTACCCTCCGAACGAGATCAGTTCCTGATGGAAATTCTTCTGCCATTAAGAAGAAACGGTCAGATCAATGGGAAAAACCACCACATGGATGTCACAAATTAAATTTTGACGGTTCTGTTCTACCTAACGGTGACGCTTCTTATGGCTTCGTTATCCGTGACTCGGTAGGGGCTGTCACTTCGTTTGGAAGAGGCCGTTGTTTAAATACCTCCGTCATCTGCGCGGAGAACTTAGGCCTTAAGAAGGGCATTGAGCGAGCAAAACAATTAGTTCTTACAAAGCTACAGATTGAAGGAGACAACCTATTGGTTATAAAAGCACTATTAGGGGATTGGAAGTGCCCCTGGGAAATTGAACTTCTGCAATCGGATATTTTAATGGATCTTTCGTCCTTTTCTTATGTTGCTATTCGTCATATTTTCAGGGAATCGAATGCTGTGGCAGACTGTCTTGCGAGAAGTGCCCATGCATGCCCTGCCGACGACTGCTTTGAGGAGGACACAGAACTGCAAGTTCTCGTCCGGAAGGACGCGCTAGGAAGGGCATCGGCTTCGGTAGTCCCGACCTAATTCTTATTCTGCGTCCAAAAAAAAAAAAGCAAACAGTTTCGCCCCTGCCTATAATTGGAGTATACTTGATTAGGAAGAAAAATCTTAAAAATAGACGAATGTTATATTTATACTGCATTAACATTTTCTAAATCTGCATACTAACATATAGGTTAGAAACTTTGTTATATTTATACTGCATTAACATTTTTGTAGATATTTACTTGGATTGGACTCAATCAAACGAGTTAGTTCAACGTGGGAATTGAAATTCCCATGAAGTCTAATTTACAGGAATTGTAAAAATGCATGTGTTTGGTTATTTTTTTAGAGGATTAAAAGAGGAATTGAAAATTTTCAAATACAAAAGGGTAGAAATTGAACTTACCTAGGAAGACTAGGTAAGTGAATTTTCCCCAAATTGAAGAAATTCAACTTTTAAGGAAGTTGAATTCCCGAGTTTTCATATTTCAAAAATATTAACCAAACACATATATTTTTCCTACTTTTTGTAATTTTCTACTTTCTGGATTTTTAAGTTGTGAACCAAACAAGCTCTTAATTTGAAATTAAAACGAAATCGCTATATACACCCCAATAGACATGGTTAAAAGGGGTTAATTAATTTTTTTTAAATATTAATTAGTCACAAGATTTGCACCTCCTTAAGGGCGTGCATTTTTTACCTTGAATTTGTGGTGTATATAACAACACCCAATTAAAACCAAGTCTATTGGGTAATAAATAAAAAATTGGTTCTAAGGAGGTGGTCACGCAGGTTTGTTAATATTTAAAAAATCGGTTGAGTAGTTAGTATATGGGGATAGCTAAATAATATACAAAAATCTAGGCATATATATAATACTTAAATAATCCACAATTTTATTAATTACTTTGTGATAAATACGATAAAACGGATGGCATGTGTTTCGAGTAGGGGTGGGAAAGTGGGAATAGGAGGTTATGTATGAAAATCGTATTTCTATCACCCGTCCTACATATATTTAAATCTCCACCTGCTTTACTCTATCACTCGCAAGGCCGCAAATCCTTCATCTACATCTAATCCGTGTGGTGGACGAGTGTGGGAGTAATTATTGGATATCCAATTAGACAAGGATGTCAAAAACTTAATTGAGTCATAGATCCAACTATATTAAAAACTAGTGGGCATACCTGTGCTACGCACGGGACTTATATTTTAAATATATATTTTTAATTAATATATTGTAATTTTATTACTAATAAAAAATTTATCTCTACAAGTTTTAATATGTTTATTTATCTTTGAAATTCGACAAATATATTAACTTGGCTCTATTTATCTTCTTACTCACTTGTACACGCAACTCAACTATATAAACAAATTTAGAAAAGGAATGTGTTTAGGTTTAAAACAAATAAAAAACAATATAGTATAGACTTGAAAAATGTTGTAGTTATAGAGGACTTATTTTAAATATATATTTTTAATTAATATACCATCATTGTAGTTTTATTACTAATAATTTTTATCTCTAAAAGTTAATTTTACTATGTTTATTTATCTTTAAAATTTGATAAATATATTAACTTGGCTCTATATTTATCTTCTTACTCACTTCTACATGCAATTTATCTATATAAGCAAAAAAAAAAGCTTTAGAAATGCATGTGTTTAGGTTTAAAAATAAATAAAAATAATATACTATAAACTTGAAAAATATTGTAGTTATAGAGATTTGATCCCTTGACATTATGAATTAGAACTCTACCTATAACCAATAAGCTACAACAATTTTTTTTTATTTTACTACTAATAATTTTTATCTCTAAAAGTTTTAATATGTTTATTTATCTTCTTACTCATTTCTACATGCAATTCAACTATATAAGCAAAAAAAATGATAATTGCTTTAGAAATGGATGTGTTTAGGTTTAAAACAAATAAAAATAATATATTATAAACTTGAAAAATGTTGTAGTTAAAGGCATAAACTAATATAATTAAAAAAAATACAAAAATAGTGTAGTTAAGGAGAATTGAACCTTTGACCTTTATGCATATAGATTATTCATTAACCATTAGGCTAGAACAACCTTTTGATTTTTTATGCTAATTTTTAAAATATATTAGGTTATTTTTTAATCATTTAATAGGTGCAATTAATGGGGCAAAACTCAACTTTATATATATAGTATATAGATAAATAAATATTATTAGCACATAAGGGTGGAACATAATTACATTGAAAAAATATTAGGGTTTTGTAATGAATAAAATAGTAAAATTATAAGTTTTTTTTTTAATTGGGTTATTGGGTGGTTAATGGGGCGGGTTATGTGTGAAAAATCATCACCCACTTCACTTATTACCCGCATCATTCGTCAGTCATCATCCGCGTTTTTTGCAAATTTTCACTCATAAAAATAGTACAGATAAAATGGATACCCATCTCTCATTTTCAACTATAGTTTCGAAAGATCAATGCTATGACTGAGAAGATTGTCCTTCTTTGACACTTTCTCCCTCAAAATTCATTAACAATGAGACATATCTATCAATTCTTTGGATGTTATGTTAAGTGATTGGAACATTAACGCCTACCAACTTTCTTTCCTTGAACTAAAATATGTAAAAATCTCTATTTTCATCCAAATATTATCAACTTTGTACATTATTACCTTAATATATTCAAAAAATAAATAAAGTAGCGAGTAAATTGATGTATACGTGTTAACCGCTAGACATAATTATGTCACGCAATAAGAATGGAATTATTATTACTCCATGGAAGAAGGAAAAGCCAAGTAAATATTAAATTAAGTATACCATGGTCCATAAATAACAGGAAATGGAAACACCGTTCCATCTCACAACTGGGCTCCTGTTTGGCCCAATGAAATAAGTTGGGCCAGAATAAGAAATATAAATGTTCAACTTTTGTGTCACGTTGTGTCAAAGCCCAGCCCACTAAAATGTTGAATATAGGTTGAAAAACTATCAAATTAATCAAACAAATAGCTCAGTTTGCCCACACATTTGCCCCCAAATCATTCATATTGGATCAAATAAAGTGAAACCATCAAACCATTTCCGACTACCCAACAGTACAATCAACTCCAAAATCGCACATCTACCGGTTTGTCCGGTAATTCGGTTTCTCGCTGAATTTTGCCGCAAAATACCCCAAAATTAAAATTTTAAAAATAATTTTAAATACTCGAATAAAATGCATGAGTGAGAGTTGTTAGTTTTGAACTAAACTTAAATCTAGTACAGTATTCAAATCTTGAAAATCTTTAAATCTTCAACTACGATGAATTTAGGACTCTCCACAATATTCTTATGAGGATCTCTTTTAACAACTAGGTTTCTAAATTTCTAACGATGAACAATAGAAACTTAGAAACCCATTTGCTAAAACGTTTTCATCAGTCATTCTCCGAAATCCAGGAGGTTGTTCTATGGGAAATGATTCCATGAACTGTATTTCCTATGACCGAATTGAACTGTATTCCTACTAGGGGTCCATCTTTTAGCAACAGAGGAGCAGTCCACTGACTTATATATAAAACTTGTTTAAAATTTCCATGAAATAAAATTTTCGGGTTTTTCTGTCTTTCAAAAAGAGCAGCCAAACAATATACTTCTCTATGTTTGTCAAATTCCTTCATTTTTTTTTTACCTATTAAACAAACGAACCCAACTTTATTTATCTAATATATGTATAATTTAATGGTTTAATAACATTGAACTGAGGATCAATAGTGTTCAAGTTAACCCTATATGATTCACAATATGATTTTTTTTATATTTTTTTCTTTTAGCTAGGTGAGATCAAGTTGAACTAATTTTAGCCACATAGTTTGTGTAAACCCTACTAGAACTTAGCCAAAGTTTCATGATCGGCCCAATAGTACGTGCAACTTGTTGCACTCGTTGTATCTCGATCTGACACTAAATTATTTCCGTGCAAAATTTATTGCCTGTCAATAGTACATATTTGGCTATGGCTACTACTATACACAATTAATATGTCAGGAAAATTATCGAATCGCATTCATACGCATAGTACATACGTAGCTAGGCCATGTCGTGATCACAAAGGCTCCTCGCATAAGATGCATAAGATGCGTATATGTTCACATGTTATCATACCCGTGTGTATAGTTTCTTCGTAAGAGCCAAAAAAGTGTATTTCCTTGTCGAGAGAGAGTGAGAGAGAGAGCGAGCAATTATTTATTAGGTTGAATATATTCGTTGATCGATCAAAATCTTTTGGGGCCAACTCAATTTGCTCGACGAACTTGAGTAGTTGTGTTTTTTAGTTTGACATACGACGTTCTCTCGTTGATGTGTAGCATTAAACAAGTTGGTCCTTGGCAGGTTTGGGGGACCAACATGTATTGGTGGTCCAATGTAGCATGACTAAGCCAGCCGAGGGACAGAGGCGATTGTGGGCCAATCATCTGTGTTAGGGTTCCTTTTGGGTCGAATCATTTTTATTCTTATCATTTAAAAATTTTAAAGTTGTACGATGGTGTTTCATTTTTTAAAGTGAGTTAATAGTAAATATTGTATATTGCTTTTGCATTCCAAATCCTGGTAGCATTAATTTGTTGTGCTAAATTGCATGCTAGTGTTTTGGTTTGTAAGATATTTTGTTTATTTATAGGTGTAGATGTATTTTTTTTTATTTGAAAATCTATCAGTCAATTACGGAAGAAAGACACGTATAAGGGTATTTAAGAACCATGATGTACACTTTTGTGGCAAAGAGAATATGAGATCATTGGGTAATTAGTTTCATTTCTCGTTACGAAAATGATTATGGTAATTGTTATATGAGTCGAACAGATCAAGCTCGATTCGAACTTATTTACTTATCTAAACAAGCCGAGTCTGAACATGACTTTAACCTTGGTTGAAAGCTCGACTCGTTAGATTTAAGCTTGAATAGCTCGAATTTTATGGAATTTTTAATTTTTTGAAAAAAGCTCGTCTAGATTTAAGCCAAGCTTGATAAAAAAAATAAAGTTCGTTTAAAAATTGGGTTTAACTCGGTACGTTCGAGTTCATATATTTAATAAACAAACCAAGCTTGAACATGTCAAGTTCTCAATCAAATATATAACACCCCTAAAAATATATGACTGGGCGAAGAAAAACAAAACAAAACAAATACACAATAATGTAGATGTTGATATCCTATATATTACCTGCGGCTGCAAGGTAAGTTTGCAACTGTGCTTTCCTACCTTATGAGTAAATTATAACTAGCAAATAATTCCATTCTCACAATAAAAAAAAAAAGAAGAAGCAAATGAAAAGAAAAAATATCGAGTTCGTTTAAAGTTGGACGGATCACTAACCGGGCATTGTTTGCAAGCAGATGTGCAAACATGTGCAAGTCCGATGAAGTTCATTTTTCATCTCAAAACTAATCGACAATAAGAATAATCAAATTTAATTTCTTTATATATATACAAAAAATGTACTTTTGATTAAATTTCTTGTCACAACTACAGTGTGACATATATCAGAAAGACATTTTGTTAAATCTGTTAAATGATACATATGCATATATATCAGGTGAGCTATATATATACACCCAATGCCTCTGGTTGTTACATCATGTCCAGACACCAACTAATCAATTTCTATTTTCTTTTTATTACTTTAAGAAACAAACGTACACTTCATCATTCATTATCCTTTCAACAAACGAACACCAATTAAGGTCTGAAGGTAAAAGACATTAAAGGGAAAAACAAAAACGAATTAATCGGTAAAGCAATAACTTCGTGGTGCATTACCTCAAGCTGAATCGGATTAATCGAATCGACACTGTTGTAGGTTAATTACAGTACTTGAGAATCAGTACTCGAACCAAGAATCAAGAACAGTACAGTTAAAACATTGAAATTAAACTAATGCGCAGAACTGCAACTCTCTGGAAATCGATCGATCCCAAGTCCGGCCTGAAATTAAAAGAATCTGAGAATCAGTGGATGAGAAATAATTAATTAAGGAGATGGATCGGATGTGGAGATCGATAGATCTTAATCTTTACCTTGGAGAAATTGACAGATTTGTGTGTCTTGGGAAGAAATTAGAGAAATTTAAAGCAGATCGATGGATGGAAAAGCTACAGGGAGAGAGCCAGCGAATTGCTGATGCAGCATCATCAAGATTCTCATACAGATCGGAAACCAAATTAATTAGATCTAATTAATTAGATAAGGGATCGATCCATGTGAATCTTGATGCTGCTGCATCTGCAACCGGTGACTGTACGTTTTCAATTCGGCCCTTCTTCAGGTGCGGTGCAGTTAGGGCTTCGATTTGCTCGAGAGGAGAGGAGAGGAGAGAAAGTCAAAAGAAACACCAAAAAAAAATACCAATTTGATTGGGAAGAACACAAAATTTAGCTACATTCTATGGGAATATATATGCCCCAAACCCTAGCTAGGTAGCTACCTAGCTCTTATTTTATTTTCTTATAAATTAATAAATAAATAAGTATAGATAATTCATGGGATAAAGTAACATAAATCTAAATAAGAACAAACTCAGACAAAAAAAAATGAAAAAGAGGAAAAAGAAAGGGGATTAGGTGGATGACGAAGGAAATTAAGGGGAGAAATTGTTTATAAGAGATAAATTAACTAACATTATAAGATTATTTTTTTAGAATATAATTAATTAATGAAACCTTAACTAACTAAAGAATTTGAGAAATAGCAAGTGGGAATTAGATACAAGGATGTGCCAAGAGTTGTATTTTTATAAAACCCTAAAATGAAAAATTATCATCGAAAATTTTAAAATCAATTTTTTTTTCAGCCACAACATAAAATGTACAAACTTAACAAATATCATGCTTATAGTTTCAAGCGAAAGAGGGGATGACTATTCAAACTTATGAAGAGGTTTATCTACAAGAGCTTATCACTATAACTATAGCCATTACCGTCGCTGTCACCACCACCACCATTGCAACCCTTATTAGAGTGGGTAAGAAAGGGATAGAGAGAGGGTATACTAGGTTAGAATGTAGTGTAGGGGATGTGAAGAGTGGCTTGCCCACCTTGTGTATATATACACACACAACTATAGGTTGTGGTGGGGCCAATAAATCCAGGGGTGTTAAAAAAATTTTGAATATCTTTTTTGTACGTGTATTTATCTCAAGAAGATTTTTTAAAAAAATATATTGACAAAAAGTAAAATTTTAGTTAAAATAATTGAAAAAACAACGGTAGAGCAAAATAAATATAAAAATAAAAGCATTGAGATATGAAATCAAGACATTTTATTCTCTCTTCCCTTTACTAACTGAAATAAATAATTTTTTTAGTCCTTTCTTCATTTAAAAATCTTATATTACATTATTATCTCAAAATACTAAATATATGTAAAAAAAAATATATTTTTTAATTTTTTTTCCCCTCACTTGGCTATAGCTCCAGCTATAGAGAGGTATTTGTGCGATATGTTATTGTACAAATCTGGCTACGACAATATTAAAGGCAATTGAGATAGTGCTAAAAAAAATCGCACCAAAAAAAAAGATAGTGCTAAAAAAAGGTAATTGAAATGAATTGAAATGAAACCTTGTATTTTAAATATATTAGATCTGCAAATACAGTAGCTTTTTACATCGGTTTTAGAGTTCAAAAAACTAAAATACAGTATAAGATGAATCTTATACAATAACTAGAGTTTTTAATTATATCGAAAGTATATCTTAACCATATATACAGGTATAAAAATAAAATAAACTCGATATATTAGAACATACACAAAATTTTAACCAGAATCTCGTTATATACGGGTACTTAAAATACAAAATCCCACCATAGATTTAAAAGAGGTTACATAAATGCCAGTGAGGATTTCCTATAACATGCAGGTGCACTACTTAAAATACAAAATCCCACCATAGATTTAAAAGAGGTTACATAAATGCCAGTGAGGATCTCCTATAACATGCAGGTGCACTACTCATGTGGTGGAGACCCCTTTTAAATCATAGTTAGTATAATGTATTTAGCAAGATTTTCACCGTTTGAATAGCAATTCGGTTTTAAAATCTTCTTTGGGATGTGTTTGTAATGTGAAGAGGACAACTGGACAGCGTGTACACATGATGAGTAGTAGTCCTAGGAATCTTTCCAAAGTCCATTCCAATGAAATTAATGAATTAATTAGCATGTACTATAAATAAATAAAATATATATTGTACTAATACTCTTGAAAAAGCAATCCACCGAACGAAAACTCACATGCCTGGCATCATTTACTTCCGGTATTTGGGCATGTGGAGTTTTAATTGAAAATTGATAAAGTAATTGTAAATTATCAATCAATAATAAAAGCTTTCATCATCTCATTTATGAAAAAAGGACATGAGATTATATATTTTTTACCTATATTTCAGATAATTTATACTACATCCGTTCGGCAAAACTTGACGTTTTACTATTCACGCATGTTTTTTTAGGAGATAAAAACTATATAAAATATCTAGTTTTTTTAATAATTTTTTTAACAATTTCGTAGTTATTATTAATAAGTACAAACTTGTTTAAAAATTTTTTTAAAAAATAAATATTTTATATACTCCCTCCGTTCGGCAAAACTTGTCATTTTAGCTTATTTCACAAGTTTTAAGGCAATTAACAAATGTACTAATTTACCCTCAATTATTACCCTTATTTTTTACTTTATCGAAAATTACAACTAACAAACCATCAATCATATCAAGGATATTTTTGTAAAGTAAAGGGCAAAATACCTACAATGACAAGTTTTTTTGAACAAAAATAACACTCTAAAATGACAAGTTTTGCCGAACGGAGGGAGTAGTTTTTATCATTCTAAAAAAACGTGCGTGAATAGTAAACGATAAGTTTTGCCGAACGGAGGTAGTATTACCTAAACCTTAAAGAGAGATGGATAGAGTACGATGGAACAGGTGGAGACCAAAGAAAAGCTGGAGGGGGGTACGTGATTAGACAAGATTTTACCCTTATGAATCTTAACAAGAGTATGATTATAAATAGAACGCATTGGAGGAGCATCATTCATATCAGAGAGGGTTAGAATGGGCCTCAGAATCAGAGGAGTGACAGAGATCATATCCCCATGTTTCTCTCACCACATCATCCCTTAATCATCTTCATTAGTTTCATTTGTTATACTTGTTCTTTTATTTTTTTCCTATTAGTTTATGTTGGTGTTTGACCCACTAGAAAATACTCTCTCAACGTTGTCGAGAAAAGAGTGCATACAATTCGGCCTTTCAGACTTTTTTCCAGCGGGGTAAATTGAAAATGTTGTTTTTGTTGTTGTATTTCAAGTAATTTATACAAGTGTTTAATATAATGCTACAAAATTTAACATTATTTAACCAATCTTACCCGAAATACTGATGAAAAGTGATGATATATATCATTTTTGGTAAATAATATATATGATACCTGGTACTACGTACGTTTAATTATTTCCTTCAATTTGTATCATACTGTATATTATTGGTTGAACCTCATCATTCATATTATTTCGAATTATTTTTTTATTGAAAACTTGAGGCGTTTTTATAATTTAAATTATACATTATTGGATAGAGATTAATATGTTAATGGGTTTAGTTTCATTACTATTAGATCATTGAAAATCTAGTTGGAACTTATTCAGGATTGAAAGTTATTACTTGGTGCATTTTTTTAAGAGTAGTTTGCAAAGTGTCCATATTTTATATTTTATATATTCACACTCTTGGTTTATTCACACACATATATATATATGACATTGGCAATTTGGCATATGATGATCAATAAATTATGAATTTAAATAAAAGATTTGTATTTAAATAAACTCTATTAAAAGCTTACTTTGTACATAAAAGATTAAATAAACTCTTCAAATAACCCAATATAATCTCCTAGATAAGTTTGTCTACAAAATATTAGGGTTGGGCAAAATTTGGGCTGGATTGGAAGTATTACGGTATGGCGCAGTCCAAGAAAATCTAAATTCTGGGTTTCAGTCCGAACCCGGGACCAGACCAGAATTTCTAAGTGAGACCGGAATTGGACCAGATTTTGTTGCTTAAAAAAAAAAGGTGTGCGTGTGCCTGATTGAGATCTCATATTTGACCTACTACAATACTCTACTCCCTCCTGAAGACGCTTCTTCTATTCAGACTTCGGACTTTAGTCACCCACTCGACCACTCTCGTCTCTCACTCAATTTCGCGGCTTCATGTCTCCAATCGACCTTCATCCCTCATGGTTGCCACCTGCCACCGCTGGTGCTTCGCTCCCATGCTTGCTGCCAGTCACACCACCCACAATAAGCTTTCTTCTCTCTCTTTTCACTTTTAGATCTAGGTTTGTTTTATGAATGGAATTAAATTATAAATGAATTTATTTTCAATTTACAAGAACATGGTTGTTGTGTATAGAAATAGGTTGTTGTACTCCCCCCCCCCTCCCAGAAAAAAGGAGGAAGAAGAAGAAGAAGAAACATGGCTCCATAGATGAATCCGGTCCAACTAGTCCTAATAGTTCGCAGACTGAAAAATGGTTTGCCAGTCTTGGACCAGACCAGAATTTCCGACTCAGTACAGACCGGAAGCTCAACCCTACAAATTTTATTCGTATATTTTTTTTGAAGCAAGATAAGAATTCGGTTCACTAGATAAGCCTAGATAAACCGAGAGACCAAACAAGCCGGTAGATGGACTAACCATTATGTATAAGTGAAAGCAAATTACATAAGCAAATGACATAAATAAAATAACAAAAGAAACGTACAAGTCATCCTATACGAAAATCACAAACCAAAGAGACAAACGAAACAATCGGTCAAAGGAATGAAGCACACGGACTCTAAAATATAGATTCATATTAATATTTGACTCGTTCGATATTAATATTTGAGTCATTTTAAATATTAGTTTGATCGATCATTCGAATTCAAGAAACATATATATATATATATATAGAGAGAGAGAGAGAGAGAGGACGGATCAAATGTTAACAACTCTTAACATGTTTTGTGTTAACAAATAATGGTCGTTGGATGAATTAAGATGGAAGGTCAGGATTAATCAATGATTTTAATATTTTTTTAAAAAAACGTGGGACCCGCAGGGAAAACTAAACCACTCTCATACTGCAGGGGCGTGTGATGCATCTTGTAACTGCTCAATTTTGGAAGCACATATTCGTGGGATTTTTTTTGTTTGGTGATTTTCAACAATTTCCTTTTTGAAAAGATCATGTTTAATTATTCTGGGTTGTGGAATCTTTGGAAATCAGTGATGGTTTCATCCAAACGGACGGTGAAGAAGAGGAAGATTTATCAAAGTTTTTTAACTTCATAATTTTCTAAGTAGTCATCAATATTCGGCAACTTTTATCAAATATTCATCGCAGTCACTCAATTATTCATCAAATGTTTTGTTAAAATTTATCAAATATTCATCACAGTCACTCAAATATTCATCACAATCACTCAAATATTCATCATAGTTTTTGTTAAAATTTATCAAATATTCATCACAATCACTCAAATATTCATAACAGTCACTCAAATATTCATCACAATCACTCAATTATTCACAATTTCCCAAATATTCATCAATATTCAACAACATTTAAGAAATATTCATCACAGTAACACAATTATTCATCAAAGTCAAGAATCTTTTCACCAATATTCATATCACGCCCCCGGAGTATGAAATAGGACCTATTTCGTACCAGTGACTCAAATTTCTACAATATTCATATCAAGACAACAAATATTCATCAAAATCCTCTTTCAACTCCCCTTTAATGAAAATTTGCGTTCATCCCTAACCCGGGGCGAAATTGATGGTTCGCTACAGTTGCGTCACTTACAGCCACAAGTGCGACTCTCGGATGAGCACTATTCGTCGGAATCGCCCTCTGATTTTGCCGGAATCGCCCTAGTATGAGATGCGATGAAGAGGGTGAGAGATGGTTGTTTTCTAATCGTCCAAAAAGAAAGCGGATTTGGGTTGGGATATCACGCGCGTGTGTTGGGAGAAAAGGGTAGTTTTTATCTTTTCATATTAAAATTAATTAATTTCGGGAATTAATCTCGTCCTTCCATTTGCAATCAATCAACGGCCTATATTTGTTAACACAAAACACATTAAGGGATGGTTACACATGACCTAACCTCTCTATATATATATAGGCAAGAGTTCTAGTGAAACGAATAATACGGTGTAACGGTGAAACGAATGATATTATGTTATATTCATATGAATATGACATCATGTGAATATTTGAATATTATGGTGTATCAATATGAATATGGTGTTATTTATTTTATGTTATTTGAATATAAATAATATCATATTCATATACCCATATATATATATATATATATATATATATATATATATATATATATGTTTCGGTCAGAACCGGTGTAACTCACTTCGTATATATTAACTGTTGTAGACTTAATTAATAATGGGATAAAGTGCTCCTTATTTCACATTTTAATTTTAAATTCTTAAGATTCCAACTTTAATGAAGAAGAGTCCTCAGCTGCATTCTTTTAGGTTCCATATTATATGCCATGTTTAAATTTAAATTAAATATTCAATTATAATTGATTGGCCACTAATTTTTTTTTTAAATTGGCATAATTTAATTAGAAAATTATTCTGATTATATGCCATATTTAAAGTATTTGTCTTTAGGTTCCGTATTAGTTACTGGAAAATAAATTGGCATAATGTAGTTAGAAAATTATTCTGATTATTGGGACAAACTACAAAGCATGCATGTGGGTCACCTAGATTCCCAAAAATTAATAATTACATAAAATAGTCATAATGGATTGTCCACTAATTTTTTTTAAATAAAAACAAAAACTGATGCTTCTGTCTTGTTCAATAAATTATTATCTTTCCTATCTTATTTTGATGCGAAATTATAATAGTGAAAATCGTTAATAAACTTATCATTAACTATTTATAGAGAAGACGATATTATACCATGATTGATATTTTCACATTTTTTCATTGCTAATAATCTAGCTAGTTTTTTTTTATACAATAGGCAAAAATGAGGTGGTTCTAACCGAGTAGAACGCCATCCTGATCATCCTTGCAGATGATGTTACATAATTTCCTATTAAAAGGGATGTTTGACATAGTACAAGTGTCTATAGACCTAGCTATGAAATCAACTACTCCATCCGTTCCAAAATAAATGTCGTTTGTCTTTTTCTGCACGGTTTTTAAGGCGGTAAAAACACTATGAAATATTATTTTTTTAATTAATTTTTTAAATAATTTCATACTTGGTAGTCATAAGTATAAACTTATCAAAACAAATTTATTAAAAAAATAATATTTTGTATAGTTTTTACCTTCTTAAAATACATGCAGAAAAGTCAAACGACTTTTATTTTGAAACAGAGGGAGTACTCTGTTTGCTCCTCGCGATCGAAAGCAATGTTTGAATTCTACACTCTCAAATTCCACCTTCATGTTCTTGATAAGCTCCATTTGCCGCAATATCTCCCATCTGGGCTTCGTGCTGTCGTTAATGGCCTTGATTACCTCTAGGCAGTCTCCTTCGGTTATGACTCTTCTTAGTCCTCTGGACATAGCTAGTTTTACACCTGAGCAAAAAGCATCTGCTGCTGAAAAATATCAATCACACGTCCTTCACAGTCCATAAGAATCCCACCCACTTGGCAAAAGCCCATGGGTTTAGCTGAGCCATCTACATTAATCTTGTGGGTGGCCCTTGGCGGGTTTTTTTCAGCTGATATTCACTCTCCGGCTTCCTTTTTTCTATTTATTATTGGGGTTAGATGTGGTGGCAGCCTGCTATTCTCTGATTCGCATCTTATGGCTATTTGTGAGGTGAAATCAAGTTTTTTTTTATTTTTGAAAATTATACTATTCCTGATTTCCCATATCGTTTACCAAATAAAACATAGATCTTCAAAGTTGGCCCTGATGGGTTTTGATTGGAAGATTTCGTTTAAAGTTGTGGTAGTGTTGTTGTTAACCATCATAGATTTGCATGTTATCCGTTAATAGTTGGCTATGACTCTCTTGGTAAAAGGACAGTGAAGAAAGAGATGGTTATTGTCTTCTTCATTGTCATTACAGAGACTGCATTGAGCTGGAACTCTGTTGAAATAGCGATTCAGCCTCTCTTTGGTGGGTATTCCATCTTGTGAAATTTTCCATATAAGGTTTTTGATACGTGGGGGGAGATTTAATTTCCAGATCCAATCACAATTTACCAGCATCTGGTTAGAGGTGTTTATCATTTCTTTTACCGATTTTGTTGTGAACTGACCACTCGGGTTGAGTTTCCAAACAAGTTTGTCCTGTGTGTCCCAACTGGGTATTTTGAGTTTAATGATATGTTGAATTATGTTGTCAGGAAAGAGTTGTCGAAGCATTTGCAGGTTCCATTGCTTGTTGTGAGAGAAAAGTTAACTAACTTTGAGGTTGGGATTATGTTGCACTTGGAAATTCTCAAGAGTTTGTTCCTGAATCCAGGGATCCCTCCAGACATTGATCGATTTGCCATTCCCACTGATCCATTGTAATCCTTGTTTGAACATATCACGAAGTTGTAATAGGCGTCCAAATCGACATGAGGGATTTGAGGGTGTTACTTCCATTAGGTCTTCAGTCTTCCCGTTGAAGATATTTTTCTTTGATCAATTTTACCCATATGTTGTCATGGCATGTGTGGAGTTTCCATAGTAATTTCATCTGTAGGCTAATAATCTAGCTAGTTAGATTGATCAAAACCGACAAAAAAAATGGATAGAGTAAGAAAAAAGTTACATCTTCTTTTTTATTATTAGAACTGAAAGTCACATTTAATTTTAAAAAATGTACTTATTACAATCTATATCTTTATATCTATCTATTTATATCTATATATCTCTATCCATATCTATATCTATATAAACTCTTAAAACGAAAAAAAACTTCGCTTATGTGTCAACTTTACATTATTCCTCTCATTTCAACTAATCAACTTTTTTCTTTTTTTTTTTCTTTTTGCCAATACATTTCATCTTTCACATAATTATATTGCAAAATAACTTATATTTTATTTATATAAAAAATTTAAAGATAATTCACAACCTCTATATAGCAGCTATACAAACTTTGGAATATGATATCCCTTGTTTATAAATCTTGATTCCTTTATCTGAAGCATGAAACTTCAAACTCATAGCTATCATCTTATCAAATTCTTCTTTGAATTTTGATATACAAGGATATGTGTGAGATGCTTATCTAGGATTGTAGATGATATGTGCAAATATGAATTATCTATATGCTAAAATTACTTATTAAAAGTCGAGAATAGACATTGAAGAGGCAACTACTCATTTTATATTCAGAATATATAGCTCATGAAATTGTATTGAATATATCATGTTAACAATACATACATCTTATTTGATGACATGTTTTTTCTGAAAGTTTTTTCTATCATGTATTGTTGTTGTACTGTTGCTGCTGCCTGGTTGTTTGCTAGTCAATTTAATTAGGAGCTTTTTCTATCATGTTTTGGAGTTTTCTAATTTTAGTCTCTAATTTTATGATGTGATTAGACACAAAGATGTGGGTTCAAATCCCACATAGGCTAATGTCAACTTATTTGGAAGTTCAACTTTATACCTGTGATTTTCCTTATTTTTTTAATTGATAGCATTCATATTAGTCAACTTATTTGGAAGTTCAACTTTATACCTGTGATTTCCCTTATTTTTTTAATTGATAGCATTCATCGAATCAAACTCAATATCTAGATAGTCTATGTGGGATTTGAACCCGTATCTTTGTGCATGAGCACATCACTTTACCATTTAAGCTAATAGGCTTAAATTTTATCATGCTGAATAAGAGCATAAATTTTATCAAGTGAACTTTCACAAATAACTCTATTTCAACCAAACCAGCTTGAAACAGAAAATAAGAAGATGAGGTAAACATTAGTTACCTAAAGAGCTTCATCTGAGTGATCATCCAAAAGATAAATGCAAAAAGACTTTGACAGAGAATGTCAAAGTGGCAACAAAATCATTCAAAATTCTTCTCAATTCATCATTAGAACTGTCTAATGTCAATCAAACAAGTAATATAGAAATTGAAAGGGAGTTATAGAATGTCTGCATGTTGTGATCTCACACTATCAAGAAAATGATTCCTTGATTTTGGTAAATAGAGAGCGGCCATATAGGGTTTGAACCGGGGATCTTTGGGTACTACCTGTAAGTCCTTTTCAGCTGAACCATTCCGAAATGGTTCAAGAAAATGATTCCTTATACACCACATCATCATCTCCATATTCTATGTTAAAAAAGACATCAAAAGGTTTTAAAAAAAATACCAAAAATAAGGTGTTGCAAGGAATGGTTCAATTGTGTGGTTTCCTTTAACAAATTGCAACAATGGTAACCCAATGTAAAAAAAAAAAAAGTATGACATTAGACAAATTTTCGAAAACAAACAAACTCAAAAACACAAGCAACACATTAGTCATAGACTAGAACAGTGCACAAAGACAAATTTTCGAAAACACACAGACAGATTTTTCACAAACTCGAATTGCAACCCAATTCAAAACTCAAACTAAAAAAAATTTAAGATAGAAACTGCAATACACTCTAAACCCTAATTTAAAATAGCCACCCTCAATTCACATTATATAATTACAAACTAACTAGAGAAATCGAGTAATTCAAACCCAATGACACTTGTAAACCTAATTTTTGAAAAGGGTTCGAAATGTCGACAGACCTGGCATCACCATCAGGAGGATTCTGGTGCGGCCTGCAGCTGCAGTCAGCATCCTGACCGACATGTTCACCTTCCTCTTTCTTCCTCGCGGTGAGTTGTTCCTATCTTCCTCCTTTGTATTATACTTCCTCTTTTCCTTCTTTCTTTTGGTTTAAATTTTGTTAATGGAAATTAACGTTGCTGTTACTTTTAACTTGACAAGGGAACGAGGTAAAACTTCTCAGGAATATCGGGTCAAATAGGCTAAATTTTTGCACACTGCATAAAAAAAAGCCAATAGCTCAAGGGTACCATGTGAAATTTCTGTAAAATTTATGCATATACTCCCTCCGTTTCAAAATAAAAGTCGTTTGGCCTTTTGAGCACATTTTTCAAGCAGGTAAAAACACTATAAATATTATTTTTTAATCAATTTTTTTTAAATAATTTCATACTTGTTAGTAATAACTATGAACTTATAAAAACAAATTTATTAAAAAAAAAATAATTTATAGAGTTTTTACTTCTTTAACATACGTGCTGAAAAGTCAAATGACTTTTATTTTGGAAAAGAGGAAGTATTTTGAAAGAAATTTTTTTTAAAATCAATCATTGACCTATCTTTTTAGGGCCTAGATTAAAGAGGTCAGCACATTAAAATCTTCTTAATTTGATGCTAGAATAGTATTTAACCATACCAATTTCCCATCACATTAATTTTGTGTTAAGAAAAGTTTTTTAATGTACTAATTGGAAAGGAATCTAATAATGACCAACAACCTAGTACCATACCCACAAAAGATTTGTCTTTTTTTCCCCAATAGGCCAATACCACAGGCTGTCCAATAAAACAACCTAGTAGTGCTATTAGTGGTTTTTAACTTTTAGCCCACTCAGTAAAATAATCACAAAAAATAAACAAAAGTAAACTTAATTGAGTTTAAAATAGCTACAAAAATAATTCATCATTATTATCGAAAAAAATATTTTATCATGTATTTTCTCATTAGTTCATTTGCCAATTAAACTCTTCCTTAATCACCCAAATAATCAATTAAGAAAAGAATCCCCGTGGAATTATGGTTTGTTGGAGCTAAATTTATAACATAAATAATCAAGGAAAAAATGAATAAAAAAAAACTGATACAAACTCAACTTTGAAAATCTCCAAAAAGATATACAAACTATTGAACAATTAACTAATTTCAACACGAGATAAATCCGAGCTAAATTTTGGGCCAATTTTTTGACATTGCAACCAAAGGTTTAAAATTTTAATGATATAGAACCACATCATTACATGTTCAAATGTAATTTTTGAAAAAACTAATTTTGAGTACAAATTAGATGAATAAACTACCCCTATAATTCAATTTATACTCGGAAAAAGTTTTTTTTTTTAAAATACACTTTGACATGTAATGATGTGGCGCTAGGTTATTAAAATTCCAAGCCTTCATTTGTCATGTCAAAAAAATTGATCACAAAATCGACCAGAGTTTGTCCCATATCGATATTGATTTAATATGAAATAATTTATATGCATTCTAATAATTTTTAAAATTTGTATTAATATTAGTTCAATACTAATAATCATTTTTCCAATAATTAAGTGTTAGGAATCTCTTTATTTCTCGATGCTTTAATGGTAGGCCTGGGCTCAGTATTGGAGTTGGAAGGGCCTAGTTTTGGACTACTGCAGGGATGGTGGGCCTGGGATTGCTAATGGGCCGAAAGTGTGGATTGGTTGGGTGAATGGCATTTGAGTTGGCATTGAAAATTATTTTTGGTTTTGGCTAGAGAACTAGCAAAGGGGGAAAAACTTGTTCATCGAAGATCATATGGCGAGACAATAAGACACGTTTGGTTAAGAGGTCTAGGCAACGATACCCGCGATGTATTGAAGGATGGTCAAGGAAGACACAAAGGGTCGAGGGGTGCAATGGCATTTGTGTGTTGGGGAAGCGCAAGCAACCAAACACACAAATGTGCTCGTACGAAGGATGTTAGTCATGTATATAGCTTAAAGGTGGGTGTTTGGAGATTTTTGGGGAAGGTAGTGGGTTCGTATGGGGCGGAGTTAATAAACTGACTAAAATTATAAATAGAGTAAAATTTATAAACAGATGGTAAAAGTAGTTAAAAATTTAAACAACAAGATAATCTGCGTATGAGGTACAAAGGTGTTTTAATTGTGGAAAGTGAGATAGGGAGGGTTGTGATTTTAATATAAAAGAAGGGGTGAAACGGTAATCTTCGTAAATAAACACTATAAAGCTCCATCTTTTAGCTTTTTTTTTGAACTCATAATTTTAACTATTTCTGGGTGTTTTTAGGTGTCCATACACATATTTTAACTAGTTAAAATAAAAACAGTCTATTCTAATTATTTTTTAACAGTTTTTTTGTACACCCATATATAGCCAGTATGTTTCGAGATTGTGTTTGTCATGAAGTTTGTTAAATTCTTTTAGTTTGTCATATTGTTTAAATGCTCGTGGATAAGCGAGCGATAAGAAGAATGGAATGAGGTGTTCTTAAATTTAGCATCCATAACACATTGAAAAGTGTTTGTATTAAGGTGAAACTTTGGTTCTATGCAATAGCTCAAAAATATTGAAACATTGAATTAATATGTACTACACATTGTTTTAATGGATATATCCAAGTTTTTATTTGAAGGTGAAGCTTTGCCTATTCTTCATTTCATTAGTTTTTTTTAAATAAAAAATAGTTTAATATATTATTTAAATGGAAAATTAATTATAAGCCCATAATTTTGTTTTGTTTCATTTTGTTATATACCATCAAAATCTTATATTATATCTTATATCCCATACAATACTAAAGTAGAAGATGTTATACCACATGTTGCAACCACATTGAAAGTTTTCTCTTCAAAACCTTTGCCAGGTTATATATTGCCACAATATTGATTTAATTTTGGATTATGCTAACATAAACTTTTCATTGACAATAGGTTGAATATCTTCCAAATTTATAGAATTTGTAATCTCTTTTAATATCTTTTAAATTTAACTAGTTTAAATTTAAATTGATATAGTTGCCAAATATGTTATTTATTTCTTTTACATTTATATTGTTGTAATTGAATATTGGAATTATGGTTGATGCAATATTCTTAATTATAGAGTTATTGAAGGTAATATAATACCATATTTAAATAAATGTTATAATTTTTTTTTTTAAATTTATTTTAATTAACTTCATTTACTTGGGTGAATTATATTCAAAATAATTTAACTATATATTTTTAAAAAGTGATTTTAATAAATTAAAAATTATAAACACTAAATTGGTTTAAATTATTTAGTATTTTCTATTTTCCTTAAGCTCTGAACATAAGCAACTCATATTTTAATCTATACGTTTGTTCTTAGCTTAAAATTGTCGGTCTTTTTAACCTATGCTATAAGGGGATAGATAAAGAAATCACATTTGAAAAATTCCTTAAATCTAATGCACTGACACTAAGAAATCTATATAAAAACGGTTTAAAATATTTATAAAGCAGAAATAATGTACCATGCTCTTCAAATGAAGCTTTTATGAAAAAATCCTGGATGAACCAAATAATATTTGGGTACAAGTAATCAACGACAAATACCTAAAAGGTCAAAGCATTCTATAATAATGTAAAAACGGATCTACTTCTTGGAAATGGTCTAAACTAATGCAAATTCACACCTTGTTCGCATCTGGGCTTAGGTGGTCGGTGGGTAATGGTCAAGACATTAACTTTTGGAAAGATGACTGGGCTTATGAAACTCCACTGCACGATAAGGCTCTTTAAACTATTCAATATGGAATCCGACTCCTTTATGAATGGGGTAGCATGACCTATGAGAGTCGAGGTTACTACTAACACTACTACTATAGTGAATAGACACAGATCGACAAGATGAGATAAGCCCCCAATTACTTACGATAAACTGAACTTTGACGAGTCGGTACTTTCTTCAGGTGCTCCTTCCTATGGATCCGTTATTAGGGACCATGATGGGTTACTAGTTTCTCTTGGAGGTGGCACTTGTGATAATACATATTTTGTATATGCCGGAGCTTCTAGGCTCCGAAACAACATTATAAACGCAAAAGAGTTGGGGATCAACAACCTTGTTATTGAAGGAGACAACTTGACCGTCATCAACAGTATTCTCGGGGACTGCGAATGCCCTTGGACTATTGACCTTCTACAACTCGATACTTTTTTTCTTATAACGTTATATTTTTAGGGACTCAAATATTGTAGGAGATAAAATTGCGCTTTTAACCTACAATAGCTTTATTGACGCGAACTACTGATATGATGATCAAAGACTCCAAGTTCTCATTCAAAATGACGTTAACCTAATTTCGTTTGTTGTAGCTTTGTTGTACTTCTTTCCTCGCATCCAAAGCAAAAAAAAAAAAAAAAAAAAAAAATCAAATGACACACCCTAATCGGACGTTGTCTGCGTGTGCTGACTTGTACATGATTCCTCTTGTTGATGCCGACCTCCATCTCCAACAGTTACCCATTCAACTGTTTTCCTTCTCCATCTCATTCCCATCCTCCATGATTTCTGAATTTTCAACACGTCAAGTTAGTCAACGGACGACTTTGACGCACTCGGTTTCTTTTGCCCCTTTCCCCCGATAATTTCCCCCCCCCCCCCCGATTGTCGATCGTCTTGCAACCTCTAAACCCCAGATTTCGAAACTAGAGACGGAAAATGAGTCCAATTGACGATTCCGACGGCAAGATCGTCGCCCAATTGGCCGGAATCGTGAAGGAGGTCTCGTCATTGCCCGAATGCAAGAACACTTCGAGGTTTATGTGGGCTAATTTGGCTCGGAAAATCAAGCTTCTTAGCCCTCTGTTCGAGGAATTGCTGGATAGAGAGGGTTTAGAGATCGGCGATGCCGAGATTCGAGCTCTCAAATCGTTGTGGGTCGGTTTGGATTCGGCGAAAGATCTGCTTATTTGGGTCAACGAAGCCAGCAAAATCTATCAAGTACGCGCCCTTTTTTTGTTCTTGTTGTTGAATTTCAGTAAGCTTAGATGTAATTTCATTGCGAATTGCTCTTGCTGGATGTGTATGGTTACATTGAAATTGAATATTGGGACAGGTGCAATGAAGGAACAACTTACCGGTTGGTTGTTTTGGACTTGAGAGACATCTCATATCTCACTTCCATACCTCTCAAATTTCGACACATGATTAGTTTATGTTGCTTGCTTGTATATGATTGTTTGAGTGGAGATTATGCTTGATGATATATCAAAATTTGAGATTTGGGGGGGGGGGGGGGGGGGGTGGTGGAATTGGAGATGGTACATAAAATGGAATAGTGTTTTTAGCAGATATCCTCTTTTATCACTTCCACACAGCTCAAATTTTGTAGTGTAAGCTTGTCTTGACTGTTTAAGTGAAAGGTGTTTGTCAATGTGCTTGAATTTGACAAGTGTGGGATAGGAGAGGGTGCATACAAACGGAATATGCAATCCATGTTGATTTTGGTTGCCTTTGTAATGACAAAATGGAAGGCATTTGTGATTTGACAAAATGTAGACAAAAGAGGCTATTGTTGGGGGGGGGGGGGGGTTGTTCGTTTGAGAACCCTTTTGATAACGAGAACCTTCCCTTGTTTGGGAGCAAGGAAGGATTATAGTCTGTGAGATTTATGTTTGATGTCCCATTCAAGGGTTACTATAAGTATGGTGATGTTTTTGCAATTAATGCAAAAGACTGGCTTGGTTTGCAAATCAGCATGCCATCAGTAATAATAATCCTTGGAGTTGAGATCAAATGGAAGCTTGGTAGTCCATAATTGTTATCCTAGAGGTCCTCGCCTTTCTCCATAAAAAGGGCTCTATATTATGAATGTTTCCGATGCTTCCCCTTATAACTTCTTGATAGTGATTCAAGATTGATATTTGCCACATGTAACATGCTAGATTTTATAATACATATCTATATAGATGTATGCTAAATGCAAATGTTCAGACTTGTTAGGGTGGATGCACTATTGCACTTAGTTTAGAACAAAATGCCCGGCCTTGTGTTTTTATTAACGCCTCAAGCTTATCATCAGAGCTGGAAATATCATCTTGTCATTTGCATTAACTTGACCACACAATTGAGAGCCCCCATGGGATCAAGTGGGTTGATTATAGCGACAGACAATGGGAAGATGTGATGAATTGGTGATTCTTAACAGTGGGAGAAATTGTGTAAAGGTTGAAAAAAAATGAGTTGGTCGATATAGATTATCCCGGGATTGAATAAGTTCATTCTAAAGGACCATTCTGCACACGACTAGTCCCTTGTTGTGGTAGCTTGATGATTAGGTCATAGTTGTTCAATGTTTGGTCCCTTTAGCCCCTATTAGGAGGTATTAATGTGGGTATTGATTTGAAAGTTTTGTTGGTCACTCGTTCACATATAAGCAAGACTTACTGTGTAAAAAATAGGAGGAAAAAAGAACCGTGCTGAATATAGACTATAGTTTAGATAAGGGAGACTAATCTAGCAATCTGGAAGTCAGCTTTGAATTTTGAATAGTTTAGGAGGCCTTGAGAAGATTTCTAGATAGGAAGATTTCATAGATGTTAATTCCTTTTTAATTAGTTTTTTTTTCTTTTTACAGTAATCTGTTATGAATACTTGTAAATTGCAATTGTAAATGTTTATCAACTTGCCCAAATAGTTTTTTTTTCCGAGTGTGGAATAAATTTCATGGATGTTTCTTCCCGTGTGACAGGCTGTAAATAGCGTAGAAGTTTCATCCAAATTCTTGAAAACGACAGAGAAAATTGAAGAAGCACTAAGTGAAATTGATTTTGGAAAACTTGGCGTGTCTGAAGAAGTTAAAGAACAGGTACTACTATGTTCCAGTTTTTTATTTGAGTTAACAAGTCATGTGTATGAGTGTATCACTAAGAAATGACTTTATGTACTAATGAAGTTAATTCCATTATTTTTACTCTTGCAGACTGAACTGGTACATGCACAATTTAAACGGGCAAAATGTAAAATGGAACCCACCTGCGAACAATTAGAAGAAGACTTGAAAACGGTGGAAAACGAAGAGGAGCCCAACATTGTTGTTCTGAAGAGATTGTCGCAAAATCTGCAAATCAGGACTATCGAAGAGCTAAGAAAAGAGGCTCCCGCCTTCCATAAAACAGCAATCAAAAGCAACGGAGAAGTTGGGAACTCCTTTGAAATGACGTCTACTATTTTCAGGAAGCTTAGCGACTACCTTCTTACTGTGAGCACCGAATATGATCTCTCTGACGCAGACAAAGGCTTGGATAAGCACAGATCCCCTGTCATACCTGATGATTTTCGTTGCCCAATTGCACTTGAACTGATGACAGATCCTGTTATTATCTCCAATGGACAGGTTTGTAGTTTATATTCAGTGACTCCATGGTAAAATGCATCACTGTTAACCTTTAGGGGCCATCTCATAATAGTCCTCAGGACCTCAACCTTTTGGGTTCGCCTTCATGATGTTTCGTAACCCGCAAGACATTTGATAATCCATTAATAGGAATTTGATAGAGAGATCAATTTTGCAACATTTTTGCTAACTTCAGGACTTTATTGTATTCAAAATAAAGGTTAAACACCTTCATAAGAGGACCCCCTAGTAGTTGAGGACCAAACATGCAATTTATCCAAACTTTTGATCGTATATAACCTAAGATTTCCCCCCTTTCTGTGAATGCAGACGTTTGAGCGCTCCTGTATTCAAAAATGGCTTGATAGTGGACACAAGACATGTCCAAAGACGCACCAGACTCTTGCGCACACGGATCTGATACCAAATTACGTGTTAAAGAGTTTGATTACTCTCTGGTGTGAGAACAACGGCATTGAGTTACCAAACAAGCAGCAAGGTATGTACAGAAGTCGAAGGCCCGGCTTAGACTGTGATCAAGCTACCGTTAGTTCACTAATAATGAAGCTAAGCAAAGGAAGCACGCAAGACAAACGTGCTGCTGCTGGTGAGCTTCGCTTGCTGGCAAAGAGAAACGCTGATAACAGGGTCTGCATAGCCGAGGCTGGAGCCATTATACCGCTCATAGAGTCACTTTCCTCCCCAGATTCTCGGGTTCAGGAGCATGCTGTCACAGCGCTTCTCAACCTCTCGATAAATGAGGCAAACAAAGGGCTTATAGTGGATGCAGGAGCTATACCTGACATAGTCGAAGTGCTAAAACACGGTAGCATGGCGGCTAGAGAGAACGCAGCTGCTACGCTCTTCAGCCTATCCGTCATGGACAAGAACAAGGTGTCGATAGGTTCAGCTGGCGCCATCCCGGCCCTCATCACCCTCCTCCGCGAAGGCACTCCAAGGGGCAAAAAAGATGCAGCGACTGCGATTTTCAACCTCTCGATCTACCAAGGGAACAAGGTCAGGGCGGTAAGGGCAGGAGTCGTCCCACCATTGGTGGGTTTCATGAAGGATGTTGAAGGAGGGATGATGGACGAGGCGCTCACCATACTGGCCGTGCTCTCGAGCCACCCAGAAGGTAAAACCGCTATAGCAGAAGCCGAGCCAATCCCTATCCTTGCGGAGATAGTGAGAACCGGGTCACCTCGCAACAGGGAGAATGCTGCAGCTGTTCTGTGGGCATTGTGCACGGGCGACAGGCAACAGCTGGAGGCCGCGAGGGAGCTGGGAGCCGAAGGTGCAATGAAGGAGCTCGCGGAGAATGGAACTGATAGGGCCAAGAGGAAAGCTGTGAGCCTCCTGGAGCTCCTGCAGAAGCTTGAAATGGTGGACAGCTCTGAGACTGAGGCATGAGTGTTGCTGGTGTTTTGTTAAATCTTCTGGTTCTAGCTGGCTCTGTTTGGAGTTTAGTTGGTGGTTAGATTGAATGAATATGGAGGTATGATTGGGTGCTAAGTAGCAACACTTTGATGAACACTTGGAATTTTGCTTGGTGTAACCATTTATAGGATGCTTAACACTACTTATAGAAGTGTTTATAACTGTAATTAATCTGTAGAAATATTATTACCCCCTCTTTTTAGGCTTGGACACAAAAGGTTAACAATATAAGTATCAATTAACTTCCATTTGTAATGATTATGTATTTTATCAGATTATAAAATGTTTGCCTCCTTACTTTTGCTCAGCAAAAACATGTTTTAGTGAAAAAAATTGGTAACTTAATGCTAAAAAAATTGTTAACGTAAAAAGGATAATTAAAATTGACCTGAGAGAATAGAAAACTATGATGATTATACTCTTAATTTTGGTTATTTCAATTAAATATTTTGAAAAAAATTTAACATTGAAATGCATTGAATATCGCCAAATTTAGTCAAAATATATCATATTGAGGATTGAGATATAGCTTTTTTGGTTCCTTCAATATCACATTTTCATATAATGGTATTTGACTATTTGTTTGATGAAAATCTAATATACAATGTCAATTTTATAATATACGGAGTTTTTTTTTAAAAAAATTGAATTATATTATAGAAGTTTCATTACTAACCATGGTAAATGGGATGAGTTATAATAATTTTATTTTATAAATTTGAGAATTATACTTGAGGGCTTATTTGTCCAAATTGCAAAGGTTTGGGGTTGAATGGGGAATTTAATTTAGGTCTAACATTACTCGTTTAAATATTTAATATTTAATGGGTCCCACCCCACCCATTCCCAAGCTTACAACACATCATCCCGAAAGCATCAAAGTAAACTCCCTCTCTCTCTCTATCGTCCTCCGTCTCCCAATCAAAGCGCCACCACGATGGCGGCGGCAGCGGCGGTGGCCGGCGTTCTCTCGGCGCTTCAACTCTCCCGCACCACCTCCTCCTCTCTATCCCTCCGCAGGAGCTTCCGCAGCATCTCTCCTCGCGTTTGCTCCGCTGTCTCGTCCCCTCCTAGAGCATTGAGGCTTTCCAACTCTCCTTCCAAGTCGGAAAATCGCTTCCGGAAGCCTCCTTCTACCACGTCCTCCCGCACCGGCTCCGCGGAGGCCGATGATTCTCCGTCGTTGCCGCGGATTGTTCGCGGCAGGACCAGCGGGAGTAGCGAGACTCCCCCGCCGGCGCGGTTTCGTCCCTCCGTGACGGATGCCGACACGCAGAAGAGGTGGAAGGAGAAAAAGAAGGCAATAGCGAACGCGGAGAAAGGTGTTGAGGTGCCGAAGTACTCAAAGGCTGCGAGGAGGTTCTACAATGAGAGATTTCGGGAGCCTCCTCAGCGGCTTAGCAAGGTTCTCGCCACGGCTGGAGGTAACATGGAAGTTCATCTCCATCTTTTAGGTTTTAAGTAGCTTTTTGGGCGGACTTCAGAGGAAATTATGGATTTCTATAGACTTCTTAGCTGTGAATTTTATGATATTACAATTGATCAATTTCTTTCCGATAGATATTTTTTTCTGCAGAAAAGACCTATAAATCCTATAATGCAATCTTGTGGTGTGCTACTGAGTGATTCAAAACTGATTGAAAGATAAATTAGATAAGGCATTTTTGTTAGAGCACTTGATTGTTTATTGTCTAGTGCAATGTGGCCTTTGTATCATGCTATTGCTCACCATTAGAAGAAAATTGGCAGTGGCTGCGAGAAGGAGCTGTGAAGAGCTTATATTTGAAGGCAAGGTGACTGTTAATGGCTCTGTTTGCAAGCTACCCCAGGTTAGATAATGGCTATGAATCATTAGATATTCATATGTACTCTAGTTTGCACTGTATTTTGAATGAAGCTTGCACAGCTTTCCTTGTTGGTATAATGTCTAAGATGTTTTCATGTAGTTACCTTCTTTGCTGTGCTATCTGCTAGGTGATTCTTTATGATGGTTGAGGAGAGTCCTTTTAGAAATTTTGGAATATGAAATTTTACAAGTGCTCTGGTGGTATTTCATCTGATAATATGCAGACAAGAGTTGATCCTGCTAAAGATAGCATCTACGTCAATGGGAATCGTCTTCCTAAAAAGCTTCCGCCCAAAGTGTACTTTGCTTTGAACAAGCCTAAAGGGTCAGATATTCGTTCATAACCCTTTTCTCACCATTTGTGTTTGTATTCCTCCACATGCGTTCATTTTGCGTCTCTTTACTATGGCCTGTGAACATTTCTCTCAATTCATATGTTACAATCTACTCGCAGATACATCTGCTCTTCTGGGGAAAAGGAAATCAGATCTGTGATATCTCTGTTTGATGATTATCTAAAAATTTGGGTATGTCTCTCTATTTATGTAGTTAGACTAAAATTGTCAGCTGTATGGATTCCCTCATGCAAGATGTTCTTGTGAGCCTTTTGCAGGATAAAAGAAATCCTGGGCAGCCAAAACCACGTTTATTTACTGTTGGTCGCTTGGATGTTGCTACAAGTGGATTGATTATTGTGACCAATGATGGTATAATATTTCTAATCTTTGGCCAGATATGCAATAATAATCAATTTCTCCATTTTACATAGCTTTTATTTGTCGCTGTCAGGGGAGTTTGCTCAAAAAATTTCACATCCTTCGTCTAATTTAACAAAGGAGTAAGTCTACCTTTGCCTCTTCGACTATATTATTTGTGTTGATATTGCATTTGTACTTTATCAAAAGGATGATTTTTTTTGCCTCATTTCTTATGTTTCTTTCCCCATTCATTAATGCGTGAGATGTTGTTCTTTTCTTCTCATCAACCTACATGAGTGGTGAGATTATATGCCAATATCATATAACATATGTTTTGAGGTCATACCCTCTTTAGTCTGTGCTATTAATGTGAATTTTCACATAACAAATAATCTATCTTTGTTGATACGCCAACAATGGCTGAATGAAGTAGCATATACTGAACAAATCAAGATTAGTCAATTGTGTTATTTGATAAGAGAAAATTTATTGATAGGCAGAAGAATTGTTGAATAAATAGACATGAGTTATCATTCTGGCTTCTTTTTATTGTCAACCATGCTCATGTCTGCAACAATATATGTATTTATGTTTTAGTAAATTGGGGATATATTGTCAAACTTTGCCTTATATTTCAACATGCTGGTTCCTGGAAAGACTGTTGTTTCATGTTTAGGGATAGGGATTGACCAGCATTGTGAATTGTGATTTTTCATCTTGGTATAGTACCAAGGGTTCAGAATCTCGCATAGGCTAAAAGTTCTTGTATGGTTGATTGTTTTTAACAGAACCAACACAGATGAATTGTTGCTTTTTTTTTTTTAATATTCTGGGTCATGTACTCCTAAATGTGTTGCTTGGTCTTCCACTGGTTTTTAGGATACAATGGAAATGATTCAATATGTCCAGGACTCCAGGGTGTATTCTTGATCACTTGTATAGGTGTTTAATGTGTTTGAAAACATCAAATATTAGAAGATCTTTCAGCATTGAGCTTACTTTACCATGTTTCTGGTTAGGCCCGGAATGTGTTGGAGGATCTGTTAAGTTTACCTCTGGCTTTATTGCTCTTCCAAGTACTGCTTTTGGAGGTCTGGTCCTTTCTGACTTGCAATTAAATTTTGGGATTTTGCAATTTCCTCTAGGTATATGGCAGCTGTTGATGGTCAAGTCAATAAGCGGCATCTAGTAGCTATTAGCGAAGGAGTATTTATTGATGGAGTGCATTGTGTCCCAGATTTTGTGGAGCTACTTCCAAATCAGCCAGACTTGCGTAGATCTCGAATCCGGATTGTGGTATCATTTCTATTCTCTAGCCCATCTTTACCCAAACTCTTGCTGATTTGGTATCTATTATCGGGTTCTGTTTTTCTTGTCACCTTAGTGCTTTACATTTTTACCTTTTGCTGGTCTTTCCAAGTGAAAAAAAATATATTCAAATATATCTCTCCAAGTCCATGGAAAGCACTGGACACTGGTAGTGGTACTTAATATTCGAAGAAAATAAAGTAAATAGTGCCAGGATAAGCTGAACAAGTAATACTGACATATAGTATTACCTTGTAGAACTACCAAAAAATTTATACAAAACAGCTATTACTGACAAAGGCTCTCTCACTCACCATCCTATGGAGAATTGGATATGTGTGATTCAATATTGTTCTCTCCTCATTTAAGAAACTTAACTGTTTGTCACTGAAAAATGTTCTGTTCAGTGGAAGGAAATAATTTCAGCAAATGTTTGGAATAAATAAAGGCTTGTCAAAGAAAAATAATGGGCTGTATGTTTTTTCATGCAATAGCAGGCTGCAATTTATGCAATTCAATATAATATGTATCCATTCATTTTGGCTTCAACTTGACCCCCAATACCCTTCTTTGAGCGGGATTATACTAGGTTTGCAGTTACTTTGGCTTCAACATATGATCCAAAGTGCTGCACAAGAAACCTATTTTTTCCAACATGTACGATGATAAGTGCAACTCTCTGCCCTTTTTCATTTTTGTTTTCTGGGCTTTCTTGCTCAAATATCTGCTTTGGGTTTTTGATATTATCAATGTAATGTATAATTGTATATAAGATGATATCCTTAACTGCTTAATACTTCAATTCTTATTTATTCCCTGAATGTTGAGTAGCGAATTGAAATGGGTAGGTTTATCTTTGCATGGTTGATCACCATTCACTAATAATATGTTTCTCCAGCTCTTTTGATTTATAAATTGTGTCTGTTATGGTTGCAACTGGCCATGAGTGAATTTTATCATGAACAATAATCCGAATTCGGTGTTTCAGGTTCATGAAGGTAGAAACCATGAGGTTCGAGAGCTTGTTAAAAAGGCTGGACTTGAGGTGAGTTGTTTAAATTGGATCCAAAAATGCTTTCTATGCACTTTTGTCTTTTCTTTTTGAAATAGTTGATGGAGTTTATATACAATACAGTTCATGCTTCATGGAGCTTGAACTTGCATAGTTACATGCACGGATATTCTTTTGGTAGCTTTAGTGCTTACTTTGCCATCTTGGGGTATCAGGCTGTAAAGGGAGGGTAGATTTCTTGTCATTTCTTGATGATAACTTTTTACCAGTGGATGTATTATGGAATCGATCACTTGAACTGACTTTTATCTGTTTGGATCCATTTGCCAATGGCACTGATGCTTTTAGGTAAGCTTATTATATTCTTATTGCACTTGAAGTGGGGAGTTTTGCAATCTGCCACTATATTTTTTTAATGTCTCTAGGGGATCTAGTTTTCTTTGAATATGCTTTCTTTTGGGGCATCTTAAAATATATCCCTCTGGTCTTTACTCCAGCAAAACCCCAAAAGATCGAAAATATTATCCTGGCACGCTTTATCCCCCATTGAGGTTCCAAACCCAATCCTAAACATTTAAGATGGGTTGAAGCCAAGATGAGGAACAACTCTCCTCATCTTGAAAGCGCTTCAAACAAATATTAATGACTCAATAGCTTCACTTATAAGGAGGAATAATGAGCTTAAATACTTATCTCTATTAAAAAAAGTTCATTTAAGATGGGTTATTTTGATACAAGTGAATGGATACGAATAATCCCAAATGGTAAAGCCTATGTCTAGCTCTTGGATGCTGAATACATACTATTTTTTGCTCACAATAAGAAGTAATTTCGGAAGTAGTCTTTCTTTTTAGTATTTCATGGAAATGGGTTTGTGAACCTTTATCTTCACCTTTTGTTTCTATATTGAGACCTGTGGTGAATTTACTCATGTTGTGTATTCTGGCAGCTTCATTCTCTAAAGCGCATACGAATTGCTGGCTTCAGACTTCCTCCTGATCTTGGGTAATTGATAAACTATTTCCCTTTTTAGTTCATTGTAAGAGCTGTTTTATTTATATTGTATCCATCTGAGGAAATATGTGGGTTGCTCTGCTGGATAGGGCTACGAATTTATGCACACATATTATAGTAATCATATGAAAATGCTATGGTACCTTTTGAGATACACTCCCATCAAACCGTTATTTTCTGGACAAAATACTGCACGATTAGAGATGTAGGGGTCCTCTTAGATTCATTTTTGTCAAAATCCCAAGGAAGGGCGGTTAACCTGCTCGTGCATTTCTTTCTATGCCTCCAATCCTCCATATGTTCTTATTTTGAGTACACATTTCATTAGGCTGCTTTGTGTACCTTTAAAGAAAGAATTGACAGTTCTTGTGAAATTTATGGAGGATCATTTCATTCAGGGATGTGTTACAGATTCAAGATTTCCTCGTTCTTGAATACCCTTTTCCTCATATATCTTCCGTTTGGTTTGTGATTACCACCAGGCTCGGGAAACACGTTGAACTGAAAGAGAATGATCTCAAGGCATTAGGAGGCAAGAGCTGATGTGAGTCGGATTTTTTCAGTGAAAAGCCCAGTCAACTCTGACTTGTTATAGCAGCAAGAGTGTTTGCTAGTTAAATGTACAGTCCGGTGAGTTAAAATTTCTTGCGCGCGATGAAATGCTCGTTGGTGGGCAAGCCCTGTCAAAGCCGAGCACTTTGACTGACAGTAACGTATTGAGCTCTAGCAGATGGTCGTTTGAAGGCTTGGCATCGCGACCCCCAAGTCATGAAAGGGCTGTTGAAAGTTTTATTCATACGCCGAGGTTTCTCGTATGCTTGTATAGAGCCTAATTATCTGACAACAGGTACAATAGACACTTAAACTTGGGGATCGTTTTGTTCAACTCTGTTTTGTTATGTAAGTTGTGATTCGACATTACATAGACAAGGTTTGGTGCTGTGATGCTCTGCTTGCTTAGAAAGAGCTGATAAGATTCCTATAATGTATAATGTGTATGAACCAAATAATCCAGATTATCAACAATCTAACAAGCATGAATCACAAACAACTTCATGTCCCAAATAATCACTTGGCAGTTGAACACATTTTCACCCGCACCTAAAATCATCCGATCAGTCATAACCTAATTACCTAAACCAATCTACATTATACCTAATCCAAAATCCATCTACCCAGCCTAAATGGGATGCGTCACTTAGATCACTATATAATAATTTATACAAGTCAATGTTAAGGTGGTCATTACACCAGATGTAGGTCAATCCTTTAAACTAAATCCACATCCTAACTACCAGCTACTACTACACCGCCCCCATGCATTAAAATATGCAAATTCATTTTTCTTCACTTATTAGTAAACCAATTTCCTCCATCAAACTTCGGGCTAGTTTGGTATAATAAGTTTTGTTAGTCTAGATGAGGGAAAAAATGTTATTTTTTTTTATGAAAATAAGATAAGAGTGATAATGATTAGAGAAGCATGAATGAGTAATTAAAAGAGGAGAAACAAAACCAATTTAATATGAAAAGTTAAAGAGCATAGAGTAATGATTAAATTTTTTAATAATATATTTTGAAATATAAATGAACTACATTAATTCCGTTTTTGTTTACCGACCTCTAGATGTAATTATTTAGTATTTATTACAATCCTTGATAATTTAATTTGCTAAATAAGTCAAAAGAATTTGGACCAAAACCTAGAAGTTGTAGATTGAATTTGGTCAATTATCAGTTATCAAATTTGAGCTCCAATCTATATATTTTTTTCAAGAAACCAAATTAGACAAGCTATTTTGACTATTAAATGTACGAGTCAATTTTGAGCTCCATCTGTTTATTTTTCAAATATGAGTCAACTTTGAGTTCCATCTGTTTATTTTTCAAATATAAGACCGAACTTCCTTATCAAACCCTAAAACTATTGGGTTAAGTCACATTTTGTGTGCAAGTATCTTTGATTCACTAAATGACATTTTTGACATAGTCACACCAATTAACCATCACATTTTTTTTTGTACAACTTTTAAGTACTTGTCCAAAATCGTTTATTTATTTACCAAGTCCACCTTTTGATCAAACCATTGGAGCAGCTCAACAAACACTTACACAACCCTTGCATCTTTGCATTGCATATATATGCATATCCAACATATTTAAATTCACCAACTCCTAAACTTGTTGACACCCAACTTTAATCCACCCTCTCCTCATGGGAAACCGGAGCTCCCGCCGAGCCGGAAAAGTCGTCCTCCCGGACGGGTCGATCCGCGAGTTCGACGAGCCACTGACCGTAGCCGAGCTGATGCTGGAGCACCCTCATCAGGTGGTGGTGGAGCTGAGCTGCAGCAAGCCATCAAAGTCACAAATGAAGCTAGCTAAGCCAACTCCATTGCCTGCTGACAACAAGCTTGATCTTGATAAATTCTACCTTATGATGCCCTTTAGGAGGGGCAAACTCCCCTCCTTTACATCCCAAGATGCCCATAGAATCCTCCTTGCCACGAATGCGGTCTTGAGGGCGCAATCGAAGCTTCCTTCTTCGTCGAGATTGCTTCCTTTAGTCGCTAGGGTTTGCGCCGCGAGTGGTGCAAGTGGGCATCCTAGGCTTGTGCCTGAGAATGAGAATGAGGATGACGAGGAGGACGAGGATTGCGGGTTTGGGTCGGGAAAGAACGAGTACTTGACACGACAAGTTTCGGGTAAAGGGTGGAAGCCGAATTTGGATACCATTGAGGAGAAAAGAGAAGGGAAGAAAGAGTTGAACATGGTGGTTCTTGCTAGTAAAGTTGTGAGGAGGCTTGAGAGTAAGGGCTTGGTTTGGGGCTAATTTATAGTTAAGAGTACTTTGGGTTTGATTCTATGTGAATTGTGATGTTAGTTTCAAGTTTCATGGGTGTGTACAGTGTTTGTTTTCTTTGTGTGTTGTAGTATTAATGTATGTTTATGTAAATTTACAAAGGTATGTCTCAATCATTAGCTTAATCCGAACTAGGTCTTAAAATGTATTTTAATTAGGTGTGACCCCTATGTGTTGGATGATGCATATATCTCGCATCAAGGTTGAAGCACTACATTATACCAATAAAAACGATTTTCTTTTTATCTAAGTGATGACAACAGATCTGAAAGAACTTAAGTCAGTAACACAAAGTGTCACATATGTTACTAACGCTCACCAAATGCTCGTTATAGGGTGAAGTCGTGATCGACTACATAATTGGTTCAAGTCTTCTTAATACACAACTGATGTAGATCCAAGATTGCCCGAATTCGAAATTTAATTAGAACTATCAAACTTGACCTAAAGCCAACAACTTACGAGTTGATAAGAGATTCTCATTCCTTAACCAGAAGTCTTGAGTTCGGTTTACCACCCATTAGTTACCTAAATTTGTGAAGATCGATTGTGAAATATTCAACTGCGACGAATAACAAACTTAGAAAATTTAATGCGGTGGCTTTATAATACATACAAACACACCCTTAATGACGCATTTGGTATCCACAAGAAGGTATCAAATATGAGCATCAAGCATCAGTTTTCGACGATGTATACTTGTTCATAAGAATGGTTAACTTGGTATTAGTATCAAATTGATACCAATCATAAACAAAGCCCTAATTTTGACATCAACCTCATAACTTCAGTGTGAGTCATTCCTTTTAACTTATGCAACCAAAATTTTACCAAATGCCTAAATATCAAAACTACAAGTTGATAGTACAAAAAAGACATCTTCATTCTTCAAATCAAAAGGCAGTGGCCAGATGAATTTTGCAGTTCCAGAAGAGGCCCACTTCATTCCAAGACAAGGCAATGTCAGTTAGTTGCCGTGGGCCCAACCCAGCAAGCCCACTTGAAACTTATTATAAGGGCCCATCAGCACACCAAGTCCGACGCCTGAAATGAAATCCTCCACACAACAGTGCACCACAGTGATAATTTCTGGAAAACTTGTTAGATTTTTTTTCATATAAAAGAAAAAGACAAATACTGGCTCATAGAAAAGGATAAAAAAAAAAATCTTATTTACTTACTTTTTCAGTTCAATAAAAATGTTAGAGAAAGAGCTAAAATATACATTAAAAAAATATTTAATGTTTTCTCAAAAGGGAAGCTCAAGCTACTCTTAAAATTCTAGAATATAAAATTAGGATACGAGTTGTATAGTACTAATTTATCAACACTTTTAAAGCTCTAATATGAATGAGTTTCTACTTTTGTCTTTCTTTCTGATGTTGATACGCTACATTAATTTATCAATTCTCCTATGTTCTCGGTATAAGTAAACCCTTGGTCATTATCGATCTCCATTTGTGCCATTTTGATTTTTTGTTAAGATCAATTATGTCGGGTTGTTCCTCGCAATTTTATTGAAATCAAGATGCTGGATCAGATTAAAATAAGATCATATAATAGAATTATAGGATAGTAAGATCACACCGATTTTTTTAATGAGTTAATATATTTTATATTTAATTAAATATTATGTTAAATAAAAAAACCGCTCATAATGTTGTAAATCTTGAAAAATAAGCTTAATACTCCAACCAATTGTATAATTATCATATATAAAGTGAAAATATTTATATTTCTTATAATATATATTTTGTGAGATTATTAGAATCGTATGTACGATCCGGATCGGTATTGCACGTAATATCCTACTATTTTTATATGTATTTTATTTTTGGATCGTAACATCTTACCTTCAATAAGATTCTACATAAGATTCGAATTATTCTACCATTTTTGGATCATATAATCATTACAATTGTAGAATTAAATCGAAATTTTAACAATAATAGTTCCTCATTTATTTTGTTATGTGCTTTTCTTTGTTTTTGACAATGGTCAATTCATCTTCTATTCTTTTAATCTCTCAATTCAATAAAAAATAAAGGGGGGCTAGAATTTTACGTCCTACACTCGTCAAAATATCTCTCTTTTTTTTACAAATTTTAAATAAATCAACATATATATTATTATATCTTCATTTATTACACTATTTTTACTCTTTCTCGAAAACTATAATCAACAATCTACTAATCATTACAATGACGTATTTTTGTAAATAGATAGGCGAGGGTGACGTGGATTTGGGGAAAGGGTAAAAAAGCAATTAGGGAACCGTGAGAGGTACTTCACTAAACAATCAAGGTAGAGTAGATCGCAATGCTCATGATTTCAGTTTGTGCACTTTTGTAAGTTGGTGTTGGGGGTCAGCCTTTGTGGGTTAATTTTGCGTTGACAACGAGGTGAAACATCATTTCTTGTCTCCTCTTTTTTTGTAATCACATTCTTTGGCACTTCCTCCCCTCCCCTCCCTCCCTATTAGTATTACTCCTCAACCTCACCAACCGAATTTACACTCATATTTAGGCATCAGAATCTACCGAGTATCATTTCCCTTGAGATTTATCTCAATTATTTGTCGTTCTAACCCATTTTTTTTCATGGTTATTAAGAAAGTTATACTCGGTATGTTTTTTTTATGGAGAAGTTAATTATGACAATTTTTTTTATATCTTTTTAGAGTATTTATATCGATTTCCCCAAATTCTTAATTAAAGTTCTCTATTTTTTTTAGAAAATTATGCTCCAATAGATTTCTTAAAACATTCTTTAAAATGGAAAACATAATATAGAGAAAGCTCAATTCCCTAAATCTATAATATTCATAGAAGAATTTAGGGAATATTTTTACAAAATCCAAATTAGAGAAAAATTTGTTTAAAATAAAGAAATTATAAAAAAATATATATATTGGAGATGATTTTAATGTTTTTTCACTAATGATAAGAAGAAAAAGTGAAGTTAAATGAAACCCCCAATTTTTATTTTACTTTTGGGATAATTCAATTTTGATGATAAATCTCGGACACATGATTCAACTATAAAAAAAACTATAATTAATCAAATAAATCGGTTTGTATTGACTACCTCAATCTAATGGTAAAAAAACAAAATAAGATTTGGATTTTGACCGAGTAAGAAATAGCTTAGTGATAAGGAGTAAGAAGGGATGTTATGAGGTCATGTGAATGCCCAATCTTCATCTACGTTAATGTACACTTTCACAACAATATGCGGAGTATAGTTTATACTATAATTTAACTAATATGTCTTGCGGTTGCGGCCATCAGATCTAATTTGCGTGTTCCTTTAAGCAACATACCCAACTTTCATCTACCACGTTAATGTACACTCCATTTCTCATTAATGTTCATTTAATTAATAAAGTTAATTGTTTCTCCCCATTTGACCTTATGAGTTGAGATCCTTTCCTTTGATCACACCTCTACTTCAACCACTTGTTAAAATTCTAAACATTACTACACCAGATGCCGAGTCTGAATACGTTTATCTCAAAATCAATAGACAATGAAAAAAAAACACATCTTAAATTAACTTATATGTTATTCGATGATAATTTCAGTTGTGTAGAAATTTCTACAACAAGAGAAGAAAAACGTCGAATGATTTTTGATCCAATAGTTATAACTTAAATATGAATTAACAAACATGGAAAAATAGTGAGGTTAAATCCATATCCCCAATCTGTACATAAATCAGGTCACCAAATCTGGCATTAATCACTTTGTGAACTGTAAGTATGAATTTTTGATAAACAAATATGGCATTTCAGAGTGTCAACAGATCTAAGAAGATTAGAAATTGAATCATAATACAGTATTTCTTAGCCAGGAGCTAACCATAATGAATACCAATATTACAATATAAATCCAGCGAGAATTGGACAAGCAATTGAAATTATTAAAATAAGAAAAATAAAATACAAATTCTGGATTGATCTTCGATCTGAAGACATTAGCAATTTTAACATCTATATGACTAGCTATATGTAACAGTAGCACATACAAATCTGGCAAAATAAAGGGGGAAAAAATGAAAAAATTTATAGCTACATAATTTATATTCCCAATTACTTATGCGACATATCTGATTCAAGGATGAATCAAAAGAAGTAGAGATATCCACAGGCGAGTTGAATTCACAGAAAGCCTGATCGATCGGGAATTGAAGTCAAAATCCACCGCACCGGAAACAAATTCATGTAATCACACACTTACTCCTCTTGGCGAGCCTAGAAACGAAATCGAATCCGGATCTGAGGAACTCGTCGACCTCGTCGCTGTTGACGAACTCAACAAATTCCGGCATCAGCTTCCTCTTGCACACCGGCGGGCGTATCTTCTTCCTAGGCGCCGGCGGGGGGCTGCTAAGCTCCGGAATTCGGTGCTCCTCCGATCTCGGCGTCCGGCACGCCTCAGCTTCGCCGTCGACGGATTCTGGACCGTTCTCCGCCGGAATTGCGGCGTCTGATCCGTCTAAACGGCGATCCTCTTCGCCGGTGGAAGGAGATCGGCGGGTGATCGGTCGAGAGGCCGGGATTTGGATGGGAGGGAGGTGGAATTTCAGATCGGTAGACATGGTGAAGGAGAGGGAAATGAGAGGGAGGGAGGGACAAATTTGGGGGTGTTTGTTATAGAGAGAGGAAGGCGTGTATGGGAAGGTAATATGGGGGGTAGATCTTCTTTGGTTTACGGGCTTTTTTTATTTCTTTTCATTTTTATATATCAATAATATAACCAAAATAATACGGAGTATTATATACTACTGTGTTTTCTAATATTTATCCAGTACAAATTAAAAAAAAAAAAGATTACAATAGCAATTACAGAAAGTAAACACCTTAGTAATGTAAATCAAAATAACGTAAATCTTGTTAAGAAAAATTTTTTATTTTATGTATTTTGTTATCCATTTTACAAAATTGCCCTTATAATGATTTGATAGGTGTTAATTATAGTTTTCAAGAAAATAAAAAAAATAGAGTAATAATTAGGGGTATAAGTGTATTTTTATTTATTTTATTAAAAAGTGTTTAGATTTCTAAAATGACAAGTTTGAATTAACGGATGGAGTATCTTTTATTTTATTTTTTATTTTTCTAACCTATGTCCATTAAATACATCACATTAGAAAAAAATTCCTAAAATTTGATACTTAAATCCTAGAAAAACAATGAAAAATATAGTTAAAATGTATTAAATTAGAAAAATATTTTTAAATTTAGGCTTTTAACCTATGCCTCAAATGCATAAGTTACGAAAGCCTATTAATTTTTTTTTTCTAATGTATGTCCATAAGATACCTATTAAAAAAATCTATATTTAGATTTAAAAAAATATATTATAGTTTCTTTTCATTAATTAAATTTCTTTTAATTTTATTTTTAGTGTATATTAATCAACATATATTAAAAAAAACGATTCCGTCCATTTTAAAATACTTGTCATTTTACTATTCAAGAAATAATGTTATACTCCCTCCGTTTGCAAATAAATGACTTTTTCAAGTTAGACACGTATTTTTAGGAGGATAAAAACTATATAAAATATTAAAATTTTAATTAATTTTTTTAAATAATATTATACTTATTATTAATAAGTATGAGTTTATAAAAAAATTTATTTTAAAAAATTAATATTTTATATTATTTCTATCACCTTAAAATATATGCATAAATAATAAAAAATCATTAATTTGTGAACGGTGGAAGTAGTTAGTTGTAATTAGTACAGTATTAAATTATTAAAAAATAATATTTTAGAGGAGTATAAATTTTCCTATTCTAAAAAAGCGTGTTAAATACGGAGTATAAATTTTCCTATTTTAAAATACATGTGACGTGTGGAAGGGCTAGTAAGGACTAGTTGCTTTTTTGGACAGCTCAGCTTACGCCAAGACGTTGAAGCCAAAAAAATGTACTGTAATTAAGAAAAATAATAATACTCCGTACTAATTTCTAGGATTATAGCATTGATAAGTTTAATACGAGTTTTTTTGTTATTTTTGCAATTTCGACAAGGATTTTCATTTATTGAAAATAATACTCCTTTCATTAAAAATATACGTTTTTTTAATATTACATTTGTGTTTGAAAATATAATTTCTTTTAATTTTTTTAATATCTGGATATGAGAATTCTTATTTTTCATATTTTTCTTAAATTTTATTGATTGATAAGAATTGTAAATAATTAATGAGAGGTATAAATGTAATAAGGTTTACGATTTCTTTAATTTATACGTAAATGTTTAAAAAAATTTATGTTTTTTAAGCAGATGTAGTAATTTAATTTAACTAAAGTACCCTTGGTCTCTTATCAATAACACTAAAGTCTTTCTCGTAATTTACCATTTTAATTACACCATCCTCTCGAGCAAATGACAAAAAGGTTTGAGAGTAAAAGAGTCAATATAATCACAATTCAATAATAATAAACAAAAGACTAGTAGCTTAATTACCTTGATGGGTAAACTTGAAAAATGTTGTTTAGAAATATTTTTCAAACAAAGTTACAAGCTTAGATGGTCAAATATGGTCGAAGGGGGGTATAATGGTTTTTTAAACGTGTGTCTTTTTAAATATTTTAATTTGATAAATACTTTTTTAGTCGGATAAATTAAAAAAATATGATCAAAATATTTTTCTAGATTATAAGTTTTTAGTTTATGTCTTTAGTCGTTTCACATAAATACATTAATTTAGTCATTTGTTAAATATTTTTATAGGGTTTATATATAATTTCTATTTAGGAAATTTCAACATATTCTCCAAATTCTTAAAATTATCCATTTTGAAGAAGATTTTGACTATTTTGTTTCAACGGATTCCTCAAAACATTAATGAAAATGGAGAAACTGGATAAAATGATAAAAATAAAAAAAAATAAAGTCACATCCTCTAAATCTAGGGTTGTTATATGATCTAGTTAATTAGTTGGAACCTTGTTCAAGCTTGAGTGGAGTGTTAACACATTTTTATACTCGATTTAAATTAAGGCTCGGTTCGACTCAAACTCTAATAACTCAAATCAGTGGCAGATCTAGAATTTATTTTTGGTGGGGGGAGCGACTAAATTTTTCCCTAGAATTTTTTTCCATGGATGTATGAAAATTATTTTTTTTTGTTGAAATCTATTAGAAAATCCCTTAAATTTGTGATTTAAATATTTATTTTTTGTAGAAAAAAGTTTTAATAAATAAAAATTATATGTTTAAATATAATGAACAAAATCTTAAATTTGTTATTTAATTAGACATTTTTAGTAGAAGGAAACTTACAGAATTAAAAATTGTTAAAAATGAGGCTAATGGGATTTGAACTCATGACCTTAGGGTAATAAATAACCCTCATTAAGGTAAGTTGTCTTTGTAATTCATTACTTCTTTTACACTCTTTTATCTCTAAAATTAATAAAAATTAATTAAAAAATTCATAATTTTTTTTATAATGTTTTTTTTTTCTGGGCTGAAGGGGCTTCAGCCACCCCGAGCCTTATAGATCCGCCACTGACTCGAGTATTGTAGAATTTACAACATTTTCAATAACTTGTCCAGCATAATTCTGAATGATGCCACCAATTGCCAGAAGGTTTAACAAAGTCATCTATAATTATTTTGTAGAAGCCTTTTTATGTTTTTCCCCACTTGGTAATTTATTGAGATTTGTTGGATAGACACAATTCGATGATCCCTTTTCCATAAGCTCATCTACAGATTAACTTGAAGTAATCGAATATCCTATTTGAAATAGTTAACTTATGATCTACTTGAAGTAATCGACGATCCGTTTTCCATAAGCTCATCTTCAGGGAGACCAACAGAGCGGCTGATTGATTCACTCATCTGGCTTTGGAGCCCGACTCGTCGTCCTGGAGTTCTAATTTGGAGTTTCAGACTCGTTCGTAAGGACGCTCTTGAATGATGGTACAACCGCAGTTGATACACCCCAAATTTTTGTATGTATCAAAAATATATATATATATATATATATATATATATATATATATATATATATATATTGAAACGAATATATATATGATGTGAATCAGTGAATGTGTTATTATTGTGTGTAGATAAGGTTGAACATTAACTCTATGATATACATGTAGGTTTAAAATTGGCCTCACAAGTTTACAAAGAATGAGAAATTTGAAATAAAATACAATGACTAGTCATAGAAAATGATACAATCTAATTTAATCATTACAAATATTTCAATGGTGGAGACCACCTTAATTATCCACTTGTAGATTTTAATTAAAACTCACCCAGTTTCTTTTTATTTCAACATGAATGTTGTAAATTGTAACCAATATACACTGATCGATCTATAAATCAAATATGGTTGTTAAATAATACTGCTGATAAAGTTGTTATCGTGTATAATATCTATGTCATCAGTGATATTAAGAATGATAGTTCTCATTCAAAAGGATATGTATTAATCTAGAGTGGTCTTCTACCCATTTATAATACTATTATGTATTGTAATCACATTTTAAAAATCAAATGGTTATTAAAAATAAATTGAGGTATATCATTAAAAATTGATTGATGTTGAATTTTTTCATTTGAAACTTTCTTTGATGTGCTGTCATGAAAAAAAAACAGAGTAAATGGTTTGTCTAACCTATATGCTAGCTAATTCACAGGAAGTTGATGGTCTCCGGTGGGAGGTTGTGTGATGTAGACTTGAAAACTCGGGTCGTGGGCATGTTGAGGTTGTCGATGAACGATTGAGAGGCGAGACAAAGTGGTGTGTGGTGCACATAAAAGATATCATCCAAGCTCATCGTGACCAGATCGAGTTAAAGTCGTCTCGAAGTCATGTCATCGGCCATTGGAGCTGTGGGAGAGCGGAGGGGTTTGTTGCGCATCCCTCGCTGAACATTGATGGAGCGCGCTTAGGCCATTTTGGGAATTTCGATAAATTCTTGTACTCCTATTTTTTAATCCAAAAAGTACCCAACTGGCTAACTAACCGAACGATCCCTTCTGTTTGTTTCGAGGGATTGCTTTCATACTCCATCCGTTTGACAAAACTTGTCATTTTAGCTTCTTTCATAAGTTTTAAGACAATTAACAAATGTACTAATTTACCCTAAATTATTACCCTCATTTTTTACTTTATTGAAAACTACAACTAACAAACCATCAATTATATCAAAGACATTTTTGTAAAGTGAATGCCAAAATACCTATAATGACAAGTTTTTTTGAACAAAAATATCACCCTAAAATGACAAGTTTTGCCGAACGGAGGGAGTAATTTCATTGCTTGGTTTTCTGGTAATTAAAGTCTAAAAGTTGATTTGAAAGATAATTAATTTAGACGGTTAATCCGTCTGTTAATTTTCCACTCTCTTGATTTATCATACAACGGATTGTCGGGTATATATACCCGTAGTAATTCTTTACTTGTGGTATTAAAAAAAAATTGACAATTTACTCCCTCAAAGTTTTAGATTTTAACACATTAAAACATGAGTTAAAAATTATATTAAATTTTTAATATTTTCAACTTAATACTTATTGTGGATAAATATTAAGTTTTCAAAATAATTTTTTTTTTATTTTATATATTTTTACCTTATTGAAATGTTTCTTAAAAGTAAAAATCTCTTATATTGTTTAGGTGGGAGTATATTAAGTATATAAAGATCCGATCAAATAAAAAAGCATCCATATATATAAGAAACCATATATAAGAAAATAATATTAAAATAATACTCCATCCGTTCGGCAAAACTTGTCATTTTAGCTTATTTCACAAGTTTTAAAACAATTAACAAATGTACTAATTTACCCTCAATTATTACCCTCCTTTTTTACTTTATCGAAAACTACAACTAACAAACCATCAATCATATCAAAGACATTTTTGTAAAGTGAAGGGCAAAATACCTATAATGACAAGTTTTTTTAACAAAAATAACACCCTAAAATGATAAGTTTTGTCGAACGGAGAGAGTATAAAATAATTTAATATTGAAAAATACATCCCAAATAAATTTATTACACTATGTCTCGGGAATAAGTTAGAGAAAATGCAATTAATTTAATCTTGAAATTGGAAATCACCACTGTGATCATCTTTAACAAATACGGAGTACAGTATTTGACAATATTTGTTGGTAGATCGATGTGGCAGTGGCAACATGTGAACCATGCATTATTTGTTTACTATATACTCCGTACTCCCTAATTATTTGAAGCAAACACCTCTTAATCTCTTATTTTGGTCAAAGGTCGATCTTAATTTTAGATTCTCTACTTGGTTTGCTTTGGTTATAATTGAATTATTAATTATTAATCTCTAGATTATATATAATTTACAAAGTTTAATTAATGGAATCACGAGCTGATTATGTGAGTACGTTATTGACTTCATTCAATTTATGTATATATACATACACACACATGAAATCCTTCTAAAAATACAACATATCAATAAATCTATGTTGTATATTCACACATATGTCCATTTACTCGATCTCAAAGAAGATTGATAGATACGGGGAATTTGCAAAATATACATAACACTTAAAAATTAAACTTAGGCTCCTGAAGTTGATGGGTTAAGTAATTAATACAAATTAAGTAATGAAAAAAATATTACAAATTATTGAGAATATAATAAGAAAGCCTCTAAAGGTATAAGATAAATAATTGTTGAAAATATTAATTTACAAGTTTATTAAAGCTTAATATTGTATTAACTTTAGCTCTTTTAAATTTATATAATTTGAAAACCAAAAACTCTAAAAAACTACTCACTTTACCAATAGAACCTTATCGAATTAAACATATGTATGTATTTTTTCTCTGAGCATAAACTTAATAACAATATATTCAAATCAGCATAACTATCAATTTTTAGTAAAATGATAAATTTTCACTGTTCATATCCGTCAATATATACAAATGTGATTGATTTAAAAAGAAGATAAGATTCTGTCGTAATTGCACATGACACATGGCAGAACATCTAAAGCATTGTAGCAATTCACAATCCAATAAAAATAATCCTAATTTGACCAAAAAAAAAATCCTAATAATGTTTACAATTAAAATTTTCATATTTAAACATGCATTTATAATTTTCTTTATAAAAAAACCTTCTTCATAATACGGAGTACTATAGTTTTTTTCACTTCACCCGTTTTTATTACAGAAATCTTACAACCGATCAATATATATACGGATGTGATTGACGCCAAACGTGATAAGGTTCCGTCGTAATAGTACAGGACACGTGGCGCACATCCAAAGCAAGCAATTCACATGGCAAGGAAAAAAAAGCAAGTGCGCACCACGCGGCCGAAACCGTCATGTCAAAAAGACAAAAACGCCATTGGCCAGGGCTGAAAAGTGTGCCACGTCAGCGCGTGCGGGGCACGCTCCAGGCGCGCCGTACTCGATTGGCAGGAGAACAAATCGGATTTTAATTTCCTTTTAAATTTTGGAGGGAGGAAAGAAACAAAAACGGAGAGCATAGGATACCGATTTGGGGATCAACAAGAAAACAAAAGAGCCATCTTAACCACCGAAAGAGATAACGTGCTTATAATATATGAGTATGATGTATATAGAAAGGGACCAAACGCCCCCTAATTATATAAATTGGTTTTTTCTTTTTTCTTTTTTTTTTTTGTCAAATTAAATTAAATTAAAATGGATTGGTTCACCAAATACCAACACCTTCTTCATGCATCTTTACACGTGAAATGTTTGTTTCGTTTTCTATTTCACATCTCATTGATACATCCATAATACTAATAATAATTTGAAGTTCAATTTAACGTCGATGTAAGAATTAACTCTGTTTTACTTTGATTGAACGTTTATATAGATTGTTGTAGAACAACATTATTGGTATTTTTTTTTCTTTCAGAGAGGGAATTGACTGGTATAAAATTAGTTTTTTTTAACCAGCCCCATTTATATATTTACCGTTTCAAGGGTATTTTTCTTTCATGATATATTGAAAGATTTGACTATAAAAAAAATTAGAGTAATTTTTTTAATTCTATAATCTCTTTTTTAATTCGACCGTTATAGGAAGATTTGGGGGCAAATATGGCATTTTTGTGAAAATATATGTGGCATCAAAGTGGATTGTACATGTAATTAGAGGGTTATATTGGGATAATGTGTGTAATCTTATACTGAAAAGTGAAATTATTTAACAAGGAGGAAGAAATATATTGAGCACTTTTTAAAATTAGGGGTATATTGTGAACTTTAGAAATACCTTTAGAGGTACCATGAATAATTTAAAAGAATTGTGGACACAAAACGAAACATACAATAAGTTAGGGCCTAGGGGGTATCGTATCGTAAAGGAATTTCCCAAAAAAGTTAAGTGTACTTGATTTCCCTGAGGTATCTCCCTATGTTATTAATTGCTGTTCTGCATGCTTCGTCGTATTTTCGAGATTGCATTTTAGGATTTGTTAGTTTGTTGACCTTTGACAAAATTTCCAATGCCTTCAAACTTACAACTTCTCAAGTCATTCAACGTTCAATGTCCGTTTGCTTAAGAATGAAAAAGGGAAGATAATTGAAATCAAGCAATATATATATATCGGGACCAGAAAGTTTTAAGGGGAGGGGTACAAAAGTACTACACAACGATATTGAGAAAAAATCTGTAAAACACACAACGTGTTCGATATTATAAACTAATGTCAAACGATATGACAAACTAAAAAATTCACTATTTCTAATTAGAGGTCTATACTACTAAATAAAAATGTGTTATTTTTTCTCATTAAAAAAATAGAGAAATATAAATAAATAAACATACAGCCAAAGAAAACAAAACTAACAAAATAAGAATATAAAACACAATAAATAAACATTGAGTCAATATTTAACTTGTTGAATTCTTAACATGTAATAGTAAAATATAAAAATTTAAAATTGTGTAATTTCTTGGCAAATTATCAAAATAAGTAATATAACCTATGATTTCGAAGCTCTCGAGATGAATTATAATACATGAATATCAATTTAAGTTAAATATAAAAGTATCATAACATATTGAAATAAAATTAAAGTGATTAATGCACTTACAATTTTCAAATATCCATAACTTTTTACTTAAATGTTAGATTAGGCGTAATACATGTTAATTTAGTAAAGATTCCACTAGATTAAATAATTTAACCAAATTTAAATATTTCTTTTTTAAGATTCGCCCGTTTCTATTAAGGGTTTTCTTTCCTAATGTCTATGCCCTTAGGCATCAGTTGGAAAAATTGACAACACCGTTATTATAATTCATCCGAAAGTTTTAGAGCTCGTTTGGTCGACAAATGAAAAACCCAGTAAGTAGGAAAACCTAGAAAGTAAATAAAATATATGTGATTGGTTGGTTTTTTTATCACAGAAAAATCCAAGAAGTTAAATTTTCCATTTTAAAGGAATTTAACTTACATACTTCCTCCTAGGTAAGTTGCAATTCCACCTTTCATAATTAGAAATTTCCAATTATCTTATTTTAATTCCTACCATCTAAAATCCAACCAAACATATTTTTTCAATTCTGGAAAAGGGCAATTCGTGGGAATTCAATTCCTGAGAAATAACTTCCGGAAAATTGTTCTTCTCGTATTAAAACAAACTAGCCCTTAGATTGAGAAATCCTTTTTTTATATGTTATTTTTTTTTTCATGTAAAAGTGCATGTTTAGGTAAAATCCTTTTTTTTTTATATATATTATTTAGTATTTAAGATCATGATGGAATAAAGTTTTAACACATTCCATTGTCTTTTAGCAGCTACTAACCTAGTAGTTAGTACCCATTCTATTTCACTTCCTTAGAAAATGTGAAGTAGACAAACCTCTTGAAAGCAACTCATTAGTTGATTTAGATTTCGTCTACAACATAATTAAAGGAAATTATTTCTTTTTTTAGGCGGGAATACCTCCTATTTTGAATTTAACATATAATAATACAGAACAAAATAAATGGGCAGCATTGTGTGTTTTATTTGTTCCTTAAAAAAATATTATCCATTTGTCACCATTATTTACACTATCCGAAATTATTATTATTATTATGTTAAAGCTATAATGCCTCAAAAAATAAAATAAAATAAAATAAAAAAAGAGAGAAAAAAGTAGTGCGCACCTCGATTGAGTTGTACTTGTAAATGACTCTCATTATAAGTATGAGATTTTTACCTTACATCGATCACTTTTTTTTTTATCTCATGACTTACAACTTTTTACTTTTTAAATGCCTAAAAACTACTCCAAATGTCATTATTCACAAAAAGTATATAAAATATTATTATTATTATTATTTTCATATATAATTTCATGTCTATCAAGTAGGAAATTAAAAAAATTATAAAAATTAATATCGCACACACACAACACACATATAATTTAAAAAATGTATCTATGAGTAATAAATGACATGTTTTACTTAAGGAGAGTAGAAAAATTGAGCTAGAATATCCATTCTTCAAATAAAATCATTTTAATCTGCCAACCCAAATAATTAACATTTCTAATCCAGATAAGAATTAAAAACAAGAATAAAATTTAGTCATTCTTTTTAAATTTTATCCAACTCACACCTCATTAGTCCTTGCAATTAATTAACATGTATAAAGGCTAATAAACCGGTTGTTGAAATGTTGGTAATGAGCAAGTCCAGCTCATGAAGTTTTTGCATCACTTTCTTACTTACAAAAGTGGACACTTTTAACTTTTTTATCCATAAAAAAAAAAACCAAGGTAGGTCGGTAACTAGTGTTGGTTAATTAGTTGGTTAGCTTTTTTGACCGTTACAACTCTTGAAACCCAACCCTTTATTCCTTGTGTATTGTGGATTACTTACCTTTTCATGCCTTTTGGGTTGGTTTCAGTACCTTCACTTTCACGTTTAGCCCTTTTTTAAGAGGCACAAAAGATGCAAAGGTGACACACTTCATGTTAACATGTCCTAATATTCCTTGCTTGTGTGTGATCATCAGTTTCATTACATACTTCCAACTATATGCCCTTTTTTTTTTGATATTGATAAGCAATTCGGTGTACGACTGGTAAAAACGAGAGACCGGAAACAAACAAGCCGGTGCAAGGAGAAGTCGGACAAGATTGACAGCATGGTCGAAGAAGGATCTCCATCATCACCGAAAACCAGATCCTATAACATTTGAAACTCAAAGACGACGCAGATTCATCACACGAAAGCACAATGACCTACAAGCAAGAATGACAGCAGGCATGGCAAGGCAATGCCTTTCAATTCAACTGAAGATTTTTTTTGCATTTACATTGGGGAAGAGGGTATTTCTTATCCATGAGCACACATCCACAATGACCGTCCTCCAACTCGAAGTGGCGACATCAAAAATAGCCTTGGCTCTTCCCGGGCTTTTTACGAGCTAAGACATCTGAAGATGGCTATGAACTACTCGAGATTGACACGAAGTTGCACTTCAAAAAGACAAGAAACATGAAGATCGATGAGGGAATACACGGAAGAATCAGCACCATTTTTATTTACCCATCAATGAACAAGAATCAAGAGAATAACATGTTATTCCGGGTTATACACTAATGCATATTTGTGCTTTAGACACCAAGAGATGAAACCTGACAGGAAAAGTTACCTACCCCCTTTCCCAGTCAGTATGAACCAACGATAGGCATCTGTCATTCTTTTTCGTTCCGTTATTTTTCCATTCCCCTCACGCCATCTGGAAGCGGTTACAGCACGGAGTAGGCCCGTACAACCTCGACAATTGGCGCCCGACACAGTGGGCACTTTCCATCACCACGGACCAGCTCGTTTGCACACTTGAAGCAAGTGCACATGTGCCCACATCTGCAGAGAAGCACATATATGTTAAAGGCAGACCATCATATTCATGTGACTGGAGATCAAGGGAATTCCAAATTTCCCCAGTTGATCTATATCAAATTGTAATGATAAAGAAGGGACTAGATCTGTAAATTTTACCGATACAAAAGGGTGTCGATATGGTTGTCACAGCAAACACAACATGTTCCTTTTTTTACATGCCCCCATTTAGATCCGTCTTCTGATGTTCCAGCGGCCTTACCTGGAATGCAAGTTCAACGTCAAAAGCCAAGAACATGCCATCCAAGAAAAACACCTTTAAACCACATGCAAATACGTTTGTGCAGCCTCAACAATCTTTGACTGAACATTTTCTTTTCTAAGCTAAGCTGAGAACTAACTTACCATTTTCCCCAGGTGATCGATTCAGAGCTGCAGATACCTCCTGCCGAACAGATCGATGCAACTCTAGTTGCATGTCCATACACGCCTCCAACATCCTCTGCATGTGATTCATACCCTGCTGAAGCCTAGCCACGTCTGCTCGGAGGTCATTAATCATTTCCCATTCCTGAGCAATCACATATAATACTTAAAAAATGATGAATGTCAAGCCTGAGTAAAAACCTCAGGCAAAATATACAATATATAATGTTGCCAGCCTGAATAAGTCATTATTTTTATCGTAGGTTGGGCATCACTCTTTTTTTATGCCAAATTTGGGTATCACTCAAGGTAGAACTGCAATTATATGATCCCTGGATTTGATAACCAGTCATACTATTGGAATGCAGATATGTATCTTGTGGCAAATATTATGATACTCTGAGAACTTGAAGCCTGCAGAAGAAACTCTTAAAGCTAGCCCCTATACTTCCTACAGGAGCTATGAAATAAACAGCAAATTCATTTAACATGCTTTGCCTCTCTTTTACCCGAGGTCATGTGACAATTTCTTTTTCCCGGCTTCCCCAATATACACAATATTTTCTTGAATGAATGTCTGAACATCTAAAAGAAGTAGAGACACTCAATTGTCATGGTATGTTCCTTCACTACCTAGTTCTAGACTTCTAGCAAAATAATGAGCATCATACCTCTCAACAATGCAAAAAAGCACTATAACAGGCTAACAGCTCACCAGTTCTGAGCGGTGCATGCCATGACGAGGCCAGTGAGTATGGCGAAGATGCTGGTGCCAGAGAGGCTGAGGTGGTGGCACAGGCGGCGATGGAAGAACTAGTGATGGTCTGGCAACTGTCTCCAATTGATTTCGCTCGTCCCTCTGTAGATCCTGATTCTGTGGTGATGGTGCAGGATCAGGCATGTTTTCCCAGTCGATGGGAGCACGACCTTGCCTTTCCACATAAGTCTGTATTAACTGGTCTAAGCTTTCACGAAAGCCACTGTGAAGAAGAGTTGAGACACTTCTCCTGCATAAAGGAAACAAGTTGGAGCAAACGTCTAGTAACAAGAAATTCACTGACAAAGGTGCAAGTGGATATAATCATATACCTGCCAAGAAGTTCACGAAGTTCCATACTGTACACATTATCATCATCAGATGGATTAAACCTGTTGACTCTTCTTGTATTAAATACCCTTCTTGTTCTAGGAAGATCAGAAGGTCCTTCTCGTGCCCAGTTTCCTGCAGTGCCTCGAGAACTCTCTGCACGCCAAGCCTGATAAGCTTCTGGAAGAGAAGCTCCTTCGGCACCCGTAATTCCTGGAGCATCATGAGTAGATGGTTGCCTGTTCCTCTCATCCTCAGTGATGTGTTCCCAATCACCTTGACTAGTCTCTTGCCCAATATTACCATCAATAGTTGATACTATTTCAACATTTCTAGCGATTTCTGCTGTATTTGGCCTGTCAATATCCTGACTTCTGGCTGGTGATGGTTCAAAGTTTGGAAGGTGGGCAGTAAAAGAAGTGCCACTTTGTGTCTGATCACTTCTCACACTTTCAGGATGACTTGATACATCATTACTGGTGTTGGTTGCTTGACCACGAACAGCATTCTGTAATCTGGGATGGATATCAGGTGAGTTTAAAATAGTAGTCAAGTATATCAAAAAGCACTTTTTAATGCCTAGGAAAGAAAAGCAAAGGAAATAGGTAACAACTCTAGAAGGATTCAGTAAGTGAAAGAAGTGATTTAAAAAATTAAGCATATCCTATGGTACAAATAAATGTAAACCACAGTCACAGAACATAAAATAATACTATAGTGAATGGAACAATGAAGGTATCTATGATGAAAAACAATTTTATGGATTACAATCATGTTTCAAAAAGCCATTATTTACTACAATGCTGCTCAATTTTAAAAATTTTGAGCCCAATAACTCATAATGCTGCTCAATTTTTAAAATTTTGAACCCAATAACTCGTAATGTTGCTCAATTTCAGTGGCAGTAGCTAGTATGGATGGGAATTCAGAACACTATATACAACACCAATCAATTTCAATAGTAGGAAAATAGTCTATAGACAATGATTTTAACATCACACAATTTCAGAAGCAGTTTGTTTCAGTCTGTGAAGAATATTTGCAAAGAGAAATAACATGTTTATCTCTGCACCAAAGTAGTGCCCCAAATGACATTGGATGCAAACTAACAAATATTATTAAATCAATTCAGCTTTATAGATTAAATACTCTGCACCAGATGATGGTTGCACAAATAATCAAAGGATTCATATACCTGTTACTAGATACAGTATGTCGTTGTCTCAACCGAAGCAATTCACTTGCTGCCATTGAAGGTGGTCTTTCTTCCTCGAGGGGTCTCTCACTTCGTAAAAATCTACCTCGAAGAAGTGACTGGGACATTCAGAACAGGAATACATCAAGACCCCAGACTTAAATCCCCAGCATTTAGTGGCACAAAGAAAATTAGCAAGACATGAGAATAAGAACAATATCTCAATCTTATCTATTACAAAAGAAACTACAAATTTATTTCTTTAATCTTCTAGACTTCCCCATCAGAAGTTACTTACCAGTCAAGGACAATAAGTTTCTTGATTCTTTAAGTTTGTCCTCCGTCCAATGAATTACACGAGATCAGACATTTCATTCTATTAATATTATATGTCTTAGACTGAGCGAAAGGTGAGTTTAAGTCTCACAAGTCACAAATCACAATGTCTTCAACAACAACCTACCACAGGGATTACCTCTTATTTAGGCACCTAAAATTGGTACTTCCTTTAGATCATTCCAAGAATGGAAACAAATCCAACTAATTGGCCAAGTATCACAGACCATAAAAAAAAGTTGTAAGTACCAAGAGAATAAAATAAGAAAACAATAATATATCCCAATGGATAGAGTAATTATTTTAGACTTTGCCATCTTGTTTGAGGAGTTGTGCTGGAAAAGGTAAAAAATTTTAGTTTTGGGAGTCAAATACCATGTTGAAACAGCAGGACATAAGGAAGAGCTAACCTGAATGCGATTGCGATGGGCAAAATCTGAAACAGCACGATGATCCAATAGGCCCTGAAGCTCTCTCTGCCTTTCACGTTCTATCCTCACAAGCAAATCTATAATAGCTTGTCTCCCCCTCAGTCTCAGCATGTCCCTTCGAATATGCTCCGGTTGTCCATTCTCATGGTCACCAACCAAAGCATCATGGGTTTGACGGGCTTGAGTATCCAGTCCAGTAAGTAGATCATCCCTTCCGCCTCGTATTCCTCTTTGTTCACTTGCCATCTGAACCCACTCCCTGACAACCCTCACCCGCTCTCGCTCAGTCTCACCCAGCCATTCGGCTCTGTGATTGCTTTGATGTGTTGTTACATGAGGTGAGTGCTCATTAATCTCAGTCTCCATCCACTGACGTGCAATCTGCCTGACCCGCTCCCTCTCAACCTCACCAAGATCAGGTGATTGTTCTCTGCTAGAATCAATGGGATCAACATGCTCATTTCTTGTGGGATGACGGGACCACATTCCAGAATCATTCTCACTCTCACTGGCATCTTGCAAACTCTCTTGATTATCACCTTCTCTGCCATGGGACAAAGAAATGGTTTGCACATCAGTATTCATATCTACACTGCCTTCTTGCCTCAGCCTTTCCCTCGCACGATTTAGCAAGTGTTCATCCTCCAATTCACGCCACATTTGCAAGATAGAAGACGACCTTGTACTCGGCCTCTCAACATTTCCTTGCCTCCTTGACGTTGGAGACTGAGATTCACTCAGAAAAGAAGAATCAAGCATCGAAACTGCATGCAATCCTGCAAGAGCCATCAATTCAGTCTCTCGGTTCCTCCTCTCGATAGTAGTAATCATCTCCTCTGCTTCCCTGGCAGCCCATCTACTCAAAATCCTCGATTGCCTTCTCCTTGCAGCAGAAGACTCAGCCAGATCATCCCCTTCAAGATCTGAACGACGCCTCCTACGGAGAAGCTGATCAGCCTCCTCGTCTCCCTCCTCGGTACTGCGGGGGGAGCTGCACGATGAAAACGACATACAATCGCCTAAATGCCCACGCATAAGTTCCTCCAGACCGCGCTCAAATTCAGCATCAGCACGTGCAGCACTTTCAGACTTTTGCTGCATTTGTTGAACATCATTCATCTTTGCCTCGGATGGCACTACCACCAGAAACCACACACCAGTACCGACCTAATTTAACGAACAGCCAACTTCCAGGTCCTTGCAAAACACAAAACAGAAGCAATTCTCTTCTTTCAAACGAAAAAAAAAACCCCAATAATTTCACGACAACAGAACACCAAAATCCAAATAAAAACAATCAAACACGCTAAATCTGCAATCAAATTCAGCCAAATTACATAGAGGCGAAGAGTGACCTAAACGAAGAACTCGGTTGATCATTTCAGAAACAACACCTGAAAAACGAAAAAGACCGCAACGAAAGCCTAAAAATCAGGTGAATAATCGAATTTCCTACAACAACGAAAACAAGAAATTCGCTAATCGTAGTCACATTTATGAATTAGGGCAAAAACGCAACAGATATTTTAAGAAAACAATCAATTTAACAACAAAACAACCGTACCTCGGAAGCTCTTTTTGTTTTCTTTAGCGGATTGCAACAGAAACAAAACCCTAGCTTCGGGTTAATAATTGGGGAAACCATTGTCGGCCAAATTAGATCAAATCAAAGAGATTAGGAAAGAGGCGGGGGGGGGGGAGAAGGAGAGATCGAAGAAAAGGTCTTGTGAGAGGATATGAATGATGGATTGAATTGGACGGAGAGAGAGAGAGAGAGAGAGCGAAGAGGGAGAGTGTGAGAGAGAGATTTTAGCATTCTCTATTTTCTTTTCTTTTGCGCTTTTCCTCTTTTTCGAGTTTTGTTTCTTTAAATTTTGGGTGAATTTAAATTTTAAAGCTTCCCTTCAAATCTCAATTCAGACCATTTATTTATTTTTTTTCAAAAATTGCATCAATAAAATAGGATTTTAAAGTATCTAACTTCACTTTATGCTTACCGTAAAAGACCTTTGTATTCAAAATTCACCCCACTTATTTTATTTTAATTGAAAAATAAAAAAAAAATGACCAACACATACTTGATTTCTAGTTCAATTGGACCATAAAAGAGAAGTAAAAAGTACTAGAAACTACTCATCCGTTCGAAAATAAATGATGTTTAACTTTTCTGCACGTAGTTTTAGGAGCTAAAAACTATACTCCCTCCGTCCCACAATAATTGTCTTTTACTATTCATGCACGTTTTCTTAAGAAGCTAAAAACTATATAAAATATCAACATTTTATTAAATATTTTTAAATAATATCATACATATTACTAATAAGTATAGAATTATTTTAAAAAATTAATAAAAAAATGAATATTTTATATAGTTTTTAGCTCCTTAAAAAACGTGCATAAATAGTCCAAAGACAATTAATATGGGACGGAGGGAGTATAAAATCTTATTTATTTTAATTAATTTTTTTCACAAGTTAATACTTATTACTAGACCTGTCAAAGCATGACCCGACCCGTACACCCGGTAATTTTACGGGTTTGGACCCGGGACCCGAAATCGACCCGAACCCGAATTACCCGGGACTTTTTGTAAGACCCGGGGTCTTAAGAGGCGCCAGTCCATGCCACCTAAGGCGCCAGCCCATGCCACCTAGCCCTCTCAGGTCCGTTGTCCTCACTTGGAGCCTGAAAAGGAAGAGCTCTTGTAACATGGGTAGGGCTTGAATCACTTATAAATCACTCCCGACATCCTTATGATATCCGATGTGGGACGGGGTGTTACAATCTCCCCCACTTAAAGCACTGACGACCCTGTCAGGCCCAAGGGACTGCCCTCCGGGAGGAGCGTACCCGAGCATACTGTCAGAGTACCTCCGGGCCCAGAGTCGGCTCTGATACCATCTGTAAGACCCGTGGTCTTAAGAGGCGCCAGCCCATGCCACCTAGCCCTCTCAGGTCCGTTGTCCTCACTTGGAGCCTGAAAAGGAAGAGCTCTTGTGACATAGGTAGGGCTTGAATCACTTATAAATCACTCCCAACATCCTTATGATATCCGATGTGGGACGGGGGTGTTACAATCTCCCCCACTTAAAGCACTGACGACCCCGTCAGGCCCAAGGGACTGCCCTCCGGGAGGAGCGTACCCGAGCATACTGTCGGAGTACCTCCGGGCCCAGAGTCGGCTCTGATACCATCTGTAAGACCCGGGGTCTTAAGAGGCGCCAGCCCATGCCACCTAGCCCTCTCAGGTCCGTTGTCCTCACTTGGAGCCTGAAAAGGAAGAGCTCTTGTAACATGGGTAGGGCTTGAATCACTTATAAATCACTCCCAACATCCTTATGATATCCGATGTGGGATGGGGGTGTTACACTTTTAGGGTCAAGACCCGGTGATCCGTTGGGTCGAAATCGACCCGGTGAGTCAGCACTATGTAGACGCCACACAGGTACTAAATTGAACCCACATAGATTTGTCATGCAATTGTATTCGTTAAGCTCACTCATAAATTAAATAATTTATATATTTTACAATTATAGTATGTTTAGAACACTTATTTGTATAAATATGATTTTTATGCTTAAAATATTAATATAATAATATTATAATAATAACATTTATAAATTTAATTATAATATTATTATTTAGTTTAATTTGACATATTTATATTCCAATTTAATTTTGATATTATTTTAATATTTTTAAAAATTCTTCAAAAAGTTCGGGTTTTTTTGACCCGGTGGGTTGACCCGAACTCGGGTCAAACCCGGTTTGGCTCGACCCGGAACGACCGATAACCCGAATTACCCGAAACCCGATTTACCCGGGACCCGAATGATCTGAACCCGAACCCGACTCGAATGACCTGATTGACAGGTCTACTTATTACTAATAGATACTGTATTAAAATATGAAAAAAATTAATTAAAATAAATAAGATTTTATATAGTTTTAGCTCCTAAAACTACATGTACAAAAGTCAAACATCATTTATTTTCGAACGGATGGAGTATTTACTATTGAAACATTAGGTATGATATAATGTGAGTTGAATTTACCAAAACTCTTATATGAAACAAATAGAAAATATAAATAAAATATTTTATCTCATAATTTAATTCACTTAACATTTGACACGTTTTTTAAAAAGATAATAAAATTTATATAAAATATTAATTATTTTTTATGAGTATGAAATGATAAATGATTTAAATTATGAGATGGAGGGAAAGTAAATAATTAGGAATGATTTTATAGGGACCTAAAGGATAATTTGTAGCATTCATTCATATATTATATAGATTGATTTGTTGACGGAATATATATGGCATCTTGGAGTTTAGGAGAGTGAAGGGGACAGGCGATCTTTTCAGAGTGTGGGACTGGGAGGGAAGCTAGCGCCGGTCTCACCCTCACCAAATAATGGACGCACCATCTGATTTTTTTAGGGGTTAAATAAATACAGTATATGGTTTCCATTTAATTAATTATAATAAAATAGACAATAGAAAACGACTAAATTTATGGATTTGTCTAATTATTTGACATTAAATTATTTACTTAGAATTCTGTTTAACACATAGTATATTTTTGCTATTTAGCGCATTATTGGTCGCAATGACTAAAAGTTAAAATGACTAAATTAAAGGTTTGTATAGTTACAACTTGCAACGATAAAAGCACATCTGGTTGGAATGACTAAATGTGCTATTAGTCGCAGCAACCATTACAGGATATTGTTGTTGCAATCATCCACGACCTCTAACGTCGACTTCTAAACTTGCCCAAAAAACAAAATTCAACCATTTTATAACACATATGTCTAAGGATACGAAACATTAAACCAATTTTAATCACTTTTTCAACAATACATCAAAATCCGAAATCTAACCATCCAAATTGTTTCAATCGCCTAAAAGCAACCAAAATCATTAACAAAAAGTAAGAAAAAAACACATTTAATTTTTGATAGATTGTACTATATCTCAAGCATATAAGGATAAACTAGTACAGTCCCCGCGTCATGACGCGTAATTTAAAAAAAATATAAAATTTTTAAGTATAAAAAATTACTACAATATTATAAAATTTAATAAACTATTACCAAACGTTAATATAAAATAGAAAAAAAAATAGATTTGATAAAGTAAGTACAAATAATAATAATATTTATGAAAAATGTGTAAAAATTACATGAGTTTAAGATTTAAGTAGAATAGGTTGATTGGGTGAAAATCGATCCCAAAATAAAAGTGGTTATAACACCTAATAAAAAATCATTATGGTTTATTAGTTAGATATAGCTAGATTAATTAAAGAACTTGTACAAATGTCATTAGTTGGATTTTTTTCCTAGGTTAAGTTGATTGGGAGGAAATCATAAAATTAAGGTGATTATAACATCTAAGCAAAAATGTTTCTCAATATATATATTGATTGGGAGGAAATCATTAAAAAAATGTTTAAAATTTTTATCATTTAAAATTTTATGTAGATAAGGTTGGTTGGGTGAAAATCCAAAATTTAAGTTTATTATAAAAAAAATAGTTTTCATTATTAAAGAGATTGACTGCTCCAAAAAAAAGTCATATATTTGGAACTATATATTTTTTAATAAAAAAAATGCTTTTGAATTCATCCAATTGTTTAAAAAAATAGATTGAAATGATATTGTGTAATTAATATAGAATGAAATAATAGTGTATAGTTAATATTAACTTTATTTTTAATTTTTTTGAATTAATCCCATTGGTTAAATAAAAAAGAATTGCCTAAAATAGAAAAATCATATATTTAGAACTATATATTTTTTATATAAAAAATGCTTTTGAATTCATCCTATTGTTTAAAAATAGATGGAAATGATATTGTGTAATTAATATAGAATCAAATAATATTGTATAGTTAATAGTAACTTTATTTTTTAAAAAAGTTTTAAAATAATCCCATTGGTTAAATAAAAAGGAATTGCCTAGATAGATTGTTTAAAAAAATAGATTGAAATGATATTGTGTAATTAATATAGAATGAAATAATATTGTATAGTTAATATATAGATAGATATAGATTTAAACATATCAAATAAAGATCCAATTAGATATACATAGTTGACAAAAATAGGTTATATGAATATATCAAATAAATATTGGGAAAAAAGCTATTTCTAAATTATAAAATTATAAATATATATAAAATAGATGTTGCCAAAAATATCGGTGCACGAGGAGGCGACACGTGGCACAAATGCTTTGCTTTTAATTAATATATAGATATAGATAAAGATCCAATTAAATATACATAGTTGACAAAAATAGGTTATATGAATATATCAAATAAATATTGGGAAAAAAGCTATTTCTAAATTATAAAAGTATATAAATATATATAAAATAGATATTGCCAAAAATATCGGTGCACGAGGAGGCGACACGTGGCACAAATGCTTTGCTTTTAATTAATATACAGATATATAGATGTATCATGTTCTCTAAAAAACTATTTTTGCCTATAAATTTGAAATTAATGGAAAATGGATATATGTTAAGCATTAATATTAGGACAGATTATTTGAATATTAATTATTTTAACTATTTTTAAATAGATTTTTAACGTAACGTTTATATATATATATTGAGATTTAGAAAATCTTTCACAATATAATTTCTTACAAAACCGAATTATTATACTCAAGATTTTTTCCCTAAGCTCGGCATCTGAATTTTGATGGTTTATAACTCCTTTTGGGTAGTATGTAAGGTTTATTAGCTAGCTAGTTGTTGTAAACTTCAATTAAGATTGATTAAGAAAGTATACTATAAGATTTTCTAAATCTTTCACAATATAGTTTCTAAATATTTTAATTTCTAGGGTGGGAATATAAATTTTCTAAATATTTATAGAATATATATTTAATTATACTTATCTTAAAATATTATTAACGTTGGAAAATAAATTGAGATTATAAGATCAAGATTTTTCGCTTTTATGATTAACTAGTTATATTACCCGCGCTTTCGCGGTTTTTTAATGTTTCACCATAAAACATTGAATTATATAGGGGAAATTTAAGTGAAGAATTTAATTTTTTTTAATTTTGTTAAATGTGTACAAAAGTTTATAAAAAATTTATAAACTCTAGGAAAAAATATATAGTATATATATTAAACATACATGTTTGATTAAAATGTTGAGGTGCGCAATATTATTAGAATTTTGATTCTCTTCCCCAAAATCTTATTACTTTCTCCAATCAAGAAGGTAAGATGTTTGCCTTTTTTACATGTATTTTAAAGAGCTAAAAACTTGTCGTTTACTATTAAAAATATTAATATTTTAAATTTTTTTAATAATTATTACTCCATTTGTTAATTAAAACTTGTCGTTTACTATTCATGCACGCTTTTTTATAATGATAAAAACTATATAAAATATTAACTTTTTTAAAAATTTATTTTTAAAAATTCATACTTAATAGTAATAAGTATGAAATTATTTTAAAAAGTTATTTAAAAAGTTAATATTTTATATAGTTTTTAACACCTAAAAAAGCGTGCATGAATAGTAAAACGTCAAGTTTTAATTAACGGAGGGAGTATTAACAAATATTAAATTTGTTTAAAACATAATTGAAATTTAATATTTTTATATAATGCTTCAACTCCTCAAAGTAGGTGATGAATAGTAAAAAGTCTTATATTTTAGATCGAAGGAAGTACTATATATCCTAATTCCTAAATAAAATAAATGACCACATTATTTTGAGTTTTGTGCTAGTGGTAACACTATTATCTCAATTTTTATAATAAGTCTGTTAAAATATCTTTAAAAATACTAAATAAAAATAATTGAGATAATAATGTTAATTATTTCGATTTAGTGATATATATATATATATTAGACATTGATTGTCGATGATATAAAATACTAAGTAATTGCTTATCATTTTAATCTTGCTAGATTTTTAAAGATTTTTGGGGTTTTATTTTTAGTTTCTAAGTACTGTATATTTATAAGATTATTTAGTTTGTCAAAATTCATTAGATTTAGTCAAAAAATTTATCAAAATGTAACTAATTGAGATATGATAAAATTTTATAATTTAAATTAATTGTGATTGTGAACTATAAGTTCAATGATGTGGCAAAAGATATGAAATCATTAATTGATGTGACTTAAATTTATTGAATACTTATTAATTGATGTGTAAAAAAAAACTCGGCCAGATTGTAACTAATTGATATTTTGTATTTATAAGATATCATTAATTAATGTGGCTTAAGTGAAATCTTATCAATTTTTTTTTGATGAAAACCACAAATTTATAATGATTAGTGCAGTAGTTATATATTATCACCGTAGTGTCACTGTAGTATTTAAATTAATGTAAAATCATTCAACCTATATACATTATCACCGTAGTATTTAAATTATTCAAACCAATAAAATTAATGTGAAATCATTCAAACTTATAAGATATTATCACCGTAGTATTTAAATTAATGTGAAATCTTATCAAATATTTAAGTTAATGATTAGTGTAATGGTTATATATTATCACCGTAGTATTTAAACTAAAAATAATTGATGTATAAAAATAATTTAAATACTTCACATTAATTTGAAAATAATTGATATCATTAATTGGGTGGAAAAAAATTACATTAGAATTATTCAAAAATGATAAAATTTTATTATTTAAATTAACTGTGATTGTTACTAATGATAAGTTAAATGATGTGGGTAAAAGATATGAAATCATTAATTGATGTGGCTTAAATTTATTGGATACTCATTGATTGACGTGTCAAAAAAATCCGGGTCAGATTGCACCAAAGAGCGACACGTAAGCGAATCGCATCAGAGCCCGCCACATAGGATTTTCACGTCAATGTTTTAGTATTATATATTGAATTATATAGTAAAAATTATAATAAATTATATATAGATTTTCTAATCTAGCCCTCGTGACATAACTTAATCATGCCATTTTGAAGAAATTTATACTACGTATTAAATTAACTAATTAATCCAATTTATATATATATTTTAAAGCTCCACTCATATCCCTTTAGTTTTCTTTCCTAATCATATTAATATGCTTGGCCTATACCCTAAAACTGGACATACTTTAGACAAATCATATATATATAAAATAGGTAATCCAAGATAAATCTTAAACTAATTTTCTTTCCTAACTTATTGTACAGTGTATTCAAGACAAAATAATTTCTAAAGATTTGTAGAATTTATTTAATTTATATATTTGTTAATGCTGGAAAATAAATTAAGACTATAAGATATAGATTTTTCCTTTTAAGATTATCTAGCAATATAGATATTTAATAATGGTCTTTCTAACCTATACTTAAAAGCATATATAGGTTAAGAACCTGAATCGAAAAAAATTTCCTACCAAATATAAAAGCAACCCTAAGAAAGCATTATTAAGCGAGAAAAACTAAAATAATATCAATCACAAGTTGGTATAGTGGTTGTGGGGCTACATCTCATGCCAAGAGGTTCGAAATTCGAATTCTCTTGGAAACATGGAGTCACTTGTGAGTGGGAGGCTTAACCTCTTAAATGAGCCACACAATACCCGATCTAGATGTAGAGCGATCGAACTGAACTAAAATAAAAAAAGCAGAGAAATATTTTCCAATTGAGTTTCTTAACTTATGCCTTAAGGGTATAACTTAGAAAAAACGATTTAAGAACTAATTTAAATAAAAAATTTATTCCTCGTTCGACTAAATTGGCCAAAGTTGGATTTTCATATGATAGAAACATGGGTTCAAATTATGTATCCTCTAATATATCCTCATTCCTATTCCTCAGCCTCCTCCCTAGGGGTGGGCACAAATCCCGCAAATTCCGGGCCCGTCCCGGTCCCGTCCCGGGTCCGTCCCGATCCCGGTGGGATTCGGAAAAAAGATAGTGAATCCCGTCCCGGTCCCGTCCCGCAAAAATTATGCGGGACGGGACGCGGGACGAGGATTCCGTATCCCGCAAATCCCGTCCCGTCCCGTATATATATATATATATATATATATATATATATATATATATATATATATATATATATATATATATATATATATATATATATATATATATATTAACAATGTATATATACACTTACAGAGTGTGTATTAGTGTATATATGTATACAATTTATATATATACAAACTTTACAAAGTAAAGTAGTATACAGTTGATATATACACTTTGTATATACTGTATATATATTGTATACATTGCCACTGTATATATTTGTATATAAGTGTATCGGTATGTCATATTGTAATTATATGTATAATATATGTGTCAATGTGTATATATCTAAAAATCATAAAATTATATAAAAATATTATATATATATATTATGCCTTTAAAAACCGTAAAATATATAGAAATTTAAGAATTTTTTATAATGTTTTTTATTTGAGGGACAAGGCCCGTCCCGTCCCGTGAGGGACAAGGCCCGCGCGGGATTGAATAAAAAATAGTGAATCCCGTCCCGGTCCCGTCCCGCAAAAATTACGCGGGACGGGACGCGGGACGACCTCCGTCCCGTCCCGCGCCCACCCCTACTCCTCCCCTTACAAACCCCAACTAAAAAGAAAACTAAAAATTAAATTAAATTAAATTAAATTTTTTTATGAAAAGAGATATGAAAAGGGGACAAAATTGAGAATAGATGATTTAAACCCTAGAAACAAGAGAATAGCCACATATATACGGTAAGGATCACCTATAACCCACAATGTAACACTCCCCGTTACATGATTCTTATTGGTCCACCTATAAATCACTTAAATATTTAAAATTAACACACAATTTTTAGAAAATCAATTAAAATATAATTCTTATTTCCTAAATTAAAAAAGAATAATAATAGTTAAATAAAAATTCCCTTATTTACTTCATCCTCCCACGTCAATTAGGTCAAAATTTTTCCTGCATATTTTTTTCAATTCACCGGCATTAATTAGCATCACTGCTTCCTCAATTCCTCTTGTATTGAATTAACAAGTGTCTTTAAAAACATGTAGCAGTAATTGGGTATTGGTGATAGACTAAAAGCCATGAGATTGCTCGATTGATTTTCGAAATGGACAAATAAGTCTCCTTCCGGCTAATGAAGATAAGTCTCCTTCCTCGGTGCAAGTTAGACCAAATAGAGATTCAAAAAAAGTACCAGTAATTAGCAGTGAACACTTAGTGATTCCCACCTAAAGATATGCAGTGAACACTTAGCATATGCATTTGTTAACTCAATTACAATGACGAAGCAGTGGTGCTATGCCGGTGAATTGAAAAAGTATTTTGACTTAATGTGGGAAGAGGATGAAGTAAAGAAGGTGATTTTTATTTAACTATTATTATTCTTTTTAATTTAGGAAATAAGAATCATATTTTAATTGATTTTCTAAAAATTGTGTGTTAATTTTAAATAGATAAGTAATTTATAGGTGGACCAATGAGAATCATGTAATATGGAGTATTACATTGTGGGTTATAGGTGATCCTTACCGACATATATAGGTTAGAATTAATTGAGAGTTTTGATTTGGAAATATTTTCTCAAATTTAATTAACTATTTTTTCTTTCCTTTTCTAAAATTTATGTTTTTTCAATAGGAAATCTATTTTTAATAAAACTTATTAAGACGTGCGCTTAAAGCATAAATTAAGGACCATAAATTAATATCTATATTATAGTTATCACAATTCACAACTAACAATCTCAAGAAGCTAGTACAAAGGATAAACGACGTCGTGTCACCTCACTAAATCGTAAAACGACAATCGTTATAAATAAAATCGAGCATATATACTTGGCGAAATATCTTATTTTATCTATATAATTAATATATAAAACCAACAATTTATGTAATTTCCAAGAAAATAATACTCGTATATTCCTAATTACTAATTTACTACCATTATTTTTTTTAAATTTCAAATCATATCGATCTTAACTAACAAAATATAATTTCATACGCTAATCCAATATGATTTTATATATCCAGTTGGGTAATCTAAATGGAAAAAATTTCCTTATATTAATATTTAATTTCCAAAATCTATAATTTGAGATAAATTAATATAATTAGACACAATCTACAAAATATTTGGAAACTATATATGTTTTTGAATATGTTGTCTCCAATAATCTTTAATTTGAGAATCGAATATATATAATCAAAATCTTACCGATCAAGTAACTTAATTATATCTAAACCCTAATTAATTTTCCAAAAAAAAAAAAAAACAAACAAACTCCAACTTCCCATAATCTATATAAAGAGTTAACCATCATATCTCAGGCGATGGAAAACACTTTACTCTTCGACTACACCATGCCGGAGGACTACTGCTTCAACGCCTTTACACCCATCCTGCCGGAGATCGGCGACTTTATTACCAATCCCGACTGGTGGGCCGCGTCTTTCCCCTGCCCAGTGGAGTGGCCGTATGATCAGCTTCATGCCGATTTCCGAAATCCCTTCGTCGGTCTGACGCCGCCACCACCACAGCCACAGCCACAGGACCACTGCGTCGATTTTGTCGACTTGACTTCCGATCAAGAATGGGCCGATTCTTGCCTCTTGGATGGCATCGACGTAGGAAACACTGTCGTCGAACCACCACCGCCAGTCAACTCCCACTCCAATATGCTGCATGAGCACTGCGTGGACGGCGACGATGTAATGTCGAGTATTCTCGATCTCATTGACTTAACCACCGATCAAGAATGGACCGATTCTTGCAACTTGACTCCAATAGTTAACGAGGGTTTAGATCGCGATTTCGATGACAAGGGGTACGGGTTGGCCGGAATGACAGAGCTCTCTATCCCATCCCCGGCATCACCGGGATTAATTGTCGAGGAAGCTGCCTTGTCCACCAAGGCTCCTCGTCCTTCACCGGAATTCCACCCAATCAAGACGGTGCCGGTATGCAACAGTGGACGAGTCCGAAAGAGGAATCCGTGGACCGATGAAGAGCACAAAAAGGTCCGTCGCTTGAATAACCCTCAGGCGACGAACTTATTGAATGCGGTCGCCTAACTGACGGGACCTCCCAACTCATCTGAAATCTTATTTGGGCCACCAAAAGGTACAATGTTCGTCGCTTGAAAGTTGACTCAAGCAACGGACTTATTCAAGCGACGAACATAGGAAGAAAATTGGTGGCTAGAGCATAGGGCCCAACAAACTCTGTCAGAATAGGATTCAGGCGACGAACATAGGGCCTTTTTCATCGCCTGAAGTAGGCCAAAAAATAGGCCAGTGGGGTTCATTTAATACTATTTGTTCAGGTGAGGGACTTAGGAATATGTTCGTCGCCTGAGTCATGCCAAAAAGTAAAGCGGTTGAATGACATTTAATACTGTTCACTCAGGCGAGGAACTTAGATCTATGTCCGTCGCCTGAGTTAGGGCCAAAAAGCGAGGAAGTTGGGCCAGTTGGCACATTTAATTTTTTGTTCACTCAGGAGAGGAACTTAGGGATATTTCCGTCGCCTGAGGTATGCCAAAAAAGTAAGGCGGTTGGATGTCATTTAATACTGTTCACTCAGGAGAGGAACTTAGTACTATGTCCGTGGCCTGAATGTTCTTTTTGAATCCCGAATTACAGAGGCTCCCCATTTCTCCATTTGTGTCTTCCCTATCCATCTCTTCGCCATTTCACTCCCCTAATCACCTTCTAGGTAGGTCTTTTCCATTTATCAACTTCATTCCTCCATTTTTAAGTAAGGTATGTACAAATATCTTATGTTTTGTATGGATATGTTTATATTGGTGATTGAAATTGATGATGAGAATGATGTGATAATGAGAATGTGGTTTCAATTAAGATAGGTTATGGGAAAATGGATTATTTATGTGGGATTTTTTGTGTTCATTACATATATGTCTATATATTAGGTTTATGATTGAGAATGATGTGATAATAAGAATGTGGTTTTGAAATATATGTTTGTGGTTGAAATTGATGATGAGAATGATTTGATAATGAGAATGTGGTTTTGAAGTTGATGATGAGAGTGTATTTTAGATTGAACATATGGATTGAGAATATGTTCTATATTGAGAATGGGGTTTGGAATTGATGATGAGAATGAGAATGTATTTTCGATTGAGAATGTTGTATAGGTTGAGATTGAAATTGAGAATGCATTTTACAATGTGGATTGAGAATGTGTTTTGAGATTGAAATTGATATTGACAGGACGATAATGGGCGACAGAAGTTGGATGCAACTCCCTCACGCTCACGCGGACTATCAAATAGGAATCTTTAATTTTATGGAAGCTATCAGAGCGTATGCGATTAGGAGTGGGACGATTCATTTCCTTTGTCCATGTAGAAAGTGTCACAATAACGAATGGGTTACCGTAGATGAGATGCACTCAGATTTGGCCCGCTATGGGATGTGGTCTAGTTATACAGTTTGGGACAAACATGGAGAGAGACCAGCTGATGTGAGAAATGACCAGAGACGAAATCAGATGTTGGATGAGAGGGCATCTTCCTCTGATCATGGTCCTGTTATGGATATTCTACATGATGCCTTTCCTTATCATGCTGGGTACAATGCACACATGGATGCTGACGAGACTACTGAAGAACCCGCGTTCGAAGATGTCGTCGATGATGATTATATGAAATATCAGGGGCTTCTAGAGGCGGCTCAAACACCGTTGTATCCCCGCAGCAAGTGGACTGTTCTGGAGGCATGTCTAGCTTCCATGAAGTTGAAGTCAGAGTGTGGATGGACAGATAGAAGCATGGATCTGAATTGCAAACACTTCTCGAAGTTTTTGCCAGAAGACAACCAATATCCAATTGATTGGAAGAAGATGAAAAGTGTGATTAGGGACCTCGCATTTCGGTATGAGCTGATCGATGCTTGTGAGTACAACTGTGTACTGTTTTACAAGCAGTACGCACAGCTAGAATCATGCCCTAAGTGCAACACTTCGAGATGGGAGACTGACGAGGGCAACAGTGGTCGAAGGGTTCCAAGAAAGGTCCTTCGGTACTTTCCCTTGACCCCAAGACTGAAGAGACTCTTCATGGAGCCAAACATTGCGAAGAAAATGCGATGGCATGGTGAGCGGGTGAGAGATTCAGAATGGCTTAAACACCCTGCAGATGGTGAGGCATGGAAACAATTTGACAGAACTACTATATGCTACTCGCATGCCAGTTGTGTTGTTCCAGTGCAGATGGTTTGACACTGATCCTGAAAATAGTTGCACCAAGCTAGATCTGGGCTTGCTTTCGGTGGACACGAACAGTAGCTGGTATGAGGACTCCCCGTTCTGCCTTGCACTCTCTGCAAGGCAAGTGTTTTACGTAGATGATCCAAAGGCGGGTGAGACATGGAAAGTTGTGAACGTGATGTCCCATAGAGGCGTTTACGATCCTCGAACACTGGCAACACGTGGGGATAATCTTTCCACTGAACTTGAAGAACCATATCAAGAGTGGGGCCCAAGGATTAGTTTCGAAGGTTTGAACTTAGAATTATAGTTAAGACGTTTTAATAAACTATACGTTTTGGTTCTCACATATTTTCATAACTTATAGGTCTTAATCTCGACATTGACATTTCCTTGGAGGAAGAAGAAGACGACGAAGACGATGAAGCCGCAGAATTAGAAGAAGAAGAAGAAGAAGAGGAAGAAGAGGAAGAAGATGATGAAGACGAAGAAGAAGAAGTCAATGAAGAACAACAAGTGAACGAAGAAGATGTTTGACCTCTTGTAATCACGATCCTCGGTTTATAACTTAAGATATTTATGTGACATACTTTATATTTGCACTTTCTATTTACACAGCCAGGCGATCTACATCAATTTGTCACCTGAATTAGGCCAAAAACAAACATAGTTATTCTTCTTGGCCTAAAAGTACTCAGGCGACGGACTTATTCAAAGTCCGTGGCCTAAGTATATTCAGACGACGGACTTAATGATTGTGGTCGCCCCAGTCGAAAATAAGAATTCCCTCGTAATTTCACTGAAATTTCGAAATTTCCCTCGTAATGTTTATTCAGGCGACGGACTTAATGATTGTGGTGGCTGGGATAATTCAGGCGAGGAACTTGGGCAAAGTCCGTCTCCTGAATGGGGCGTGGTATATAAATTGAGAATGAGAGGGCCGGCCCACTCTTAGACCCAAATCTCTCCTCTCTCCTCGCTCTCTGTGAAACCCTTAGCCCCAAATCTCTCCTCTCTCCTCTCTCTCTGTGAAACCCTTAGCCCCAAATGAAACATCTCCGGTCACCCACCGCCTCTCCTCTCTCCCATCTCCGGTCACCCTCTACTCTCTCCCTCTACTCGACCTGACCTATCCAATGCCTCCAAAATCTCGACTCGTTCAGAGTACCCTGAAGAGGAAATCTCCCTCTCCCTCATCCTCGTCTGCACCGACACCTTTGCCTCCACCACTGCATGACGAGGTTCCAAGGCCCTCTTCTTCAGCCACTGGTGCTACGACAACCCCAAACCCTAACCCCACTTCGACTCCCTCTCCCTCGGCTCCTCCTCTCCTCTCCTTGGAGGATGCTCACACGCAGTCGGCAAACCCGGTGCCGCCTCCTCTCGACGACCAGGCCATCGTCTCCGCTACACTCGCACCAGTGAGCAGTCCGGAGTGCCCTCGCTCCATCAGAAGTAGGAGCAAGAATGGTGAGTGTGTGGATTGATTTTGGTTTGGGTTTTTCTATGTATGTTTTTTTATTTTGGTTTTGTTAAATTATGTTCATCGCTGTCTCCATTTCATCAAATTGCAATTGTCAATTTCTGAGAAATCAGAAAGAGAAGAACTGCACTGTATATATCTCGACATTGATTTTTTTTTTGGTGCATTTTGCCTGATTTTCTTGGGGCTTAGGGTGAAAGAATTAGTTATTTGGCCACTGTATGGCTTAGGGTGAAAAAATTAGTTCTTTGGCCACTGTAAATAAATCGAGAATGATTTCAGTTGAAGTGGTGAGAAAATTAGTTCACTTGGTTTGGAATAAAAGTAGTCCACTGTATGTCTTCAATTAGTGTTTGTAATTTTGTTCTTTGGCCAACAGTATATCTATCATTAAGAGGAACTCATATGGCCAACAGTAATTTTGTTCTTTGTAATTTTGTTCTTCATATGGCTTGCTTCTGACTCATATGGTTTCCAGGTAAGGTGCGCAAAATTAAGAGCCACAAGACTGCGCTAATGATGCAGGCCACAGGGGGGAAGAGGCTCAAGATTGAGTACTCTATGTTCCACAAGGGGCCTGACACCCGGGAGATGTATAGCACATTCATCAGGGACCTTGGGTGTGCTGTCAGGGATAAAGTCCCCATGCTGGCCTCGACATTTTTGGCACTCACGAAAGAGCAACAAGCCATAGTGAAGGACTACCTGGAGGTATAAGTTACTTACACATAGATATACATTTAAATTAACAAAATTTTGTTTACAAAACTTTTATAAGTTACTTGTATACCTATGTTTACACATCAAGATTAATTGTGACCTGCTTGCTTGTAGGTGTATTATGAACTTCCAAAACCAGATCCCATGGAGGAGGAGTTACCGGAGGACAAATTCAGAAAAGATCCCATGGAGGTGTTCCTGGAGAAGAAAGCGAGCAAAGCGTATTCGGCGTGGAAATACGATTGTCATATGCACTTCAAGGAATACGGAGAGGAAGTTCCATTGGAGTTTGTCCAGCGCCCTGAGCAGTGGACATACTTGATCAACAATGAGTTCCTTGACGAAGCAAAAAAGGTTATATCTGTACCCTTGTGTGTTTTCTGCACTTATTCGTATATTTTCACACATTTATAACTGATAATGTCATCCTTTTCTTCTTTCAGACTATGTGCGAGAGAAACAAGATGAATAGGACAAAGAACCCAAATCCCATCAACCACCACAGCGGCCCCGTTCCCATGAGCTTCCGAGCTGCAGAGCTTATTCAGAAGCGTGATCGCGCAGGAGTGGCACAAGCTTGCATTAATTCTTACGAAAAGTGTCCAAATGCAAAGGATGCTATTGTAAGTATATAACTCACCCTTTGATTTATGATGACTATTGGTTTTATAATTTATATAACTCAGTTTTACAAAAAATTAAAATTATACCTAATTTATAAAACTTTTATAACTTATAAAACTAAAGCTAAGTTTTGGAAATCATTAAGTTTTTTAAATCATTAAGTACTCATTAAGATTTATGATCCCATTAAGTACTCTTAAATTTTATAACTTATAAAACTATGTTATAAAACTTTTATAAATCAATGAGTTTTAGAAATCAATAAGTTTTTTAACTTATTAACTTATAAAACTGAAAATTATAAAACTTTTAGAAATTTTAAAACTGAAAATTCTATAACTTATAACTTACAACTTATAAAACTGAAACTTATAAAACTAAAACTTATAACTTAGTTATAGTTTTAAAACTTTGAAAACTTTTCAAACTTATAAAACTTTTAAAACAACTTTTAAAACTTTTAGAAATCAAACAACTTTTAGAAATCAGTAAGTTTTAGAAATCAATAAGTTTTTTAACTTATTAACTTATAAAACTGAAAATTTTAAAACTTTTAGAAATCAGAAGGTTTTAGAAATCACTCAAATGAGTAAGTTTTATAACTTATAACTTATCAAACTAAAACTTATAACTTATAACTTATAAAACTAAAACTTATAAAACTAAAACTTATAACTTAGTTATAGTTTTAAAACTTTGAAAACTTTTCAACCTTATAAAACTTTTAAAACAACTTTTAAAACTTTTAGAAATCAAACAACTTTTAGAAATCAGTAAGTTTTAGAAATCAATAAGTTTTTTAACTTATTAACTTATAAAACTGAAAATTTTAAAACTTTTAGAAATCAGAAGGTTTTAGAAATCACTCAAATCAGTAAGTTTTATAACTTATAACTTATCAAACTAAAACTTATAACTTATAACTTATAAAACTAAAACTTATAAAACTAAAACTTATAACTTAGTTATAGTTTTAAAACTTTGAAAACTTTTCAAACTTATAAAACTTTTAAAACAACTTTTAAAACTTTTAGAAATCAAACAACTTTTAGAAATCAGTAAGTTTTAGAAATCAATAAGTTTTTTAACTTATTAACTTATAAAATTGAAAATTTTAAAACTTTTAGAAATCAGAAGGTTTTAGAAATCACTCAAATGAGTAAGTTTTATAACTTATAACTTATCAAACTAAAACTTATAACTTATAAAACTAAAACTTATAAAACTAAAACTTATAACTTAGTTATAGTTTTAAAACTTTTCAAACTTATAAAACTTTTAAAACAACTTTTAAAACTTTTAGAAATCAAACAACTTTTAGAAATCAGTAAGTTTTAGAAATCAATAAGTTTTTTAACTTATTAACTTATAAAACTGAAAATTTTAAAACTTTTAGAAATCAGAAGGTTTTAGAAATCACTCAAATGAGTAAGTTTTATAACTTATAACTTATCAAACTAAAACTTATAACTTATAACTTATAAAACTAAAACTTATAACTTAGTTATAGTTTTAAAACTTTGAAAACTTTTCAACCTTATAAAACTTTCAAAACAACTTTTAAAACTTTTAGAAATCAAACAACTTTTAGAAATCAGTAAGTTTTAGAAATCAATAAGTTTTTTAACTTATTAACTTATAAAACTGAAAATTTTAAAACTTTTAGAAATCAGAAGGTTTTAGAAATCACTCAAATGAGTAAGTTTTATAACTTATAACTTATCAAACTAAAACTTATAACTTACAACTTATAAAACTGAAACTTATAAAACTAAAACTTATAACTTAGTTATAGTTTTAAAACTTTGAAAACTTTTCAAACTTATAAAACTTTTAAAACAACTTTTAAAACTTTTAGAAATCAAACAACTTTTTAGAAATCAGTAAGTTTTAGAAATCAGTAAGTTTTTTAACTTATTAACTTATAAAACTAAAAATCAGTACTTTGAAAACTTTTAGAAATCAGTACCTACGTTATAAAATCAGTACCTAAGTTATAAAAGTTGTTCTAAATGAAAGGTTGTTGTGTCTTGGATCTAAAGGAAAGGTTGTTGTCACGCTCCCATCTTCTTGAACTGTAATTGTGAGCTGTGTGATGCTTAATTTTTGCAAATTCATTGCTTTCCTGATTTTTTTTATGTTACTGATTTTGTATAGTTATATACTTATATTACTAGTTTTGATAGATTCCAAGGCTTTAATGTGGATTATGGTATAAAGTTTTACTGATTATGTATGAATAATTATAGGTGCATGACTTTATATTCATGATTACATTTGAATTATTATATTTGCAGGACTATACAGATTATATTTTCAGATTCTCACCTCTTGTCTTTCTATTGCATTGAAATCCATTTTAGCTCCTGAAAATCCATTTATCTCTGTTCAAATTTTACTTAATTGGTCAAGTTACTTTAGTTTTGATCAGTTGGCCTAACTCACTTCTTTTGACAGGAAAAATTAAAGGCACGTGTTGCGGAGGAACTAGCACCTAAGGAAGGAGAGGCTGACGACTCTAGCCAATTGGACCCAATCCCCATCGAAACACAGACAGCTATGATCTTGGAATGCTTCGGCGAGAGAAAGGGAACCGAAGTCCGAGGTATATCCTTTATTGAACTAACCTCATAATCTAGGGAAAAAAATTAAAACTTGCATATATGGATACAACCATTCGATTATTTGGATAATACATAAACTGAAATAAAACAAATTGTGTTATACTTTCATATATACATCATCATTTCAATACAACTTCAAACTTGCAATATATTGTGTTCCTCAAAACTTGGAACATATTGTATGTGTTATACTTAAACGTATGACTATATCCTTTTCATGAAGGCATGGGTGCGGCTGGTCAGCGGCCCCCAAAGAAAAGGGGGGGACTGTGGACTGCAAGGGCGGACGAGAGGCAAAAGGAGGTGGAGGAAGCGAAGCTAGAAGCTCAGCGGGCAAAGGATGAGGCTGCAGCAGCGAAGGAGGAGGCTGCAGCAGCGAAGGAGGAGGCTGCGGAAGCAAAGAAGGAAGTGGGGCAAGTTAGAGCTGTCAACGAAGCGCTGGAGTCGCGCATGTCAGACTTGGAGAAGAGGATTTCTGATTTCTTAGGTGGAGCTGCGTGCTCGCAGCTGTCATTCACCTCAGTTGCACAACCGTCTGCACCATCTGACGCTCCTCTTATGTCTTCTCAGCCCTCCTCCCAGCAGTAGAAGGTATCACACAACCATCCTCTATACTATAACGTACCTTTTTGGACTTGTCTACTACTTTGGCATATATTGTTCGGATTGCTTGTGTATTTTGTGGTTGTATAGATTGAATTGCAGGTTGTATTTTGTAGGGATATTGGATTGAATTGCATGTTGTTAATGTCCTTGTAGGGATATTGGATTTGTGTCGATTGTTCGGATTGCTTGTGTATAATTTGTCTGTTTGGAATCTCTGAGTTGTGTGGATTGTTTGTTCGGATATTGAATTACAGGTTTTGTGCAAAACAAATGCATATGTTTTTTTTGCAAATTTTAGGTATAAAAACAGGGGGCAAAAAGCAATTTGCGATTTTTTTTTTTAAAATCTATACGCATTCAGGCGACGGACATCACATCTTTTTTAAAAAAATACTTGTGGCTTAAACAAACTCAAGCCACGAACTTCAAAACAAACACGTCGCCTGGATCATTTCAGGCGACGAACTTTGTCCTTCCCGTTGGTGGCTTGAAGCAATTTCTTTTTTCCCTCAACCATTTCCCACCCGTTCAGGCGACCATGAACTTAGTATAGGTTCGTCGCCTAAGAATTAATGGGCGGGCTTGAAAAGCCCTTGGGGTCTGACAATGTATTTAGGCGACGAACGTAAGTTTGGTGGCCTAAAGGCACTCAGGCGACGGCCCGTATGACATCCGTCGCCTGAACCCTCTAGGGATGACATTGGGCTGACGGACGTTCAGGCGACGGATGTCCGTCGCCTGAGACATCCAGCGGCGAAAATGCCTTTCAGGCGACGATTTTCGTCCGTCGCCTGAAATGTAATTTGGCATAGTGCTAAATGGAAAAAATTTCCTTATATTAATATTTAATTTCCAAAATCTATAATTTGAGATAAATTAATATAATTAGACACAATCTACAAAATATTTGGAAACTATATATGTTTTTGAATATGTTGTCTCCAATAATCTTTAATTTGAGAATCGAATATATATAATCAAAATCTTACCGATCAAGTAACTTAATTATATCTAAACCCTAATTAATTTTCCAAAAAAAAAAAAAACAAACAAACTCCAACTTCCCATAATCTATATAAAGAGTTAACCATCATATCTCAGGCGATGGAAAACACTTTACTCTTCGACTACACCATGCCGGAGGACTACTGCTTCAACGCCTTTACACCCATCCTGCCGGAGATCGGCGACTTTATTACCAATCCCGACTGGTGGGCCGCGTCTTTCCCCTGCCCAGTGGAGTGGCCGTATGATCAGCTTCATGCCGATTTCCGAAATCCCTTCGTCGGTCTGACGCCGCCACCACCACAGCCACAGCCACAGGACCACTGCGTCGATTTTGTCGACTTGACTTCCGATCAAGAATGGGCCGATTCTTGCCTCTTGGATGACATCGACGTAGGAAACACTGTCGTCGAACCACCACCGCCAGTCAACTCCCACTCCAATATGCTGCATGAGCACTGCGTGGACGGCGACGATGTAATGTTGAGTATTCTCGATCTCATTGACTTAACCACCGATCAAGAATGGACCGATTCTTGCAACTTGACTCCAATAGTTAACGAGGGTTTAGATCGCGATTTCGATGACAAGGGGTACGGGTTGGCCGGAATGACAGAGCTCTCTATCCCATCCCCGGCATCACCGGGATTAATTGTCGAGGAAGCTGCCTTGTCCACCAAGGCTCCTCGTCCTTCACCGGAATTCCACCCAATCAAGACGGTGCCGGTATGCAACAGTGGACGAGTCCGAAAGAGGAATCCGTGGACCGATGAAGAGCACAAGTAAGTGTTTTTGCCGATACATCATATTGATATTAATTAGGGCATATTATTTAAGAATTACGTACGTAAATGCTTGGTAAGAAAAATCGAGACCATCGAGTTGTTTAGGGCATGATATATTCGTTTTTATAATCGGTTAGTAACAATATAAAAATTCATTCAAATTTATATAGGTTTTATTCAATTTAATACGAGTATATTATATATGTATGTACGTTTTTGGCATTTAATTGAAGAAATAGTAGTTACATTAGATTTAGGGTTAACCATGCATGTGTTTGTGATACTGTAGGCTGTTTTTGAAAGGAATCGAGGTGTGGGGATATGGAAATTGGAAGAGCATATCAGAGCACTATGTGAAGACAAGAACACACATTCAAATTGTGAGCCATGCTCAGAAGTACGATATCCGTCGTCGCAAATTGGATGGACCCGATGCCACGAGAAAGAGGAGGAAAAGCATCCACGATATCGTGATCGATAATTGATTAGCATGATCGATCGATGAAGGCAACGCAGTTATATCGATGATTAATCAAATTAGCTAGGGTTTTTCAATCTATTTCGTACAAGTATTTTAAACTGTAATCAATTTTATGTATTTGGCATATATATATGTATTTGAACATTCGGAGATTAATAAATCTATATGAGATTTTCGTCAATCTTTCCAACAAAGTATATCTATATATATTATTGCCGATAAATATTAATGTTATTTAATTTGTATTTGCCTATAAATAAAATTTATTGATACATATGCCGATTTAATTAATCAAATAGTGCTGAGTAGATTGATTGAAAGCTTAACATATATATTAGCATATATATATATGAAATTTAGGCAAGTACTTTATATTTTCAATGGAGGATATTAGGTGAAAATGTACGTAAGTATGTGTGTGTATATATATGAAAAGAGCTAGCAAATCAATGAATGATTAGTACAAATATGGGTTAAGTTTAAATTTGAGGTAAAATAATTACTAAATAGTAATAAATGGTATATATTTAGGCCATCCTAGCAGAGTATGTAAGTGGACTCAAATGTTGAATAAAGAAAGATGTCTTGTGTTAGTGAGAAATCAAGACATATATAGCAAATCAAGACATAGCAACTTGTATCATTTCTTTCCAAAAGGCCGGTAGCTTAAGAACACACAAGGCAAAGCTCTAGATGAGAACTTGTCTCTTCCATGAGCAACAGAAGATACATAGCATAGACATCCAAATTATCTAAGATGCATGATCATAAGATAGATCTCTATGAAATAAAATTGAAAATGGTGATTTTCCATGAAGCACTGATGGAAATCTATTAATAAGATAAGTTGTTGTCGAACCACAATCCCTAAAACTTCTTTGGCAATCCAGATTGAAACAACAAAGTTCTTGTTGTTTCTAGCACATGTTTGTGTTTTCTTTCTACAATGCCATTTTGTTAAGGAGTATCTGGTCAAGTAGTTTGATGAATAATTAGGGGTGTTATATGAACGCGAGCTACTCGAGTTCGACTCGAATTTGGCTCGAAATACTCGGCTCGAGCTCGTTCATATTAAAAAACGAGCCGAGTTCGAGCAGGTTCCTGAGCTCAAGTAGCTCGTATGACTCGTTTTGGCCTGCCTATATGTATGTAGATACAAACCAAATGTAGCTCATTAGCTTAATATGAGCTCAAATCGAGCTTAATATGAGCTCAAATCAAGCTTAATACGAGCTCACGAGCTTGTATTAATGCAACAATTCTGAAATGGGCTCCAATCGAGCTTAATATGAGATCACGAGCTCGAACTTGGCTCGAGAAAAAATGAGTAATTCGAGCTCGAGCTCGAGCTCCATGTAAAGCTTGTGAGCCGAATACGAGCAGAATCTTAGGCTTGCAAAAAAAAAAAATGAGGCTCGGCTCAAACTCGGCTCGATAAAAAACGAGATGAACATGAGCATCTAGGTATTCGGCTCGCTCGGCTCGAATAACACCCCTATGAATAATGCCTTTGGTTTGAAAAAATAAAGAAGCTTCACGACTATAGAGCCTAATTCAAAAGCATTATCACTTTGTATTACTTTTGGTGTGATAGTGTACTGATTTTCAACCATAGAAATAAAGGCAAACATTGAAAGCATTAGTCTTGGCAGTCAATAACTGTACGTGGCCAAGTGATCTATCCTCTCTATATATATATATAATACTATATATATATATATATATATATATTTCTCTTAGGAAAGGGCAATTTATGCTGTCTAGCTCTTTGACATATGTCACACACATGCAGACATGCTCATAACTATCTGAAAACTCAAAACCATTAACTAAGGACAACTTTCTGATTTTATTAAGGGGTAAATAACCAAGCCTGTTGTGCCAAAGCAACACAGACATGGATTTACAAGTAGATGCAATATATGTTCAAACTAGAAGGATCAACATATGACTTACAAGTGTTTTGCATATCAACAGAAGAAGAAACATCAATAGAAGAAGAAACATTGTTCAAGTCAACAAAAGACACAGAAGCTCCAAGTTCCTCATGTCCTCTATGCAGATATAAGCCTCCTTGCTCTTTACCAAGTACCACTGGCCTCTTCATGGAAAGGCCCTGCAATACACATAGTTTATCAGTAAAGAAAGCATAACACTTGTTATGTTTACATGATAGTTTGCTGATGGAGAGCAAATTGTATTTAAAATCTGGGACATATAAAAACATCTTGTAATACAACAGATGAATTTAACTTGACGAAACCAAGTTTATCATGGAAGGGCCCTACGCACCGGTGCTCTATTGGTGACCAGCGCTTCCTCCATCTTCTTTCCCCGTCGTCGAGCATGAGCATTGCTAACTAAGGCTGATCAAGGAGATTTAATTACTTCCCTTTCTTATCTATTGTATCTCCTTATTTGTAGGATAGGTTAGTACGTTCTTTTTCTATTATTCTGCATTATAAGTTCCCTGTAAATGATTCAGTAATGATTATATATCGAAAAGGAGAATTCTCCAAAGTCAGCAGCATACTAAGAAATTTATTTCTCTCTGAAACACACAAACCTCTCTGCTCTCCCATGGCAAATCATCTTCTCGCCGCAGCCAACATATATGGCTTCTCCAAAGCTTCACTTTCAAATCCTAATCCTATCTATCAGCATCAAGCTCGATAGTTGTACGTAGAGAGAATTACCCTTTTTGGCGCACTACAATTATATCACCCCTCGAAACGTTTGACCTCCAAGGGTTCATTTTGGCCGCTACAATTATATATGTCATGTTCGGATCGATGACTCTGTTGGGTCGAAGTTGAGGCAAGAATATCTGATAGATTACATAGGTCTTATATTGTATAGTGGGCCCAAATGCCCAATACCCTTATAACCTATATATATATATATATGATTATCAATGAATGGAAACCCTTAAGGAGGATTTTACATCAATCTTGCAATCTCACATGGTATCACAACCTTTTCTTCCCCACGGAACCCTACTTTGATCCTCCCGCCCCACCCCTCCTCTTACCGCCGCCGACATCGTCACCTCGCTGCCGCACCTTCTCTCTCCCTCTCGGCCTCCCTCACCTCGCCGCCGCACTCTCTCTCTCCCCCTCGGCCTCTCTCGCTCGACCTTTCTCTCCTCTCGCCGCCGCACTTTCTTTCTCCCTCTCGGCCTCCCTCACCGGCCTTTCTCTCTCCATCTCGGCCCCTCCTCACCTCGCCGCCGCCCTCTCTCTCTCCCTCTCGGCCTCTCTCGCTCGACCTGTCCTCTCGGCGCCGCCTTCCAAAAAAAAAAAAAGTCCAGAACCATCTCTAGCCGCGGCCGCGGCATATGCAGCGGCCACAACACATCAGCCTGCAGCGCCCGCAGCTCTACGCAGCGGCCGCGGCACTCGTGGCCTCACGGCCCTCGTCCTTGGACCGCCGCCCCTCGACAATTGTGAATTTCCGTTTAGAGCTTTTCCTTGTCACAGTTAGCATTTCATCGTTGTCCTTATCTCTTTTTTAGAAAAAGTTTATGGGTTATATTTCTTCTATTTAGTAAATGCCGATGCTTAAATTTCCTTATCATGTGGTGTTTTTGCCTATCTGGGCTACTGACTTATGTTAACAAGTCATCTTGAAAATAGTTATCATGTGCCCCTGTTTGTTCCTTCAAGTTCTCGCATTGGTAGGTAGGTGACCAACTTGAATTCAGTGAGGATGTATGTGGAGCAGTTCTAAGCGTTCGTTTCAGTGAGGATATATTGAGTGTCTGGAATCGATATGCATCTGAACATCAGGTTTACTTCCGCTGTTGCTGCTTAGTTTAATCCTCAAATGGCATACTCGAGGCTTATTATTGTTTGTGATCTTGCTTTGTTATTCTTATGCAGGCTGTAATGGCTCTGAGAGACTCAATCAAACGATGCCTAAAGCTACCTCAAAGTTACGTACTCATAGATACAAATGCACATTGTGTTGATCAAAATTTGATATGATTGGTACTATTTAGCATCTTCTTATGTGCATAGGCATCGTTACCTTCTAAGTGAAGAGAAGTTGGTAACCTAACAGGACATTTCCCAATTTCTTATATATATATATCATTCTTTTTAAAAAACAAGCTTGATTTTAATGCTGAATTATTTTATAATCTTGAAATGTATCTTTCACTTCTGTATGGAACTGTAGCTATCTTGCCAAGATAGGAGCACCTGAAGGTTCAAAAGACATTGCTGTGGGCCAGCCCACTGCAGTTACAGTAAGTATTTAATTTCTATATAATCTTTTTATGATTCCATATGGTTTTGTGATTGTATATTGCACCTTCCTTTGTTTTTGCTTTCACTTTGTTAACAACTGTATTTTTTATTTGCAATTTGTGTTATGAGTTTGCCTTCTTATCTCCCAGTGAAAAAAGTTAACAGCACCATGTTAACTTCTTATTAAGTGTTTGTACTTGCAAATACACCAGGCAAAAAAGTGGCGAGAGCAGATGAACCAGTGGTTCCCCGTATGAGTACATATAAGAAGCAGGCAAAGACTTCGGAAGGACCTTTCTTGGAACCTTGCAACCCCTCCTAAATTCACTTGTATCCCACCTCGAAGTGTTGCACTTTGGACACACTTCGGAATCTGCGTACTGTTTGTAGAACAAAACGCAGTTATACTTGCAAGCATCGATTATCTGGTAAGGAAGTGCGAGGTCTCTAACGATTTTCTTCATCCTCTTTCCATCAAATGGAAATCTGTGTCCATCGAGTAACAATTTAGAGACAAAGTTGCACAGGTCATTAATGCCCTTATCAGTCCACCCATTTTCTGACTTCATCCGCATTGCCTTTATACAAGTACCTAGAACCATCTTTTTGCTACCAGGATACAAGGGAGTCTGAGCTTCTAATAAAAGTCTCTCATATTTCTGGTAATCATCATCAACAATATCTTCGAACGCAGGTTCGTCTGCACTCGTATGTGCCTCATATCCTGCGTGATAAGGAAAAGTGTTGTGTAAAATGTCCATAACAGGATCATCACTAAAGAAAGATGCTCCTTCATCCAAAATATGCGTTCTTCGTTCTGAAATTCTTGTATCAACTCGTGGTTCTCCATGTTTGTCCCAAACGGTATAACTAGACCACATCCCCTCTTGGGACAAATGCATATACATCTCATCTATAGTAACCCATTCATTGTTGCGGCAAATTCTACACGGACAAAGAAAATGGGTCATCCCATTCGCATTGTCTCTAAGAGTGTTCACGAAGTGATAAATTCCTTGAAGGTATTCGTTGTGAGAACGAGGGAGTTGCATCCAACGTTTATCAGCCATTCTCCTGCCATTAATGAAATCTCAATCTCTAGTTCCAATCTCAATCTAAATCTATATTCTCATTCTCATATACATTCTTAATTTCAATCACAATCAACATACACTAATTTCAATCACAAATACTACTTTGAATCACAAACTAATTTCAATCACAATCAATCCCAAACTAATTTCAATCACAACTATTACTTTGAATCACAAACTAATTTCAGTCACAATCAACACCAAACTAATTTCAATCACAACTACTAATTTCAATTCCTAACCATCTTCTCATCACTATATTTCAAGCACTACTAACATATATAAATGTAAATAGTTTGACAAAATAGACACACACAAACAAACAAACTCAGACGTACCTTATTTAGGTCTTAAAAGCGGATCAAATGAACTTGAAATTGTAGAAATGAGAGGTTTGAGAAAGTGTAGATAGTATGAAATGGAGGAGGTGGGTTACTGTGGAAAACATGGGAGGTTTGAAATGGGGAAAGTAGGAAATGTTCAATTGTGGCTTACGCAAATAGTAAATTCGGTTGTTGACAAAAAGTTTCTTCAGGCGACGAACTAAGCCTATGTTGGTCGCCTAAAAGAGAAGTGAATAAATGCTCTGAACCTACCTCTTCATTTAGGCGACGTACTCAGTCTATGGTGGTCACCTAAACGAGAAGTGAATAAATGTTCTGAACCTACCTCTTCATTCAGGCGACGTACTCAGTCTATGGTGGTCACCTAAACGAGAAGTGAATAAATGTTCATAAATGAGTGGGACCTAACTTCTTGCTTTAGACGAGGAACATTGCATATGCCCGTCGCCACATATCAAAGCAATAAATATGGCAGTTTTCAAGTGACAAACTTAGGTTCCTTTTCGTCGCCAGAGGTCATTTCTGACATTTACAACTGGGCCTCCTTGTTGGGGTGACGACTTGTACTATAAATGTTGGTCGCCTGAATTTGAAGCGAAGAACATAGATAAATGTTGGTCGCCTCAAACTATGTCATAGATGAGTTACACCCCTCTAGCATTAGGGTGACGAGATTTATCATGTTCGTCGCCTGAATTATTCTGAAGTGACGAGAATTAGTTTGTTCGTCCCCTGAACAGCCATCTGGCGTAGTGATTCTTGTTGGACCTTTGTTAAGTTGTTCACATAACCAGGAGGGAAGCCAATTAAGAAGTAACAACCATCCATTTGTGTGGTTCGTCTTTTTGCAATTTGTGCAAAACAACAATGCCAAACATCTATTTTGAAATGGAGGGAGTATACCACAATGCCAAACATGACATATAAGAAACAAAAGACAAAATTAGAATCATAATATCCTTAAAAGAAGAAAAAAAGGCCCCAAACCAACAAAAAAAAAAAGCAATTAATTGACAACTAATTAATTAAAGTAGCTAGTTAGCCGGGATAACAAGGACTTGTTGTGCTTTCTCCCTGGTGAGAAGAGATTGCAAAACGTTACAAAGAAACACAAATAGTAGGGCAAGTAAAGCGACGAAGACCTTAAAAAGAGGATGGGGCGCAGGTTCAAGGAATGAAATGGCGACGACTTGAGCGAGGAGAGCAAGGAGGAGGCCATGACAAGTCCTGTTCGGAGCCCTGAGCATGGTAACGACAGTCCATCCTTCTACAAGTAGGAATGTCATAGAAATGGTAGTTAGAGGGAATGTTGGTGCGCAGGTCTGACGCCTGATGGACAACGTTGCTGGGGCGACGAAAACGAGGAAGAGCAACGAAGTCAATAATCCGTAGCGAATTCTCTGCCGCTTGAGCTTAATGTAACTAATTGACCATTCCTGCGTCGACGAAGGGCACCAGGCGAGTATGTAGCCAAAACAAGAAGTCGCAACGACGAGGAAAATAATGTCAAATATGTTAAGGCCAAAGCAAGGGCCGGCCGTAGGAGGAAAGACTTGGAAGGTGAACAACGCCGTGCAAAACAACCAACACATCGAGCAAGCCACGATCGCCCGGCCTGACTCCATTTCGATCCACTCAATCTTAATTTCCTTCACTAATTATTGGATTAGGATCTCCAATCTCTCCTATTAAATCCAATCTATCAAAATCTATAAAAGATTTATACTTGGAATTAATTATTGGATTTTCGGGAGATGATCACGGAAAAACAATAATTTGTATCCCAAAACTACCAAGGAATCCATAGGATAACATAATACATAAGTCGAAAACGTACATATATACCTCGAAAAGTATGAACAGAGTCGAAGATTAGGATCACCAAAGTATTGCTCCTCTACCGAAACTAGTCTGCTAGAACTTCTTTTCGGTATTTAATTAATTCAATCTTATGTGTATTCTATATTAACTTAATTTGGATATATATTATCATTAAGATACTAATTCTATCTTAACTTTGGATAGATCCGTACACACCAAATATAGTTCAAAGAAAATCAATTAATATACAATATAAAATTCTTCAATTTCTATCTAATTCTATCAAATTTAAATCCAATTAATCTAGCAATATGGGCTTAAAATAAGATTTTATCCAAAGTCGTTGTTGGATATAGATACATTTTTTAGAGATTTTTTTTCCATATCTTTCTCTTTAGTAAAAGAAGCTTTTTTTATCATAAATGAGGTGGAATAAATGAAAAATATTGAAGATTGTAAAAAGAAAATAAATCATCTTTATAAGAAATTAAAGAGGTTAAAAAATAATAATAATAATCTTTATAAGAAGTTAAAGAGACTAATTTTATTTTATTTAATAAATTATGTCTATAATATTTGAATAGTGCAAGTAATCATCAATTTTATTTTAATTACTTTAGTATATTTAACTTTTTATAAGTATTAATACACATTCAAAAGAAGATAAAATGTATAATTAATATAAACAAAAAATTTTGTTACTATTTTTAAAAAACGTGTTTTAGTATAAATTTTATATATATATATATATATATTCATCATAAATTTAAATTTTAAAGTTTATAAAATATTAGTAGGAAACATGGTACTGAAGTGAAATTTTTAATCAATTCTTTGCGTAATATTTTGAAAGTAGAAAACCAATCATCATTTTTAAAATCGACACTTGAGTATTTGATTAAAAAAATCAACACTTGAGTAAACACAATATATAATGAAAACAGCAAATTAAATTATATTCATAAGCTTCACCAAATAATTTTAAATTGTAAATTACCAAAAATAGACCCCATATATAAAATAAGTTATTATATACAATAATATATTTTAAAATATCTAATACTATAAATTTTTTTTATGGATATATAAGTACTCCGTATAATAGCAAGATACATACTTTACCATAATTTCAGTTTCCTACAAGAGAAAAATAGTGTATAGAAAAATAAAACTAAAATAGTTTTAGTATAATCTAGATGAAAATTTAAAAGCTTACATACTTAATTTAAGGAATAACTAAAATATGAAATAAAAAAGTCTAAAAATATCAAATAGATTAGACTGAGTTTCTATTTAATTAATTTTCAATTTTGATTTATTTTAATTTGCATTAATATATGAATGTATATATTTATTGATACAAAAGTCGATAATTCCGTGCGTAGTACGAGGTAGTTCACTAGTTTAAATGTAAAATTTGACAAACCCAAAATGATACAAAATCGGGTCAAACTTTTGAGAGTGTGGGAGGGAAGCCAGCGCCGGTCTCACCCACATCAAATAATGGACGCACCATCTGAATTTTTTAGGGGTTAAATAAATACATATGGTTTCCATTTATTTATATATAAAATAGACAATAGAAAACGACTAAATTTATGGATTTGCCTGATTATTTGACATTAAATTTACTAGAATTCAAGTTTCACGCATAGTATATTAATTTGCTATTTAGTGCATGATTGGTCGTAATGATTAAAAGTCTGTGTAGTTGCAACTTATAATGATCTAAATGACTACAGGTTTGTGTAGTTGCAACTTGCAACGATAAAAAAACATATCTAGTTGGAATGACAAAATGTGTTATTGGTCGCAGCGACTATTGCAGGATATGATTGTTGCAACCAGTTCATTCACGACCTCGAACGTTGACTTCTAAGCTCGCTCAAAACGCAAAATTTAACCTTTTTTATAACATATATGCACGCTTGCACTCTATTTATTTTTAGCACAAATACGAAAGCTTAAACCAATTTTAATCACATTTTCAATAATCCATCGAAACCTAAAATCTAACCACCCAAATTGTTTCAATAGCTTAAAAGTAGACCGGTCAATCAGATCATTCGGGTCGGATTCAAGTCGGGTCATTTTGGGTTTCGGGTAAAACAGGTTCCGGGTAAAACGGGTCCCGGGTATATTCGGGTTGACTCGAACCCGAGTTTGACCGGATTTCGGGTCATTTTGAGTTCATCAATTTTAACCTTTTTTAAATTAAAACAATTATGATTTGATAATTTTAAAATGCTAAAACAATCATGATTTGGCTGTTGCCGGTTGAGCGATCAATGCTAATTTTCAGCCTTTTTGCAATTGATGCGACGCCGTTTTGGGTGTGAAATACGAATGTTAATTTTGAAGATATCTCCCACACCGATTATCGATTACTTTAATTAATTTGTTAGCCTAAAACTGACTAATTCAATGTTGTGTTGCGATAACTACAACCTCTCTAAAAAATCAGCATTTAATTAAATCCAATTTTAGAAAGAGATCGATGAACAAAAGACACCTAAAAACACAAAATTGAGGGCAATATATATGTATATTTTTAATTAATTAGCAAATTAAATCAGCATTTGATTAAATAAATCTATGAATTAGGTCTACATATGCAAACTGAAATCAGAAACCATAGTTGATCTATCAAAAAAAAAAAGAAACCATAGTTGATGAAATACATAATTAATGCTATGCCGAGGACTCGGTACGTACGGTTACACACTCATACTTTGCTGAATTCCTTGAAAAAACATCTCTTCTTCCTGCGGGTGTCGTCAGCCGTTGATGTTTTTCCTCTTCTTCCTGCGTAGGGCTGATATCCAAGCCGAGTAGCTCGGGCTCGGCTCGGGCTCGGCTCGGAAAAAGCTCGGCTCGAGCTCGTTCGAATTAAAAAACGAGCCGAGTTCGAGCTTAAAGTCGAGCTCGTGACGAGCCCGAGCCGAGCTCGAGCTTGCTCGTTTTGCTCGTTTTTAAATTGTAATTACATTTCTACCCTTAGGTTTTATTTTTACCCTAACCTTTCCCAACCCTTCCCATTTCTATCAAGCGGCAGCCCGGCCTCCACTCCCTCTCAATCTCTATTCTCCTCTCTCTGCTCCTGCGTCTCGCCGTCTCTCCCCAGCTGCTGGATCTGCTCGGCGTCGCTCCACACTCAGATCTAGTCGGCGTCGGCGTCGCTCCACAGTCAGATCGAGTCCCCTTGCCCAGTCGCCGCCTCCACACTCAGATCGAGCCCAATTGCCGCCTCTACACCAGATCTGGTCCCCCTCGTCGCTCTTCGCCCATTGCCCCTCCTTGTTTGTCTGGTCTCCCTCGTCGCTCTGCCTCCTCTTCAGATCTGGCGCCCCTCTTCGTTCTCCGGTGACTATTGTCTTGTCATCGCACGAGTAAGCCTCTTTCTCTTTCTCTACTTTCCTTTGTCGCCGAGTATATTGTGGTTGGTTGCGATTCTGGCACCCCTCTCTCTCTCTTTGTTCTCAATCAGTCGATCTTCTGATTCTCGTCCTCTGTTGACACCACAGGTTACGATTTAGGGTTTCCTGCCCCCTCTTCATGGAATTTATTATGTTTTTAGTACTGCTCCAGAGTTGCTGATGAAGGTACTCGATTGTTGTTGATGAAGGTACTCGATTGGAGGAGCTTGAAGTATAAGCTTTAAGTTAGCAACTGCTCCACAGTTGCTGATGAAGGTATGCTCTTTTAGCTTCATGGAATTCCCGTGTTGTTCTATATATTCGTCATTACTACTGATCATTTTCAGATAAACAATTTTGAGCAATTGTGTATAAATTCCTCATTTCTATGATCGTTTTAGGATTCTCTCTTTTGTTGAGTTGATTCTGTTGATTCGAGAGCTTTGTGCATATAAACTTGCATTGAATTGCATTTGATTCTAGAGTCTAATTGTGCCAGATTCTGTATGATTCTTAGTCTGATTAGTGAGTTGTGTTCCAGATTATGTGATGATACACTGAAAATTTTGTTACTAAGACATTCCAAGTTTATTTTGTATTCAGAATCATATCAGATTATGTGATGATACACTTATTGGTGAGTTGTTGTTTCAGATTATGTGATCGTTATTTACTTCCCGGGTTGCTACCATGCTGTTGCGTTCGTGATGTTGCTGGCCTGCTGATCTGCTGCATTCGAGTTGCTATTGTGTTGCTGCATTCATGCTGCTCACATCCTCATTTATGCATTTTCATGTGTTGCCTATTTCCGAGCTTTAATTGTAATGTTCATATTGCGTTTTAGGAATTAGGACTTATGTATTTATATTTGTAATTTCGGGTTGTATTTTGAATGTTATCATATATTACTTTGAACTGCCAAAATGAGATCAAGTCTGAATAAAAAACGAGCTCAAAGTGAGAAAAACGAGCTTAGATAGATTAAAAAAATAAAGTTAAAAATAGAGCAAATGAGCTCAAATACGAGCTCGAGCATCCCTTCCAGCTCGCGAGCCGAGCTTGAGCATCTTCTTGGGCTCGTTTCCAAGTTGAGTCCGAGCTCGAGCTCGGCTCGTTTGTAAACGAGCCGAGCTTGAGCACCAACTACTCGAGCTCGTTTGCTCGTATATTAGCCCTATTCCTGCGGGTGTCAGCTGATCGATGCATTTGAATTGCACCGAATTGAATATACAACTTCTGAGCATCACTCGCAATTTGGATATGCCTTCTCGTTGTCACAAATTTCCACCACAAACTTCGAGTCCTTGCAAGAAGAGCCTATACAAATCCATCATTAAATAAAACCCTATATATGATTTTTAATTCAATGGATTTTTCATATTTAAAACATAAAAATTCCTCAAATTGTTAAGATCATATCAAACCCTAATTCTAACTTATAGGGTTTGAAATTGCCTTACCAAGTTAAGTTAATTTAGATATTCATTCGAAATACTTACCGATGCTCTTCAGGAGACCTGGCCCCGTTGGGCTAAAATTGGGGCAAGAATCGACCCATTCTATATCGTCGTCGTCAGTGAAGTTGACAAGTTGAAGATGGTTCTTGGAGTCCGAGATGAAGTTGTGAAAGTTTTTCAACGTTAACAACGTACTCAAATCCTTGTCGATGATGGCCCGCTTCGATGGCGGCATAGCGGTGTCGGTGTCGGTGTCTGTATCAACACGTGGCTCCTTAGGGCAATCGAAGAGGCAAGAGTCGGCCAACGTTGAGGATTCTTGTATATATCGCCGGTGAAGTTGTTGAGGCGGTGGTTATGTGGCGTCAGAGGACCCAACTCCGGCATCACGGTGGAGTTGGAGTTGAAGAGATTCTTGTAATTCATCATCACCAGAAATCGATCGATCGTTCTACCGCAATTGATATATGATGATTTGTAATATGAAGTTCGATTGCTTATTTCTTTATATATATAGTTGGTATTAGGGCTAATATTAATTAGTTGCTTGGGCAACAAATAATATAATATTTAATAGGGTTTAATTACTTACACGCTTAAAATAAATAGATAAAAATAGATAGATGATAATATATAGGGTTTAATTACTTACACGCTTAAAATAATATAATATTTAATAGGGTTTAATTAGTTACTTGGGCAACAAATAATATAATATTTTAGCTGAAATCTGAGACAGATATATATCTGTGTCAGATTTCAGCTAAAATTTTACTACACAGCAATACTTGCAAGTATTGGTAGCTAGACTTGTATGCTCTAATTGATGTTGCACCCTTTCGATCCATACATGTCCAACTTTGTTAATAATATTCAAAGGTAACTCACAAGTATTTCCTGCTCTGATGAGCAACCAATTCAATTACGACACATCTCTTATTTATACGCGCGCTTGAATTGATTACAACATCAGTTCCTCTCCATTTTCCACGACAGATAGTTCCAAATGTGCCAGAGCCAAGTTCCTTTTAGCTCTTCGATCAAGATCTTCATTCTTTATAAGTTGTGCCAATATCCGATCCATTGAAATATTCAACAGGCTGAAAATTTTAGTTTTTAGAACAAATAATTAAGTAATAACTATATATGTCTAGAGTACGTACACAGACAATAAATACAAGTGAAAAAATGCAACATCCTAACTCCTAAGAATATATATATGCACAAGTGAGCCATAAGAACAGAATGGATCAAACATGTATGAGAGAGATGGACTACTAATTGAGTACCGAAGAAACACGTACGTACAATACCTTTTGAGAGATCACGAGATTATTAATATGTCACTGTATTAAAAAATTGCTTTTTTCTTGTAAAGAATGTGTGTATTTATTTAAAGCCAGTATTAGCATGTAGAAACCTCATAATTCGTTATATATTGAACGCAAGATATATAATAGGAACAATAAATGTCACAGGTTCTGCCACACCAGATATTGTTTAAATTTATGTATAACACCACGAACACCAGATTTGTCGATGTCGCTGTCGATGTTCATCACATGGATACAAGGTTAGCCTTGCAACTGAGGAGCCTCACAAATGTCATTATGCAGAACTGAATCAACATCTCTATGCTTCGCAACCGCCATTCTAGCAAGTCCTCACCATCAGCTGAACAAAAGAGATCACCAGAGCTTGCCTCTCTCCAGCTGAAGGTATGCGCTCATTATCCTATTGTATATGCACAGCTGAAACCCCCAAATAAACGACTCTCGGATACCTAATCAAACTAACTCAAATCATCATTCCTGAATATTCCAAATACTTTGTTTGATTTCGAAGTTTTTGTTGTTGCAAACCAAAATCAGAAGCTAGAAATAGAATGATTTTTTCCAAAGGTGAAACGTACAACATATATTCAAATAAACAAATCTAATAAAATGTCTCCTCCGAAGCAACATAATTTGTAGTTCGACGTGTTTTCAGTAACCCATCTTCCAGAAAAAGAATTTTGATAAATCATGTTAGATGGTAAATAATGGCCACATAAATTTAAAAACCATGAACTAAAGCAGCAAAAGCTTTACAAGATTCAACAAGATCATAGCTATAGAAATATAGACTTGAAATTTTGATTTGCTAAGGAGACTAATAAAATAACCTAAACTTGATGTGCTAGTGCACTCAACCCAAAATTTGTAACTTTAAGGATTCCATGTGCATCCATCAATAGGTTCTCTGGTTATTAGAGAATTGCAAACGAAATTCAACTTAGAACTCTATAAAGAGAAAATGAGTACTGGATAGGAAAAAGGCCATTGAGATGGAAGTTATGGAAGTGTTTCGTGCAACATCTGAAATTTTAAAGTTCTCCATGCTGCCAATTAATTAGTTAGTGGACCATTGAGATATCATCCTGCAACTCCCTACAGAAGGCATTAAGTGAGCTTATTGGCTTTGAATGCAGGAATGAATAATGAGATCAAAGAATCACACTTGGAAGTTGGGACTTACAGCTTCTTCAGAAACTTCAGGTTAATAAAGGAAGATGAAAATTAAAGTTCATGTAAATACATTTGATGAGAGATTTAGGCCTTAGGCAAATTCAAGAGAATGGGATGTACTTAACCAGATGAGTTAGTTACAACAATGGATCGAGTCTTTGATTATTGACATTGTTCTTCATTTGTTCTATCACTGCAAGCCATATAAAGACAACTTGGTTCAACCCAAATAGCAATAACAAGGCAATTATGAGTACTGTCTAAGAAAAATAGATTGACAATTCAAATTATATGCTAAATTAAGTGATAAGTAGCCAAGATTCCAGTGAAAAGAGGAGGATATTAGTCTATTTATTTTCTCCCTTTTTCTATAAAATATATGAAGTTGTTAGGACTATGAAGACAATTATATTTTGGCTCTATAATATAAATAAGGAGTGCATAATAGGCACATAAACCAATGCCCCCTCGCCACATAAAAGAAAAGAGCTCTTTGCGTAAAGAATTCGGGCAAGACAACTTTGTTTATCCGAGATGTAGTCATAAGGTTAACTTAATGAAACGCTGGATCCGTATGCAATTTACCGAGATAAAGAAGGTTACCTCGGAGTGGTGACTTTGAGAAATCTAGGAGTCGAAGAACTCAGGTAATCCAAAGACAAACTCCATCCCAAAAGCTCTTTTAAGCATTTCTTCAAAAACCTTCAAAGCGTACATTCAAAGAAAACCCAAATTTAACCAATCTTCAATCACAAACGAATACCTAACCTCAATCAATCAAATTCCTAAATTTCAATTTAAATCAATTTGTTAAACTCAATATTCGAAACTGTTGGTATTGTTAAATTCAAGCATATAATATTCTCGATGCCCATGAAATATATGTTTACAGGTCGTAACCTGTCCTCCATTGCCATAGTGTACTTCATTATTATAACTTTTTCAACACATAGTGTACTTCATTATTATAACTCTAAATTTCTATCTTATCCTTTCACAGAATTCCAACATAAAACTAAGTTTGAGAGAATCAAAAGAAACCTTCAAAAAATTGGACATGCTATTTGAGATTCAAGGGTAAATATATACCTCTATCAACTTTAAACTCCTTAAGGAAAACCCCAAAATTTTTTTAAAACTCAATAGAGATAAAGATTAAATACTATCAGTTTTTGTGAAATAGAACAAACAAAAGAGTGCTGAGATAGTTTGTCCATTCACATTGCAAATCTGGTTTTGCATATATATAGTAAAAGGTCCTTTAAACTATCAAGTTCATCAAGAAACTAAAAAACACCATTGAACTGCCTACCCAGTGGAAACCTGCTCAGAGCAGATTTGGAGGGTCAAGTTGTACTTATCCTTCCCCAACTACGTCGAGAGGGTGATTCTAAGAATGATTTTTGTCAGTGTACATGTCAAAATTAATTATATGTGATAAGAGCATAGATGTGATTTTTCCTCCATTGGCTCCGTTATCGTAAGGGGCTGAAAGTAGCTATTGTTGTTGGTGTGAGCACATGTCATAGAGCCAATTAAAGCCCCTTTTTTATGGTTTACATAGCTACATATATATACTCCCTTAATTTCAAGAAAATTGAATATTTAAACAGATGCAAGCTTCAATTTTTATGGAACACGAGATTATGCCTCTGAGGTTTAGAATCAACAAGCCCAAAGAGAAGGGTACTTTGAAATCCCAACCAATACAACCCAATTTTAAATACCAAGTACCGTTTTAACTCGCATGCTCATGAATTGGATACAATTCTTGACAATAATCTCACAGATTTGTAATATGGAACGTTTATACTAACATGCACATGGCAACGATAGACACTTTAATTGGGTGTGTGAGTTGCTCTACATAACGAACATGCATCGAAGAGAGATCGATGAACTACAGGAGGAGAGACAGATCATAGACCCAAGCTCAGCCACTGTATAATTTCTGAAAGAGAAGAATCAATTGATGGAGACCTCTAGGTTTAGAAAAGAAGCGAAAATGCCAGTCATTGGCAAATCGAAGACGGAGACACAAATCGACGTACGATGGAGACGGAACAACCATGGTCCACGCATGGAAGGTAAGGTCGAAGATGAGAAGATAGGTGGAATGGTTGACGTCGGTTCTCAGGCAAAGATTTTACAGTCATAAATAGGCAGGCCCAGTTAAAGAATCCCAGGCAGATAGAAGCCCTATTTAAATAGTTTCATGCTGTGGACATCCTTTAATGATATTTCTGTTATGCCAATGTTAATTTAGAATTAAAAGTGAGATCATAAACAAAGATTTGTTCATCGCACAAGACAAATCCTAGCTAAAGACATTTCGAGGTTACATATTGAATTGGGGTAACACGGACTTGTAATAAAAAAAATGATACAAAGTAGGGCAAGAAAAGCGAAGAAGACCAGCTTGAAAGGCAACACCTTAAGTTAGGAGACTCGGATGCAAGTCTTGTTCAAAGCCAAACACTACGTCAGATTGCAACTCAACCAACGGACATGAATGACTTCATCGTCTAAAAGTACTCCAAGCGACGAACATACTAAAGTCACTCAAATAAGTCCTAAGGTTGCCTCATCGATCTTGGGATTGTATTTAAGCAACCAACTTAATTAGAACAATGTTGGTCGCTTGAGGTAATTCAGGCGATAAAGTGATCAATGTTTGGTTGCTTGAACTAGTATCAAAAGTGGGTCATTTTTAATGTTGGTCACTTAAATTGAGGCAATTTAATTTATGCAATATTGGAGTATTCAATGTTGGTCATCTAAACGAGTGTCAAAAGTGAGTCAACAATAGAAATCTTTCAGGTGACGATGATTTTCTTAATCTTGGTCGCTTGAGTCCATTTAGGCGACATAAATAACATGTAGTCAAATGTTGGTCACTTGAACAAGTGAGAAAAAATGGATCATCAGTATATAGAATTGAAATCATTCAAGTGACAATGATTTTCTAAATACTGGTCGCTTTGAGTTGATTCAGGCGACGAAGATAACATGTGTAATCAATATTGGTCGCCTGAACGAGTGACAAAAGTGGATCCCTTGAATTTAAGGAAAATTTACGTAAATTGTTGTAACAATACTAAACATAGTTTTTTTTTCTTCTTCTAAGATACCACATATGTGACCTCCTATGCATCTATATCTATATATATATGAACTAAAATAAACATTAAAAAGGGGGAATTTTAAAAAGATAAAAATACTACTTAAATGGTGTTTAAGTAAAATCCACCATAAAAAAATATAATTACTAAAAAGAAAAACTAAATGGTATAAGTGCCAAAAAAATAAGTGAAAAAAATATCGATTTTTCTATCCTATGCCCTTGGGGCATAGGATAAGACACTAAATTGAGAATTTTTTTTAAACTTTTAATTAGTTTAGTCAAATTTTAATTAGATTTTTTAGGGTCGCTTGCCTTTTTTGTAAGGAATCTTTCTCAATTTAGTGTTTTATCCTATGCCATTGTGTAGGGGCTTCCCTCCCCTTATATTTTGGTTTGCTATACCACCCCACAATCAATATGGGATGGTAATCTTTTTATCCCAACAGCGTGGCGCTAACACCAACAAGAATTCAAATAATGAATCTCCCTAACTTTCGCAAAGGATCATGCATGAGATAGAAGACGGAATCGCATAAAAGTCATACCTTTGATGCACTTACCTCACATCGCTATCGTCGGGCTCACCCCAACCCTAGAAGTGGGTTGACTACTCGCTCCTCATCATGCTCATCATCATCATTATTGAAGAAAGAAAACTACTTTGAATTAAAATCACAAAAGAGGAATTACAACCGAACAAGTCACTCCGCTCTCGCCTTACAACTCACTCAATTCTCTCTCTCTCTCGTCACTACCTCTCTATCGAAACTACTGTAATTGGAACTGAAATTGTATGCTTGGATTGATATTGGATTCCCCCTAAACTCAGCCCTAAAGGCCTCTAGATATAGTTGTCGACAAGGACTCGAAACCTTATCTTTATTCTCTAAGATAAACTAAAACAAAGTAAAAACTTAAAAGTCCATGGTAACTCAGCCTCCATCTGATAAATCTCGTGTAGATGATAGGAAATCTCGACCTTTGGATTGATGTTTCAAGCTTCGGATAGAATTCTATCAAAATCTGAGTCGAAAATCCTCTGCTGGCATGGTCGATATCGACCTTGGACCTCGATATCGACCCCTCCAAAACTTCATCTCGATCTCTTCTTCTCCTACTCGAACTAGCACTCGACTTCTATAATTTTGATCGATCTGGCACATCGATATCGACCTCCAGACGTCGATATCAACCCCTTCTGTGTCGACATGCTCTGTTTCATTTCCTGCTCGATTCCTATGTCTCTGATGTACTCGATGTCGAGGTCTCCAGTCGATTTCGACCTCTCCAGAAGACTTCGAGTTCTTTTTCCGCTCTTCCGAATTCGTCCATTTTTATCCTGTTTTCTGCGAAATCACATAGAAACTCGTGCAAACCCATATATTTGACATTTAAGCGTAATCTACACTAATCCCATGTTTTCCCATTAATATGCATGCAAAAGACGATAAAATGGATACATATGTGCATAGAAAATATGGCAATATGCGCGCACATCAAAACACCCCATACTTAAGCTTGCTTGTCCTCAAGCAATACCTTTAATGGTCATTCAGGGGAAGAAAGTAAACCCTCAACATCATAGATTAATTTTTCATATGTCCCTACAATCAATTGCCATCCTCGATAAGGTACTTATGTCAACCAAATCCATGCATGTGCATAAAAGCAATTTCATACTTTATAAAAGGAGGTAATATGCAAAAACAATTTTAGCGACATAGCATTAATAATCAAGAGGACTTTTTGCAAGCTTGTAAGAAGTAGATTGGTAAAAAGGCTAAAGGTGGGTTAATATTTGGCCATGTGGTGTTAAATCCGGGGAAACATACTTCTTTCCAAATCATTCCACATTCCTTCTTCATAACGTCTCACCTTTCACTCACCGCTCAATGCTCTTTTTTTTTATTTTTAATATATTGCTTTTACCTCTCTAACCTTAGCACTTCCTTCTCGCGAGTCGCAAACATGGGTGTCATGAATGGCCCCGGATACTTAGTACTTCGGACTCCTCACCTTGTGTCCCATCCTGCAGAACTATTATCTCAACGCAGGCAGGGTCGACCTACCTTTATCTCATGAGGTGATCAGATTTTTTTTTCTCGTTCATTTAATTTTCCATATTTTATCATTCCTGCCAACAACTTCATAATAATGCACAACTCCATATAACTCCAAAGATGACATCCATTCTCAAACTTTGTCCCCGGATAGGGTGTAAGGTATAAAATGGACAATATGTATATATGTGGAGCAATAATGATAATGATAATCTCATATATGGCTTGTGACTTTTGCAAATATGCATCGGTAAGGCTAGGATATAAACTTTGCTTGTATGGAATTTTTCATAAAAAGTCCTCCATCATCTTATCATGCACATGTCAAAAGCAACTTCAAATTTTCCATCTCCTTTATTTTTTTCTCTTTTTCGCACTTCATTGGGACTTCTCTTAACTAGGCAATTTCATGTTATATCTCTAATGAATCTAATTTTGCATCATAGAGCTCTTTTTTTTATCTTCCATGACTCTTCTTTTTTTTCAAATTTTTGATGGGGGTCATTTTTCTCTCTCTCTCTCTCTTTTTTATATGCAAATCTAAACTAAGTATGAATATGCAAGTAAGCCTTTCCCCCACCCATACTAAAAATTTACAGTGTCCTCACTGTATTAGAACTAGGGTTAAAAAGAAAACTTACTAAACCGTCACAAATTTCAGGAGTCGAAGAAGACAGCAGGCAGGGTCGATATCGACCTCTAACATCGAAGAGGACATATAATACGCCTATACCTAGAATAAAGGATGCCTTTATGCAGTACTGAAATATTAACAACACTATCTTGCTCCTAATTCATATATGCAGAATATGAATTAAGGTCTTAACAAAGAATACTAAGTGGTATATCCCTCTTCTACCACCACCCTCTGGAAAGAGTGGAGACTGGTCAGTTCAATGCTATAGCATATCACATCTCATCATCATATCGTATCTCATGCTCATCTCGCCGGAGCTCATGAGCTCACCCAACGCCCCGCACTCGACTCACCACACTCGACACTCGCCCAGAACCCGACCCAAGTTAGAATTCAATCGAAAACAGAGGAGGGAAAGGCGGAAGCTTACCGAGAGAGTTCGCGACTCTCGCTTTCTCGATCAATTAAAATTTTAAAATCGAAGAGGATACCGCCATCCGATAATTATTTTAAATTTGCGAGGTAAAAGGACGGACTCATTCGTCAAAAATTTAAATTCGGGTCAAAATTCGTTAAACGAGCTTTTAATTCGATTTAAATTCATTTTTAATTCTCTTTTTTTCCAGAAAATTAGGATTTTGAAAATCCGAGCCTTTACAGAAGGAAAGTCATCCCACTATGGGGAATGGAGGTGCCCATGATTCTAGGGAAGAAATCGCCCAAGGTAATCGTTGTGATAAACTTGTTGATATGACGGTTAACGAAAAGGATGCATGTCCCGCCATTGAGAAAGTTACGGCTATTGATAAACTATTTTTTTTCACTTTAATTATTTTCATCTAATAATATTTAAGTTATACGCAGTATAATTAATGAACAAACGAATTTTTAAAAAATTTATAAACATTTCGAGGGAAAAGGCGTGCAAATTCCCTCATATATAAAAAAAGGCTTTATATATATAAAAAAATGTTATACCAAACTAACTAATAAAATGGACCAAACATATATTTTAAGATGAAAAATATTAAAATATAATATATTTAATGGTAGGTTAACAGAAATATTACACTCCAATATACCAAAATCCCAATAGCTAGGGATGGCAATGGGTCGGGTGATGGGTGGTTGATCTACTTCCATCACCCGACCCACCACCCAAAATCCTTCACCCTACCCGACCCATCACCCACCAAATATTTCACTCGCCCCGTCCACTCATCACCCACCGGGTGGATCGGGTGATAATTCGGGTGAAATACAAGACATCAAATTCATCAAAAAAATGATTGAAAAACATACGTTGAACACATCGACGAATAAACATTAATTAGGAGCTCATTGCATTCACGTTTCCAGTTTAATTAGGAGCCAATTGCATTGCATATTTTCAAATAAAAATTGCATAACTTACTTTATGACAAGATATTTCCATTTTAATCGTTTGATAGGTATCTTGAGTTAGGGTTTAGGGGGTACATTGGTAATTTCACATATAAAATATAATTATATAATATAAGTCGGGTGATGGATCGGGTGACGGATCGGATGATGGGTCGGGTGACGGGTGGAGAATGTCTTCACCCGAATCCAACCCGACCCATCACCCGTTCACCAGTCACCCATTTAATATCCGCTTTGTTTCAGATTTTCACCCACTTTTTCGGGTCGGGTGCGAGTAAAATTGCCATCCCTACAAATAGCCAATTGTTAGTTGTAAGCGTGTGTGATGCCCATTTCTCGTACGGTGGTCTCGTAACATAAAATGTTTGGCGCAGTGTGGGGCCCATTTCTCGTACGGTCTCATAAGATAAAATGTGCGGGGTACTTTTTGTTTGTTACGAGTAATAAAAAAAATAAAAAAAAGGCCCGTTAGAAGATTATTTGGACTTGGTGGTGGATCTGTAGAAAAAAGCAACAGAACTACAGGAGTATGACCTAGCGGAATAGCTAGCCAGCTAGCTTTAATTTTTTGGCGCTGCGAGTGGATACTATCATGACACACCAAATTCCTTCACAATCCAAAGTTAACCGGAGTACATTTTTATCTTAACATAAATTAATCCTAGACACTGTATAATTAACTTTTGTTGAAGTAAGTACATGTTCATCTGCACAAACCGTGAAAAGTGGGATTCATAGCAGAGGTACGTGAGGGGTAGGTGCGCCTGGTGGCCCGGGCGAACAAGAAACGACGTCGTCTTTTGGTTAAACCGGCCGAAACGCAGCGCTTTGCTGCTACACAAGCCAAAATGAAGCGTTGCCACGCGGCCCCATTCATGGGTCGCCACATGGTAGCGCTATTAAAATACAATTATAAAATGACAAATTTTGCCATTATTACATTATAAAAAAAACAAAATTTATTTTCAAATATAATTTAATTTTCTCTACATATAGACATTCACTTTGCATATGTTTCGATGGAAAAAAAAATTTATGATACTACCGTATTTTGTCGAACACCCGTATAATTGGTTGGAATATCAACAATCCACCTTTTTTATTTTCTATTTAATTAATATAATTTATTAAATAGGTGTTTAATTAAAATAAGAAAAACAAAGGCTTGAAACGGGAAATATTCTAGGTTAATATGATGTTATTTTTTTGAGTCACGTCAATTAATAAGTTAATATAATTTTGTCATCTTAATTAATGGTCACACTTATTTTTATAAATACTCAATCTTATATACTCCGTATTAACTAGTGAGCAGGCCCGTGCTACGCACGGGACTTGTTTTTAAATATATATTTTTAATTAATACGGAGTATATTATCATTGCAATTTTACTACTAATAATTTTTATCTCTAAAAGTTTTAATATGTTTATTTATCTTTGAAATTGACTCTATTTATCTTCTTACTCACTTCTACATGCAATTCAACTATATAAGCAAAAAAAATGATAATTGCTTTAGAAATGGATGTGTTTAGGTTTAAAACAAATAAAATTGATACTCCGTATATTATAAATTTGAAAATTGTTGTAGTTAAAGGCATAAACTAATATAATTAAAAAAATACAAAAATAGTGTAGTTAAGGAGAATTGAACCTTTGACCTTATGCATATAAATTATTCCTAACCATTAGGCTAGAACAACCTTTTGATTTTTATGCTAATATTTAAAATATATTAGGTCATTTTTTAATCATTTAATAGGTGCAATTAATGGAGCAAAACTCAACTTTATATATATAGTATAGATTAGTTAGAAAACTTATCTTTTTACAACAAATAATCTATCCAGTATTTGGTCAATTATTCTACATTTTAGATCAAATTGAATATAATATATCTATATATAAATATGTACCATATGTTGTCAATATTATAAAAGATGAAGAAGGAATATTTGGTTAATTATTCTACCTTTTATATCAAATTGAATATAATATATTTATATATGGTTTATTTCTGTCAGGCACGTCAATTTGATTTTATTTTTTGAGTCACATCAATTAATAATCTAATATAATATTTTAATGTAATTAATATAATAAAATATAATATAATTTATTAACAAAACTCATTCTCATTTTTCTCACTTTATTAGTAGCATTCCTAGTATCCCAAATATTTTCACTCTTCTCCAACAATTATTTCTCACTTTATTACTCTTCTCCAACAATTATTTTCACTCTTCATTATATTATTATATTCATTTATTATTATTAAAGTATTTATAGCCAAAACTACTCATATCAACTTCCACATTTAAAAAAATATTTTTTCAATAATTATTTATTTTATATCTTGCATTATTTATTAGTTAACTACGTATACCATTTTTCTTTTAAAAAAAGCTTTTTATATATGAGGGAATTTAATTTGCACGCCTTTTACCTCAAAATGATTGTAAATTTTTCAAAAATTCATTTATTGATTAATTGTACTACGTATAACTTAAATATAATTACATAATTTTTTTTATCATAAGTTAATTATTGGATGAAAATATTTAAAGTGAAAAAATAATAGTTTTAAGATTATTTTTAACTTTATAAATAGAAATTGTGATTTCTAATCATATTATAATTAAAAGAGTAATTTATATAATACTTCAAAGTTTATAAACATTTTAAAACATAAATTTAGATGATAATTCTAGGCTACATTTCTTCTTCTTCTTCTTCTTTCAAAGTTTATTATTATTATTATTATTATTATTATTATTATTATTATTATTATTATTATTATTATTATTATTATTATTATTATTATTAAACTTAAAAAGATTGGACGCTAGGGTATAGGCGATCGGGCGATCAGGGAAGCGAACGGCGAGGGACGTCTCTCCAGGGGACATCGGTGGCCGGAGCCGACACTTCTTCAACCTCGGAGCCTAGGCGAAGGCGTTTCTTCTTCGGCGGAGCCTGGGCAAAGGCGCGACGTCCTCCGATCTTGTGATTTAGGTTTGTTAATTAGTTGCTACTCTTCTTCGTTCAAGTCTGTTGTTCTCGTTCAGTGCTCCGTTTCTCTTGCTGAATGGATACTGCTCTCGGCCGGTCTGTTTTGGTGGTGCTGAATTTGAGCCTTGGTTGTGCCGATTCAGTTTGCCGGGTGTGATTCAACGTTGTACTGATGATCTTGTAGCCGCCGGTTGGAGTCTATAATTAACTTACTAATTAATTAGCGTTGTGTGGGTGATCTCTTGTGAGTTGTGTTGGTGGTACTGATGATTTTGATTTGTCCTATATTGCTACTGGTGTGGTATTTGTTTGCTAGTGTTTTGTTGGTATTTTGTGAGTTGGGTTGCTATTAAGCCAAGTTTTACACGGGTATGTCTCTCTCTCAATCGGATGACCGGTTTCATTGTCCCTTTTGGGGTAGTGAAGGGTGTAGAGATGGCCGTCCGGCACATACCGGTCTCACGCCAAAGTATTTCGTTGATCATCTCTCTAGACATTTCAGTACGCCGGAGGCAGTTGAGAAATACAAGAGGATCATTTCTTCAGATATGTTTGTTTATGATTTGCTAGCTGCCAATCTTGAACGGGCTGGCCGTTGGTTGTGTGATATATGTTTGAGTAACCACACAGTCAGGATGGCATGTAAACATGGTGGTATTGGAATTCCTATCGCGGGACCGGGGTGTGGCGATAGTGGAGAGTCATTTGTCATCCATGGTATTCCTAGACCATCTGGTTCTCCATGTTTGTTGGCTCTTGGTTGTCGGGACTCTCCGGATACCAATAATGTTGCTATATCTAGTCCGAGGGGATTGGCTTTTGATGAGCATTTGTTTGAGCGTTTCCTTGAGGAACGGTTTGTTACTTCCAAAAGTATCCCTTACAAGCTACGTCTGGAGTTCGGAAGGGTTTATCTTGAAGCTCTTTCTAGGGTCATTGCTCGACCATCGGATGTTTCCCATTGGGTTCAGTTGTTTGTTCTCCTGGCTTGTCTTCTAAATACGGCTACTATGCGAGGTCGTCCTAAAAGTATGTCCGGTAGTAGGAAGAAAGAGCAGGTTGCCTCTATGGTTGCGGCCTTGGCCTTGTGGAGAGAGCCGGGAGGGATGCAAGCTCTGGTTCAGGATATACTCACTCCCTCTGCCTCTTACGGCTCTAGTTTGGTAAAGAAGAAAAAAGATTTGTCTCAGTTTGAGTTGAACGTAGTTCAGTGCAAGCGCAAAATGGGGGATGGTCATTATGCTGCTGCTATTAGAGTCCTCACTTCCTCTGGGGTTGCACCCTTCAATGATGACACAGCCACAGAGCTTCTTGCTAAGCACCCTATTTCCCCCCCACTAGTTGTTCCATGTGATCCTCGCTTGGTGCCTGCATTGTCAGTTAGTAAAGAGTTAGTCCTCAATCGGATCAGGAGCTTCCCCAAGGGTACTTCTTGCGGGAAAGATGGGCTTCGAGCGCAACATCTCGTTGAGTTCTGGGTGGGGTATGTGACGGCATTGCTAGTGAGCTTCTTGGAGCCATCACGGCTGTTGTTAACCTTTTTTTGTCGGGTGCTTGCCCTCGAGTGCTTGCAGAATTTGTGGCGAGTGCTCCCCTGACCCCGTTGCTGAAACCAGGTGGGGGTGTTCGCCCTATTGCAGTAGGTTCTATTTGGAGGAGGTTGGTTTCCAAATCGGCGGCTTCTATCGTCACCAAGGAGCTCAACAGATATTTAGGCACACACTAGTTTGGTGTGGGTGTGTCGGGGGGTGGCGAAGCTATCCTCCATTCTGTTAACAGGCTTATGTTAGATAAGGGTATGGATAGGGGCATGTCCTTGCTTCTCGTGGACTTTTCTAACGCCTTTAATCTCGTTGATAGAGGCGCTTTGATTCGGGAAGTTCGCATCCATTGCCCCTCCATTGCTCCGTGGGTTGAATTCTGTTATGCCCAACCCGCCCGTCTATATTGGCAGGATGTTCCTTTGCGCTCTTGTCAAGGTGTGCAGCAGGGTGATCCGCTAGGTCCGCTTTTGTTTGCTTTAGTGTTGCATCCGCTTGTCACCAAAATTAATACCACGTGTGCTCTTGATATTAACGCCTGGTACTTAGATGATGGTACCCTATCAGGTGACACCAGGGAGGTAGCTAAGGCGCTGGAGATTGTGGTTAGAGAGGGTCCGAAGTTGGGGCTATTCATTAATATTCAGAAAACTGAATTATTTTGGCCAACTGAAGATCCGAGGAGCTTTGAAGTTGGTTTGTTCCCGTCTGACATTTCTAGACCCAAATTGGGAGTGAAATTGTTAGGCGGCCCGGTCAGCAACAGTGATACATTCTGCAATAGCTTGATTATGAAGAGGGTTGACAAATCGATAGAAGCTCTTAGGGCTGTTAGGAAGCTAGAAGATCCCCAGTGCGAATTGCTCCTTCTACGAAATTGTATCGGGGTCTCCAGATTGATGTTTGCTCTTCGAACGTGCCCCCCTCATGCCCTCCCTAACGCTATAAGGTGCTTTGATGATGAGCTTCGAGCCTCCCTTGAGCAGGCTATTACTGCAGGAGGCCCGGGGTTTGGTCTGTGGCAGTGGCGTCAGGCGACTCTTCCTTTAAAACTTGGTGGGTTTGGGGTGCTATCGGCGAAGGATGTTAGTCATTTTGCTTTCATCGCATCTCGTCTCCAAACGGCTGAACTCCAAACATCCATTTTGTGTAAGTCAGTGTCTTCACCTTTTGGACATCCGGACAGTTGCCTTGACAGCGTCCTCACCCAATCTATCTCGAGGTATGTCGACTGTGTTGGTTCGGATATTGATGACTTGTTTGTATCCCCCGCCCCCAAAAAAATCATGTCAGTATTGGCGGATCGATACTTCAAGTTCATTGATGACAACTTAGTGTCCACACTCAATCCGACTCCAAGGCAGCTGCATGTTTTGCAAGCGGTGAGAGGAGACAGAGCGCATGATTTTTTGTTGACTGCTCCCATTGAGGGTCTAGCTTAGACCATGTCGTCTCGCCAGTTTCGTTCTGTCCTCCAATACCATCTTTCGATCCCTATGTTTAGTGGCTATCCGACCTGTCCTAGTTGTGAGCTTGACAGGATGGACCCATTTGGAGATCACGCTCTGCATTGCAGTCGAGGCATCGGGATGAAGCACCGACACAACATGGTTCGAGATGTTTTGGCTGACATTTGTTACAAAGCGGGCGTCGCAGTTCAGAAGGAAGCGCATACGGGTATGAGCAATGAAGATGGTGTTGAGTTGAGGCCAGGAGATTTGTTGGTTTATGGGTGGGACAAGGGTAGAGACACTTGTGTGGATGTGGTTGGGGCTTCACCGTTCACAACTAGAGCCAATGATTCCTTTGTACCCGGCAAGACAGTCTCTCAAGCCACTGAAAGAAAGGAGAAGAAGTACGCAGATATTTGTGCTGCTAAGGGGTATTGTTTTATGGCATTTGCGTTCTCTACTTTTGGAGAACTGGGGGGTGATGCTATTGGTTTTCTGAAGCGGGTTCAATTGGTTATGAAGAGTCATAGAGCAGGGTCTGATAATGGTGATTTCATATTTCATAGAGTTGGTTTTACTATTAAAAAAGGGGTTGGAGCTCAATTTGTTACGAGGCTTCCAACTAACCTTATTATTATTATTATTATTATTATTATTATTATTATTAACTATAACGGGCGATTGAGTGACGATTACAGTTTCGCAATCGTCGGTCGTCTGTTTCCTCTCCGGCAGCGGCCGTGGGAGCCAGGGAGTCTCTCGCCGGCATCGTGCGAGTCCACCAACGTTGGTTTTTCTGTTCAGGGTTGTCGTTATTGAGTTATTTGCGTAGGCTGTGCCATGGATAAGAGGAATAGGGCAGAACGAAATCTGACGTTATCGATAGAGGAGGAGGTTGAAGTTAGGGTGAAGGGTCCTGATCTCAGTTGAAGGAGACTAGGGCAGGGTCGACTGTGTTGGTTGGGTCACTTCTGACAGCACCACCCTTCAATGCGTTTGCCCTACTGGTGACGATGAAGAGTGCGTGGCGGCTGAAACTGAATTAATTACACATAAATCCTTTTCAACTTTAGAAAATATTTATAAACCGGGTTGAAAATAATCGTAAATAAACTAGATTGTCCGAACATGCTCAACCATTCTTTTTTCGGGAGAATTTAGTATTAGCAATTCAGTGTTAGATTGAAACAATAGAGCAATTCAAATCTATATAGCGTGCGGTAGAAACTAGAAAGATTGTTCTTATCATGAAATAGTAGAATCAAATCCAAAACAAATGTAGTACGTACTAGTATTCATCAACACAACCTTCTCCCAGTTTTTCCAAATCCATCCTAAGTCCTAACCAATTCAAATTTTAGGGAATATATTTTTTTCACTTATTTTTTTTGGTACTTATACCCTTTACTTTTTCTTTTTAGTAATTATATTTTTTTATAGTGGATTTTACTTAAACAACATTTAAGTAGTATTTTTTATCTTTTTAAAATTCCCCCTTTTTAATTTAAAAAAATCCCCCCCTTTTAATGTTTATTTTAGTTCTCACACACACACACACTATATATATATAGGAGGTCACATATGTGGTATCTTAGAAGAAGAAAAAAACCTATGTTTAGTATTGTTACAACAATTTACGTAATTTTAGACATATTACATGGGAATTCAAATAAAAATAACTAGTACGTTTTCACTACTATTATGTTTTAGAATTTTTTTTAAATGTATACTAGCTATTTGCTATTCATTACCCTACTTTTATTTTCTTAAAAAAAATAATTCAAATATAAAAATAATATAAAATTATATACATTTTTTTTAATGTTCACCCCGAACTTATAAAAGGATATTATATGGTGTGTAATATCTAATAAAACGTGCCTTTATTTATTTTATTTTATTTTTTTAAGGGGGAATTGTGCTATAGGCCATAATTAGGATCTTTATTAGGAAAATGTCCACCCTTCCCTTCCAAATTGGCAAAATGTCCACCTTCCTTCCTTTGCACCCTTTGCCCCTTTGTCCCCCCACGCGCGCCCCCTTGTGCCCCCCTCCCGTTTCAGCACATTTGATTTCAGCAACTCCTATTTCAGCGTTTTTTTTTCCGCGCGTTGCTGAAACCGAAGATGCTGAAACCGAAGTTGCTGAAATTGCTGAAATTAGTTTTTTTTTTTCGCGCGTTGCTGAAACCTAAGTTGCTGAAATCGGAGTTGCTGAAACCAGGGTTGCTGAAACCGGAGTTGCTTAAATTGTTATTGCAATTGCTGAAATTAGTTTTGGGAGGATTTCTAAATAGGCCATAATTAGGGCCTTTATTAGGAAAATGTTCACCCATCATTCTAAATTGGCAAAATGTCCACCTCCCTTCCCTTACCCCCTTTTCCCCTGTGCCCCTCCACGCACGCCCCCTCTGCACCCCCTCTTGTTTCAGCACCTTTCGGTTTCAGCAACCTTTGTTTCAACAGTTTTTTTTTTTCGCGTTGCTGAAACCAAAGTTGCTGAAACCAGAGTTGCTGAAACCGGGGTTGCTGAAATCGGGGTTGCTGAAACCGGAGTTGTTTGTTTTTTCTTTTTTTTTTTTCCGCGTCACCACTTCGACACCGGATTTGCTAAAATCAGAGTTGCTGAAACCGTGTTGCTGAAACAAGAGTTGCTTTTTTTTTCTTCAGGTCAGCACTTCGACACCGGAGTTGCTTAAACTAGAGTTGCTTTTTTTCGCGTCAGCACTTCGAAACCGTGTTGCTGAAATCGGAGTTGTTTTTTTTTTCGTGTCATGAAAAAATACTGAAATGCTAAAATGATGTCATATATACTTGTGTGTAAGCTATAATAGCTTATACAATTTTATGAAATGTTGTCATATATGCTGAAATGCTGAAATTAGACCTGGGCCAATGCGGGTGGGCCAGCTCGGCCCACCCCGCCCGTCCGCATTAGCGGGCGGGTTTGGACACGGGAAAAAGCCCACACGGGCTGCTAGGCTCGGCCCGTGCCCGCAATGGGTGCGGGATTGGACATATCAGCCCGTAACGGGTACCCGCCTTTTTTTATTAAAATTAATATATATATGTAATAATAATATTAATTAATTATTTTTAAAATAAAATAAAAACAGTAAATATATATGTAATATATATATATATACAGCTTACAACAACGCTTTTTAATTATGTAATATATATATATATACACACACAGCTTACATATATATGATTTAATAAGAAAAACAGTAACTATATGATTTAAAAAGAAACAGTAAACTATATACAACTTACGTATAAAAATACATACATATATATATATATATATTACATATATTTATGTAATAAAAAACTAATTAATATAGTTTTAATAAAAAAAATTGATTAGGTTTGCGGGTACGTACCCGCGGGCTACCCGCACCTGCATTCGCAGACGAGCTTGGACACGACTTTCACCCCGTTAAGCGGGCTTAGCCCGGCCCGCGCCCGCAACAACGGGACAAAATCTCGGGTAAAACCCGGCCCAAGCCCAGCCCGCGTCCGCGTTTACCCGGATCTAACTGAAATATTGTCATAGATGCTGAAATGTTGTCATAAATGCTGAAATAAAGGTGTGGGAGAAATTCACCCAAACCTCAAACCCAGCGGGTTTGTTGTTCATCCTCCCAGGACTAAATTCAACCCCTTCTCTCAAATCCTCAAATTTCCAACAACTTGTTGTACTGCACATCGATCTCATCTCTACAGAAACCATGTTTTGGTATTATAATAATCATAAAATAAACCCTTCAATTATTACTAGAAGAGCACTGCACTACACTACTGTGGACCAAAGATTTCCCTTTCTAGTACTCCTTTCTTCCCATGGCTCCTCCTCGATAGTGAAATTTGTGATTTTCCATCCACCGTTTGACCAAATCCATCCCAACCCCCTTTGTCGAATCAGGCGAGATCAAATACAGGGATCCGAGATCGATGGCTGCAAGAGGCCGATTCAGAGGCGCCATCGACCCGCTGCAACAGCGCCGTCGGACAGATCTGGCTCCAAGGTGGTGGCTGTGGTGCTGACCGTGTGGAAAAAGTCACTCCTGATGAACTGCAACGGTTTCACCGTCGGACAGATCCGCGATTTTCATTCCGCCGGAGCGTCAATTTCAGGAATTCGAAGACGCTAGCGCAGGTGAGCTCGGGAGGGGGAGTGAAATCATCGGCGCCGGCGATCTGAGGAGCGATCGAGCAGGAGGAAGAGAGATCTGAGATTTGGGAGAATAGGGGGCAGGAAATTAAAGGTGGACTCTTAACTAATATGTAAAAGGTGGTGGACACTCTCATAATTAGATCTTAAAAAATGGCCGGTTTGGCAAATTTTATCTTTTTTTAATCCTATGTGGTCCACCCTCTGGGGATTGCCTTACAACTTACAATACAAACAAAAACTAGGTCGCAGACAAACATTTCATTTTATTCCTCTTCCTCCTCTCACCTTCTTCCTCCTCTCAAGGCACAGTGTTTGCGCCCTATCACCGTCTTGTACCGTACGTCGACAACGATGATGATCTTGAGATGCAGCTACCAGTACCTGGAGTTCGTATTTTCCGACGCCGCTTTTCTATTGCGCTTTCTACAATTGGGCCACTGGCGAGCGTGATTGGTATGTTGGCGTTCCACAAATTGATTTGCAAGCCGACTGGGAGCTGTTTAAATACGACGATGTTCGCCTTGGTGGTAGGATTGATACAGTTGATAATCAGCGTTGGTTGCTTCTCGTTGTTGGACAAGGTGAGGACGTATCCACTTTTACAACCGGGAGGTTATATAGTTGGATTGCTTTCATTCGCGATCCCCTTCGTACTAACTTATTTTTCTAGCGTATATCCACCGGTGCCAGGGTTTGGGGTTCTATTTGGGGCCTTGAGCACATGGTGGGCGGGTCTCCTCGAATTCGGGGTCGGATTGCCGTCGCTCGGTATGTTGGGTATAAATGCGGGAATGATTACTACGTTTGTATCCACGGTCGAAAGTCGACATAAGTGGGTTCTACTACTAATCCCAGTGATTGAGTTTACCACCATGTACACGGTGTTTTATTTTTGTGCATTTCGATGTTTTCCACCGGACGAGCCCCAGCCACTGCCCGTCGACGATGTTGATGTGCTGGAAGATGGAGAAGTGCAGGATCCGGCGGCGGTGGGCGCAGTTGGAGAGCATGGGGTGGCGCCGGAAGAAGTTGATGCAGCTAATGTGATTTTAGAAGTAGAAGAAGTGCAGGATCCGGCGGCGGTGGGCGCAGTTGCAGAGCATGGGGTGGCGCCGGAAGAAGTTGATGCAGCTAATGTGATTTTAGAAGTAGAAGAAGTCCAGGATCCGGCGGCGGTGGGCGCAGTTGCAGAGCATGGGGTGGCGCTGGAAGAAGTTGATGCAGCTAATGTGGGTTTAGAACTAGAAGAAGAGTAGGATCCGGCGGCGGTGGACGCAGTTGGAGAGAATGGGGTGGCGCTGGAAGAAGTTGATGCAGCTAATGTGGGTTTAGAACTAGAAGAAGAGCAGGATCCGGCGGCGGTGGCCGCAGTTGGAGAAGACCATGGGCGGGAGCCGCTCCCTCAGGTATAACTGTATCCAGTTGAGATTTGACTTAATGCTATTAATTAAATCTCCTGTTATCTTAATTCCATGTTGTTTGATATGCAGATGAATGTGCTATATTTTGCTAACAGATTGTGATGAATGTGCTAATTTCAGGTTTTGCGTGTCAAATTCCGAGAAACCCGGTCGGGTCGTTAGAAATCGGGAGTCGTGTCGGGTTTATTTTGTTTTTGATTATAAGATCGGGATCCACCCTTCTAACACAAAAGCTTAAGCCATTGTGTAGGGGCTTCCTCTCCCCTTATATTTTGGTTTGCTATACCACCTCACAATCAATGTGGGATGGTAATCTTTTTATCCCAACAGCGTGGCGCTAACACCAACAAGAATTCCTACAAGGCTCTGATTGCAGCGGAATACAGTGGCATCCAAATTGAGTTTGTTAAGGATTTCAAGATGGGGGAGTCCAACAAAACGCCCGAGTTCCTTCAGGTTAACTGCCTATCATTTCATTTTTTCCCTTTATGCATGCATCTGTTTGGATTGTTAGTGTTATTTGAGCTTGTTTTCTCTGACTTATTAGGTTCCTGTATTGGAAACACCTGAGGGTCCTATCTTTGAGAGCAATGCTATTGCGCGATATGGTGAGTTTATCACTGTCAGTAGTAGATGGCCTTTAATTTCTATAAATTGTTGATATCCCTGTGTCCTTCTTCTCTTGTTTTTAATACAAATACAAATAATGCTTGTTTGCCATATATGCAGTGGCTCGCTTGAAGGCTAACACAACTTTGTACGGGTCTTCATTGTTTGATGAAGTAAGTGATCTAGTGCATTTTTTTGATATACTCCGGTGCCGGTATTATATAACAAGTGTTTTAGTGATCTTTTTCTGATTGATTATATACGTAAGTGGGTTAGTGCATTTTCCTGACAGTTCACAACACCCTATAGCCTACTTGCAATTATTCAATTCCATGACTGTACCCTTTACCATTGGTATCTGATTTACTTGATTGATGAATCACTTTCTTAAGAAGATATATGCTTTGGTTATCTTCTTTTTGAAGGCTCATGTAGATCAGTGGATTGATTTTGCATCGATGGAGATTGATTATAGTATCATCCAATGGCTGCTTCCACGCATGGGCTTTGTTGCGCACCTTCCCCCGGTCGGTGATAAGTGCTTTCTTTGATTCTAATGAAAGCTAGTCAGTTAGTATTAATGTTCTATATCTTATGTATTTTTATGTTCTATTGTGTCTTCAGGCAGAGGAAGCTGCAATTTCTAGATTGAAGAGGGCCTTGGAAGCATTGAACACATATCTTGCCTCTAACACATACTTGGTTGGGAACACTGTGACTTTGGCTGACATCGTTGCAACGTGTAACTTGTATCTTGGGTTTGTCCGTATCTTGACGAAAACTTTCACCAAGGATTTCCCACATGTTGAGAGATACTTTTGGACTATGGTTAACCAGCCAAATTTCAAAAAGGTTTTGGGTGAGGTGAAACAAGCAGAATCTGTTCCTGCACTTGAAAAGAAGCAAGCGAAAAACCCTCTTGATCTTCTTCCTCCTAGTCCGATGGTACTTGTTGATTGGAAAAGACTCTACTCTAACACCAAATTTAACTTCCGTGAAGTTGCTATTAAAGGTAATTTGAACTTTATACCTGGACAACATTGTCACCATTCTGCTGAATTTAGAGTTGATTAGCTTTTGAACTTTTGATAAATACTTCTGCGCTGTTATGTTAACCAGATATCTCTTTGAGAAATTGATGATTATTCTCATTAATTCAAAAGGTATTTAAATTACAAAGGCACTGCTTATTGTTAGAGAAAATAAAGGTGCTAGTGGTGCTAGTGGAGATTACATCTCTAACTAATCCTAAAATAAAGGAATAACATAAACTTAATATCTTTATTCCTAAAATGCCCCCACAAGTTGGGCAGCGTGGGAGGCTAGACCAAACTTGTCAAGAAGTTTTGATGACTTGGGTCGGCTGAGGGGTTTGGTTAGCACATCCGCTAGTTGATCATCGGTAGGAACATATGCGACCCGAAGTGTCTTGCCTTGAACTTGCTGCCGGATGAAGTGAAAAGCAAGGGCGACATGTTTCATCCTATAGTGGAAGACCGGATTAGAACTGAGGCTCAATGCCCCCAAATTGTCGCAATAAATAACCGGTTGATCTTGCAGTTTGACGCCAAGCTCACCAAGGAGAGACTCAATCCAAAGTAGTTCCGAGCATGATTCAGCGAGAGCACGATACTCGGACTCAGTGGAGGATCTTGCAACTGATTTTTGTTTCCTGGTGCTCCAAGAAATCGGTGTCCGACCAAGGAAGAAGACATACCCGGTGGTGGAGGTGTAGTCATCCTTGTTTCCGGCCCAATCAGCATCAGAAAACCCATGGAGTTGATGAGATACTTGCCGGTGAATGATGATGCCCTTGTTGATTGTCCCTTGAAGATACCGTAGAACCCGCTTAAGAGCACTGAAGTGAGTCGACGTCGGGGTATGCATAAACTGAGATAGTTTGTTGACCGGGAAGCTGACATCCGGCCTTGTGAGAGAAAGGTACTGGAGGCTGCCCACTGCCATTCTGTACTCGGTGGGATCAGGAAGGACGGTACCTGTTGTTTTGGTGAGGACGGATGTGGCGTCCATCGGAGTAGAAATAGGGTTGCAGTCTTGCATCTTCATCTTGATTAGAAGATCTGAGATGTACTTGCGTTGGTTGAGAAACAAACCGTCGGGATGAGATTGGACTTCTACCCCAAGGAAGTACGACAAATCGCCCAGATCCTTAAGCGAAAAGCGATGGGAGAGATTCTGAATAACAGAAGTGAGGGCTGTCGGGTTGGAGCCAGTGATTATGATGTCATCAACATACACTAGCAGGTAGATGACGCCGGAGTGGTTGCGGAGAATGAAGAGGGAAGCATCTGCGACAGAATTGATGAAGCCGATGCGAAGGAGGAACTGTCGAAGCTCGTTGTACCAAGCTCGAGGAGCCTGTTTGAGACCGTAAATGGCCTTTTTGAGACGACACACATGATCTGGTTTGGACTTATCATGGAAGCCAGGTGGTTGGGTCATGAAGACCTGCTCGTGGAGGGTGCCTTGGAGGAAGGCGTTATTGATGTCAATTTTCCGAAGTGGCCAACCTGATTGAACCGCCAAAGAGAGGACCGTACGAACTGTAACTGGCTTCACCACGGGGCTAAAAGTCTCAGTAAAGTCGCAACCGGGTCGTTGATGAAAACCCTTGGCGACTAACCGAGCTTTATACTGATCTAGGGTGCCATCGGGATGTAGCTTTGTGCGGAAAACCCATTTACATCTGACAACATTGGTGTTAGGGGTCTTCGGAACCAAATCCCAAGTACCATTCGCCGATAGAGCATTGAATTCCTTCGTCATGGCCTCACGCCAATCCGGATCTTTAAGTGCTTGAGTGATGTTTTGGGGTTCTTTGAGGAGAGGAAGATGAACGTGAAGGTTGAGTTTAGAGATTGGTTTAGAGATATTGCTTTTAGATCTGGTGATCATTTGATGGGGAGGAGGTGTTAAGGGTAAAGGTGGTGTGGGTGCTGCAACGGGGGGAGGGAAGATGGGAGTGGAGGGTGACGGCGGTATTGGAGGAGTGGAAATAGGGATAGTTGGTGAAGGTGGATTGAGTGTGGGTGGGCCCATGTGAGAGGGGAGAATGGGTAAAATTAGAGTAGGGTCATCAGAGGGTATAGGTGAGTGGGAAGGTGGGGTTTGACTAAGACTTTTGAAAGGGAATTGGGACTCTACAAAGGTGACGTGTCTTGAAGTGTAGAGTTTTGTGGTTTGTGGATCAAGACAAAGATAGGCACTTTGATTAAGAGAATACCCAACAAATACACAAGGCATTGACTTCGGATCCATCTTATTGCTAGTGTAAGGTTTAAGCCAAGGAAAACAAAGGCAACCAAAACATTTTAATTTTTGATAATTAGGCATGGATTTGAAAAGAGCTAGAAATGGGGATGAATTGTTGAGAGTGGGAGTTGGCAATCGATTAATCAAGTACACCGATGTTTGAAAAGCAAGGGGCCAAAATTTATGTGGTATGCCCGAATACGACATTAGAGAGAGACCCGTTTCAACAATGTGACGATGTCGCCGTTCAGCGAATCCATTGTGTTGGGGAGTATGAGGAGGAGAAGTTAAGTGGGTAATGCCGTTCGAGGCAAAAAAATGACGAAGAGAGATAAATTCGCCACCATTATCGGAGAAAAAAGTTTTAATTTTGGTGTTGAATTTATTTTCAACCAGTGATTTGAAGATGATGAATGTAGATTTTGTGTCTGATTTATTTTTGAGTGGGAAGAACCAAATATATTTGGTGAAGTGATCAACAAATATAACATAATATTTATAGCCATCAAATGAAGTAGTAGAACAAGTCCACACATCGGAAAACAAAACATCCAGGGGTGCTTTTGATTGAATGCTAGATTGATAAAACGGAAGTTTGTGAGCTTTGTTAATCGCACAAGCATTACAATGATCAAAGCGAGAATTAAAAGTGCCAACAGGGAAGAAGGATTGCAAAAGAGAGAGAACAGATGCCGAAGGATGCCCTAGGCGATGGTGCATCTCCGTGTTTGAAGAAGAACAAGTAGAGTAGACAATGGGTTTGGGCGAGACCGGCCAAGAGTAGACGCCATTGGTAAGAGGTCCTTTAAGAAGGAGTTTGCCCGTGAGGAGATCCTTTACAAAAAAACAATCCGGTAAGAATGTGACAGAAACATTATTTTGAGCAGTGAATTTAGAGACGGAAAGAATATTTCTAGAAATTTTGGGAACACACAAAACATTATCAACATGAAATTGTTTGGTTGCCGAGTGTAGAGAAGTGTGACCAATATTTGAAATAGGAAGGCTGTTACCATTACCAACAACAAGTTCATCCGGACCATCATAAGGATAGTGAAGACGGAGGTTTTGGAGATCATTTGTAACGTGGTGCGATGCACCACTGTCAACTAACCAGGGCTCGGACGAAGGTTGGTAAGTGGAGGTATGGGCCTGAGGTTGAGGTGGGCGGTTGTAGGCTGGTGGGCGAACAGATGGAACCTGTTGGAGGAAGATAGGACAGTAGGCGACTACATGGCCTTGTTCTCGACACCACTGACACTTACCCTGAAAGGGTTTGTACGGCGGCCTAGAGGGGGACGAGCTTGGGGAAGGAGGTGTGGGAAGGGGGAGGAGAGGGGCGGAATTGGAGGAAGAGGATCCGACATGTTTGGTTTTAGATTTGGGAGGGCGATACTGCGCAGTCATGGTAGTGATGGGAATGGGGCTAGAGGCATTGGTGGCTGCTCGGCGAATGTGATTCTCCTTGGTGAGAAGCCGCTCATGTAACTCCGGTATGGTGATGGGGTTGTCACGGGCGTAGACACCATCGATGACCGGCTGGAAAGAGGAATCGAGGCCCTTGAGGATGGCGTCGACGATATCTTCCGTGTCCTGGGGTTTGCCTAAGGAAGCCAGTAGATTGGCCACCCCAGTGACTTCTTGAATATAAGCAGAGATCGATCTAGAGCCTTTTTGGAGAGAGTGGAGCTTTTCCTTTAGCAGATGGACTCGAGCACGAGATGGCGTGGCAAAGGTCTGTTGAAGAGTAGACCAGGCTTGCCTAGACGTGTCAGCCAACGTCACAAGTGGAGCAACCTCGGCAGTTAGGGTACCAACAAGAGCACCAAGAATAAGTTGATCTTGGCGAGACCATGTGGTGTAGGCAGGAGTCGGATCAGCCCCATCGACAGGAGCCGGCGGGGGTGGTGTGGTGCCATCAACGAAAGAGAGGAGGCCAAGACCCATAAGTGTGGATCTGGTTTGCTTGACCCATGTAAGATAGTTGGAATCATTTAGTTTTTGAGCATTAGGGAATTGGACGAGGACGAATGGCTTGGATGGGTCGGCAAGATTAGCCAGGATGTTATGGGTATTTGCCATCGTTGAAGGAGGAAGTTGGGAAGAATTTGGATCAAAAATCTGATACCATGTTAACCAGATATCTCTTTGAGAAATTGATGATTATTCTCATTAATTCAAAAGGTATTTAAATTACGAAGGCACTTCTTATTGTTAGAGAAAATAAAGGTGCTAGTGGTGCTAGTGGAGATTACATCTCTAACTAATCCTAAAATAAAGGAATAACAGAAACTTAATATCTTTATTCCTAACATGTTAAAGGTATATGATTACTCTTTAAGAATTCTGTCATGTTCCTTGTTTCTTCTTATTCTTGCTGTGAGTAGTGTTGAGTAGGTATATAGCGGGAAAAACATTTCATATATGCAAATGCATATATTGAAATGCTTGGAAAATGTTCTTTGATTACACAAGTACTAGAGCTATTTGTGATATTTGTCAACCGAGTTATTTAACTTCTCCCATTTTTTAGATGTCGTGACGACTATATGAATTTTGGTTTTCTATGACGCAGGGTTCTGGGATATGTACGATCCTGAAGGCTACTCTTTATGGTTGTGTGACTACAAGTACAATGGCAAGAACACTGTCTCCTTCATGACTCGGAACAAGGTGGGTGGCTTCCTGCAAAGGATGGATTTGGCGCGCAAGTACGCATTCGGAAAGATGCTGATCATCGGCTCGGAACCCCATTCAAGGTCAAGGGGCTGTGGCTCTTCCGTGGGCAAGAGATTCCCAAGTTTGTGATGGATGAGTGCTATGACATGGAGCTCTACGAGTGGACTAAGTTGGACATCAATGACAAGGCACAGAAGGAGCGTGTCAACCAAATGATGGAAGATGCCGATCCCTTTGAGGGAGAAGCTCTACTCGATGCCAAGTGCTTCAAGTAACTTTACCCCCTACTTATGAAAAAAATCGGTATAGCATAGTCTCATACTCTTCTGTCTACCTTTTATTGATGAAGACATGATACTTGGTTTCTTGGTTTTTGGTATGTGAGATGTGCTATAAAACAGGGATTTTACATTTCTTAGCAATCTGTGTCTTTGTCATCAAATTATTTCTCAGTCAATTATTTGGCAAGGGATGGATGGTTCTTCGACGGAGCACAGCTACGGTGTTAATGGAGGGTTTATGATGCCAATTGGGACAGCGATAGCGTGAGAATGGGAATCAGATGAGTGATTTAGGCGAGAACTCGTACCACAAGCAAGCGAACGAGAGTCGGATTCTGACTGCAGTGCCTGCAGCATTGGCTCCAAGGACATTATCTTCAATGAGATGTCTCAAAGATCTCGAAGAAAACACACGTCTTGTTAGTGTTAAATCTAGTGTTAATATATCCATGAACTATCAAGGCATAAAAAGTACCCAATTTCAACAGCAAATTAGCATGAACCTGCTGCTACTTACATATTAAATCAATCTTTATATGTAAGATCCAAATCAGGAAACAAGATGCAAATCAGCAAATTCATCATCATTTTCAACTTTGGTATACTGCAACCTCTAGGTTTCAATTTGTACTTGACTACCTCCTCCTTCAATTTGTAAACATACTAATCTCGATCGATCCCCTCTTTAGTTTGCTTATTTATAAAATAACAAAAGATACTTCAAGCTTAAGATCCTCCCCTTGAAGCTTAGGCATAGTGAGTGGATTGATGTTAATCAAGCACTTTTCAGCTTCATTTCGATAAATTACATATATCTACTCTCATGAAACATACTCTACAACAAAGCAATAAACTGCGAGGAATATAACTGGAAGCTATTCAAGTCAATTAAGTTGACTTTTACTGTTTAATGGTTGGATAAGTAAGGAGTTCAAAAATTAATGAATTTATCCTTCATTTTTACAGTTACTGCCTAATTACTGGGAGAAAGACTTTTAGAAATATGTTCAATGTTTATACTAATGTTGCTAATTTAAGATGAAATGACAAAATTAAGCTTGAGCTCAGATTAAAAAAATGGATAACTTAGATAAATAGGTAAACAAAAAACCAACATTTCTGGAGTAAACAAAAGCAGGATATGCTATCAAACATTAGGTAATGAGCACACAACTTTTGACCTGATCCCAACAAAAATGGGGCCTCAGCTGATATTTCATGGGGCTTTTGACTGAATCATTATGATCAGATATCATTTATTTCTTTGTGTAGCCATTTGATTTCCCAACTGAAAACAATTTCATTTACTAATATTTGTTCCTAGCAAGCAAATTAAGATCATAGACTTCTTCCGAGACTCACTTAATACCCTTGATCTATAGTGAATCTATGTTTTGAAATTGGTTTTTACTCCATACTAATTCCAATCAGATTAAATGTTTATCATTCAAGAATGCGGATCAAATGTTAACAGCTCTTACGGTGTTAAATGTTAACAAATCAATATTCGGTAAAATTTATCAAATATTCATCACAGTCACTCAATTATTCATCAAATCTTTTGTTAAAATTAATCAAATATTCATCACAGTCACTCAAATATTTATCACAGTCACTCAGTTATTCACAATTTCCCATATTTTGAATATTTTTGTAAATATTTTCAAGTTGCGTTTTTTGTAAATTTTTATTTTTCTTTGAATATTTTGAAAAAAAATTCTCATATTTGTTGGTGAACTAGTATATGTTACCCATACTCTTATACGACATATTAAATTAAATTAATTAACTAATAAGGCTTATTTTATAATTTATAAAAATAAAATCATTTCAATATGAGTTATGAGTTCACGCGAATATTTTTTAAAGGGAAAATTTTATAGACTAATTTTTTTTTAATGTTAAATTTATAGCACTAAATTAGATGAAAATTAATTATGCTATTTGATTTATAAAAGTTAACATAGATCATGATATTTTGTTTATCTGTCTATATTGATTTAATATAATTAATTTATATATTATATTAAATCATATCAATTTTTTATTAGTTTTTAAACATAATTATATTTTTATTACTAATAAGTATGAAATTATATTTTTTTTCTATATTATGGGTGAAAATGTGGGGTTGTGGCATTAAATTCTATATAGAGACAAGTGAACATTAAATTATAGAGATCAACTTCTCTTCCTACAAATTTAGAGATTTTTTCCCTCTCTCCATCCATTTCTCTATTTTAAAGATAAGTTTAGAGAAGTTGTTGGGGTGAAAAAATGGTTTTTTTTCCTAAAATCTCTCATTTTTTCTATTTTAGCAAAGCTGTTAGGCTTGCTCTTAATATGTATCACAAAGTCAATTACTCATGCAAGTCATTATCCATTTACTTGCACCTGAGTTTAAGCATTATGGAGCGCTTAAGATGGCCTAAATAGCAATAACAAGGCAATTATGAGTACTGTCTGAGAAAAATAGAATAACAATTCAAATTATATGCTAAATTAAGTGATAAGTAGCCAAGATTCCAATAAAAAGAGGAGGATATTAGTCTATTTATTTTCTCCCCTTTTCTATAAAATATATGAAGTTGTTAGAACTATGAGGACAATTATATATATTTTGGCTCTATAATATAAATAAGGAGTGCATAATAGGCACATGAACCAATGCCCCCTCGCCACATAAAAGAAAGATAAGAGCTGTTTGCGTAAAGAATTCGGCAAGGCAACCTTGTTTATCCGATGTAGAGTCATAAGGTTAACTTAATTAAACACTCGATTCGTATGCAATTTACCGACAGTAGGGCATGATTGGATCCAAACCGAATTTTTGGACCGAACCAACACAAATCGGACCGAATCGAAGTTTTTCGTTTCGGCTTTCGGTCCAAGAATTTTTATTTTTCGGTTTCGGTTCGGTTTGTGTTCGGTTTCAGTTCGATTTGTGTTAAACCGATTTTTTAAAAAATATTCCACTATATATATGTGTGTATAATACTTTTTATACACTACAAAAATACAATATATATATATATTTGTATACTTTATATATACCACATATACAGTGTATATATACACTAATACGTATTTTTTTTATGTGTAGTGTGTAGTGTGTATATATACACATATATACAGTGTATACAAACAAATACACTAATACATATATTTTTTTGTGTTCGGTTTGTATTAAACCGAATTTTTTTTTTAAAAGAAAGTTTTAAAATTTTTTTTTATGGAAATTCGGTTCAACTATGTTAAAACCGAACCGAATACAAACCAAACCGGTAAATAACCGAACCGAACCTAATGCTTTCAGTTCGGCTTTCGGTTTTAAATTTTGAGATTTTCAGTTTCGGTTCGGTTCGGTTAGGTTCTGGACCGATGCACAACCCTAAAAGTAAAAGTTAGAATTCCAGGTCAAACATGTGTTCAGCTTGATTCGTTGGTGCAGTCACCTCCTTATCTTATGATATCGAAATCAAGGAGGTCCGCCACATCAATCGACACGTACGTACATACGTGGCCCCATAGCGCAATCGAATTAAGGGGCGAGCATCCATTCTAGAATAATGACTTTTAAAACCTAGCTTAAACCATTCTAGAATATCGCCTGTTACAACTTCTATTAATCCATGTTAGTTGATGTACGTTTTACTAGGGATATATAGCTTCTAAGTTGTCAAAAATCATAGACGTGGACATCCCTTTAATGATATTTCCATTATACTAATGTTAATTTAGAATTAAAAGTGAGATCATAAACAAAGATTTGTTCATCGCACAAGACAAATCCTAGCTAAAGACATTTCAAGGTTACATTGAATTGGGGTAACACGGACTTGTAATTAAAAATAAATAAAAATTATACAAAGTAGGGCAAGAAAAGCGAAGAAGACCAGCTTGAAAGGGGATGGGCTTGGGCGGGTTCGCGGTAAGAAATGGCAACACCTTAAGTTAGGAGACTCGAGTGAAAGTCTTGTTCAAAGCCTAGAGCATGCAAAGAAGAACCCGACCTTTGGAAATTACTCAAATTAGGAGAAATAACACTACGTCAGATTGCAACTCAACCAACGGACATGGATGACTTCATCATCTAAAAGTACTCCAAGCAACGAACATACTAAAGTCACTCAAATAAGTCCTAAGGTTGCCTCATCGATCTTGGGATTGTATTTAAGCGACCAACTTAATTAGAACAATGTTGATCGCTTGAGGTAATTCAGGCGACAGAGTGATCAATGTTTGGTTGCTTGAACTAGTTTCAAAAGTGAGTCATTTTTAATGTTGGTCACTTAAATTGAGGCAATTTAATTTATGCAATATTGGAGTATTCAATGTTGGTCATCTAAACGAGTGTCAAAAGTGAGTCAACAATAGAAATCTTTCAGGTGACGATGATTTTCTTAATCTTGGTCGCTTGAGTCCATTTAGGCGACATAAATAACATGTAGTCAAATGTTGGTCACTTGAACAAGTGACAAAAAATGGATCATCAGTATATAGAATTGAAATCATTCAAGTGACAATGATTTTCTAAATACTGGTCGCTTTGAGATGATTCAGGCGACGAAGATAACATGTGTAATCAATATTGGTCGCCTGAACGAGTGACAAAAGTGGGTCCCTTGAATTTAAGGAAAATTTACGTAAATTGTTGTAATAATACTAAACATAGTTTTTTTTCTTCTTCTAAGATACCACATATGTGACCTCCTATGCATCTATATATATATATATATATATATATATATATATATATATATATATATATATATATATATATATATAAACTAAAATAAACGTTAAAAAGGGGGGATTTTTTAAAATTAAAAAGGGGGAATTTTAAAAAGATAAAAATACTACTTAAATGGTGTTTAAATAAAATCCACCATAAAAAAATATAATTACTAAAAAGAAAAACTAAAGGGTATAAGTACCAAAAAAATAAGTGAAAAAAATATCGATTTTTCTATCCTATGTCCTTGGGGCATAGGATAAGACACTAAATTGAAATTTTTTTTTAAACTTTTAATTAGTTTAGTCAAATTTTAATTAGATTTTTTAGGGTCGCTTGCCTTTTTTGTAAGGAATCTTTTTCAATTTAGTGTTTTATCCTATGCCCTTGAGGCATAGGATAGAAAAACCGAAAAAATATATTCCCTCAAATTTGAATTGGTTAGGACTTAGGATGGATTTGGGAAAACTAGGAGAAGGTTGTGTTGATGAATAGTACGTACTACATTTGTTTTGGATTTGAATCTACTATTTCATGATAATTTTCTACCGCACGCTATATAAATTTGAATTGCTCTATTGTTTCGATCTAACACTGAATTCATAATGCTATATTCTCCCGAAAATAGAATGGTTGAGCATCTTCGGACAATCTGGTTTATTTACGATTATTTTCAACCCGATTTATAAATATTTTCTAAAGTTGAAAAGGATTTATGTGTAATTAATTCAGTTTCATCTTGTTAATAGATGTTTTGACATCTTGTGTGAGGACCTCCTTTTCAGGTCAAGGATCATCCTCTTCGGGAATTGAGACTTTCAACGAACCCTTGGCGGGGACGACATCTAGATAGAAGGCAATGCTGGGTGCGGTTGCTGGTGGCGTGTCAAGCTCTAGTATTCCCCTGGCCATGACAGCGAGGGTGGCACAAGCATTGCGCAGTTGACCAGTCGATGTTGATCTGCAATGAAAGTGAAGGTGGTGGCGGTTTGTTAGCTACAGGGGTGTGTATACACAAAAGATGGATAATATGATGTGTATAGGGATTCAAACAATTTAAACAAAACACAACTAGGCTAAATCCCTGTCCCAAACAAATAATTCAAGAATCTCCTCCCTTGTAGTAGTAGGGTAATTCAGGATCGAATCCACGAGGAGGTATGTCAGCGCTTCCTTGTTGTACTCACGATCAAAAGCTTTCGACCTCAGCAGACCTCGATATCGAGTATACAGGTCGATATCGACCTCAGTTCTGGTCGATTTCCTTGCGCAGTTCCTGCAGAAGACAAAACAGCAAGTCGACGTCGAGACAGACCTCGATATCGATGTTAGACCTCGATATCGACCCTTACAGTCGATTTCGATGCTTGTCACAAAAACTGTTTTCGTAACCAATTTGTCGGAAAAGAAGTCCGAAGAAAATAGAATGGAGAAGGAAGATGAACAGTAACTTAAACTTAACTTTTATGAAGATTTTAATTAATTTAAAGGCTTCCAAAGTCGGAGTTTCATGCCACAACGATAACAATGCAAGTTTCATGCTAAAGCTATGAAATTTAATGTCTTTCCGTCGAATAACTTTCGTTATCAACACTTAGGTGATTAGAGGCTCTCGCATATTTCCTAAGAGTTACTATCCAATTCATGAGCAATTCAAGTTCACAATATGAGTGGCTTTCGATTCAATAATGCAAATAATGAATCTCCCTAACTTTCGCAAAGGATCATGCATGAGATAGAAGACGAAATCGCATAAAAGTCATACATTTGATGCACTTACCTCACATCGCTATCGTCGGGCTCACCCCGACCCTAGAAGTGGGTTGACTAGTCGCTCCTCATCATGCTCATCATCATCATTATTGAAGAAAGAAAACTACTTTGAATTAAAATCACAAAAGAGGAATTACAACCGAACAAGTCACTCCGCTCTCGCCTTACAACTCACTCAATTCTCTCTCTCTCTCTCTCTCTCGTCACTACCTCTCTATCGAAACTACTGTAATTGGAACTGAAATTGTATGCTTGGATTGATATTGGATTCCCCCTAAACGCAGCCCTAAAGGCCTCTAGATATAGTTGTCGACAAGGACTCGAAACCTTATCTTTATTCTCTAAGATAAACTAAAACAAAGCAAAAACTTAAAAGTCCATGGTAACTCAGCCTCCATCTGATAAATCTCGTGTAGATGATAGGAAATCTCGACCTTTGGATTGATGTTTCAAGCTTCGGATAGAATTCTATCAAAATCTGAGTCGAAAATCCTCTGCTGGCATGGTCGATATCGACCTTGGACCTCGATATCGACCCCTACAAAACTTCATCTCAATCTCTCCTTCTCCTACTCGAACTAGCACTCGACTTCTATCATTTTGATCGATCTGGCACATCGATATCGACCTCCAGACGTCGATATCGACCCCTTCTGTGTCGACATGCTCTGTTTCATTTCCTGCTCGATTCCTATGTCTCTGATGTACTCGATGTCGAGGTCTCCAGTCGATTTCGACCTCTCCAGAAGACTTCGAGTTCTTTTTCCGCTCTTCCGAATTCGTCCATTTTTATCCTGTTTTCTGCGAAATCACATAGAAACTCGTGCAAACCCATATATTTGACATTTAAGCGTAATCTACACTAATCCCATGTTTTCCCATTAATATGCATGCAAAAGACGATAAAATGGATACATATGTGCATAGAAAATATGGCAATATGCGCGCACATCAAAACACCCCATACTTAAGCTTGCTTGTCCTCAAGCAATACCTTTAATGGTCATTCAGGGGAAGAAAGTAAACCCTCAACATCATAGATTCATTTTTCATATGTCCCTACAATCAATTGCCATCCTCGATAAGGTACTTATGTCAACCAAATCCATGCATGTGCATAAAAGCAATTTCATACTTTATAAAAGGAAGTAATATGCAAAAACAATTTTAGCGACATAGCATTAATAATCAAGAGAACTTTTTGCAAGCTTGTAAGAAGTAGATTGGTAAAAAGGCTAAAGGTGGGTTAATATTTGGCCATGTGGTGTTAAATCCGGGGAAACATACTTCTTTCCAAATCATTCCACATTCCTTCTTCATAATGTCTCACCTTTCACTCATCGCTCAATGCTCTTTTTTTATTTTTAATATATTGCTTTTACCTCTCTAACCTTAGCACTTCCTTCTCGCGAGTCGCAAACATGGGTGTCATGAATGGCCCCGGATACTTAGTACTTCGGACTCCTCACCTTGTGTCCCATCCTGCGGAACTATTATCTCAACGCAGGCAGGGTCGACCTACCTTTATCTCCTGAGGTGATCGGATTTTTTTTTTCTCGTTCATTTAATTTTCCATATTTTATCATTCCTGCCAACAACTTCATAATAATGCACAACTCCATATAACTCCAAAGATGACATCCATTCTCAAACTGTGTCCTCGGATAGGGTGTAAGGTATAAAATGGACAATATGTATATATGTGGAGCAATAATGATAATGATAATCTCATATATGGCTTGTGACTTTTGCAAATATGCATCGGTAAGGCTAGGATATAAACTTTGCTTGTATGGAATTTTTCATAAAAAGTCCTCCATCATCTTATCATGCACATGTCAAAAGCAACTTCAAATTTTCCATCTCCTTTATTTTTTTCTCTTTTTCGCACTTCATTGGGACTTCTCTTAACTATGCAATTTCATGTTATATCTCTATTGAATCTAATTTTGCATTATAGAGCTCTTTTTTATACTTCCATGACTCTTCTTCTTTTTTTTTTTTCAAATTTTTGATGGGGGTCATTTTTCTCTCTCTCTTTGTTATATGCAAATCATTCAAGTGACAATGATTTTCTAAATACTGGTCGCTTTGAGTTGATTCAGGCGACGGAGATAACATGTGTAATCAATATTGGTTGCTTGAACGAGTGACAAAAGTGGGTCCCTTGAATTTAAGGAAAATTTACATAAAATCACCCCTTAAATTCAAAATTATAGAAAATCACCCCTTAAATGGCCTCTATTAACAAATCTTTGCCCGCCATCTATTTTCCTTAAGCTATCGTTAAATATATTATATTTTAATATTCTTAAACTAAAATTTGATTATAAATATATTTAAATTTTGAATGTAAGGGTTGGATTACATTTTAGGGATCATTTTTTTTAAATAATAATAATAATAAATATAGCCCAGAACTATCCTCCAAATTTGTGTTTTAAAATGTTTATAAACTTTGAAGTAGTATGTAAATTACTCTTTTAATTATAATATGATTAGAAATCACAATTTCTATTTATAAAGTTAAAAATAATCTTAAAACTATTTTTTTCACTTTAATTATTGTCATCTAATAATTAACCTATGATTAAAAAAATAAAAAATATATGTAATTATATTTAAGTTATACATAGTATAATTAATAAACAAACGAATTTTTAAAAAATTTACAAACATTTTGAGGGAAAAGGCGTGCAAATTCCCTCATATATAAAAAAGGCTTTATATATATATATGTATATATATATATATAAGAAAAATGCTATACCAAACTAACTAATAAAATGGATCAAACATATATTTTAAGATGAAAAATATTAAAATATAATATATTTAATGGCAGGTTAACGGAAATACAAGAAGGATGGTGATTTGTTAATTAAGAAGACTATTTAAAGGGTGATTTTATATAATTTTAAATTTAAGAGGTAATTAGATGAAAAATCCTATATGTGAGTATGTGACTATGTGAGAGTTGTTTTTCTGTAAAGTTTTCCTTAATTTAATTAGGGAAAACTAATTAAAATACCCTCACCTTTGGGGGTATGGTAAAAATATATCCTCACCTTTTAAATGTAATAAAAATACCTCAACCTTTAAGAGTAGTGGTAACATATTGCCACCGATTTTTTCATGGGCCAAAAATGTTATTAATTTTTTTTTTAAAATAAAATATCAGACTATCATATTTATTAGTTTCCTTAAAAATTGCAAGAAGATTCTCTTAAATTAAAGATAAAAATAAAATACCTATAGTGATAAAGTTTTTTTTAAAAAAAAATCAATCTGTTTACAAATAAGTACTAAAGTCCAGTATAATTGTTGGTTTCTTGGAAAAAAGGAAATGAGGGTTAGACGTGACAAACAAAATAAAATTTTGATTTTATTAAACCCATCTGGTTATTTTCACCAATAACCTACAAAACTTGGACTCTATTGATGCACCTGTTCTCTTTATCGATCTTCTTGAAACTCTTTTTGTCCCTTGAAACTCACCATCATCGTCACTTAGAGGAAAGTGGTACTTGTTCAAATTAGCAAAATTTCAGTTTAATAAAACCAAAATTTTATTTTGTTACCCCCTCATTTCCTTTTTTTCCATAAAACCAAGAATTATATAGGACTTTTAGTGCTGATTTGTAAACAGGATGATTAAAAAAACTTGTATCATTATAGGTATTTTATTTTAATATTGAATTTAAGTGAATATTTTTACGTGTTTAAGGAAACTAATAAATGAGATAGCCCGATATATTTTTTTAAAAAAAATTATCAGCATTTTTTGCCCATGAAAAAATTGGGGGAAATAAATTAACACTACCCTTAAAGGTTGGGGTATTTTTATTACATTTAAAAGGTGGGGATATATTTTTACCATACCCCCAAAGGTGGGTGTATTTTAATTAGTTTTCCAATTTAATTATACGTAACCCATGGAGTTTTACTTGTCCGTATTTGACACAAATAAATGATGAATGAAATCGAATGGAATGAAAATATTACACTCCAATATACCAAAATCCCAATAGCCAATTGTAAGTTGTAAGTGTGTGTGGGGCCCATTTCTCGTACGGTCTCGTAAGATCAAATGTTTGGCTTCATATGCGGGCACTTTGTTTTGTAACCCATTCTCACAATCCCCGGAAGAGCAGACCGCACAAGAACAAAGAACATTAAAAAAAATAAAATAAAAAAGGCGCGTAGAAGATTTTTTGGACTTGGTGGTGGACCTGTAGAAGCAACCAACAGAAATACAGGAGTATAACTTAGCGGCTTAGCTCGCCAGCTACCTAGCTAGCTTTAATTTTTTGGCGCTGCGACTCGAAACACACAAACGTACATACGACTACGAGTATTACATTACACACCAAATTCGTTCACAATCCAAAGTTACCAAACCATATAATATCGTGGGGTAAATTACACCACTGGTATAAAGGTTTATAATATCGTTCAAGATCAATATCACCGGAGTGATTTAGTTTTTTTAGCCACCTTATATTTTATTTACTTTGGGAAAAAATTATCGCTTGAATTTATACCCATTAGAAATGGGTATAAAGGTTTATTTTAATGGGTATAAAGGTTTAGAAATGGGTATAAATTATTACAGTATTATTTTTTAATTAAAAAAGTAGTTTGGAATGGATATATGCATTTTTGTGATTGTGGGCCCATTTCCACTCTACTCCCCACAACGATCCCATCGTCCTCCTATTTTAAAACTTACTCCTAATATGTCGTTTTTATAATTATGTAAACTTATTGTTATAAAAATTGGGTGCTGCAAAATCAATAACACCATATATATATATATATTAATGAAATAATATTTGGAAATTCCAACAAATATTACAACAACTTTTAAAATAACAAATATTAATTTTTAATTACCACAAATACATTTCACAATATATGACAAATTTTTTTAGTTGCTAAAGTTCTTAATTAAAGCAATCAAGATCTCCTACATCACTATATACTCCACTCCCTACAACACAAAAATATTTTGACATTTATTTAATCTTAAAAAAAATTATAAAAATTATATTTATATTACTAACATCTATTTTTATGTATTTATAAAATTATATTTTTAAAAATCATGTTTTACAATTTTTAAAAATTAAAAAGGCAATATTTAACAAATTATAATTATTAAAATTTCAAAACATGATTTTTCAAAATAAAATTTTATGAATATATAAGAATAGATGTTAGTAATGTAAATATAATTTTTATAATTTTTTTAAGATTAAATAAATGTCAAAATATTTTTGTGTTGTAGGGAGTGGAGTATATAGTGATGTAGGAGATCTTAATTGTAATTAAAGGTAGTAGTACGTACGCGCCAAAAACCCTTCATGTTATCAGGTAATACACCCAATTGCCCGTTTGGAATTATGTAGGCAGATAATGGGTCTCAGCTGTATCTTTTAGTACGGAAAATTGGTCATTTTTTTAATTAGTGGAAAATTTTTAAGACCATTTTGGTGAACATAGGGATAGGGTTTCATTTTAACCCCTATTCTGAAATCTGCATTTAAATGTCTAATGGAGATAATTTGTGACTTTGTGTTCTTCGTTCTAGCGACGGAGGTTTTCACTCTTCTTGGAAGTATTTTTGGAGCTTTGAGTACATGGTGGGCAGGTCTACTAGAGTTTGACTTGGAATTACCTTCGGTTGGTTTGTTGGCAACCAAAGCTTGATCAACATCATCGGCAATGTCTTGGACAATAGGGTGATAAAGAAAACATATAACATTGAGTATAAACCGCATATAAGTTTAATGAACCACTTAAAAGCAAGCATGCTCGTCATTGGGCCAACCAAAGAAAGCGCAATACACACTCGTCATCGGCGAATTCGATCTCTTATAATCAGTAATGGTGCCTAGCTCTCGAGATCAACCTCGTCGGCAACATCTTAGACAATAGGGTGATAAAGGACCATTGTGTGAGACAAAATGGACAGAGGAGGGAGAGGTTTTTCCGAGAGTAAGTTTATGGAAAAAATAGGATCAATATCAATATCATCGGAGTGATTTAGTTTTTTTTATACACCGAATATTTGATTACTTTTGGGAAAAAATTATCGTTTCAATTTATACCCATTAGAAATTGGTATAATGAAATTATTATTATTTTTAATTAAAAAAGTAGTTTTTTACACCGGTTGTAAGTTGCCGATGTGTGAGTCCTTCATGTCCATTAGTTGGAATAAATACATCGATTTCTTTTGGTTTTGCACAACAGGATTGAACTCAACTTCTGTAACTGGTTACGGCGGGGGCTGTTGTTGCTGTGCTCCATGGATCTTCTTAATGGCAAAACACTTGTACTCATAGAGATAGCTATTTGTGTGGGATTTCAACCACGGCTACAAAAGCAACTGTCATGCTTGTGTTGGTAGCCAATCGGCCGAGTGACGGTAATCCTACGCCGAATTCCAATAGCCCTGCCCACAATGTGTTTTAGGCTCTGAAAATAATTCCAAGCCACGTGACTGGCAGAGCTACCATGGAGAATTATGTGAGCCAAAACGGAATTCCAAAGGAGACTAGCCCAATTACATAGTCTCCGGGATGTAAAATAGAGTGATTCTATATATCTTCCACCTCGATAAAACAAATAACATTGAATATAAACTGCAGATCAGTCTATTGAACCAATTAAAAGCAAGCATGCTCTTTATTGGACCAACCAAAGAAATCCAAATACACACTCGTTGTCGACAAATTCGATCTCTGAGCATCGGTAATGGTACCTAGCTCTCGAGATCAACATCGTCGGCAATGTCTTGGACAATAAGGTGATAAAGAAACATTGTGTGAGGCAAAATGAACAGAGGAGATGGAGAGGTTTTTCCGAGAGTAAGTTTATTGGAAAATAGGATTAAGATCAATATCACCGGAGTGATTTAGTTTTTTTAGCCACTGAATAGTTTATGGTAAATTTTTCATGCGCTAAATAGAATTCTTGTATTTATATTTAAATAATGGGATGGTGAGTGTATTTATGCGAGGAAAGTGAAACCCATTGCAATTATGGTGCCTGCAACTGCAATTTTGGGGCCCACTAATTCAACGCACAACACGTCTTCCTTCCCACAACACAAATAAAATTAAGTTGTGCAAGAACGGAATTTGTCCTACAAACTTGCAATAAATAGTGAACACGAGGTCTAAAGAGCGCAACATTTTTCCCCGTATATGTACACTCCCTCCTGCCACCCTCGCTCCCCCAATTTCAGAAACCCACAAAAATCTCCTCTCTCTCCTTCTCTTTCATTTCCGGGAAGAGACCACAACAAACCATCACCCTCTTCTCACAGCACCACCAAGCCGCCATGAGCCACCACCCTCACCCCTTCCGTTTCCTTTTCGTTCCCTTGCCGCACCGTCGTCAGAGGCTGACCGCACCCCTGTTCGTCGTCGTTGAAGCTGTCCGACCACCACCGCTTTCTCCTCTTGGGGTTTTAAATTCTCCCTACCTTTTTTCTCTTCTTTCTTGATTACTGAACAGATCGAGAACCAACTCAGTCTCCGGTTATACTGTATACTGTGTGTGTAATTTCCCAGATCCACACAATGACAAAAGGAAAAGGCGGGAAGAACGAGAACAAGAATGGCAACGGAAATAAGAATGGCAACGGGAACAAGAATGGCAACCTTGTGCATTTCTTGCAACTTCAATAACTACTCCAATCTTACCATCGACCGCCTCTGTCAGTGGGAAACCTTGTGAGGAGCGAGTGAGAGCATCTGCTCTCCTCCGCATGAAGTAACTGTTCACCTTATAAAAGGTTTATCGAACAAGAGCTGTGATCAGAAGACTCCTCCCACCCCTCAGGACACCATTAAAAACCTCAGATAAGTTTGTTGTCATCACACCATACCTTGCCCCTCCATCCTTACAAATGGCTCACTTCTCTGGCTCAATCGCGACTAAGTATTCCCAAGCTTCACCGTTCATCTGTTGGAGGGCGCGACACCCCTTCTCGAACCCGCGTGTGGTGAGCTGATAAGCAGTCCAGCCTACCATGTCTTTCACCTTATGATCGTGGAACGTGGAGTTCACATTCGACTTCAAGTGTCGAATGCATATCCTATGATGTGAACTCAGTGCCCTCCATCTAGGCAGCTCCTCCATGGTCTTCAGGATGCCCGCATGTCTGTCTGAAATAACCCATAATCCGAGTCTCTGAGTGACGTGTCTCCCTATACAATCCATGAACCAAGACCAACTATCTCAATTTTCACTCTCCACAAATGCAAAAGCCAGAGGGAAGCTGATCATTTCCATCCATACCTATTGCTATTAACACAACATGCTTGTACTTTCCATACAGATGGGTGCCATCGATCGATATCAAAGGACGACAGTGTGCAAACCCAGCAATGGATGGTGCAAAAGCCCAGAAAACACGACCGAATATCTTCTCTTGTGGATTTGGGGAATCCACATTGCACCATTCAACCACTGTTCCCGGATTTGTAGCTTGTAGCGCAACCATGAACCTTGGCAACTCCGTGTACGACTCCTCCCAATCACCATATATCTCTGCAATAGCTTTCTGCTTTGCCCTCCATACTTTCATGTATGAGACACAAATCCCATACCTTTTTTTTCAGATGCTCGAGTATGAAACTTGGCTTCGTGTCTTGATCATTGTGAAGAAATCCAAGAATCTCACCTCTGATGAAATTTGAGGTAACGTTACGATTATCCAACTGCAAAACCTCTCCAACACAATTGGTTGCATGAGGCCCACTGTAATTGACGACCGTCCACATATCAACAGTTCGATCAAGACGACGAGCAGATAGTCGCCATGTACATCCACAACTGTCCTTCCTATCACAAACAATTGTCTACCATTCTGGACTCGTCTTCTTTGTCCTGTATGGCTTACTCAAATGCACAGAATACTCGGTCAAATCACATTTCAACTCCTCCAGCGAGTTGAACATTTGTCCGCGAAAAAACTGTCTTCCATCATCTAATTGGACGTGTGGATTGAACCCTTGCCATGAAGTTGTTATCATTGGATCAGCTTCAATAATATTTCAGTTGGGATTAGAGGCCTCGGCCCTAATCGCCGCCTCCCTAGTAGCATCATCGTCCTCTTCAAAATTATCCAAGTCGTCTTCATGATCAACACCAAGAGCATCAACATAGATCTCATTCACTTGTTCGATCACTTGCTGAGATGTGTTGTTATACTCATTCATCCTATAATATAATTAACTGTAAGTTAGTTTATCATAAATATTAAACGTTTCCACGAATTAATTACAATGAAAACTACGTACTCCTACATAATCCTACAAGTTAAACAAGTATTTCAATCTATTTCATCAATAAATATTAACTAAATAATCCTACAAGTTAAACAAGTTAATCACGATAATAAGTACAAGTTCATATAACAAAACTATATTCTCGACCAAAAAAATGAAAAGCAACAACACAACTACATAATCCTACATCATAATCATGATAGTAACTACATCATAATTAAAGATTCAAAACTCATAGAAGATTATTAAGGATTCCAAACCTCTTCCTCATTCAAATAAAAGTGAAAAACTTAAATAAGAGTGCAAAACTAACCTTAGTCAAACCTTGATCAAATATGAGACAATATGTAATTTGAAGAAGAAGCAAATGCAAAGGAAAGAGGATATGAAGAATAAGCAAATGCAAAGGAAAGAGGATACGAAGAAGAAGCAAATGCAAAGGAAAGAGTAATGGAAGACGGTGTATTGGGAATATATTCTCTCAGACTAGGGTGAATTTGGCTGGTGTTGTGGAAATGAATAAAACGCGGCCCCAGGCCGCGTTTTTACCTTGCGTCCCATCCAGTCAGCAACTGGGGCCCAAGTTCAGACCAGAAATGCGGCCTCAGGCCGCGTTTCTAGTGCCAACTCAGCTTCTCTTCAGATATCTATAATTTCATTTTACTTTTTAAAAGAAACGCGGCCTGAGGCCGCGTTTCTTTTGTAAAATTCAAACACCACCCCGGTGCCAATTCTTTTTCGAGGTTTGTACATAAAACGCGGACCCAGTACGCGTTTTTCTGCCAAACCTGCAAAAAATGAATATTTTTGTAATTAGTTTAAACCATTGAATATTTACGTAAATATTTAATTTTTTATGAATATTTCGAAAAAAATTCACTTATTTATACTTAAATCTCATTATTATTATTATAGAGATGAAAACTCTTTAATTTTACTTATTACTCCGTATTGTACTTTTTTAGGGGTAATAATTACTATATAAACCTAAAAACCCTTGACAAAAGTTTAAAGCATAAAAGACCACGTATTTTAGGATGGAAGGAGTAATATTTAGGATTAATTAATGAATGCACTTAGACCATCTTTATCCATGGTACTCCAAGTATTATAGATAATTTTTTAAAAGAAAAACAAAAAAATGTCAGATTTTTTTATTAACCCAAGAAATTTATGTGAGGTGAGTATCATAGTATGATACTCACTTTATTGGTTCTCCCCCATTTTATAGTATTTTATTCTAAAAAATAGTTATGATACTCAACCCCAATACCACCATTAAAGATGCTCTTAGGAAGCCAAAAAAAATATTTATTTTGATATAGTATAAATGAGGCTTCGTTTGGGCATTGGATGCATAAAGCATCATTTATAAATAACTTTACCACTTATAATGCCAACTATTAGTAAGTTAAGTTTGGCCAACAATTTTTATAATTCATAAAATTAATATAGGAATTACTATTACTATTTTCAACATCATCTCAAAACTAGATCTAGGATTTTGCCTTTCCTTCTCCCACCCCTCCTCCCAAGTTTGCCTACTCTCCCTTGTCTAATGGACTGAAAAATTAAGCACCATCATTATCTACCACAAGCACCAAGTCCGATAGATCTAACTGATTTCACTAGCCATTGCAAATCCTCTTTTGAGTGCACTGGCCATTGGAAATCCTACCATATATTGCTAAGATAGTGTTCTTTTTTTATTCTCTGTTCTTATCGACGTCACAAGCATCGAGTCACCATAAACATCGATTCTCTCCACCGTTACTATTCATTGATATTTCGATGGCATTCTCTGGAATTGAAAATTTTGAATACAATAGAAGGACAAAGAAAAGGAGTATACACAAATTGGAAGGGATTCACAAAAACTGGGAAAAAAAAATTGATGGATGAGAGATGGAAAAGAAGCTAATTTTGTATTGGGCTAGAAGAGTGGATCCCATTTGTACGAAGACACAGAGATAGGAGAGGGAGGGACAAGAGAGGTGTAGAGTTTAGACTGTAGAGTCGGAATTGACGTTTTCTTTCTTAGGGTAAAATGAAGAGTCAAATAGATAATGCAAAAGAATTATCCATTACAATTAAAAGTTCTTAAAACTCATTAATGTCTTGTACAAAATAATTACCCATAATGAATAATTGCATTATAAATAATTTGTTTATAATATAGAGAATAACAAGATAATAGAAAAGACAGACAAAGAGAAGAAATTATGGAGTGTATTCAATCAATGATCTGGTGTATTCATCAATACAATATATAAGAATCATATCCTTAGGCTCCAAATGCATAAAATAAATCTATCTAAAGGTCAAAACTCTATCAATGTAAAGTGTATATCTTTTACATCTACATGATAATAATATTATAACACTCCCCCTTAGATATACATTTCTTAAGTGTTGAAGAATTAAACTTTAGTTTCGACCTTAGGTGACCATTTTTTGGCCGAAAGTGGTGATTTCTAACCTTAAGTGGCGACTCATTGGACTTGAGTGACGATTCTTTGGCTTGATGTGGCGATTCTTTGGCTGTAAGTGATGATCCGTTGGCCTTAAATGGCGACTCATTGGCCATAAGTGGCGATTCTTTGACCTAAAGTGGTGATTCTCGTTGGCTATAAGTGGCGATTCTTCGACTGTAAATGACAATTCTTTGGCCGGCCATAAGTGGCGATTCTTCTTTCCGCTCTCGAATTGTTTTTGTAGTACTAATGCCACCCTTGACCTAGACCTGAATACACAATCTTAAACACTAGTTAGCAAATTCTTTGCGCCGCTGGCATTGTCATTGACAAAGAAGAATATTTGTAAATATTACTAAAAGTTGATATAGAAACAACGAGATGTATATCAAATACAATTTTAGTTAAGAGGGAGATAAGTATATCAAATAGTTCCTGTTTTCAGATCATACTGTAATGTATTATGATTTTTTTTTTGTTGCCTCGGTGCAGTAATCATACACAATGTTTGGCTGCCTCGGTGCATTAATATTTTATAATTTTTTTATGTATATTATTAATATTTTAGTTTTAAGCATTAATATTTTATATTTTTTTTTGTATATTATTAATATTTTAGTTTTAAAAAACTGTTACATGGCGCGAGAATTGTACGTACTAGTTGCACTTATTGATCGGTAATTTTATGTTATTGCCTCTAAATAAGGCTGTCCACCTAATTTCTCTTAAATGAAAAAACATATATGTAATTTCTATTTGTAAAAAAAAACGTTCGGGCTATATAATATGAACCAAATAATAGCCCACAACAATATACCGCGGAGGTTGTTCAAATATACGGGTTATATTTCTTTTTATGCAAAAAAAAAATACAAATTGCCAATTAAGACAATATACCCCAGAAAAAAATGGTCCGGGGGCTAATAGTTCATGAGCTAAAATCTGATTTTTCTACTAGTGTAGAAAACATAAAGCCCGTATATTTTTGAACAAAAATTAAGCTCTAAAAACTCATGTATTCACTACGCCATTTTGCAAGTTAGGTGACGTACATTTGTGGATTCGTCGCTTGAGATCCCTTCAGGCGACGTACCATATACAACTTCGTCACCTGAGTCGAATCCAGGAAAAGTCAAAGGAGACCGAAGCTCAGGCGACGAAGTTATCATTTGTTCGTCGCTTGAGTAAATTCAAGTGACGAACGTATATAGAGTCGTCACCTGAGTAAGAGTCGGTAAGCCCACATTAAATTGCATGGTGTTGGGGTGACGAAGTTTGAATGAGTACGTCGCCTGAAGGAGGGGTAGATCTGACACATTTATTATTATATTACTTAGGCGACGAACATATGCTAAGTACGTCGCCTAAGTCGTGACTTTTTTAAAGTCACTTTAATGAATGTTACTTGCGACATTTAATGTATGTGTACCATTATACGTGGTTAATGTATGTGTAACATCTTCCTTCTCCATTTCCATCTTATCTCATCCGTTGATTTTTTTGGGAGCTACAAGGTTAGTTTCAAAAAAAATGGTTTAAATTAATAATTTGTTTATATTTTTTGTGGATACTTTAAATATGTACACATAAATCATAAATGTGTTGTTATTGTGTGTGTGTGTGTGTGTGTATATATATATATATGCATGGTAGAGATTGAAGAAAATCATATTATTGGTTTGAGGTTTTATGAAAAAACTTGTGATAAATATTGAAAATATTGATGATATTTTTTAGTAATACAATTGGCGCCAAAGTTCCCGCTTCATTTGGGGAAAATTTGCAGATATTCAAGCGACGAACATAGCATATGTTGGTCACTTGAGTTCTTAAAAAAAAGGCGCCAAGATTTCCCGCTCTACTTTTGAGAAGAAAGTGATGTATCTATATAAAATCAGAAGATCGAGTATTGTGTATCTATATATGACTAGTATTTGTTACCCGCGCTCTTGCACATTTTATTAATTAATTATATTTTATTATATCTGATAATAATAAGTACTCTTATTTACATACTCATTATTTTTTCACTTATTTATCCAATAAATAATACATAATAAAATAAAAGATCTTTATTTTTTAAAAATATAAAAGTATATAAACCCTTTAATTGATTTTATCTCTTATAAATGAAAAAGTTTATCTCTTATGTGTAGTAGATTGTAATAGATTGAATGATAAAAAAAAATTATTTTTAAAATATTGAACGATTACATTAGTTATATTGGATAAGATTTATGAACATCATATATGAAATAAACACAAAATATATCAATCTTATGTAAATTTATCACAAGGTTTCAATATAATTAATCCATAAATTTTTTTTGGTCAAAATATAATTAATCCATAAATAATAATAGTTATATGTGTTATTTCAACCGACTGCCACATATTCTTTGATCTAAATATAAGTTTATATTGGATAAATTCTTTGATCTAAAATGATAAGTTTTTACCGAACTATATATATTGAGATTTGAAATCAAGATTAAGATCAATATCAACATTTGATGTTGAGATTTTATATTTGAGAATTGAGATCGAGTGAGAGCTGATATTTGAGATTCAAATTAAATTTGAGATCGAGATTTGAGATTGAGATAGCGATTTGAGATTTGTCATTGAGATTTGAGATTTTAAATCATTAAGATCAAGATCGACCTTTGATGTTGCGACTTTATACTTGGGAATTGAGAGTGAGAGTTGATATTTGAGATTGAGATTAAGTTTGAGATCGAGATTTGAGATTGAGATTGAGATGAAGATTTAAGATTTGAGATCGAGATTTCAGATTGAGTCCAAGATTGAGGTTGAAATTAGGATTACTTGAGATTAAGATTGAGATCGAGATTTGAGATTGAGATCAGAGATTGAGATCAGAGATTGAGATCAAGATTAAGATCAAGATCGAGGTTTGAGATTAGACAAAGATTGAGATTTGATATCGAGATAAACATTACGGTCGGTATTTGGAATTGAGATGGAGATTGAAGTTTCGATTTTCTTTTGCCCCACCCGAGTTCTAGCCTAGATACCACATTGAAGTCCGGATTTCGTTATCCTCGAGGCCAAATTTGGAAAAGTTGTAAACACAAAAGTTGTAGGCCTTTGAATTCTCTTTTCAACAAGTATAAATACGTTCTGATCTGAACAAATGGAGATTGAAATTTTGGTAGTTATATATAGATTTACTATAAAATTATAAATTATTAAATAGAGTAGTAAAATAAATAAATATTTATAACTAAAAATATTTACTATAAAATTATAAATTATTGATATTTGAGATTTGATATTGAGATCGAGATTTGAGATTGAAATCAAGATTGATATAAAGATCGATATTTGAGATTGAGATTGAGATTTAATATTTGAAATTCAGATCAAGATGGAGATTTGATATTTGAGATTGAGATTGAGGTGAAGAAAAAAATTTGAGATTTAGATTCAAATCGAGGTTTGAGATTTGTGATTGAGATTGAGATCAAGATTTGAGATTGAAATCAAGATTAAGATCAAGATCGATATTTGAGATTGAGATTTGATATTTGAGATTGAGATTGAGATTTGATATTTGAAATTGAGATCAAGATCGAGATTTAGATCAAAATCAAGTTAGGATATCGAGGTTTGAGATTGAGATCAAGTTTAAGATTAAGATCGAAATTTGATATTGAGATTAAGATTAAGATCAAGGTTTGAGACCGAGTTAAAGGTTGAGATCGAGATTTGAGATTAGGTTTGAGATTGAGACAAAGTTTGAGATTGAGATCGAGATTTGAAATTGAAATCAAGATTAAGATCAAAATCGATATTTGAGATTGAGATTTGGTATTTGAAACTGGGACCAAGATCGAGATTTTAGATTTGTGATTGAGATTGAGACTGAGATCCAAATCAAGTTAAGATCGATGTTTGAGATTGAGATCAAGATTAAGATCAAGATCGATATTTGATATTGAGATTAAGATGAAGGTTTGAGATTGAGTTAAAGGTTGAGATTGAGATTCAGATCAAGATATATTGGTTCTAATTTTATAGAATATATTGGTTCTAATTTTATAGATAATCAATTTAACAAAATAACAAAATTTTATATTTGAATATATAAGTGGTATAAAAATTTAAAAAAGATCATACAAATAAATGTATAAATAAATAAATTATTTTTCAAAATATATAAAATTTTATATTTTTTTTGGTGGCAATATAAAATTTTATATTTAAATATATTACATAAAATTTGTTTTTTCAAAATGTATAAGAAAAGTAACCCTAGACTACCCATATAAATACTCCCTTATCTGCTCAAGTGAGCTCAGCCGCCTCTCCTCTACTCTTCTTCTCCAGAACCTCGTCTCCCTCTCTGATTCATTTGTTTCTCCATGGATTCGCCACGGGAGACCCCTCACCCGAGCCCTCTCATCCTCTAACTCGTTCCCTGATGCGTTGAACCCGCTTCCATCGATCCCTCCATCCTTCTTCATACTCTCTCTCGCTCTCACTGGCCCGCCGCCGACAGCGCCAGGAGCTCTCGTGGCGTCATCTCTCTCTCTCTCGCAGCCCCGTCGCCTCCCTTTTGCTCTCTCACTCTCTCCTTCCTGACCCTTGCTCGCCACCGTCGAGGGCGAAATCGGAGCCCTGCTGCCGCCCTCTTCGACGCTCGCACTGATGGTGACAGAGGATTCGTTGCTGCTCGAGATTCCGGCGGAGATTGCCTCCCTCTCCTTAACAGGTCTCTCTCTCTCACTCATCCAAATCTATAAAAAAACCTTGAACTTTTCTTGATTTCATTTTTTCATTTTGCAGATGGACTTACTTAGCAGCTAGGGAGTCAGCTCCGCCTTCAGCCCTCCATGGCTCCGCCATCAACTGCACCGCCCTAACCATCCACGACTCCTTTTCGAATCCCAAACCCTAATTTCAATCGGTGTACTCTACTTTATGTTCTCTGTTTTATTACTGTCATTGATTATTTTAGATGTTTTAGTACTTAGATTTGACAATAGGAAATCAGAATTTAGGTTATTAGTGTTGAGACGTTTGATTAGAATATCAAATGAAATTTATTTTGCTGCACAATTTTGTGAATATAGTTATTGATATGCTTCCAATATCCCGTGCTTTCATATCTTCCACTGAAAACTTGCATCAATGCATCATAGATTCCCAAGTTAGAAACCTTTTCAAAAGAAATTTGAAGCATTTTGTATCTGAAGAGTAATAGAAACTATTGAACTATTGTGTTGATGGTTTTTTCACCATCATATTATCATTTTGTTTCTAAATTTTCTGAGTCTGGTTACAATTACTATGAACTATTTAACACTAGTTATTTTTCTGTGATAAGAGGCAAATAATTTTTCTACGTACTAATTATGTTCATGTGGGCTTCAATTTTCTGTTTCATTTGTTCTTATGTTTTCCAATCATGATCTGTTACATTTTCTGTTTCATTTGTTATTCTGTTCTTCTGTTTCTTTGGTTCTGCCTCTGTTCTTCACCTCTTCCAAGAATAGTATAGATTTGTCATAGAGTTTTTTTCTATATTGTTGCAAGTTTAATTGAATTTATGTGTGTTCTTCGTTGTTTTTTTATTGTTGTTGCAGCAAATCACCTTGCTCCATTGAGCCAGTCACAAATCGTTGGAAACACCAAGTCCCCATCACTCCATTCAGTTTGAAGGTCTTTGACTTATTCTTTCTAGATTTCAATTCTCCAGTATTTGACTATTTGTTATTCACTTTGGAAATTTAGTTCTCTTGCCGCTTCTTCCTAACTGGCCTCCGCTATTATGAAAAGAGTCCAAAGAGAACATGAATTAAGTCGCTTAAAGGTCTAATCAACCAGGTAAAAACCTAATTTCAATAATTGTTAATGTTTCTTCTGGAGCTTAGTTCATTTTTTATGCCCTATTCGATTAGGTTTTAGGAGTTTTGGGAGGTTATGAACTCTGGCTTGTGTGTTTTCAGTTGAGTAACCAAACGAAAATGTCTGAAATGGCACGTCTTGTCAAAACAGCAAAAATGAATCTGGTGTTTGGTCTTAAGATGAAATAGGAATTGGTGTATAAGCTCAAATTAGGTATGCCGAGTCCTGATGTTTTCTTTTCTTTCCTATTTCCTTTATCTGATATTGCATAAGAATTGCTAGTTATGTTTGGTCTTTGGTTCAATTTCAATTTGAATACATATGCTGAGTGTCAACTGCCAGAGCAATTTTTCTGCTATGGTATTCAAGTGTTACTGGTTGGTGCAAATGATGGTAAACAGACAGGGGCATCAGAACTCTTAGGAGTGTATGATGATTCGTCTTAAAATGGAAATCTCTTTGATGCACTTCCATATCTTTGTCTGTGTTGATCTTTATTGTTATGTGTTAATACCTTATGGTTCATTATCTAAGTTATTATTTCAGCTTCATGATAGTTCCTGACATGGTATTGCTGTTTTGGCATTGGGTAGTTCATGGGCAGATTGTCTTGAAAGGTTATTGGTGGGAGCTAGTGAAACCTGACTTGACAGATCTGATCCTGAACTTGAAACTATGAAAAACTGATTATGGCATTCAAATATCGCTCTTCTTTGAATCTACAGACAGCTGAGAGCCTAAATCATTGGGGCTGGAGCTTATCTGCTCATGCACAACTTCGCCAACTCAAACAAGTCGGTAGGAGACTCTGGACCTCTATGCTTCTTTTTCGGTAGTATTTGGGTTGGGAAGTGTGAATGTATAGGATGTGAATGAATGGTTGTGAACATGTGAATGCTCTTAGGATTCGACATTTTTTATTGTGAACCTTGAAGGCACATGTGAATTGTTGTGTTTGTGAGCTAGTTTTTGTATAGTATGAATGGTATTTTGGTTTAGGTTTTGTACATTTGGTATGTTCAAATCAGAGGTAGTTGTAAATATATATATATATATATATATATGTATTTTTTATTATAAAATTTACTCAGGTGACAAACATAGTATATAATAATTGCTTGAATTTAAAAAAAATCTCAAAATTGATTCAGGCAACGAATATTGAGAATATTATTGGTCACCTGAATACCTTCGTGACGAACATACTAGTCTTTTCACAATCTCAAGTGACAAACACTTACGTCACTTGATTGGTCAAGCAACAAACATTTTGGTCACTTGAATGTTCAAGTGACGAACATATTCGTCCCTTGAATGCTCTCTCTGATAATGTTTGCTATCTTTTAGGCGATGAAAAATTGGTCGCCTGAACCGTCCGGGTCGGGCTTTTGTCGGGCTTTGACCTTCATGAGCTGAATCACTTCTAGCGACCAACTTTGATAGAGTCGTCACCTATAATCTCCGGGCACGACGGTCAGTCCACCACCATTCAGGTGACCATTTTTCGTCACCAGACGTCTGAGGTGACCCAATTCGACTTCAGGTGACCATTTATGTATGTCGCTTAACTTGTAATTTGGCGTAGTGATTATTGGACAGAGAGTATTATTTAGTTCATTATTGATGTTGCAATGTACCTGCACGCGCATACAAACAAGAACCTGAAACGCGACTATTAAGGCTTTCATAACATGGCCACCGATGTCTTACAAAGAGCCCTTATATCATTACCGAGTATTTGATCATCATCTTCTTCACCTTCCCCTTCTGAGCCCTTATTACCGAGCATTTGATCATCTTCTTCTTTATCTTCTTCTTCATCTTCATCTTCATCTTCATCTCATATTCTCCTTCTCCCTCTCCTTCCCCTTTTGAGCCCTTATTACCGCGCATTTGATTGTCATCTTCTTTTTTATCTTCTCCTTCCCCTTCCTCCCTACGTAGATTGTTTTGGATGTTTGAGAATATCTATCGATCATAGGATAGGTCCACTTCGTACATACAGGAAAGGCAAAAAATTGTCCAATGTTGTGTACGTAGAAAAAGAACCATACAATATTACAATGTATCAAGAAATTTCGACATTAGGGAACCTTAACGTACATTATGGTTGTTAGATAAGGTGTGTATCTCAAGCTTGACTTTGGCTCATTCATTTACAAAACGAGCCGAATATGAGCCGAATTGGGCACATTTTTAACTTAATTCTGTTTAAGAACAACTCGAATTTCATGCACGGAATTTATAAAAAATTTCTCTTAGTTACTATGTCGTGAGCAAGAATAATTCGAAAAAAAGTTCAACTCGTTTTCTAAACGAGCTTAATATGAACAATTAATACTCAACTCATTTAACTCAAATAATATAGCCTAGGTACATAACTTGAGACAAAAAATACCATATAAAAGTATAAGTACGTAATACCTAAAGACAAAAAAAACTTGGTTAAGGATTACATGGACATATTTACATGGAGAGGTAGATTTACATAGCATATCCTTGATTAGTTTTAATTGTTGATCATTTCTTAGTTTGACTCTATCTTAATTTCTGACCTGCCTTTAATTTCAATCTATGCTTGAACTAAATTCTCCTAGTTAAATCACGATATCCTCCTAATTCCTAAACTGCAAATGATGTATTCAAATCAAGTTCTAGAGTAAAATTGTTCAAATTTAGGACTACAATTTAAAATCTTAATTCCTAAATCCTAAACCTAATATAAACGCAATCAATTGAGGTTTAAAATAGACAGAAAATTAGCACCAAATTGACTGAACAGGCGAACAAATTGTTACTTATATGCAAGGAAGAGCGTCGAAAGACATGAAAGAAAGCAAAAGAATCAGCAAATTTTTATTCTATAAACTCTAAACAATACACACATACCTGGCTGCACCGAATCCTTGATTTAAGGGTTTCAACTGAATTGAATCTCAATCAATTTAGAAAATTTATCTGGATAAAAAATAAATAAAAACTTGGGCATCATGGGTACGGTTAGTTGAGGGGGCGGAAAATTGAGCTATATTTTTTTGGGTGATTTTGCTAACTAGCCTATTTTGAACCTTTAATTAGGTGATTAACACCCAAACTAATTTAATTAGCTAAGCTAGCACTCTTCCCAAATGGAGTAGTAATGGTCAATGGTCAACTGTTTGACCGCCGACCGGTCAACGGTTGACCATTGACCGGTCAACGTTGACCAACTCATTCGGATTTTTTTTTTTTTTTTTTTTTTTTTTTTTTTTTTTTTTTTTTTTTTTGACATATTTTGTGATGCCATTTTTTGTCATTTTGATGCCTTTTTTTTATTACATTTTATTTTCGCTTTGATGCCACTTTTCTAATGAAATGGTTTGATGACACTTTTTTAATGCCATTTTTTTCAAACCTCGATGACATTTTTTGTTTACTGTGATGCCATGTTGACCATTGATGCCATTTTTTTTACTGCTGACTACTGATGATACTTTTTTATGTCAATTATTTGATGATATTTTTTTACCGTGATGCCATATTTTTTCAAAGTAGTGTTCTGATGACATTTTTTTCTTTAATGTGATGCAACTTTTTCAAAGTAGTGTTTTTATGTCATTTTTCTAATGTAATTATTTGATGACACTTTTTAAATCAAATCGTTTGATGCCATTTTTTTAATTTAATCAATTGTATATCGATATATTTTCATCGATTCTAGTTTTATTCACTGATGACACGTTTGTGATTACACTTCATTGATGCAATCACTTGTGGTGACATATTTATTACATTTTTATTCATTGATGACATTTGTTATTACACTTCATTAGTCGCAACTGTTTATGGTGACAATTTTACATAATTGATGACATAGGAGCTTAAAACGAGGAATCAAAATATTGTCACCTTATTGCACATATAAAAACACAAGGTTTTTTAAGCTACGACATTAATATTGGTTGTATATGTAAAAACACATATATAACATGTCATCAACTAAAACAAATGCATCAATATCAGTAATATAATGTGGAATCAATTAAATGAATACAAGGTGACATAACCATCCAATAGTTATATATAACATTTCTAAAGATTCCAAGCACTCGGATTTCTCTCTGCCATCAAACCGATCATGGAAGATATAACTAATATTTTTCAGTAAGATGGGGGGGGGGCATTTAAAATTTAATTTCATGTGTTTTGAAAATTAAAAAGTTATATGCCAAAAAAAATACAGAGGTAGAAGTGGAATCACAGATTCACAGGTATAATGTGAAAACCAACATCCAGAGTCAAAGTGACAAATGAAGAAACCATCACTGCAACATGACCAATTCAACATTCACAAAGTTATGTACAACGGCTGGCAGACATACTCTAGCTTAAAAATGGTGGGGAAAAGCCGTGCAATTTACATCCCTAAATGGCTAAATTTCATGCAAAAACTACAGGATTATTGAAGCTCCAAGAGCTTGATCCCGCCTCATGAAACCAGAGAGCACATTTCAGCGCTGCAGAAGGAATCATCGGTCACAGGGAAAAGCGTAATGGCATTTTTAGCATCCTCCCACTTTATAACTTCCCTTACATACCTGAGAGCCTCATCAAACGAGGTTTGATCCAAGGCTTTCGTTGGCCAAACAAATAGTTTTCGACCAGTGATGGAAGAGTAAAGCTCCTTGAACTTAACAGCCATGTAGTAATACGCTAGGCTTGCTTGGGCGCGGCCATTTTGGTGAGGCCTCATAGGGTAGAAGTCCTCGAATCATTCACAAACTGTCAAGGGTACTTGGCTAATCTTTTCCTCTAACGCGTCATATTTGGTCAGGAACAACACAAAAGAAGCATCCTCAAATGAAGGGTGCCTTGTCAAGCTTTCAAATAGTTCTTTTTTTACCATCATTTTGTTACGAAGATCATTGCCATCCAGCCACATTTCATCATAAAGCAGTAAGCGCAACGCAGAAAATCACAGCTCTCACATCTTCAAACATTTCTAACCATTTGTACCCGTCTTGTAATCCTTTCATATTCATGCGAATAAGTTGGAACCTGAAACCATAACATAAAAGCAAAACACACGGCAATAAGATGCCATTAGCCAGCAAAATCAGCGGTAATCGGTAATGGTTAATAAAGTATAATAGGAGTGAAGAAAGATTACTTGGTCAATGGTGCTGGACATTCACTATTGTCATAGATGTCTGATATAGGGTCCCAGTCATCGAATGACAAGTCAAAAGATGCAAGGCCGTTGCTTTGAGGGACTCCTTCAGCATATAAGATGTCCTTCTCTGACGGTTCATAATCATTACTTGAAATCTCAACAGCCTGCGTAAATTAGGAATCAGCTTGCAGGAAGCGTAATCTAAATTCAAGAGGACTTGATAGCTTAGTGAGCTTCTTATCTATAAATAAACAGCTTCAGCATTATTAGATAGAGCTCGTCTCAACAAGTATTAAGCAATTAAACCCCTAGTTGGTCCATAATTCAGTCAATAGCTTAAGCAATATCAAATTCTAAAAAAAGTGCCAGCATTACAAACATATAACAAAAGATAGATCGGCTTTATCAAAGTTCCTAAGATGAGCATGGCATATTCCTTCTTTTATTGGTAGGGACTGCTGGAATCCATCTTGCAAAGAGGAAGCTTCTTCGCATTCCTAATGTAAGCAAATGCTTTCTCGTAGTCATTATAAAGAAGCCACCGAATCAACCACACTTGAATTGGAGTCAAGATGATGAATTTTTTTTGGTCTAAAAGGGGGCTAATGCCCCGTATTTTTATTCATAAATCAAAATGCATTCCCCGTAGGAATGATTGAGTTAATCAGTTCGCTAATAATCCCCAATTTGATCTACGGATGATTCCAGGGACATAATCCCCAATTCTTATTTCAAAACCCTAGCTATGGAAACAATTAAGCAATTAACAATTAATCGAAGAAGAGGAGGAGAAGAACATGACCTTAGAGCTACAAGGGAGGAACGATTGAAGGCGATCGAGATGAGAGTTGATCCTCTCCCTCCGCCTCCTTATGAGCGGCGGCGACTATGAAGGGGCGGCTTGGGCGGCCTGAGCCTGAGCCGACGAAGGACGCCGACGGATCCGACATTGGTGAGGAAGACGACGAAGGCGGTGACGGCCATGAGGACGCCGAGGGTTTCTCGGTCGGAGAAGGAGCGACCGAGGAGGATGAGGGGCTGATCAGAGATGCAGAGAGGAGGAGGCCGAACGGTGGGAGAGGAGGGCGAGGAAGAGACGGGAGAATAACAGGAGGGGTACATGGGGGCTAAAAAATATTTAAGAGGTGTTAGCACGGCTAAATAAATAAGAAAGGGTGTTAATTACCTAATTAAATTAGCAAAGGGGGATATTTTACCAAAATTTCTCTATTTTTTTTTTTGAAAAAATATCAATATTTGAAGTTTTCGGTTTTAATTATAGTATTAAGTTACAAAATTTAATAAATGATAAGTATGATAGAAGTATATTAATTTGGTAAATGATGGGAAAAATAATTTATATCGCTTCAGTTTTGAAACGTTTATAACTTTTTACTCAGTTATTGAATTTGAGCTTATGATATATCGAATCGAAGCTATCAACGAGAGTATATATGTATATATATATATATATATATATATAGCTTGTTTTCGATCACAATAGTTCGTTAAAAATATTTAGGTTTCGATTCGTATAAGAGAGAGTTTTGAACTGTTTTGCATTTTGTTTGGAAAAAATTAAAAGGATTTAATTTGCGTGTAGTTTACTTGAAATTATCTTAACAAAATTCATTTTGGGAGCTTGTCTAAAGCTTCACTCGAGTTCAATCCCTATTTAATACTCAAAATCAGAGTTTTAGTACTCCGTATCATTTACCTTTTAAATGACAATTATACCCTTAACTAGATCTTTAAAGAATTACTTTTGCTTTATCATCTATCTATTTTTTTCTATTTTAAGCGTGTAAGTAATTAAGCCCTATTAAATATTATATTATTTGTTGCCCAAGCAACTAATAAATATTAGCCCTAATACCAACTATATATATAAAGAAATAAGCAATCGAACTTCATATTACAAATCATCATATATATATCAATTGCGGTCGATCGCCAACTCCAACTCCACTGCGATGCCGGAGTTGGGTCCTCTGACGCCACATAACCACCGCCTCAACGACTTCACCGGCGATATACAAGAATCCTCAACGTTGGCCGACTCTTGCCTCTTCGATTGCCCTAAGGAGCCACGTGTTGATGCAGACACCGACACCGCCATGCCGCCATCGAAGCGGGCCATCATCGACAAGGATTTGAGTACGTTGTTAACGTTGAAAAACTTTCACAACTTCATCTCGGACTCCAAGAACCATCTTGAACTTGTCAATTTCACCGACGACGACGATATAGAGTGGGTCGATTCTTGCCCCAATTTTAGCCCAACGGGGCCAGGTCTCCTGAAGAGCATCGGTAAGTGTTTCGAATGAATATCTAAATTAACTTAACTTGGTAAGCCAATTTTAAACCCGGCCTATAAGTTAGAATTAGGGTTTGATATGATCTAACAATTTGAGGAATTTTTATGTTTTAAATATGAAAAATCCTTTGAATTAAAAATCATATATATATATATATAGGGTTTTATTTTATGATGGATTTGTATAGGCTCTTCTTGCAAGGACTCGAAGTTTGTGGTGGAAATTTGTGACAACGAGAAGGCATATCCAAATTGTGAGTCATGCTCGGAAGTTGTATATTCAATTCGGTGCAATTCAAATGCATCGATCAGCTGACACCCGCAGGAAGAAGAGGAAAAGCATCAACGGCTGACACCCGCAGAAAGAAGAGATGTTTTTTCAAGGAATTCAGCAAAGTATGAGTGTGTAACCGTACGTACCGAGTCCTCGGCATAGCATTATATTATGTATTTCATCAACTATGGTTTCTTTTTTCTTTGATAGATCAACTATGGTTTCTGATTTCAGTTTGCATATGTAGACCTAATTCATTGGTTGATTTATTTAATTAAATGCTGATTTAATTTGCTAATTAATTAAATATATATATATATATATATATATATATATATATATATATATATATATATATATATATATATATATATATATATATATACCTAACCGTGCGTGTTTGCACGCGGTCTATTCGTATTTAGATTGTACATGTTACCTTTTATATATGTGTAAATATTCATTTGTGCAAATAAGTATGATTGAGTTATTTTCCATATAAATTAAATTTTATAGTAATAAAAAACAATAATTGTATCATTATAAGAAACTGGAAGGATGGTCTTTAAAAAATTTCATCAAAGTAGCAAGAATGATGCCTTTCAATTAAAAAAATAAAGAAGGGTAGTCTTTTGAAAACTTTATTAATCAAAACAAAAAAGAAATCTAAAACTATAGAGTTCGAAAATCATGATCATTACACATAAAAAAAGATATAATAATAATAATTATTATTGATTATTAATTATTATCTAATTAAAAATATAAAGTCGGTTTAATTTGAGAAAACTTTTTTTTAATCACAATTTGAGAAAACTTTAAAGTTACAACTTAAAGTTACAACTTGGGTAGTTAAATTAAAAACACAAAGTATAGTTGATTTGAGAAAATCTTGTAATTGTAACTTGGATAGTTTAATTAAAAATATAAATTAGAGTTGATTTGAGAAAACTTTCAAGTTGTAATTTGGTCATTTTAAGAAAAAAATATAAAGTTAGGTGAAATTGATAAAATATGACAATTTATAATTTTGAAAAGACATAAAAGGATCTTGAAATAAAAAAAATGAATATTTTTAAATTCAAAATTTTAAGGGTAAAAAAGACATTTTATAAAAAAAGATGAAAATTACTTAAAAGGACATGGTTAATATAAGATATAATATAATTCATGAGGGCAAAATAGGTATTTTTCACCCAAAAAAATAATTAAAAATTAAAAATGGGAAGTTACTACTCATTTGAAAGCTCAAACCATTATAAGGTGTATGATATATATTTATTATTGTAAACTAGGGTAAGAATAAGGGAGGAGAATATGAGATTGTATTCAACTGTGTGTCATGGGAAATCCACCAAATACAATATATATAGAACTAATCTCCTTGGCCTCCAAGAATAAGATCTTATCTAAAAGGTAAAATTCTATCTAAGTAAATATACATATATCTTGTACATCCATATATAATAATATTATAACACTCCCCCTTGGATGTACAATCTTTATTCCGCTGACTGTCTCGTTAAAAACCTAGCTAGGAAAACCCAATGGGACAAAACCATAGCTTAGGGAAAAAGAGTGCAGTCTTCTACGTACGCCCTTGTTGTTCTGCCTCATTAAAAACCTTGTTAGGAAAACCCAGTGGGATAAAACCTGATCGAAGGGAAAAAGAGTGCAGTGCGTGTATACTCCCCCTGAATTCAACATCCTCCTCAAAGTCTTCTCATTATTCTTAAGGTCGCTGTCTTCATGAGCTTATGGTTGAATCTCAACATTGTCTTTGATGTTTATAAGCTGGAATGTCTTCATGATTGACTTTGACGCGCTTTACTTTCATATATTGGTGGTGAGCTGCTTTGGATGCACAAGCATAAGGTACTTCAGGACCTAGTGTGCTTTTCATTGTTGATCTAGGGGATTTAATGTATTAAATGATGCTTAAGTTGCCTCGTTAAAAATCTTACCTTGGAAAAACCCAGTGGGATAAAAAACCAAGACTAAGGAAAAGAGTACAACTTTGTATGGTACTTCGGGACCTAATAAAATGTCACCACTTTCACAATTATAGGTAATTCGGGTACTCTAATAAGAATCTTTAACCAACTGCATGTGACATGACTTTGATAATAATGCTTCAGGCATTTTCAATCGATTCTTTCCATTTATATGGGTATGCACCTACAATGTCTGTCATTTACATTTGGAGCCAAAATTATACTCACTCCTGGTGAATACATTCTTATGTAACCTTTAATAGGCTTTTGTGCAATCAATTTGGCTTTATATTTTCCTTTGTACGAACACCCACTTAAAACTAATTAATACTACACTTTTCAATGTTGGAGCTACAGGTCCAAAAACTTCATGATTAAATAATCCATCTTTGTATGAATTATTTTTTTCTAGAATTTGGGATATACAATGTATCCTTATGAGGGGAGTTGCCTCGTTAAAAACCTTGCTTTGGAAAAACCCAAATGGGACAAAAATCAAAGTTAAGGAAAAGAGTACAACTTTTCTTCCCCTCAATTTAGCATATAAATCACCAATTTTATAAAGATATGGTACTTCTGGACTTAATATCCTTTCACAATCTAATCAAAGATGAAAAGATCATTTGTCTTCATATTGTAATATATCTCTCTGTGTACACTCGAACTACAGGTTGAGATATTTTTAGAGCTTTCAACTAATTTCCAACTAATCCCCTGCTTGTTGGATATTTTATGAATTGTTCAATAAACCAATCGTATCACGCTCTTAGAGTTTTGTAAGGACATTCATTCCTAATCAAAAGATTTCACATCTGTAATATTGGAGCTACGGGTCCAAAATATTAATGTTTAACTTATTAAATTAATCATTTTAATGTAGATATACTTCTGTTTAGAAGCTCTAATTATTCTTATCAAGCACTTCAAGTGCAAACTTAGATATGTGCCATCAACGATAATCAAGGATATGATTATTTCAAGACAACTCATAATCAATTCTAACACTGTCAACGTTCATGAAATCTCTTCAGGAGTTTTATACTAGTGGACATATCACCACTGTTTGAATTTACTATTAGAACCTTGATCTAAATCATGCTAGTGCATTGGTTCACTTCTCTTCCATGCAATATATTGCTTCTTGATCTCCTTTTCCTCTCCCCCTAAATACTGAGTATTTTATCATCCGTGATAAACTCTAGATATTTGATCATCTATGGGGACTCAATCCTCCATATACATCAACTTTCTTGATTTACAACAACTTAGTGTAATCTGGGGAGATTTCGGTGCCTAAACCGAACATTTAAAAACTTGTAAATATAAAGCTCTCTTCTGGAGATAAATTACAAAGGAGAGTTTATTCTATTGTTGACCGAAATCAAATCAATCTCTTGATATTCATGCCGGCTTGTTAGCTATTATTGACGACTCTACTGGGTCATTCCATGCATTAGCATTATCCCACATGATAATCTCATAAGTAACGACTTCACTTGGTCGATTTAATCGTCAACTTCTCAATGCTCATTTATCCAACATATCAATTTCATTGATAGCATTTCCATATTACATCCATAATGTCAACATGGGTAATCTATTTATTATATGTCGGATCTTCTTTTGACATCCTCGATTAGAGGAAAACCACTACTTCTGGCAATTATCGGCTTTCACGATCCCAACTTTTCTGTCATCACTCCTTTTGTTTAGAGTTTTTTGACACTCTTCTAGAGCCATCTTCTCATATAATTTTACTGCTTGATTATATCAATAGGCCTTCGAGGACTAGTTTTGATGCTCTTCTAGAGCTATGTATAAGGTTTAATTATGCCAAGTATAGACTTTATACAAATACTCATTAGTTATTTCATCTCGAAAACTTCAGGTTTTCCATATCATCATATACCAAGCTCTAAACCATTCTAACATTTACATACAATGATTCATTCACAGTTTGGGATATTACAAATCCAAATTAGGCAAACCATCAACTTTGACTTGTTCTTCGACATTCTCCTTGATGTGGGAGTTGAATCATACATGATTATCTATAATCATTTTCAAAATTATGACCAGTATCCTAACAACGGTCGCGCGCACCGTGTCCTCTTTATGTCCTCTGCTAGAGGTAACAATATATATTGCATCTGGCAATAAAAGAGGTTGTTATGAACCATAGGTCATTTAGCTAGCTATTTATTTGAGTTCTACCATACCCAAGTAGATTAAGAACAAGATCCCAAAATAAAGAGTCTTCGGGCTCTCGTGAACTAATTTTATCAATTTCACACAATTTAACGAGGATGTGCTTCAAACTCTTCTCCCAAATCATCATTTGTTGAATAAAATTGACATTATCTACCCATAATTGTTTCTTCAAGAAACATTTCCAATGCATATTCATATACATAAAATGCAAATCAAATCAAATAGATAAATAAAATAATGATTCTATGTACCTTAAAATAGCCAAGTTGAACTAATAACAAACCAAAAATGGCAGAGTTTACATAATCAAAGGTGTTGAATAATCTAGGCTCATTCATTGATGATCTATCATATATAGATCTCTTTTACACCGTCTATACGAGGGGCATGCTGGCCATGCTTTAGAGTCCATAAAATACCTTCACTCTTCTATAGTTCATAAGATTCTTTACTCTTCGAGAGTTAATAAAAATCCATCAATATAGTCTCCGGGCTCTTATGGAGATGATGACTAATCTCACAATGTGTTGGATTATTTAACCATTATATTTAGAGTCTTCAGGCTCTTATGTAGGTGCTAAATTTCGTCATAATCTACTGGATTATGATAGGTCTTTCTCCTAAATGGTCATTTGCATGCTCGATAAAAGAACTTCAGGTTTCTCAAGATAATGCAACTAAAAAATCAAAACCGATCTCTCAAATTTAGATTATGAATAAGACAATATTAAATTTAATAAATAAGCATGCAATAGTTCAAAAACATAACAAAAACAAACAAATCCAATCTAAAACAATTCAAAATCGAATGCTAAATTGTCTAAAAAGATTATAATTAGTCTCTATCAGAGGCGGATCCAAACATGGGCATGTGGGGGCACGTGCCCCCACCCTTATCCGACGAACCTCATGTATATCCTCGTCGATAGCTTCGTTTTGATATATAATATGCATTAATTCGATATCCGAGTAAAAAGTTATGAATGTTTGAAAATTGAAGGTATATTAATCACTTTAAATCTTATTTAAATAACCCACAATGCTTTTATAGTTTATTTAGATTGACATTCCTATACTATAATTTATCTTTAGATCTTTGGAATGAGAGGTTATATTACTCATTTCGACAATTAGGTAAGAAATTACGAAAGTTTAAATGAAGAAAAATGTTAGATTTTCTACTGTACTTTGCAAGATAACAGTGATGTTTCTAAAAAGATGATCGATGTAGGAATTCACATAGCTTTTGATTTGATATATCATCTCATCGAGTTGGTTTTAGTGTTACTGGTTGCAAAAACTATAGTGGAAAAAGCTTTCTCCACTATGTGTATTATCAAACCATATTTGCGCAACAAGATAAGAGAAGATTTTATCTCTGAAACTTTTGTCAACTAGGTTGAAAGGGATGTTTCCAAGCGCATTGATAATGAGGTTATCATTCAATATTTTTAGGGTATGAAAACCTATAAAATATATTTACCCCGTGTCGAGTTGAACTATTTTTTTTACAAAACTCTAATTAGCAATAAAGAATTTTTTGTATTAGTGAACTCTTTTATTTTTATCGCTATTTTGTAGTGTTGAAAACGTTATGTATTGTACGAGTTCGTGTTATTCATTGTTGTTTATCATCGGTGTGCCCCCACCCTCTTCGGGTTCTGGCTCCGCCACTGGTCTCTATTATGTATATATGTACTCCAATAGATAATAAGTTGCATTCCAAAATATAGTAAGTCTCTATTATACATATTGTTAATATGTATAATACTATGTAAAAAAATTTAATGAAAAATTAATATTTTATAGAGTTTTTAACTCATTAAAGAACGTGTCAAATAGTAAAAGGTCTTATCTTTTGCAACGGAGGGAGTATATTGGGAGCTCAATGTACGTAGCTAGGGTAGTTCAATTTCTTTCTCAACCCTCAATTTTGTGTTTTTAGGTGTCGTTTTGTTCATTGATCTCTTTCTAAAATTGGATTGAGTCCCTTTTCAGTCAGAAATTAAATGTCATATTTTGATCGCAAACAAAGGGTTGTGTTAGATTTATTTTTTTTGTTATAAAATACGGATCCATTTTCTAATAATTGAGATATTTTGTGTTGCATTTAATTTGTCAGTTTTAGGTTAAAAAATTAATTAAAATAATCGATGTGGGAGATATCTTGAAAATTAGTTAATTAAAATTCGTCTTTGACATCCAAAACGGCATCGCATAAATTGCAAAAAAGGCTGAAAATTAGCATTGAGGCTCAACCGGCAACAATCAAGACGACGTCGTATGATCGATGTGACAAAGTTAAGCATTTGCGTTCCATTGACGTCAATGGTTTAACACTGTCCTCGATCAGTCCTTACACGTACGCACAAATCCTTTGTTTAAAAAGAGACTTCACACTCACACGTTAAGCGACGTCGTTTTACTCCCTTTCCCAAGAGTAATATCATCATGTACGCCTCCTTTGAAGTCCTTGTATATATCGCTGCTGTAGAACTCCATCGTCCGCCCCATGAGCACCAGCAACACCATGGCTCCGATCAAGTTGACTGCGGTCAACAACTGAAACGACGACCTAAAGCATTGGCTTCCCATGCACGTCAACTCCTTCGCCGCCACCCTCTCCACCCCGATGAGCGCCAGCTGGCGTTTTGCCTCATGGTCATACAACCTCCCAACGACGTGCACGTTCATCACGTACGACCCAAGTGGGCTCGCTAACTGACCACAATTGAATAGCGTCGCGTAGTATTTGAGGCCGAAGAGCTCGGAGATTATGGTGAAGAGCAGTGTCAGCTGCGCCCCAAAGGCGAAGCCGATGAGTAACGATGCCACGTAGATGGATCCGCGCCATGGGAAGGCGATAAAGAAGTCGCCTATGGCACCAATGAAGAGGGCTAATGACATGAGGAAGGGTCTCGGGATATTGTATCGCACCACGAGGATCTCCGATACGAATCCCGAGAATACCCGACCGAAGTAGTTCCAGATGCTAATAAGAGAAACAAACGTGCTAATAGCCTTAGTTGAGTACCCTAGCGACTCGCCAATCTGGCCCATGTTGTCGACTGCGGCCAGGCTACAGCCTAGGCCGCAGAACGTCCCAACAAAAAGGATTAGCATGTCGACGCTTAAAATGGCTTGGAGTATGGAGTAGTCTTTCCCTCTAGGCGGCTTCTCCCATACCGCCTCCCACCATGTGGCAACATCATTCGTCGATAAACTGCCTTCAAAGTTAGGCCATTTCCTCGGTTCTTGTTGACTCTGGTCAACAGCGATGACCCCAGTATTCGTACTGGGGCCATCATTGTCCACCTTTGTATAGTCAAGATACTCTTCCCTCATTGCGATCACAAGGGGGAGGAAGAGCCAAAAGCATACTAGGGCCGCGCTACCAACATAAGCCAGGTGCGAGAAGCTAACGCTTTTCTGAATAATTGTGAGCGCCATAGCCGAAAGAGCCAGAGCTACCGACACATTCAAGTACTGGTAGAACACGGTAACCTCCCTCGGGTGGCTCGACATCTCCATGGCTCGCATTGTGAAGACGAAGAGGACGGAAAGTGCAGCCGGCAACCACGCAATCATCAAGATTAGCGAGTTTGCGTCGTTTCCATATATCGCATGGTAAAGTTGCGTAAAAACGACACCGCTTAATCCAACATACCCCTTGAGGAGTCCCAACATCATGCCCCGGCTTTGTGGGAAGTTCTTGACGCACGTGACGAGGGAGCCGGTGTTGGCGAAATTTTGCGAGTTTGCGCCAATGCAGATGTATAAACACATCTGCCAAAGGGCAGGTTTGGCAATGCGTCGGGTGATGGATAGCCATACTATGAAGTAGCCAGCAAAGTTGAGAGCGGAACCGAGGAGGAGGACGAGCCAAACCGGGGCAAACTCGCCTATTAGGCCGGAGATGACCCCAACATTGGCGCCAAGGTCTTTGAACGTGCTGAGGAGATTGAGCGTCGACTGGTCATAGCCGAGGGCGGATTTGATCGCCTTCGAGTAGATGCCGAAGAGGTAAGTGGCACCCGCTCCGGCCATGATGAGGAATGCACCAAACATCATGAACCACCGGCCCCATATTAGCCGGGCCAAGAACCCGCCGTTCGGTTTCAGATCCGGACCCGCCATTGATGTATATTTTAGGTAGCTAGCTACTATTTTTTCAAGTTTTTTTAAAAAAAAAAATGAATGACGATGGATTAATGATTGTTTCGTTTTGAGAATTTGAGGTGTTGATAGATCAAAAAATGGATGTTTGTTGATTTTGATTGATGATATTTTTGGGGATTGGAATTTTTGTCCTTTTTTTATTTTTTTGGAAGGGATTATGAAGAGTGAAAGGAGTTGAAAGTAGAGTGGAATTAAAGGTAATAAATTGAGGTAATTAGAGAATTTAATGATGGTTTTGGAGCTTAATTTTCTCTTTTTTTTGGTCAAGTGGAGCTTAATTTTCTCTGAGTGAGAAGTAAAGGTGTGGATGTGGGTGGGGTCTATGAAGGAACAGATGAGTAGGAACTGGTGGACATGGCCGTTAATTTCGTTAGGCTGTTAGTTTTGAGCCATTTATTCGTCTAAGTACGTACGTACGTACCAAATTATTGGGGAAACTAGGAAATATTATATCGAATATATATATATATATATATATATATATATATATATATATATATATATATATATATATATATATATATATATATATATATATATAGTGTATGGATCATTTGTGCACAAGCCTTAGGGTGTACCTTGTGCACAAATATTATTCGGTGAAATGTGAAACATTATTCGATGAAATTTGAAGCATTATTCAGTGAAATGTGAGTATTGTTTAGGGGAATGTGAAACATAATTTGGTGAAATTTGAAGTATTTCGTATAAATTATAAGTATTGTTTAGGGAATTGAGGTTTCTTTTATTTGAAATGGATGAATAAAAAAACCAAACATTATTCGGTAGAATGTTACAAATTATTCAGTGGAATTGGGACGTTTTCATCTGAACTGGACGGAAAAAGAAAACATAACAGTATTCGGTTGAATGTTTCACATTTCACCGAATAATGCTTCAAATCTCACCGAATAATGTTTCACATTTCACCGAATAATATTTGTGCACAAGGTACACCCTAAGGGGTGTGTACACCCGAACCACACCCTATATATATATATATATATATATATATATATATATATATATATATATATATATATATATATAGGGATTGACTCCGGTGAAAACCTCAAATTGTGGTAAAAACCCGTGAGCACTACTTTATATCTTGGTTTTTTTGAAACCCGTGCTAAAAACCTCAATCACACGGTGACTTTACAACTCGGTTCAACCTAAAAACCGTGCTAAAAACTCCAGTTTTAAAATAACACATGACTTTATAGTTCGGTCAAACCGAAAAATCGTGCTAAAAAGCTAATGTTTTAAAATTACATAGTGACTTTATAGCTCGGTTTTATTCAAAATCGGGCTAAAATTTATGACTTTATAGATCGGTTCTATTCATAACCGGGCTATAAAGCAAGTGAACCAAGCTAAAAAGCCGGTCCTCACGGGTTTCTACCGCAATTTTGATTTTCACCGGAGCGCATCCCTACACATATATATATATATATATATATATATATATATATATATATATATATATATATATATATATATATATATATATATATATATATATATATATATATGTATGTATGTATGTATGTATGTATGTATGTATGTATGTATGTATGTATATATATATATGTATATGACTTTACATATGAATGTCGCGCCAAAATAGAGAATGTTTGGATATATCTAAAGCGTTAACAAGGGCTTAAAATAAATAAAGCTTATTATTAGTAATTCAATTGGTAGTGCGGTTGGTTGGACAAATGCATTTTCAAATTAATTAAAGTAAATTATCTAATTTTAGTTAGTATTTTTTTGTAATGACTTTTGCTACTTATAAATGTCAAGGAATCAAACAGAAGTTTTACGGGGAGATACAAACAAGATATATACACTTAAAAGAGAGATTTCGTGTTATATAAGCAATTTCATTATTTTCCAGTTTAGCACAACCACATTCATTCAATATATTTAAGCAATTAATTAATCTCATTATACTGTTAGAATGGCTATGGAGGATCACTATATACCAACACAAACACAGATCACAACCCAGAAACTCAATCTGTCGAATGACAGTTACACAGAACCAAAACAGAGAGAGAGATTGTATGAAACGCCAATAACCCCAATTGATTGATCACACCACCATCTACAAGCACTACATACATCCATGATAACCGTCACTCAAACTGCTGCCTACTATCCCACTACATCAACAAAACATAAACTGCAAACAACTGTCTTCTACAAACTAACAGTTACTCGATCTCGACACCACTAACATTCTCCTATCGAGATCGACTTCAACTACCAACAGAAAAACAAACAAACTTAATTGACATTTAAAATGTTAAATGCATCAACCTAAGTTTGAATCATACCACTCATACTACAGTACTTTTAACATATACCATCCCCTTGACTTATAGTACGTTTTGCATTTTCTGAATTTTGTAGTTAGACTTGAGGTACGTTAAAAAAAATTATATCTTGTGTTTTTGTACTAGATAGAATATATTAGAAAATATACCTCTATATATATATAATTTTTTATGAATGCCTTTTTTAATTAGTAGTCAAAATTAGGCTTAATGTCTCACAATTGCCAAACCAACCCTGACGATTAAGGATGATAAAGAAAAATTAATCCTATTATTGTGGATATAAAAATCGTTCGAATGGATGTATATGAGATAAATGGCTGCAAACTTGAACTATTCCCATCTATATGGTCTATTGTATGACTTACTTATTTTTAACTTATATTTACTAGCTAGTTAATACTCCTTCCGTTAATTAAAACTTGACGTTTTACTATTCACGCACGTTTTTTGAGGTGTTAAAAACTATATAAAATATTATTTTTTTAACATATTTTTTAAAATAATTTCATACTTGTTACTATTAATTATGAATTTATAAAAACAAATTTAAGAAAATGTTAATATTTCATATAGTTTTTATTATTCTAAAAAAGCGTGCATGAATAGTAAACGATAAGTTTTAATTAACAGAGGGAGTATATATATTTCAAAATAATTAACTGATACGAGGTATCCCACTAATTTTCTTTCATTAAAATAAATTATTTAATACGGCTACTTGTTCGGACATATATAGCAATTCCCCATATGAGGCATACATATATATTCCACTTCACATAAACCAAATTAAATTACAGTTTACACACACCCATGAATATATATATATATATATATATATATATATATATATATATATATATATATATATATATATATATATATATATCTTGATATATAATTTTTTGAACACTTTCGAAACAAAATATACAATTTACCCACACCATCCCATTGTATTTGTACTCTCTCATCAAGTTCCCACTGAAATAGGATCCATACAAGGAAAAGCACTTGTCATTCGTTGGTTATTAGGAGAATCCCGAAAACAGCCTTGGTTGGAGTGTTGTATAAGAGAGCCCCGGATGGCATGTTACTTAGGTGCATCGGCCCAAAGGAAGCTATGTTGAGTATGGCCATTCGAAAGAAACGGTTAGTACTTAATTACAATATTGATTTCGGAATCTGTATATTTTGCGGTATAAGGATCTATATCAACGTCCATTAATTCAAAATCATAGATCGAACCGTCGAGTCGAAAAAATTGGGTGCTATCATATAGCTTTGTATCGGCCCCGCCATTCCTAGGTTAACCATGAAAATCGTGCAAGCAAATACTTGATCCAAAATGAACCCGTCTAAGAAAGGTAAGCAAGCTACCACTCCATTCAAATTTAGGTCTTTATTATTATATCAAAATAGATGTTATTTTAGGTTTTCTAGGTATTGGATAATGATCAATTTGTATCAATATATGTATATATTGTTAACTTTTTTTAAAGATTTTGATTGCTTAAAAAATGTAGTAGGTATTAGAAAAACAACAATAAAATTTATGGAAAAAAAAGTTAGTGGAATGATGATATTGATTGAGGAGTGATTGTTTTATTAAAACTTATGTAAAATCTTAAAGCGAGTTAAATTTTGAGACGGATGGAGTACTCTGTGTTAATTATCGATTGATTATGACCGATGAATCAAAAGATGCCTAAAAACGTACGTAAAATTGATTGGAGTATTTGCAAAATTAAAATAAGAAAACACATGATATAGAGTACGTACGTATAATCAAGTGTATAATTAGTAAGGACAATTGGTTACAGTTTTACATAATTTGCTGAATTCCTTGTGAAATTGAACATCGATCAAAAGATACCTAAAAACGTAAAATTGATTAGAGTATTTGCAAAATTGAAATAAGAAAACACATATAGAGTACGTACGTACGTTATAATCAGGTGCATATATAGTACTGTGTAAGGACGTAGAATTGGTTACAGTTTTACTCCACATAGTTTGCTGAATTCCAGCTTGTGAAATTGAACATCGATCATATATATATCCTTAATTAATTAGTTGAGATCATCGATGGAGGTCAATCAATCAAGGTCGGGAATGTGTTTGATCGTAACGTCATGGATGCTCTTCCTCTTCTTCTTGTTCGCTGGAGTGCTGCTACTGCTGCCGGTTTCAGTTCCGTTTGAATCGCATCGAGCATTGTACTTCTGAGCATGACTCGCTATTTGGATATGCGTTTTTGTTTTCACAACTTCTTCCGCTATGATTTTCCATTTCCCTTTTCCGTACATTTTCATTCCCATCAAGAACAGCCTACAAATCCATCACAAAATTAACAATTTACATAATTATTTTATTCATATATATATATTTTTAAAATATAAAGTTCCCCAGATTATAATTAACCTCAACCCCTAATTCTAACTAACAATAGATATATAGGGTTTTAATTAAATCGAAATTAATATCAAACCCTAATTAACATGAAACCCTAATTGTAACTAACAAATAATTTACATCCTAAGATTATCTAATTCCTCAAATTATTCATATTAAAAATATACTAAAACCCCGAAATTCGAAACACGTTACGTACCGGTGCTCTTCAGGTGTCCAGCGCGTCCTCTTCGTCTTCTTTCCCCGTCCATTGTTGTCGAGCATCGCCATCGGAGACTGAGGAGACTTGCCGGACAAGTCAACATCATCGACGAGTTGTGACGATGATGTCGAAGGTTGCATGCTAGATATCTCGATAGCGTTGGCGATGCTTCCGTTGGCCTCAACACATGGCTGCTCCGTTGGGCTGAAGTTGAGGCAAGAATCGACCCATCGATTGATATCGTCATCAGTAAAGTCGACAGCTTTGAGAGGATCAGGCGGCTCCGGCGTCGTGGAGTTGAAATTTTCGCCAAAGTCTTTCACCGTAAACGACTTCAAGCCCTCTTCGACACGGGCCCGCTTCGGAGGAGGCAGGGCGGTGTCGACTGCGTCGAAATCAGGGAGGTCCGGAACATCGTCGACACGTGGCCCTATAGGGCAATCAAAGAGGCAAGAGTCAACCAACGGCGCCCATTCTAGTATATCGCCGGTGAAGCCATCGAAGTCGCCAATGCGGTGGTCATGTGGCGTCAGAGGATCGAACTCCGGCATCGCGGCAGAGTTGAAGTTAAAATTCACCATGATCGAAGAGAAGATCGATCAATCGATATACCGCAATTGAGAGTGATGATTTGTAATAGGAACTTTGATGGTTTTATTTGTTTATATAGACCATTGGGATTAGGGCTAATTTTAATTGCTTGAGCAACAAATAATATAATGTATATATTATATTATATATTTATGGAAATAATATGGAGAGTTTGTTGCAAAACAAACAATATATAATATACTTGATCGAATCGAATTAGGGCTACTTACACACTTAAAATAGATAGATTATATTAATATTAATTATCAACTTCGGCTAAACATATGTTAATATTATCAATTTAATTTCTCTGGGAAAATTTAATTATCCTGTATATATCTTTTAGTTTCAATATTAGTCAAATAATTCCGAGCTACTACTGCATATATATCATATCTTTTAATATATATCTTTTAGTTTTGTTAACAAAATGCACCGTTTGACCCATTTTCATCCGTTTGACCTTCAAATATTTATCTAGTATAAAATTTAATGTGAGATTTAATCATATTTAATTTAGTATATACTCTTTAGTATATAAGTGACTTTTTTTACGTCGTACACGTTTTTTTAGACAATAAAATTATATAAAATATTAATTTTTTTTTCAGATATTTATGAAGTATGAAATTTAATGTGAGTCACACGATAGTTTCACTTTTGTAGAGTGGTAGGAGTAAGTAGGGGGTAGGGAGTATTCTTTTGGGAGGAGAGCGATCGAGTATGTATTTTTGTGCGAACTCTTCACACCGGGTAGATAGGTGTGGTGTGGCAAACCGTTGCCGCCCCGCCCTCCGGCAATGGGAAAATGTAGAATTGTGAAAAAATAAAAATTAAGGTAAAAAGTTTTAAAATTGTGAAAAAAAAAACACAAGTATCTAGCTTAGTTGGTAAAGAAAGGAAGGGAAGCTTAAATAATCCAAGAGGTCTTGAGTTCAAATCTCACTCTTTATCTTTTTGCAATATTTTTTATTCTAATCCAAAATTTTCTATTATAAATATCATATTTAAATAAAACTTTATATTTTTTTAATTTTTTTTATTAAGTAATAATTCGAGCTCAGCAGACATACCTGAAACTCGAGAGGCCGATAAATCGGCAGACAGAAGAACCATCAAACATACAATAAAACCGAAAATAAAGGAAAAAAGGAGTAATCTACACGTAGCAGGCACTCTGAAATTTTCTATTATAGTTTTCTTTTAATATTTTTAATAAGAGTATTTATTATGGCATTATGCTGCATATACATTTTAAAAAACTCTTTTAAATTTTATTCTTATGAAATTTATTTACTATCAATGTTATATGTAATCCACAATTTATGAGTATTACTATCAATTTTTTTCCATTAATTTACAAATGACATATTATTTTTTTTATTTACAAATGACATATTTCCACCAACCTAATTAAAGTTTCAAGTTTCTAGGTTGGTGATTCAATCGATCGATCGAGTGGAGAAGCACACACCATGATACCAACCACTCGATGACCACTCATCAAAGCTCGGATTCCGTAGGGTTAAAATGGGGTTACTCTCCTACAACAATGGACTTGACCATCAGCAAGTTAACTATAATATTATATTAATATATCTTCTTTACATAGGAAGAAACCTACACTAGTTGGTTTATAATGTTGATAAACAAGATTCAGAAAATTATACTCCGTATAAAATTAATGTGATTTAGTTACTTATAATTTGTGTAAAAGTCACTTAATTTGAATCAAGCTCAACAAACAATCCATGCTCATTTGCGGATTCATTTTCAAGCCGATTCAATAGAATGCCCTTACATGTTATAGGATACATAAAAGCTGTTGGTAAAATGTTAAATTTTTTTATTATTATTAGGAAAGAATTCGAGGTCAGACAAATCTGAACCTCGATGGCCGACAAGTCGGCAGACGGATAACCGTCTAAGCAAAACATAAAAAATACAAACATGGTGCAAAATACAGGCAAGAACACTCTCCAAAAGCGAAACTAAATACAACTAAACCGAACAAGAAGAGGACGTAGACGAAGGGCGAAGCCAAGCACTACCCTGAAAAAGCACCGTAGGCCAGCGGCATATCAGGAGTCACTTGTGGGCAGTGAAGACGAACCTCCAAGGAACCATTCTTCCGGAAAAAGGAGACACCTCGATACACACTGCCACGACCCCAGCCTATCCCGACTCCGACTGCCAGAACCCCATCACACAGAGAAGAGATCCAGTCACGCCAAACAAAGAGCGACACAACGCCTGAATCAAAAGCACCAGAAACCCAAGCGGGATTTTCGCAAACTCCACTGGGAAGCCCAAGCGGGATTTTAAATAGTTCATTTCAGACGGTTTTAATTACTCGTATATACATATCCAAAACTTATATATATATATATATATATATATATATATATATATATATATATATATATATATATATATATATATATGTATATATATATATGTATGTATGTATGTATGTATATATATATAACGATAACTACATCGAATTAATCTAAGAATAAGAATATATGAAATAAATATATATTCTTATAAGTAGAAAAATCCGAAAAAAAAGGTTTTATATTCTATAAATATATAGATTTTTAACTCGAAGTAATATAGTTTATAAAATTTATTATTATCAGGTAGACTTCGGGCCCAAGGACAAGCCTTGGGCCCAAAGCACCAAGATCCGGGTCAACTCGGGCCCAAGGTGAGAAACAACGGGTCACAATTGACGGAAGCGCAGCCTTCGAGCAAACCCCAGATCCAGAGCGAGCTATCGACGAGACGACAAGGCCAGCGGCCCCAATCGACCAAGAGGGACGAACCCAAACCAGAGACTCCGAGGGCGGCGCCGGAGGATCCAGACCACCTTGCCCAGATCGGAAATCAAAGGACACAGGAGGGAGTAGAGGAGTAGGAGGGGCGGAGGAAAGATAGCCCGAGGAGTCGACGGTGAGTGGCCAGGCACCACCCAGGGGCGGCCAGTGGACAGGGAGGAATCAAGATTTGGGGACAAACTCAGATATCCAAAGAAGCCCCAAATCGAGATGGATTTTGAAAGGGCTCCGACCAGGCCAGGGAATTGGAGAGGGTTATCAAGACCAACAACGCAACCAATCAGGCCAAGGAACGGAGGCGAGACGGAGGTGGCCAAATTGAGGGTTGAGGGACATCGGCCGAACCGACGGCGCCGAGGAGGAGCAACCAGCCGAGTTGAGATTCTCCAAAGAGAGGGGTTGGGGCTCTCCGATGAGAGATTTAGGCTCTACGAGGAGAGATTTAGGCTCTCCGAAGAGAGATTTAGCCGAAGGTGTTGATCGGGCTCACCTAAGCTCCGCCATGGGAGGAAGAGGGAGCTGTTTTAGAAGAGAGCGTTTTGCGGTCACTTTGGCTACATGTCCAACTAGGTAGCTATTTTTATGAAGTATGAACTACATTAGTGTTGGTAAAATGTTAAAATGACTATAAACAAGATTTTTATAAAATTGCATATAAAGTCCTTATTTTAAAAAATATTTACAAATCCATATGAGAGATTAATAATAATAATAATAATAATAATAATAATAATAATAATAATAATAATAATAATAATAATAATAATAAATGAATAAATGAATAAATAAATAAATCCGATATTCTTTATCCTTCTACACAACCAATCTTGCCCTATTCAACCCATAGAAGCAAAATCAAGCGTCCATCATGAACATGAACGGGCAATTGTTTGATTAGTATTCAATATTGCCTTACAGTAAACTAAAAAAAAGTCCATATAAGAAAAGGAATTTGCTAAAACTATGAATAAGAGGTATTGCTACAATCAAGAGGATGATGAACTGATAATCGAACATCGTGCATTGACCTCTTTTGGAAATCCAATCTATAAACATCAAACCGCAATCCAAAACTAACATACCTTAGAAACACAAGACTCATCAAGCGGCAATTTGAAGATCTAAAATTTGATTATTTAAAAACCACACCAGAAATCAAGAAATCAAAACCTAAATATGCAGAATCTCAACACAAATCACTCATGTCAGTTTGCAACGTACGCAAGAAAAAATTTCCAAGCAAAAATATTCTTTAATTCGGGAAAAACAAGCATAGCTTGAAATTGAATAGTCAAAAACAAGATCGAAGCATAAAATTAATTAATCAACAATGTCAATAACCCTAAGTCTCATAATAACCTACTACATCAAATAGAATGAATTGGGAGTTTGAAGGTTCATATAGTAAATTGAGCATTCGAAGGTGTACGTGGGTCTAATTTTTAATTATTTTGTCAAGTGTAAAAGAATTTTATTTGTAATTTAATAAAAATCGGTAGTCATTTTAATACTTCGTATCCTTGACCGAAAGCAACCCACAATCACAATGTAAATTAGAGTCCTTGAACTTTCAATTTGCAAGGATTTGTATAATGTCAAAGTTTCTAGGTTGATGGTTCAATCGATTGATCGAGTGGAGAAGCACACACCAACCACTCGATGACCATTCATCAGACCTCTTCATCAGTTATATTACCCCTCTTTATCACACCTCTTCATCAGTTAAGTGAACGGTGTGATAGATACACAAAGCGATTCAAAATACAGTGAATTTGCACCACCTTACATCGTTGAAATGAAACGAAAACTAAACGAATAACTACTGCGAAACATTAGCTACTCAACGTCTGATCCCCAAAGCTGATCATCGGGATTGTCAAACGATCCTCTATCCGTGAGGACGAGTCCATCCTCTTGATGCTGATAATTTGCTCCTCTCCATACAACAATCTGTTGCTTCTCGAATGAGACGGGGATACAAGGGACAAGATCCTGCACCCACATGGCAATGAAAGAAATGTGTATAACACACAATCAACTCACATACTAAGCCCTTAAAAACCTCTTCTGCTTACACTGGTCTAATGAAAGACATTCAAAATGCCAGGCAAATCAAACCAGCTAACAAATGCTTACTCTCAGTTTGACGCCTATCTTCTTGCAATCACTACGATCAAGACTCTGACAGTCTATTCGAACCAACGCCTCTGTAAGAAAGGCATCACGGACCATGGCCACAAGATTACCATAGTAGCCGTTCCTTCCTGCACATTGAATTCATTACTTCAAATATAGACAAGGATGGGTATTAATTGATACAAGTAGTTAATAGGATTACCAAGCTTTGCCAAAGCTGGTACAGCTAATCCTTTTTTCCTCATCTCCTTTGTTTCCGCAATGTTTAACCCGTCAATTGTTGTTTTGATTAACTTTGGATAGATGGGCTCTTGAGGTTTCCATAGCATTAGCGGAATAACTGGCCTCTTCCTTGGATGGTAATGTCTGCCTCTATATAAGACAAGAAGGCCGCTGTGTCTGTGGATGATCTTACCAAATGTTTTGTCCTAGAAAAGATTTGCAATTTCTTAGCTAACCATCGATCAAATTGTACAATCAAGTCAAATTAGTAAAACTACTAGAAAGAGGGTGAATATTGTTAGCATGATAAATAAAAAATACCTCAAGGTGGGTGCAAACATTTTTCATGTCGACAGTTGGAACACCCATACACTTTATCCTGACCGCCTCAGCATGCTTCCAATGGTTGTGAACGTCATCCAGCATGTTATGAGTAAGACCATCTCTCCCTGTCAGACAAAAACCTCCAAATAATGAAAAGCGAATTTAAAAACATCAATCCATTTTGCTCCAAGAGGTTGCCACAATTGCAAATTCAAACGTTGGTCTTATTATTCTCCCATCTTACTAGAAGAAAACGGGTCAAATATAAGGAGCTTCTTCCAAAATCTTTGAAACAAAAACCTCTTACATTAATCAGAAAACCTAGACTCCAAGGGGGTGATTTGTGGCGATTTTCTGAGGTGCTCACTGACCAGCTCAGCCCTCTCGGCGACTGCCCTGATGACTCCTCCACCATGGGTTGCAAAGGTGCATTGTCCTCGAAGGGTAAGCAACGCTCGGTGCAGAATAGAAGGACTCTTCCAGTTCAATTGAAGAAAACCCATGCCAAATTCGATGAGAAGGTAAGGGCAGTGGGTGGTCTGATTGGGAGCAGTGGGATGAAGGAGACAGGTGAAGTAGCTGGGAGCCCTAAATCTAAGGCTGAGATAGAATCTCTTAGTTTGAAGGCTGTTGAGACTAAGGCTATTTTGGGGAAAGTGGGCAATGAAGCCTCAACCTCACAAGGCATTGTTCCATTGGTGCAGGGAACAGAGAAGTCGCCAGGGATTAATGAGGACTTTCCCATCTCACGAGTAGAACATAAGGGCATAGAAAGTGAGTGAGCAGTGCCTCTAAACCCTTTGCTGATTTATTCAAGGAGAATCGGCCAACTAGAAGGGATGAGAAACTTGTGTTTCATCCTGATGTCTCCAAGGGCAAGCTTACTATCACTGAGGAGGATGAGACTGAAGCAAATAGAGAATGGAGTGCGACTTATAGGAGTTATAACTGGGAACCCTTTACCATATAACAATATCAAAGCGTTCATAGCTGCGATATGGAAGGTTGCTTCCCCAAAGTTGTTTCTGAATGAAAATGAGGTGCTGAATTTTAAGCTTCAGACTGAGGAAGATAGGGATTGGGTGCTCTCAAATGTCCCATGGGAGATTGACGGTTCCAAGCCTCTAGGTGTGCATTCAAGGTTGATCTTTTCAAAGCCTACGACACATTAAGCTGGCAGTTGATAAGGCAGACTTTGATTTATTTCAACTTTCCCAGGAAACTAGTTGAGTTGATTATGGAATGTGTAACATCTACCTATTCTATACTCATCAATGGAGCTACTCAACTTACTCAAGGGTACTTAAGAGGCAAGAGGGGTTTAAGGCAGGGTGACCCATTGTCTCCATACATTTTTGTCCTGTGTATGGAAATATTTGGAAGGAAACTGCAAGAGATGGCTCGCCATGCTGAGTTCAAGTTCCATCAGAAGTGCGGTCAGATGAGGCTAGTGTGCTTGGCATTTGCATATGATCTGTTAATCTTCTGTAAAGGAGATGTTAAATCAGTTAAGCTCATTAAGGAATGTCTCCGGGAGTTTAGTGCAGCATCAGGATTCAACGTCAACAAAGACAAATCTGAGACCTTTGTTGCTGGAACAACTGCTGTTGCTGATCAGATTTATGCAATGATGGGATTCAAAACTGGAGCACTATTGGTCAGGTATGTTGGGTGCCCTCTTCACCCTCCAGGAGAATTCTCATTGATGAATATACCCCATTGATATCACAGTTGGAAAAAGTTATAACAGGATGTTCACCTATATTATCCTATGCAGGAAGGCTCCAATTGCTCAAATCAATCATGACTAGTATAATGGGGGTACTGGAGCCAGATTTTTGTTTTGCCAATGGGAGTGATTCAGAAGATAGAGAAAATGTGGAAAATATTCTTGTGGAGTGGGAATGCAACTGGAAGGAAATACATGGTGTCCAGGAAAGTGGTTTCTCTTCCTTTTGAAGGAGGGCTGGCATAAAGGAACTCATTTCTTGGAATAGATCTATATTCCTCAAGCTTGCTGGTGATATTATCAATGAAAAACCATGTGTCTGGGCAAGATGGGTAAATGCTAATCTTTCCATGGGAAGAAGAATGGAGGATATCGCCCCTAAACCCACTAATTCTTGGCTTTGGAAATGCTTACTGCGGGTTTATGGAGAATTTATTGCTTCTTACATGGCTAGATATCCTGATAGCGGTGAGATGGATTGGAGCAGGCTTATTTCAGCTGCAGCCTGCAGGCAAGCTCTTGGGAGAAGTTTTTCAGATCATGAGGCCACATGGGGATTCTAAACCATGGGGTAACTTGATCTGGTATGATCTGCAGTCAATGAAATGGAGTTTTGTCAGATGGTTAACCATCCAAGATCGTCTACACACCAGGGCTAGGCTATTGAAATGAGGAATTATCTCGGATGCAAGCTGCTTCTGTTGCGGATCGCACGAGGAGACAGTTGAGCACTTACGGTTTAGCTGTCCTAGCCTGGGCACAGGTAGGCTTTAGGGCACAAGACCTAAGGGGATGGTTCGAATGGTTCAACTGTTCAGGGAAGGAGCTGGCAGGAAGTCTCTTGCATTTCAGTCCAACTTGTTAGCCTTGAATGCCATTGTGTATTTTGTCTGAACACGCACAATCTTGCCGTGCATTGTGGGACATTTTGGAGTATGGAAGAGTGTGTTTATGTAATTATCAAGGAGTGTACAATGTAGAGTAAGGATTAAGGTTAGGGGAAAAAGAAGGGTGGATAGAGAATGGAAGCGGTTGCTTCGGGTATAGGCCCTTGCGAGGGTGAGACTTTTGTATCTTATAGTTTACCCCTAGCTTTGGGTGAACTCTTTTTGTATTGTAGAGCATACCCTTTGTATCATTCCTTTTCTCCCTTGATGGAGGTTTAATAAATATACCTGTTAAAGAAAACGGGTCAAATCCACCCCGCTCATGTATATATAGTTCATGTTCTTCGCTGTTCTGGATAAGCATCCACTCAACTATTGATCTAATTTATCCATTTTCTCGGCTGAAAACCATACAAACAAACCATAAAAAACCCATGCTTTGTTGCAATCCAAACAAAAGAATGACAGCACAATCCAAAATCATACTTCCATTGAAGGGATTTTTCTCATATTTCAATTTCACCCCATTCAACCCAACAGCACACAACCTCATACATCATCAATGAAAGAAACTCAGTAAAACCCAAAACTTTAGGACTGTTGATAAATAGTAAACAAACATAAATATGATGAAGTAGCAAATTCATAGTCAAAATCTTACCTAGATTGATCTGCTTCTTAGTTCTATGCCTCTGGCAACTCTCCACAAGAATCTTCTTCTCAGCATCAGTTAAAGGCTTCCCCTGAACCACCTCCCACATCTTCTTCCTCTTCTCCTCCAGCTTCGGATTCTCCACCACCCCATCCACCGACCTCACCTTCGGATCCGAAGCCGGAGCGCACACCCCAGTCCATTCCCGATCGACCCGACCCGGCCCAAACGGGGAGTATTTGGGCTCGCGGAGTCCAATTGGCTTGACAGCCGGATCGGATTCGGTGTAGCTGTACCGGAAATCGAAGGGCAGGTCGGAGCGAAAGGGCTTCGCGCCAGTTTCAAGAGACGACGGCGGCCTATACGCCGGCTTGTTCTTCCTAATGCTCCTTTTCGGAGCTGGTTGAGGATTGGTCGGAGATTGGGGGTTAGGGTTTTGGGGGCGGAAAGAGGGGGGAGCCACAAAGGAGTACTCGGTGCGGAGCTTAGAGGTGGAGGCGGCGGAGGAGGAGGAGGAGATGTGGCGGCGGAGGGAGGAGAGAGTGAAACGGAGAGAGGGTTTTTGGCGGGAGAAGAGCATGTGTGAAGCGATTTGGGGCGTCGTTGGTTTCAGAGAGAGAGAGGACTCAAACACGTTCAACTGGTTTATCAATATCAATGGGAAAATAGGAATAAACTAATAAATAAATACGGAATTTTCGCCAAATGCCCCTGAGGTTAAGGCTAATTCGCGTGGTGTACAAAAGTTTGACATATTTCGCCAGGCGCCCCTGAGGTTTTTATTTTTTTCGCCAAATACCCCTGAGGTTTTCATTTTTTTCGCCAAATGCCCTTTTGTCGAATTTGTTAACATTTTGGTGGAAAACTAGTACAATCCTCACACCATAGTGCATAGTTTTCTTTTTAGACAATAAAAATAAAATTTTATAAGTATAAAAAATTACTATGATAAATTTAAATAAAATATTATCAAATATTAACATAAAATAGAAAAAATAGATAATTAAGTAAAAAATAATTAAATATTTATGAAAAATGTGTAAAAATTACACGAGTTTAAGATTTAAGTAGAATAGGTTGATTGGGTTAAAATTCTAAAATAAATGTGGTTATAACACCTAATAAAAATATATACTTATGATGTAATAGTTTGATATAGCTAGATTGATTAAAAAAACGTGTACAAATTTCATTAGTTTGATATTTTTTTCTAGATTTAGTTGATTGAGAGAAAATTGTAAAATTAAAATGATTATGTCATCTAAGCAAAAATATTTCTCATTTAATAGTTACAATAGGTAAATCTCATTGGTTAAAAATATTTAAAAATTTTATTATTTGAAAATTTATGTAGATTAGGTTGATTGGGTGAAAATCCAAAAATTAAGATTATTATATATAAAAAAATAGTTTTCATTATATATACACACATAGCTAGAGAGAGAGAGAGAGAGATTGGTTGCTTCGGAAAAAAAAAAAGAATTCGTATATTTGGAACTATTTTTTTTAAAAAAAAGTTTTGAATTAATCTCATGGTTTTAAAAAAATAGCATGAAATGATATCATGTAATAATGCATAATGAAATAATATTGTATAGTTATTATTAACTTTATTACATAAAAGTTTTGAATTAATCTCATTGGTTAAAAAATGTAGTATAAAATGATATTGTGCAAATAAAATTAGATAATTTAGTTACTATAATTAAATGATATTGTGCAAATAATGCCTTACAAAAATAATAATGAAATAATATTTTCTTTTCCTTTTATTTTCATCCAAAATGTTAACAATTCGACATAGGGGTATCTGGCGAAAAAAATGAAAACCTCAGGGGCATTTGGCGAAAATAATAAAAACCTCAGGGGCACCTGGCGAAATATGTCAAACTTTTGTACACCACACGAATTAGCCTTAACCTTAGGGGTATTTGGCGAAAATTCCGAAATAAATATAAACTAAGATATGGTTTTTTTTATAAGTGAATTTTGATAGTTTTAAATTTTATAGAAGAAGATTCAATCTAAAATCACATGAATTTTGAGTTTAGATAAATTCCCTCTTTAGAGTTTTTTTCTCTAACTTCTCATTTAACTGGAAAGAAAAATATATGAACAACTTCGTAAATTTATAATTAGAATGCAGAAAATAATTGTGTATGAAAATAAATGGATAGCAACAATATACATGTGGTCAAGTAGGTTTATGTCACTAGTTGCAACCAATTCAAAGATTTGTGATTTGAAAAATCAGTGAGATCATCGTCACAGCGTTAGTTTGGTTTAGAGGTTCTTAGGATACGACAACTAAAGAGACGGAACTTGGTGCCATGGAGGAGCCATGGTTTTATCTCGGCCACAAATAACTCACAGCCTCAAACCTTGGCCTACAAACATGCTCAAACATGACTAGAATGAAGAATTAGCTTGAAGGCAAGAAATCGCACCCAAAAGTCATCATAACACTGCATAATGTATCAATAGAAACAACATATTTGGATGACATATCTTCTTACATGCTCCTACAAGCTAGCGTTAAACGTCCTCAAGCTAGGAATTACAAGTGCCGACGTGTTTGTACATACATGGTCAGGAAGGATGTGGTATAGACAGCTTCTGTTAGCTGCAGTTATGAAGGCGTTGCAAGGATGTGGAGAGACACTTAATAGAGCAAAACACACCCGGATTTTAAAGCAAAAAAGATCAACATCAGTTAGGAAGGCGTTGCAAGGGTTTGATGACAGCAACGCTACCGAGCTCAGGTTGCCTGTACTTCTCATAAGTAACCTTGAGGAGTCCGCCTTTTGCTGCTTTATGAAACCTCATTATCATTTCAGCACAATCCCTATAGACGTCAAAATGAACAAATGTCAAGTGGGTATTGTGAAGGAGCCACTGAGCGAGGTGTCATGTGTAATCTTGGATTTTTAAGCCATGAATTTGTACCTGATCTGTGACTTTTGGTAGCGTGCATGACATACAAGCAGTGACGTCCATTCAGGAGTTATTTGGAGTGTACAACGTGCAAGGTAGAGGGCCGCAGCACATATCATTGATGGCTTGAAGCTTAAAGCTTCGTACTCAACCAAGCACAGCTCAAGGAGGTAGAAGGCTAAATGTTCAAGCTGCTGCTAACATTGAAAGGTAATATAAAATGGGGAAATTAGCAGAAACAATTCACCCATTGATTATGAATAACATTATTGAGGAAAAATCGCAGTTGCATTGCTGGATATACCTTTGATTCCGACTTGGAAGCCTTTAGGAACCGCAACATAAACACATATGCAGTAGGCAGATTGAAACGGAACTTCAGCTTCCGAAGAATGTCCTTTTCCTATATGATTCCATAATGGTGTGATTGAGTCCGAGAAGAATGAAAATCAACTCTCAAGTTAATCTTAAAGTCCATCCAAGACTATTTTCATGATTGAGTGGGACTTTTTATGTGAATTAAGCCTAAAACTGATTCCTACGTAAAAGGAAATGCAATGAAACAGTAGCCTACCATTTCCAGAACTTGCTCTGTGGTATAGGACTCTGCTGATATGCTAATCAAGTCTTTCACCTGTACATAATAAATATTAGCAATTGTTCTCGCAAGTTGGTCATCAGAACTACACACTTTTTAACAAAAATATACCCTTGGATGCCAGAAGTCCTCATATTTCGATGCCAGGAGGAGTGCAGTTAGACCGGTCAACTGCATTTGACCTTTTTTAATAGTGACCACCGATAGGTATCTGTCAAGTAGCGCAACTGTGAGGTATAGTGTTTCTGGCATCAAATCAAATCTATGGTGGACCTGAAAACATCAGCAAAGACACTCAAAACAGTGCTCAAAATTGGATTATATGCAGATAAAAATGGAAACAATGGTGGACACAGAATCATGCAAACACCTCTATTAGCCAATTAACCAGTACACCTCGCATTTGGGGTGTAACTTCAGTCTGGATCAGCAGGTAATTCTCCAGGCTTGCACTTTGTGCCTGCATAAATTGTTTTAGTTATGACATTCAAGTTTGCGGACAAAGGGTCATTTATCATGAACCAAATTCTAGCATAATATAACTGTTGCTTGGATGCCTAAAAAAGAAGCACGACAATGGTCCCCAAGGTCCCACAACCATACAGCTTGCCCCTCTTAACTAAATGCATGAGCATGTAAGTTTTAAGCAATATGACTACTACTTGTATGCTAATCTACCAACTATAGCAAAATTAATCTATGGACACTAACATAGGCCTTTCAATTGTGTCCATGCATATAGCTGAGTCAAGATCGAGATGGAAAAAGCAAAATAGTTGATTTGATGTGTCAAGGACTCAAGAATCACCTCCATAGCCCAGTAATACAAATAGATCTCGTCCACATATTCAGCAACTTCAAGAGGGTTAGTTTGATCATCGATGGATGATGGCTTCTCCATAATTGTAACTGCACTCTCTTCCATTAGCTGCATCATATCACAACATTATGAGAACAATCATTATACAGTTGATATTGGGACAACAGGGAAATATGGCACAACCTTTGATCTTGATACAAGCATAGATGTGTATGATTTTCTACGACCAGATTTCTTTGAAATGTTGACTTCAGATATCTTCGGTTTGAAATTGTTAATGACCCCGATTTCAAGCTCTCCTTCAGTGGCTTCATGGCAGCCCACAGAATCGGTACTCGTAGATACACATGAAATCACTTCTTTGTAATCTTTGGATGACATTGTGGCCTGCGATTTGTCCAAACTAGAGACATATCTAGACTTTGAAGGCCTTCCAGATTTGAAAGTAGTAAGACCAGTCCTCTGAATTGGCTGTATGACATACCAAGACACAATTTTAGATTGAATAGTTGGTTAGGGGGGGAAAGAAGCAACCAGCTCATTGACTACATGGTTAACTAATGTAGCAGCCAAATAGGGATGGAAGTAATTCTTCACAAAATGCCCAGGGCAACCAGGACAAGTGAAAATGATGAGAGACAAAAAAAAAAAGAAATGAAAAAACAATAAAATCTATCTATTTTTCACGTGGTCAAACCCAGGAGTTGAAAAGAGGCTAAGGTTTTGAGTGAAGCCCACATTCAAATGATGAGCACAACAAAAAGCAATAAAAATAAGTATTTTTTAGATTCTATAAGATTAAAAACTCGTTATCTGTTAATGCCAAATTTGAACCATCACATGAAATCTAATTAAATTAATTTTCCAATCAGAATTTTGCTTCCCCTTCATTTATTTTTCAACAAAACTGAAAGCGTTTTTTTTTAAAGATCTCTTCTATAGTTCTATATCAATGCCAGATAGTTTAACTTTAACCTCCACATTTTCTTTTTTTAAAGAGAATAAACCCAAGATTAATTTCAAGATTTGCAGTGTGCAGCTTCTTTGGGCCTCTTGAACTAAAATTCCAGGTGAAATTAAAAGAAATTAAGGTAACTGTATTATAGTATGAGACACGTACCTTTACAGATTTTTTGAGCTTTTCACAAGCATTTGACTTACTTTGACCCCTTGAGCCCCTACATAAAACCAAAGGATTATTTTTCAGAAAGAGTGGGTGCGACACAGCAGAACATTTACGCAAACCAATGTTTACACAGAAATAGCCAAAAAGTATATTATTCTTATGTAAAATGATGAGCCCTTCTTGAAGGACTTCTGATTATCAGAATATCAAGAAGATGAAAAAAAGGTGGATCTGCTGTTCTTTAAGATGAATATAATCCATAAGAAATTGTGAAAATCAAGTAAAGTAGGCTACTAGCAAAAGAAATATCCTTGAATGACAAAAGATTGGACAAGGCATTGACCTCCAATTTAAAGGTTTTAGGAATTTAGCTATTCCCAGGAAGCAAATAGTTTGATTTACCACAATCCAAATTCGGACTTATGCTTCAACATAAAAGATTAAAAAAAAATCAATGTTGTACCGTTGTTTACTTGTGAGGCATCCTAGCTCACAAATATAATTATATATGGGTAAGAACTTTTTCGTGATAATCCACACGAGCTTTTTAAAGTTTTGCAACACAACAAAACACTTGCATCTAAATACAGTATTTGAATACTTGAAGTCTTACACATGGATACCAAATATGAACTCACATTACTAGAAAACCATCACTGACTCGGTCCTTCCACAGTTTGCTCTTGGCAACACTCGCTTCAGATATCACCTTTGCACCAACTCTCCTTTTAACTGAAACGGACAGAGAAGTTAACGCACAACCTCTAGTGTTTAGCCGACTGGTTTTCTTTACTTGTTTCATCATGGATAAATACAATTGTCTTACTCTTACCGAGAAAGCCAAATTTCCTTTTATCCTCATCTGCACTTTCATCATTTTCCTAAAAGCAACGCAAACCAAAAGATGCACATAATTCATTGTAATTCTTCAAGAAGGTGTAGCCATGAACTTGAAAGACACCTTAAACTGAAGCTAAGATGTGATTGTGGACTACCTTGGCACTAATTTTATCAACATGGCTAGCTTTCCTTGAAACTGGAAACGACTTCCTATAAATAACCATTTTAAAGAAACAATAGTGTTGGATCAGATGCATTCAAGGAATATTTTAAACAAATAAATCAATTAAATATTCAGAAAATAACCAACCTCGCAACTTGATTAGTAGTCTTCCCTTTACACCTGAAATAAATTATAGTAATGTTTAGACAAAAAAAAACAAACAAAACAAAACAGTAACCAGGGGATGGACTTCTAACTAAATCTGAGGATAAAGTAGCTACTGAGTTTGGAAAATATTACAGCTCTTTGTTGGGTTTCTCTTCACAATGCAGGGATATTGATAAAAACATTGTTCAGAATGGTGGTGCTCTACTCAGTCAGTAAGCTCAAGATTTGCTAGTTCAGGAAGTTACAAAAGCTGAAATAAAAATGAGCCTATGGGATATTGGAGATGATAAGTCACCAGGACCTGATGGATTCACTTCCAAGTTCTTCAAGAATACTTGGCAACTAACAGGGCCCTATGTATGCAATGCAGTCAAGGAGTTCTTCAGATCAGGAGACCTCTTAAAACAGATTAACCATACAGCAATCTCTCTGATAGCTAAGAAGACTTATGCCTGCAAAGTTGAGGATTACAGACCTATCTCATGCTGCAATGTCCTCTATAAAATTATTTCTAAAGTGCTAGCCAACAGACTCAGCCCCCACCTGAGTACCTTGGTATCACCTGCTCAAGCTGGATTCATTAGTGGGAGATTAATGGGGGAAAATGTAATGCTGCTACAGGAAATGTTAAGGAAATATGCAAGGAAAAGAATCAGCCTGAGATGTCTTCTGAAAATAGATCTAAGAAAGGCTTATGATACTCTGTCATGGAGCTTCCTCGAGAATATGCTCACTGAACTTCATTGTCATATGCTCAGAAAATTGACCTTATGGGATCTGTACTACAAGGAATTGAAGCTTTCTGGTTTGCTATTATCCCTTACCCAATTTCTGTTATTAAAAGCATCAATAGGTTTTGTACAAGTTTCCTATGGAAAAATCCTAGAGTCAAATGGAAAGACATGTCTCCTTAAAAGTGAAGGTGGCCTAGGTTTGAAAAACTTGAAAGAGTGGAATATGGCTTTTATGTGCAAACTACTTCGGGATATTCTTAGGGAAAAAGAAACTCTTTGGATTAGATGGATCCACCATGAATACTTGAATAGATATACAGTTTGGGAATGGCAAGTGCACAAGTTAAATGATTCTCCTCTTATTAAAAGAATTATTGACGCTCATAATCTCCTACTTCGAATTGCAGGGATCCCAGCAGAAAGCATGAATCAAGTATATAATGCAATCAGGACAAGAGGAGCAAGAAAGCCATGGTGCAACGTCATTGGGATAACAAAATGACCCCTAAGCACTCCTTTATTGCCTGGTTTAGCAGCAAAGGATCAGATCACATATAGAGAGATTGGAGCATACTTGCTCTCTATGCAACCTTGAGCCTGAAACTAGCACACACTTATTCTTCTCTTGCACTCACACGTCTACTATTTGGTTGCAGATTAGGAAATGAATGGATATCAAATGAGAAATGAAGACACTGGACAGTGCACTAAAATGGATAAAGGATAGCCAGGGCAAGGGATGGAAAGGCAAAGCAAAAAGAATGGCACTAGGAGCAACCACCTACTACATCTGGACAAATAGAAACATGAAATGCTTTGAGAACAAAATGAAGACAACAGATGAGATAGCGCAGCTGATCAAGACTCATGTGTATCAGATTCTGCAATCCTCATACCCACTACACTTCCACCAGTCTTATCATACTCCAGGACCCAAATGAAGATTAGAGTGCACGCAATAAGGAATCAACCCTTAAAAGGAAAGAAGAAATCAAAAGGTGCAAGCCAGGGGACTAAAGAACAACCAGAAGAACCCTGAGGACAATTTTTTTATCAGGAGAAGAGCTAAAGATTATTTCTGAAACTTGACACCCATCATCTTTTTGCAAATTGTCAAGCTTGTAATATGTTTAGCCTTTATAGCTTCCTCCTTTCCAGGAAATTCTAGGGGTACTAATGTATTTCTTTGCAACATCCTTGATGGCATAGCCGAAGGGGATGTTTCAAAGCACTACATTGGTGTGTGTGTCTGAGTTCTAATAGCCTTGGCTTGAGGAGATAGGATCCACACTGGACAATGTCCAAATACCCCTCATGATAGAACCTCGTATAAGCTAATTCCCACACGAGTATAGGCTGATCTAGGAGCTCATACAGCTCCATTTTGATAGTAATCAAACCGGCAAACCCTATGGTACCTTAAAATCTTGTAAATATTTCTAAAGTTTTCAATATATTTTAACTTTCAAAATCGGAAAAAAAGGACATCATACTTAAACAACTAAAGGGAACATATACATGCATATACCTCGCATTCATACTTTTGCAATCTTGAGCCTTTGGCTTCTGGAAACTTGTGGTGGCCCTCGTAGGTATGTTATTACCTACTGTAATGCACAATTATAAACTTTGTGCCATAACAAAATAAAAGCATGCAAAGAATCATTTTTTACCTTTACCAGAAGAATGAGAAATATCAATATCATGAGCTGTTCTCGCTGTTCTTTTTCCCTATGGACAGCAACAAACAGGATACAGGAATCATCTCTTTTCATCTTAATTCACGTATTACATGTGATAGTCTTGGGAACAGGAAAAAAAAGAAACATAAAGGTTGATTCATTTGCAGTGTGGGGCAATTACTTTACTTCTACTATCGGTAAATAGCACCCTCATTAACTTGGTCACATTTAGCTTCCCTAGTTCCCTTAGCATCCTTGAAAATGATATGTTTTATTTCAAGGGTTATAATTTTACTTTCGAGTGGGTGTATGCCATGGTGTATCAGAAAAGTAGGATATATTTAAAATCATCATGATGCTTCAAGATGGTTTAGAAACCAATTTCTGTTTTAAGTTTTGAGATTGAAAGCGAAAAGTAGGGGAACAGTAGTCTTTCGTCAATTAAGTTTCAGAAGGACAAATTTGTTTAAAGGATGCAGAAAATACCAGAGTTTTTCATCTCTTACACTATTACGAATTTCAAAGCAGCAAAAAGGATAAGATGATGTTCTTACCACTAAAGATTGGCTCAATGAAGCTCTGGAATTTTTCCGTCCAAACGAGGGCAACGTGGATGAATCCCTATGGATGTAAAACAAATATAAAATTCAAAAGTTCTTTCGTGTGTCTAATTGGTGATATATCATTTTTAATGAACTGAAGTCACATAAAAAATAACAAAGAAGATTGGATAGAGAATCGACTACAAAAAAATGTACACAAGAATACAAGTATTTAGCACATTGTCAAATACAAGCCCATGCATGTACATTATCTAAGATGGAAATAAGGATTTGCACAGATCTGGGCATGTCCTTCCATTCTGACAAACTCGGGAACCTCTAATCTTTCTCTAAGGACTTTTGGTTGCATTACTTGTTGTGCATACCCATGGTTAACAAAGAGGGAAGCTTGATCCACTGCAATCAAATGCATGTTTCTTGGCTACTCTTTAACTCAGCAGGGAATCATGGATACAAGTGCTAGCATCCAGCGACCAAGAAAGTCTATGTTTCTATTGATGTCACCTTTGCTGAAACTAAAACTTTATACAGTTATACCCCTTGAATGGTGTCACTTCTAAGCCTATGGATTACCAACAACTTGTTTTGTCAGAAAACTAGATCCACAAGACCAACTTTCAAACCTTCATTGTCGCCGTTCAACCCTGAGTACCCCACCTTGTTTGCAATGTTTTCCTAGGTCTATTCAAGAGATAAGAGGACCATTCTGGTCCCCGAGCAGGAACTATCTTCTTAACCAACCACTGGACCTGAGAGCATAACACAAGAAAGTACATTTTCAGAACCTCACTCTATCTCTCTTCCTGATTGTCCAGAAAAACCTGATTTGGAGTTACCCATTGCCCTTAGAAAAGGCAAACACTCTTGCCAAAAAACTCCTCTTCATCCTTTAGCCAACCATGTTTCCTTACATTGTTTCTCTTCTTCTCACAAAAAAATCCATACAAGACCTAACCTGAAACCCCATTCTCAAGAATGTTTCACAAAAAAATGCATCGTTTCACTTCCTCTCACAAAAGATTCATAAAAGACCTAAACTAATCTTTAACCTCTGCTTTCTCGTATTTTAAGTGGTTGATCTCTACCATCCATCTTGAGGGAGAGTGTTAACTATTACACCAATATCAACCAATAGGGAAGTCATATATACACTCACCTTACTATAAAGCTATCACTGACACGATCCTCCTGCAATTTGCCCTTGGCATCACTTCCTCGAGATACCATTGCTCCAACTCTTTTTTTTACTAAAATCGAGAGAAGTTTAGAAACAAACTGAATTTAGCCCGTAGATCTTTTACATAGTACGGTGAGAAACTAATTGCTTACCAGGAAAACCATACTTTCGTTTATCTTGATCTGCACTTTCAGCATTTCCCTACAAGTGAAATAGCCCGGAAGATGCATCATTGTAATTTTCAAGAAATTGTTGCTGTGAATTGGAAAGACACTTAGACACCTGAAGTTTCAGTTATTGCGCTACCTTAGGATTACTTTTATCACCATGGATAGCTTTCCTTGAAACTGGAAACGATGCCCTACAAACAATCATGACAATAAAGAAGCGATAATATTGAAGCAAATGCAGGAGAAAAATATGTGGAACAAACAAATGAATTATTATTCAGCAAATCACCAACCTCGCAACTTGATTACTACTCTTGGTTTTACACCTGATGATTAATGATAATGATGTTTAGAGGAAGAGCAACAAACAAGGAAGATCTTTCAAACAATAATCAACAGAAACAAATCTAGAATATTATCGACCTTAAGAACCTAAAGGAAGCATAAACAAATTTAGAATAACATTGAACTTAAGGACCTAAAGGTTACAGAACAAATACATACCTATCCTTCGTATTTTCGCAAACTTGAGAGCTTGAGCTGGCTGTTGAAGATATGTTGTCAATGACTGCCCAAAGCACATTTATAATTTATGAAGAACTGGTGCATATTTTTCCATATAACTCAAGCCCACAAAGTATCACTTTACCTTTACCTGAAGCCTGAGAACTATCAACACCATGAGCTGTGTTTGCAGTCCTTTGCCCCTACACAGAAACAAACACGGAATAGGAACCATCCTGTTAGATGGGATAAGAGGGCAATTATGCTACTGCAACTATCAGAAAATAATATCATATTTAAATTGGTGACATTAAGCTTCTTCCTAAATTTCCAAAAGAAAAACACTATTTTACATTCGCTCATTAGAGTTCCAATAGAGGCATGTCATGGTTGCTGCAAGTAAGGTTACCCAAGTATTGCCTCCCCAAAGTAGGATTTTATCCTTTTAAGTGGTGTTTATGTGAAAAGGATAAACATTGACCAACCATGATGCTTCATATGGTACAGAAATCAAATTCAATTCTGTTAAGTTTTGAGACTGTAAGCAACCAGTATGGCCAAGATTAGCCTTTTTGGCAATTAAGTTTAAGGACTGGTCATATTTAGGTGGAGAAAAAACCATTTTCTTAGGTAAAAGTACAGAAACTTCCGAGATCAGCTCATGCCTTTCTAGTTTTGAAATAGTAAAGGACTGAGTCCTGGGTCAAGTGGCAGTGACCTTGTTACTTGTTAGGACGGTACAGGAATATGGTTTCATGAATGTAAGATGATGTTCTTACCATGAAAGATTGGCTCAATGTAGCACTGGAGTTTCTTCTTCTCAAAGTCTGCGAATCCCTAAAGAAAACCAATAGCAAGAATTACAGAAAATAAGTAAATCGGTAACAACAATGAAATAATATTCAGAAAAATATTAACCAGTTCCTTCATGAATCTGATTAATGGAGAATATGATAGTCATGGATTCTAAGCTTTTAATTCTTTTGCAAGGTTAATGGACTAGGCCGTTGCATTTCTTTGGTAACCATTTATCATACAGAGGATTTCTAAACCCTATTTAGCTTTTCATTTATTAACCACAAAGATGTGCTTCCATAAATGCGGAAAAACATATACAATACGGAACTTTTATATGTAAAAAGATTGATCACTACTACACCGGAAACAATGATTAACGAATATTAGATTCCCTTAAAAACATGAAGAACAGTACCTCCTACAATTTTTGTGAATATTTGCTTCTTACCAAAAATAAGCACAAGATTAAATGATGTTATAGGGGGAGAATTTTCAATAATGTAAGTGCCTCCACAAGTACATGCTACAAGTGTCCATCTCTTAACAGTGTATGTCATGCTTGAATCAGCTTAGACAGATGGATTTAAAACAGAAATTATTGCTAGAAAGACAAAAATATTAGTAAACTCACTTTGCAAAAGTGTCAAACACATTTTTCTTCACACTGCAATAGAAATATGAAAGTTCAATTAGTTATGTGGATCTTCAGAAGAAGAAGAAACTACAAGTCAGAAAATTGTTACTTTCATTTAACAGAAGCCGCTAGCATTTGTTTCAAAACAAAATAAATGTACAATCTTGGTTGGAATATGTACTTACACTAGCTGTGAGCCACCATGTAGATTGACAATAGAGGTTCTTGCAACATTACTTAGATCAGCCAATGCTTTCCTCCCAACATGCAATTTCACTAAAACAAGAAGTGTTAGGGATCATATCTGTAAGACAGCAACTGTAATATGTAAAACTAGTATCATGAGGATCATACTCGAAGTGTCAAGCTTCCTTCCGTTGGGCTCAATAATAGGACCCTTCAAATCAACAAAGGGAAACAAAGAAACTAGTGGGTCTACTGACATAGAATTGCTAAAGAAAAAGGTATCAGTGAAGTTAGTAAGATATTGTACTACCTTTGAGTTGTTATCTTTTAACTCCCTTGTTGTTTTCTTCAATACAGCGGATTTCCTTCTACAAGGAAGAGATGCAATGAGCCTTTTCAGAAATAAAAACACGATCTTCATAAAAGAGACTACATTTGTATCTATCGAAACTTCCATAGGTCTAGTGGCCACTTGAAGATAATGTTAGATTCAGAGGACTGATTCTGAAGTTTAGATCACTAAATAAAGAAAAAAAGGGAAGAAAACTACAAAGTTTACACAGTAAAGAGCTGAAGGCAACCATTTTGCTTAGAACTTTCTCTAAGCCAATAAGCAAGGATCACTGGTGTGCAAACAGAAGAACCTGGATGCATATTCAAGAACCAGTCAGGGCAATGCCCTTAAAGAAATTAGTTCCAGGCAATGTCTTCCCCAAACTACCCTAATGATCAGATCTATGGTTGTCTACTCAGATAATAATTAGTAAGTCCTAACGCTTGAAGGGCAAAGTCGCAGGATAGTCAAAATTTAGTTGACAAAACATCCAACAGCTTCACATCCATAACCTTTTGTTTTTAGAACTCCTGAACATTTTGGATTGACAATGCAGGAAGCTTGAGCATAAGTTGCATAACTACCCTCTCAACATAAGTGAGTACTTGATTGCAAGATGGTCTTTAGCATCGAATATACCATCATTACATCCAAAACCACTTGAATAACAAATACAACAGTAATTACATTCTTACTAAAGACAAAACGTCGAAAAGATTGAAATGGAAACATACAGAGCAAAAATGTATACTTACAAGCCTTTAACGCTGACAGTCTTAGGGCCAGAAGTGGAAATTTTCTCAGAATCTGAATAAATCCTGAGTTTACTCTTCAAAACTGTTGATAGAAACAACGAAATCAGCAAACAGAAATCAATTCACATACTGCAAACGGACTGATATTTCACTAGATCTGTGGCGTATACCTCTCGTTCTAGGACCAAAAACCTCTGAATCCTCCTTGCCCGCTAAATCGACGGGCTTACCCTAAAAAGCAATAGAACATTATTGCAACCAAACAATCAAGTGGAGAGCAAAGACACGTAAATTGAAGTAGATTAGGGTTTTCCAGTACCGTAATTGGCTCCATTGCAGATGCGATGCTTCCTAGTTCTGCAATTCAAGCCACTTCTGGAGAGGAAGTAACTTCACCAAAATTGCAAAGGCGAGTATGAAAAGTTATGGAGGAACCGTGCAATCGAACGTGAATTTGTGATACGCAGGCTACAGATTGAGAAATGGCGGTGGATGAGGACTGGTTTTTTCCTCGATGAGCAAATCAGGAAGAGAGGATGTGGAAGGCTGGAAGCGGGCACGGAGATGTAACTCGAACTGAAGCAGCGCCAATTGCATTGTTTTTCAAATTTCTAATTTATTTACCAAAAATATATGGTCTATTTGGATTACCATTAATCATTACTTAGTTTATAATGTACTTATAATAATCTATGACTTATATACACATTACACACTATTGTATTACTTATTATAATAATTATATTATAATGAAATATTGTACATTAATACGATTGTATACAATAAAAAAAACTTAATTTGGGGTATCACTATTTTTTATCAAAAATGAGAAATGTTTTTTTTTGTGATACAAGGCGTGGATTTGGGGATGGTCAACCGCGATTGACCCACCGCCCAATAGCGTCCTTTCGGACGAGGTCAGCAATCTCAACAGGGGCATGGTCAGCGACAAATGACGAAGAGAGACCGAAATGTGTCAGTCTATCAGCAACCTAGTTCCCCTCGCGGAAGGTATGCGAGAAGATGACCCTCTCGAATGTGCAACAGAACCCAAGGGCATCCGAAACCGTCATCTCAATCTCCCAAGGACACCGCCAGTTCCCCTTCATGACGTTGATTAACATCAAGCAGTCGCCCTCCACCATGAGTTTGGAGAAACCCCTCTTCGTAGCTTCTTGGAGTCCAAACAAAAGACCGAGACACTCTGCTTGCTCCGCTGACACCTTACCGTGGCCCCGGGCACCACACGAGAGAACTGACCCTCGGTTATCACGAATAACAAACCCAGAAGAAGCAAGGCTTGAACCAACCATAGCACCGTCAAAATTGAGTTTGACAAAGTCGTCGACGAGCTTTTTCCATTTTACAATTTTCTGTTTTTTTGTTCTGTTTTGGTGGGTAATTACTCTTGTAGTGGGTGTTCCATCTTCTTGTTCCTCCGATTGTGCTTTTCTCCAACTTATTCTGTGTTGTTTTATATTTTTTATCCATTCTTCAAGGTTTCTAACATCGTTGTTGTCGAATAGGCTTTTGTTTCTCATTGACCATATGCCCCACAGGAAAAGGCAAGGATCGATTTCTGTTCTGCCGAGATATTTGCAAAAATGTTCGTAATTATATCCTTGTAAGGGTTCTCTTCTTTGTCCGTGGTTCGGATTAATTGCTCGATTTGTCTATCCATTCTTCCGATAATGGATAAAGAAGTTTGGCATTCGGTAAAGATGTGTGTAGCATCTTCACCATGATGGTTGCAGAGTGGGCAATCAAGTGGGACATGTACTCCTTTAGTTTGCAGTCTGAATTTCGTCGGCGTCCCGTTTAGTAGGTTTTTCCATAGGAAATTTTTTTTTTGATGGACAATCAATTTTCCAAATCCAGCCGAGTGGATCGGAGGTGGTTCTTCTAGTTTTCGTGACATGGTCTAGTGCACTCGCGGTTGAAAACCATCCGTTTCTGCTTGGTTTCCAGTATAATCTATCTTCGATTTCATTTGTAGGGATATGAACTTCCAAGATTCTTTCGACGATGTCCAAAGGGAGGAAGTCTTTTAATTTTTCTACATTCCAGGCTTTATCTGGTTTTAAGAATTGGTCAATCGTTTCTTGTTCGTCACAGTGGTCTATGGCATGGATATTGTTTTGTCGGAGGTTTATGTCGTAGTTTAGCCATTTGTCCTTCCAGAACCTTATGGTTTTCCCGTTCCCAACCTGCCAGATAAGACCTGAGCAGAATTCTTCTTTAATCTCCATCAATTTCACCCATTGCCACGACGTGTTCTTTTTCCTTGTGTAATCCCAGATGCTCTCTTCCTTCAAGTATTTCTCTCTAACTATTTTCACCCATTCATTTCGTGGTTCCGCGATTATTTTCCATAGTAGCTTCATTTGCAATGCCTTGTTCATGTCTTTTGTCTTCTGAATTCCTAATCCACCTTCATTATTGGGTCTGCATACTTTATCCCACCCGATAAGTGGTTTATATCGTGGATCTTTGTTCCAGAAGAAATTTATGTTAAGTCTATCGAGGTCATTATGTATACTCGCAGGGAGCATGAAATTTTGCATGACATAGCTTGGTTTGGCAGCTAAATTAGCTTTAACTAGAATCGCTCGTCCTTGTTGGGTTAGTTCGTTTGCTCTCCATTTCGTTAATTGGTTCTTTGATTTTCCAAGGACATCTTCAAACGTGTTCTTGTTCACTCTTCCGTTAATAATAGGGCAACCAAAATATTTTTCTATAGCTACTTGGTTGGTTATTTGTAAGCAGGATTGGATTTGTTGCTTTTGGTTGTTTGTGATCCCTTTTGTCGCTTGGAATGCTGATTTTTGGAAATTAACTTTTTGGCCGGATATTGCGCAATAATCATCGAGTATAGTTTTCACTGTTGTACATGCTTCCGGGGTCGCTTTGGCAAATATCATTATATCATCTGCAAAGGATAGAAATGGAATACGAGATCCATTTCTAGATATCTTGAAACCAAGCATTGTCGTTGGAGCTTTCTGGCGAGAATCTCAGCACCTAAGATAAAAAGGTAGGGGGATATCGGGTCGCCTTGTTTGAGTCCCCTCTGGGGGCAGAATGTCTCAGTTGGTTCGTCATTAACCAGAATGGAGAAAGAAACAGTTTGGATACATTCCTTTATCCATCCACAAAATTTTTGGCAGAAACCAAACTTAGACATAATCGCAAAAAGGAAGTCCCAGTTCACTTTGTCATAAGCTTTTTCCATGTCAAGTTTGATTGCAATCCATCCATCACGACCTTTCCTCCTACGAAAGGGGTGAAATATTTCATGAGCAATGAGTACATTGTCTTGGATCGCTTTGTCTGATATAAAAGCTCCTTGTAGTGGATGAATTATTTTTCCTATAATAGTTTTCATTCTATCGGCCAGAATTTTCGCAATTGCCTTATAAATAGTCGAGCATAGGCTGATGGGTCTATAGTTATTAGTTGTTCTTGGGTTGTCGCATTTTGGGATCAGCGTAATGAAAGTTTGGTTAATTTGCTTCAGCATTCTTCTAGAATGGAAAAATCCTTTGATTGCTCTAATGATCGATGGACCCACAATGTCCCAGTAGTGTTGGTAAAATTCTGATGTCATTCCGTCAGGTCCTGGGGACTTGTCTTTTCCAATCGTAAAGAACGCCTTTTTTACTTCTTGGTTAGTAATGGGTTTTGTGAGAAAGTCATTCTCTGTGTCTGTAATTTCTGTGTTTATTAATTCTAGATATTCTTCTAGTATTCGAGTATTTATTCGTTCGTCGCGAAATCTTTTTTCAAAATCTAGTTTGATTTCTTTTCGGATGTTTTCCTCCCCAATTATTGTCGTTCCTTCTTGGGTTATGATTTCTCTTATAATTTTTCTGTTTCTGCGTCCTATAGCCACTTTGTGGTGGTATTCTGAGTTTGTGTCGACTAATCTTAAGTGTTTTGTTTTCTCCCATTGGCGCCAATACGTTTTATGGTATTGTAAGATCTTATTTTTTTTGTTTATCAATCGCAATTGTTTGATGATGTTGTTGCTCTGTTGTGTGTGGTTACTATTTCTTTGTAAGTCCAAAAGTTTTTCCTCATTCTCCTTGAGTTGTCTGAAAATGTTTCCAAATGTAGTTTTGTTCCATTCTTTTGTCAATCTCTTGAGTAATTGAGTTTTCTTTGTTACTTGGAACATATGGGAGCTTGCACAAGACATTCTCCACGCCCATGCAACGATGTTTCGGTAGTCCTTTCGTTGGGTCCACATTTTCTCATATTTGAACAGTCTTGCCTTTATTTTCTGTAATGCGTTGAGTTCTATCGAAATCGGACAGTGATCCGAGGAGGAGAATGCATAGTTTCTGGTTGCTATGTTTGGATACCATTGTAGTATTTGGTCTTGTACTAGAGTCCTATCAAGTTTTTCATAAATATTGTTGATGTTGGTTTTATTTTTCCTCCATGTGAATCTGTTTCCGATCGATGGAATGTCCAGGAGATGACATTGGTCTTTAAAGGCTAATAGTCTCTGAAATTTGTTCGGATTAGGGGGTACACCCCCCATTTTTTCGGATGAGCATTGAATCTCATTTAAATCCCTCATCACAATGGAAGGGATGGTGATCTCTTCAATGTGAACTTGGAGCCTGGACCAAAAACGGGATTTTTCACCCTCTCGGGCAGGCGCATAAACAAAGCAACAAGCAAAAGTCGATTTGATGTTATTGTCTTCTATTTTCATCGTGATGAATCGGTCATCCGTTGTCAGAATAGAAATTTTCCTACTAGTTAGTTGGTAGTCTTTCCATAGGGCGCAGATCCCTCCCAATCTACCCCTAGGGCTGAAAATCACCCGTGGGTGACCGATTCACCCGACCCACCCGACCCGATTATTAGGGTGAAAACCCGAAAAAAACCGGGTGATGGATGGGTGACGGGTCGGGTGAAATGGGTGATGGGTCGGGTGATGGGTGATATAGTTTCCACCCATTACCCGACCCATTACCCGACCCGCTTAACCACTCGTTAGCCCACCCGACTATTATAAAAAAAAGGCTAGTGTATAAATAATATAATTTAATATAACTAATATATTTCTCATTTTCTACCTCTAGTTTCTCCATTTTTCAAGTGTTCTTGTTCAAGAAGGTCTAAAAAAATATATAAAATTGCATTATTTAACTCTATGTCTTTTTAAAATTTCTTTTATTTGTATTGCATATATCGATAGAGTGTAAGCAATTTGGCTCTTTCCAACGACTTTGTTAGCATTTACTGTATTATTCCATGATTATCCAAATCGTATTTTTCCAATTTGTCATGAGATTTATAACAATAATTCTCTCTATGCAAATATATTAAATAAATGACACTTGAGTCTGATTTCTAAGGACATAGTTTTTCTATACTTTTTTAATTTATTTTAAATCTAGTAACCGAGTTGAATTCATCTCATTTAGTTTGATATATTAAACTTCTAATACTAATTTTGTAAGTTAAGGATAGTGATATAATGTATGAATAAGTCTTTTATTCATTTAGTAAGATTCATACGTTGACATGGTTTATAAAATTATCGAATATGAATGATTTTTAGGTATGTCTTGTGACTCATTTTCTTTGAATTTCTTTCACCCGATTAACCACCCGACCCACCCGATTCACCCGACGGGTCGGGTGATGGGTGAAACATTAGACAGGTGGGTGATGGGTCGGGTGAAATTTTTTTGGGATGGGTCGGGTGAAAGAATGGGTCCACCCATCCATCACCCGACCCATTTCCACCCCTATCTACCCCTAGCCGGAACCCAGCACACCAAATCATAACCCGCCTTTTTCCAAACAGCTTCCGGAGGTTGAGATTCCGTTTTTGTTTCCATAAGAACCATAATTTGTATATTTTCTATTTTACAAAAAGTTTCTATCTCGGTCCATAGGTTTCTTTTCCCAATCCCACAACAGTTCCAGGTACAGATTTTCATTCTGACTTATTTTGATAAGAGCTTGTCGATTTCTTATTTCTAGTGTCACAGTTTCTTTGTTGGTTTTTGCCATTGTCATACAATTTGTTTTCGAAGCTATCAGGTTCTGTGACAACAACCTGGACCATGAAATTGTCCAGGAGAGCAGCTCGGCGGGAACTCCTATTGATTAGCACGAGTTTATTACTTTCAGTCCTTATAACTATGGTGTGCCCCTTTTCATTTGGTCTTGTTCCCATCTTTTGAAGGAGGGTAGATAAGCATGAAAGAAAGAACCTACCCTCCGAAAGATGGAAACAGATTTGGAGTTGAATTGTTCTGGCCTCATTTGACCTTCCGGTTTGGCGATTTATGATATGGGTAGGTGCTGGAATTTTGTCTTTAAATCTGCTAATTTGGTATCGTTGATACACAATGGGGTCAAAGGGGTCCTTTGGGTTCATCGTGGGGGAGATAAACCCCATTTCAGAGTAGTCGACTCGGTTCAGAAAGGGAGTTTGGATCCCCTGCAGCCCATTAGGCCAAGCACACAACTTCGGATCAATTTTCAGATCAGCCCTGCACACGGAGTCCCTAAGCCAAAACACAGCAGCGAACGACAGCATGACAGAGCATAAATAGCCCAAATCGAAATACCAACATCAAAAAGAGAAAATTATAATCCAACCTAAGGTGAAGAACGCAAAACACAGAGTCCAATTTCTTATTTTGCTAGAAATTGTTCGAGCAGAAAGTGATGCTTGTTTCAAGGATTCATGGCATATGGGTTCAATTTCTTGTGGGTTCGAATGCTGTTGAGATCGAGTCCTTGTCTTCATTAGACTTTGGTATTGAGTTTGTCCTTTACTTATTTTAACTCTTTGGTTCCCAGGAGACCTGTAGGAGAAAAAACACACACAGTAGAACACAATGAAGAGAAATTGCAGCCCAAAATCAGTCATGCTCATCAACAGTTCATCACTAATGGGTTCAATTTCTTTGGGTTTGAGTTTGTTCAACCTGTTTATTTGTCTTGATTTGGTCAAATGGAGCCATGCTCTTTGGTCAGTCCCATCCCTAATGCATTCCTTCCTTTTATTTGTGGACACCTTATTCAATATTCGTCTTTTTTGTATCCCATGGGTCGTGTTTTCTATATGGTCGGTTTTGTCATTAGAGCATATGCGATCTTTAGATGCGTCGTTGCTTATTTCTACACTAAGATTCAAATAAAATCGAAGATGCAAGAAGCAAACATAATAGAGATCATAAATGCATAATGTCAAGGCCACATTCCTTTTCTGATCATAAGGGTTTGGATTCAAATTCGAGATAAAGGATTGAAATCGGAGATAGTAAAAGATGTAGCGAGTTGGGAGAGAACACCTGGTTGTCAGCTTGTGGATTTTATGTCGGTTTTGGAGGCGCCTTTTGGATCTCGTTCCGGGGATTGAATATCTCGTTCCTTCACTTAAAACGTTGCTCCAGTTCGGGGGACGGGAGTATGAAACAGGCCAACGCCAACCGAACCCAAGGAACCTACACCTTTTGAGAAGAGGAGGCATGTAGGCGTCTTCAACCTCCAGATTTGGGGTTATAGGGTCTCGTATGTTGATTTCAGATCTAGTTTGTTTAGGAGTTTTGGCAGATCCTTGAAAACCCGTTCGAAAAGAAATCAAAGGGCTTGAAGAGTGGACAAGAAAAGAGAAGTGAGGGCCACCCCAGCAGTAGCCGGCCACCACCGGGAACGAACCACCACCAGCTGCCCCGCCACCACACAACCCGATTAGTCACCCGATCTTCAGTCCAAATTCCGACCTTCCATCTTCCTTCTTCTTCGCCCCCTATTCACTTTTTTCTTTCTTTTTTCCTAGCTTTTCTTTTCCGTTGCCATAAAATCACCCAGAGAAACCTCCATTTTTTGTTGAAACTGAGCTTTTTGCAGGGGAAGCTTGTCGATCTCTTCCAGGGACTTTCGAGTTTGAGATTTTTGTGTTTCAGACGAAAATTGGTTCTCTTTCTGGTTGTGTTTGGTGGACATGGTCGGCTGATGGCGGTGGCTTTCCGGGGGCGGCGTTCAGGCTTCTGGTAGTTGTGTTGTTTCCGGGGGCGGCTAGGGTTTCTTGTGTGATCTCTCTCTCATTTTTGGAGAGGAAATGAGCACTTCAGAAATGAGAAATGTGATTGATGGATGTAAGAAGTAAAATAAGAGTTATGGTGAGTAATTCTATTTTTAAAATAATTTCATATCTAAAAAATTTAAAAATCAATATATGCATTTATATCCCGACTAAAAAACTAGAATAATAAAAAAAATACTTTTATTTTATTTTATACGGAGTATTAGTTTCAAATTTATAAAATAAAATAAATTCATCAACAAACTATGTAAACACACTAAGATTAGTTAACCTATTTACCAAAAACAATCCAACTCAATTTCATCCTATAATTTTAATTGATAAACTAATTAAAATAACTCAATCTTGATAGGAATGTTGAAAAATATTTTCACCTTTCAAATATAAAAAAAAAAAACAACTCAATCTTTGAGGAATGTGGTAATAAAATATCTTGACTAAATAAGGAGCTCAATAGCCTGGACAAAGTTCTTTTTTTGATAAAATTTTGATTCATTTCTAAAACTAAAACCGTGTGCATAGCTATCATTTTGTCAATATCTTGTATAATTAATTATCATCAAACTTCAAGATGATTGTGCTACACACTTAAGCCACCTTCCAATCATGTAAAGTGCACATCTTATCCGTTTTTTGTTTCTAATAGATAATCCTTACCGGATAATTTTAGATAGGTTTATTATTGGAGGGGTCTATCATTTATGAAGAGTTGTTGTATACATGAGAGAAATGAATAATGATTTTAGAGTTGAATCTTTAGGAACTTGTCCAAGAAGATGGTGGCGAAGGCCTGCATATTGCGCATGATGGGTTGTATATTTTACTATTTCGTCTCTATGGGTCTAAAAGAAAACATCACCAATTGGTGTGGAAGTTTGGTGCTAGAAGCAATGAGCTATGCCAACTTTCGTCATATAAGCCCTTAGGTGATTTACTTGACTGTCCTTATTTTACCGTTTTACAGTCACCGCAATTGGTAAGCTTTTTCAATATTGTTTTTAATTTCTTAATGATTTTGTGTTTTAAGGCTTTTTCTCAACTTTGTGTCCTCTTACTACATAGGGTATGGAGATATACATCCCATAAATGTTGGGCTATAAACCACTTTCCAACCACACTCGGAAGTGAATTAGGGTAATAAGTGAACCAACAACAATCCACCAGCAAACCAATAACCAACCAATAATATTCAATCCAGAAACCAAGCAACCACAAACACAGATAAAAGCACAAATATCGACACAAGATTTACATGGAAAAACCCTCTCTAACCATAAGATAAAAAAAAACCCAGCTTTCGCCCACCAGAACAACTAATCCACTAATCAACAATCTAGAATGGATTCTTCTCCAAAAACCTATCTAAAACTTGTAATCAGATTAGATTTCCAAGGAGATAAGAATACCTATGAACAAATACATGTTGTTAACTTGTCAAATGTGGGAGACGGATCACCGGATTAAGAGATGAAACACCTGCTCAAATCTTCTAACTTTCCTCTTCTTTCTCCCTCATCTTTCTTTTCTTTCTCTCTCCTTTCTCAATGTTGTTGGAGGCACTCCTTGAAGCAACACACATTTGCTTCTCTCTTTCACTTGTTTTAATCAACTGCTTTTTTTTGGTGGGAAAGGTGAGAGCAAGCTCTCAATAAATAGCAACCAGGAAAAACAAGGGACTACACAGACACAAGACGGAGAGTAGTCCTTCCCCTAATATCCTCCTTAAACCAACGTCTAAAGGAGGGACGGAGATAGTATGAAAACCAAGCGGAAAGGAAAAAGCAAAAGAAGCAAGGGAGTCGGCGATAAAATTCGCTTCCCTAAAGACATGCCTCAACTGGACCTCCCAGTCTCGGCCTAGAAAGCTCTGGCACTGTCGTACCAGGCTAGAAAGAGGGTGCCAATCCTCAACCCCCTTAGTGATGAGCGTAGTAACGAGCAAGGAGTCAGTCTCGCAAACCACTTTGTTGTACCCTCTCCCCCACGCTTCACACAACCCATCAAGGAGTCCCCAGAGCTCGGCGACGGGAACAGTGCAACATCCGATGTGCCGAACATACCCGGTGATCCATTTCCCCTCATTATTCCGGATAACGCCCCCCGATCCTGCACTTCCATCCGCAGCCACAGATCCATCAGAGTTCACTGTAACCCAGCCCTCCATAGGCTTCTCCCATCGAATATCAGTCTGGCGCTTCTCCTTAACAGTTTCTCTACTGGTATTGCCGGCCTTCCAAGCTTTTGCATACTCTGCAGCCTTGCGACTAATGAACTGCGCTTGCGCCACAGAGCACTCAGTGTTATTAAAGACACGATCGTTGCGCCACCTCCAAATCCACCAAAGCGCAATAGCAAACAAACTCGCCCAGTCCACCTCCGACGTATACTGTTGCGAAGTGGTCAGGTTCGCTCGAGCCCAAGCCGCAAAGGGGTCGCTGTAAAATGAGGGGTCGTTAATCGGCATACCAAGCTCCTCCCACAGGCCCGTAATTTTACTGCAATCCCGAAAGAGGTGCGTGAGGGACTCCGACTGGTCAGGACAAGCATTGCAGCAGGGGTTCGTCGCAAGATGCCGACGACACCTCTCTTCATTGGTGAGGATGGCTCCCTGAAGGACTAACCACATGAAGCAGCGGATCCGTTCGGGGACCAAAAGCCCCCAAACCCGCTTGAAGACATGGGTGTCATTGAAAGGGACCTCTAGGTGCCCCCGGATAAGACTGTAAGCGGACTTGATCGAGTAGTTACCATCCGGCGTAGCTCTCCAACTAATCCTATCAATATCAGCGTTGGACTCGTCAATGCCGATGGAGGCCAGCTTCATCAACACCGTGGCCGGGAGAAGGGGCTGCAGAGTATCCTAATCCCAACCCCTATGGTCCCTCCAATACGAGCGGACCGTCCTTGCAATCACGTTCTCATCTAAGTCAATCCTTGCCTCCTCACGCAACGTGTGGGCTCCTATCCAAAGATCCACCCAAAAGCGGACAGACCTTCCATCACCAACAATCCACCGAGCACCTGCTGCTACCACTGCATTCGAACTTTGGAGCATGCTCGACCAAACATGGGACGTTCCCACAACCCCGCCCGTCAAAGACCGGGTGTATTTAGCTCAGAGGATGTCACTCCAAACATCACCCTCCTTGCTAGCTAGGAACCTCCACATTAGCTTCCCCGTAGTCGCCAAGTTAAGCTCCTTCATCGATCGGATGCCTAAGCCGCCAAGGTCCCTGGGGCTACAAACCACCTCCCAGCTCACAAGATGCAGGCGTCGGCCCCCATCGCAGCCTCCCCAAATGAAGTCCCTGCATATTTTGTCAATTTTATTACACGTATCAGTCGGAAGCATAACCGTAGCCATAGAATAAACGGGAATAGAAGATAAAACGGCTTTAGTGAGAGTTATCCTCCCTGCAAGGCTGAGGTATTTCCCCTTCCAACTAGAGAGTCTGGAGCTGATTTTGTCGATCAAAGGAGCAAAAGTATCCTTGTTGATGCGCTTGTGGAGTACCGGCATACCAAGATAGCTACCAAGGTCTTCCGTCACCTCAAAGCCGCACTCGTTTCTCAAGTCCGACACTACCTCCCGGCTAACATTGGGGAGACGAAGAGTTTGGACTTGGCGATGCTGACTCTCTGACCAGAGGCTGAGAAAACGTTATCCAGGATGCCTTGGATCACTCTAAGTTGGTCCACCGAGGCTTCCGCGACAAGGACAATATCATCGGCAAACAAGACATGCGAGATGCTCGGGCCACCCCTCGTTAGTTTGGTAGGAATCCAATCCCCGTCTTCGACCGCCCTGAAAATAATCTGGCTAAGTCTCTCGATACAAAGAATAAAGAGATAAGGGGAAATAGGATCTCCCTATCGCAAGCCTCTAGCCGGCTTGAACTCCTCGGTCATCTCGCCATTAACAAGAATCCTTGTCGAGATCGTAGTGATGCACGCTTCAATCCACTTCAGCCAGATCTCCGGAAACCCTGCATCTCGAAGGGTCTCGAGCACAAAGTCCCACCAAAGTCGATCATACGCCTTCTCGAGATCAATCTTGAGAATCATCCACCCTTTGGCTCCCCTCTTTCTCCTCATCGAGTGCACAAGCTCCTGCATCACGATAATATTATCAGTAATAAGCCTTCCCGGCAAAAAGCTACCTTGCATAGGACTAATGAGAGAAGGGAGGAGGGGTCTCATCCTGTTCACAAGCACTTTGGTAATGGTTTTATAAAGCACATTACAAAGGCTGATCGGGCGGAATTGAGTAATAGACTCCGGCTTGGCCACCTTCGCAATCAGAACAATAAGAGTTTCATTTAAACCTTCCGGCATAGAAGCCGAGGCAAAGAACTCCTTCACACAATCCTTGACAGAAGACCCGACGACGTCCCAGCACCGGTGGAAGAAAATGGCTTGGAAGTCGTCCACACCCGGGGCTTTGTACGGGCCCATCTCACGGATAGCCCGACTGATCTCGTCATCCGTAACTGGCATCGCTACCTCATCCCACAGAGCCTCCGACAGATGGGGGAAGTTACCCGGCGGCATCGTGATGGCTGTCAACCCTTCACCCGACATGGAATACAGAGTGCAGAAAAAACCCAAAACCATCCTCTCGATCGTCGCTTCATCCGTGATTTCCACCCCATCACCTTCTTTAAGCATATCGATTTTATTCCTCCGCCGCCGAATGACAGTGGACAGGTGGAAGAAAGTAGTGTTCCGATCGCCCGCACACAACCACTGCTCCCTAGATTTTTGAAACCACAAGAGCTCCTCTTGTTCCAATGCCTTCGCAAGCTTGGCCTGAGTAGCTTCCTCGCTATTGAGTAACTCATCCGTGACACAGGTGGCCAAGTCTCCTTGTATCTCTTTCAGACGGTTCTCCAGCCTAGCTTTCCGCTCGATGATGTCCCCAAACGTCTCCTTGTTCCAGCGCAATAAGCAGTGACGGAGGCGACGCAAAGCAACCGGCGTCGGGCTCTCACTATCCCACGAATCGATGACCAGGGTTTGAAACTGCGGATGTGTTGCCCAGGCCGCTTGGAATCGAAATGGACGACAACTCTTCCTAACCCTCTTAACGGGGTTCAGATCGAGCAGGATCGGACAGTGGTCGGATCCGAACTTAGGGAGATGTTTCACAACAGCCTCAGGCCAATCAATTCTACCGGTAGCATTAGTGAAGACTCGGTCGATTCTACTAGCCCTATAGGTAGCAGGAGTTCTCCCCTTGTATGTCAATCAACTCCGCCCTATCCGTCCAGTCGTTAAATCTCTCCGAATCCGGAGAAAGACCACCCCTCTCCCCATGCCTCTCCCAACTATGAAGGACGCAGTTAAAATCGCCTCCGACGAACAAAGGGCCCTGACAGCGAACAGTAGCCTCTTCGATGTCAATCCAGAATTGCCTCCGATCAAACTCATTCGGGTAGGCGTAGGCGACAACTAAACTCACCTTCTTCGGGCCTATGGAAACCTCAGCCACAATAAAACGCTCGTGAGTATAAGTAATCGAAACATCAACCTTGTCGTTATGCCAAAAGAGCCAAACACCCCCACGAAAACCATTAGCTTCCACAATCTCCCTACTGGAGAAACCAAGACGCTTCCAGACAGCCTCCACCCTCTCACCTGAAATCTTAGGTTCAAGGATAGCAAAGATGTCAACTCTATGACGCCTACTCATGTACTTAACAGCTCTGCGGAACCCGTCACTACCGGCTCCGCAACAATTCCATATGATGCACTTCATTGGGACGCTGGAGGATTTTTCGTCGAGTCAGGATCGACACCTATATAGCCGTTTGCATCCTCAATCATAACTCCCTCTGTCATGGCTGTCTCCTCCGATCCCCGAGCCCCACTAGACTATTCCATCACGGGTTCATTCACATTCATACTACTAGTGCTTATGGGGTTCAAATTGACACTAGCGGCATGATCCTTGATCACCACATCGGCGGCACTTGAGGACGATGTCCCATGACCTTCGAACCTCCCCACCTGCTCCGTCATAACACCTTTCTCCCTCCAAATCTGGGTCGGCTCCTCGCACCTCCTCCTTTTCATTGGGCCTGTGCTACCCTTTCCGACTGGCCCATTGGGTCTCGGCCCATATCTCCTACTTTGTGACTTCCTAGTAGAGTTCCTGACAGATTTCCCACCCTTCTCCAAAGATCCCGCGGTAAACACAACCGTCGTCCTCTTTTCAAAGATTCCGTCTCCCTCCTCCGAGTATCTCTGTGTTTCCTTTTCTTTGCTCCCCTCAATCACCTTCTTTCCTTTTAACGCTGCCTCTGACATCTCTCGTTCCTGATTGCTCTCCCCATGAACGTCGGTTTCCAAATCTAGCACCCTGAAGCTATTCTCAACGTTGACTTTCAACTGACCGTTGCTGCTACCCTCTCCGGCGCCAGCTCCGGCAGCTCTAGCCTTCCCCTTGGCGTTTCTACGGCGGCGCGGAGCATCCATCCATGGCCCATAACAACCACTCTTATCCTCATCAACCCCTTCCATAGGACTACTGGTAGTGCCTTCCGTCCCCGAGGGATCACCCTTGTCATTACCGGACTGGGTAGAAGTGTTCATGACTTTGTTCCCATCCATATCCCTTTGACTCCCCTTGGAGCACTGCATAGCGAGGTGTCCATAACGACCACACTTGAAACAGATTTTGTGTAGGCCCTCATATTCTAAGAAATAGTAGCGATTGTTAATGGTGATAGTCCCCTTTAGGGGTTTAAGCAGGTCCACTTCCACACAAATTCTGGCATACCTTCCCCTACTAGAGAACAAGGTTCTCGTGTCAACTTTAATCGGGACCCCAATTCCAGATGCTATCTTCCACAACACTTCCTCCTCATAGAAGACAATTGGAAGCTTTGAAATCCTGACCCATGCCGGAGACGATGTGATGGTATCCTTCTCTGGATCAAAATCCGGACTCCAGGCTTTAGTGATCAAATAGTTCCCGAAGATCATCCATGGCCCACCGGTGAGTACGTTGCAATAATCATAATCATTGTCGAATCTCACCACATAGTAGCCGTTGGGGAGATCCGCCAAGAACATCCTCCCCTTCGGGCGCCACAATTCCTTGAGTTTCCTCTCCATGGCGTCGTAGGGCACGAATCCATTAACAAATTGAAATTAACTTCCGCTACGTCGCCGTCGAATCTCACCACATAGGGTTCTTTCACACACCCTATGTCGAATCTCACCACATAGGTTTCTTTCACACACTCTAGCCATTAACTTCCGCTACGTCGCCGAGCCGTGATAGGTAATTAGTACTCCTCCTCCTTCCCTCTTTTTGTTGAGACCGTTCAACGTTTGTAGCACAACCAATGGGTGAGACTTAGTCTTGTTGTTATAAAACTCGATCACTTACCAATATTGCTCTCTCTTTTACGTGACTAAGTTTTGTTGATGAATTTGTGCATATTGTTCTTTGTCTTTTTATACCTAAAGTGTGAGACTACTGAAGTCCGTTGGGACTCGGGATCGGGGGTCGTGTGCACGTTTTTCGCCTCTAGTTGACACTTGGATAACGGGTCTAGCATCTCATTCTCTTTTTAGAGAGCCCATGATCGAGAGTCGGGCCGTTTGACTTTTCCGCTCTGATACCATACTGAAGTCCGTTGGGACTCGGGATCGGGAGTCGTGTGCACACGTGCGCCCATGCGCTAATAGCCTAGTACATAAGCCGGGCGGGGTTCCATTCTAAAACCAATTGGCATTAGGTGGGATAACCCACTAAGTTATATACTAAAGCTTGTTTGTTCATATTATCAATGTGAGACTTTTTTGATCTCTTCACATTTGTTCGTTCTTTCAACAGAGACCAATTACTATTACAATTACCTTCATTGTTGACATCGTGGGGAGCAAGAAATTTGACCTTGCGCATCCCACCTTCTGCTCTTCCTACTCGTGGTGACCCGGGAAGATCATTGACATGTGATCTTCTTTCATTATTGACATCTTGGGAAGTAAGAAATTGACCTTGTGCATCCCACCTTCCACTCTTCTTACCGACGACGGTGACTCGAGATCATCACCATTGTGTGATTCAATTCTCCTTTTCAGTTCACTGTGAGTCCGTGATGCAACTACATAGGGTGACCCGAGATCGAGCAGCGAAGTTCACACTCATCAGACTCTTGTTTCGGTGAGGGACATCCCAAAGAAGACACCGCCATCCAACTCGAGTCTTGTTCCAACTCGAGTGATTTTGGAGTGATTTAGGAGAACAGTTGGATCTTTCGTAAGATCTAACATCCTATGTAAGATCTGCAGATGATGTATATTTTAAAGGTGGTTTTATGTAATTTGCAAGTAATATGTTTAATATGACAAAATGACGTAAATTGTTAACATTTTCAGGGGCAATTCTAGAAGTTGAATAACGTCACTTTATAGAGATGTTTACTTGTAGTTGTTCCCATCTTCTAGTTGTCTTTCTCCCTCCCATTCTCAAGCTCATTTGGGCTCATATGCTTTGATGACAGATTATTAGTTAAATCTCTTTCTTTTTTCTTTTTTTTTTTGTTTTTAAAGGTCTCATAAATTGTAATAAAATTTTTATGTCAAACACCTATACACTTTTCAAATTTGTGTATTCTGCTTCACCCTTCGGCACAAGTTTATCCCGTTTCATTACTTAATAATTAAAGAAAATTTGAAAAAACCATTTCACTTATTTAAAGGAATTTTTTTAAAAAATCACAAAATTTACATATGGCTTGATTAATTAATAAAATATTACACATGACCTCAATGGGCAATTAAGAGAACATGTCGCGTAAGAGACTCTTTCTTTATTGCAAATATCAATATGATATAATCAAATTATGATAATTAGTATCAAATCTTTCACATAATTGTATGCTTGTATACTTATTTTCGGATATAACAATTAAGAGATCTTATTAAAGGAAGGGTTAAATTACTTACAACTTGAAATCAACATATATATCTTTCACATAAAGAATATATTGATTTATCGCAAAAAAAAAATATTTCAAAATTAGTAGGTTACTGTTTAAGAATAATTGAAGAGTCATGTTTGAGAATATTCAAATAGAATAAATTACCCCACGACTGTAGCCCTAGAGCACATTCCCATGGATCATAACAACAACGAGCTGAATATACACGAGATCCTTGAGAGTAAGCTACTCTGCTTGGTAATCTTCTCATAGACCACCAAACTATCTACTTTCAATGTGAAGTATTTCACCTCGGTTGGGTGAGTAACTCTAGCCCAGAGTTCCCACAACATCCTAAATTGTGATATGTGCATGATGCACTCACGGTAGAAATCAGGAAAATCGAGTCAAAGAATAGAATGTAGTAGGCCTTTATTTAATTTAATGTAATAAATTAACACTAGTTGATTTGTTATGAACACTTAGGATCAGATCAGATGTGTGATTTAGACATGATTCAAAGAGGAAGTTTAGGCATAACTATGATTTAGTTACTCCGTGTTGTGCTAACACCATGTAGTTAGGATATTTAGACATGATTCGAATTGACCTTAAAAATCTCGAGCTTGAATCTAAGAGTTGGAACCGCTTGGATGGAAGACATAAGAACTGATCTATATCCATCTATCTTATGCATTAATTATTTTTAACAAATTAAAAATTATGAATTTATTAATTTGTGAAATCTCAAAACATATTTTAGGAACAATTATGCATTAATTATTTTTTAACAAAACATATTTTAAGACTGAGACACTCCGCTTGCTCCGTTGACACCTTACCGTGGCCCCGGGCACCACACGAGAGAACCAACCCTTGGTTATCACGAATAACAAACCCAGAGGCAACAATGCCTAAACCAACTATAGCACCGTCAAAATTGAGTTTGACAAAGTCGTCGACGAGCTTTTTCCATTTTACAATTTTTTTTGTTCTATTTTGATGGGTAATTACTCTTGTAGTGGACGTTCCATCTTCTTGTTCATCTGATTCTGCTTTTCTCCAACTTATCCTGTGTTGTTTTATATTTTTTAATCCATTCTTCCGGATTCCTAAGTCGTTGCTGTCGAATAAGATTCTGTTTCTCATTGACCAAATGCCCCAGAGGTAAAAGGCAAGGATCGATTTCAGTTCGAGATATTTGCAAAAATGTCCGTAATTATATTCTTGTAAGGTATGTCTTCTTTGTTCGTGTTCCGGATTAATTGCTCGATTTGTCTATCCATTCTTCCGATAATGGATAAAGAAGTTTGACATTCGGTAAAAATGTGTGTAGCATCTTCACCATGATGGTTGCAGAGTGAACAATCAAATGGGACATGAACTTCTTTAGTTTGTAGTCTAACTTTCGTCGGGGTCCCATTTAGTAGGTTTTTTCATAGGAAATTTTTTATTTTTGGCGGACAGTCAATTTTTCAAATCCAGCCGAGTGGATCGGAGTTGGTTCTTCTAGTTCTCGTGACATGGTCTAGTGCACTCGCGGTTGAAAACCATCCGTTTTTGCTTGGTTTTCAGTATAGTCTATATTTGATTTCATTTGTAGGGATATAAACTTTCAGGATTCTTTCGACGATGTCCAAAGGGACGAAGTCTTTTAATTTTTCCACATTCCAGGCTTTATCTGGTTTTAAAAATTGATTGATCGTTTCTTGTTCTTCATAAAATAAATAAAAATTGTTAAATGTCTCTATTAAAAAAAAAGCTTTTCACTTTTATAAGCTATTAAGCTCCAATAAACTCTTACCAACCGCTTGGTAGCCCAGTAGACTAATTAGAATATGGGCCGAACCAGTTGATCAATATGTATATGGGCTGGCCCACAAAAGAAATGAGCACCTACCCGGGAGTTCTAGGGCAACCACAGATCGCTCCCCACACCTTAAAACCCTAACTCCCCCATTTCCATTCATTGTTCTCTCCCAATCTCCCCACTCTCACTCCGCCTCCAATCCCCCGCCGCCCGCCATGGGAAGAGTGATCAGAGCTCAGCGTAAGGGAGCAGGTTCCATCTTCAAGTCCCACACGCACCACCGCAAGGGCGCGGCCAAGCTCCGCACCCTCGACTTCGGCGAGCGCAATGGATACTGCAAGGGAGTCATCACCGACATCATCCACGATCCCGGACGCGGCGCTCCCCTAGCACGCGTTACCTTCCGCCACCCGTTCCGCTACAAGCACCAGAAGGAGCTCTTCGTCGCCGCCGAGGGCATGTACACCGGCCAATTCATCTACTGTGGTAAGAAGGCGAATCTCATGGTCGGAAATGTCCTGCCTTTGAGGTCTATCCCTGAAGGAGCTGTTGTTTGCAATGTCGAGCACCATGTTGGAGACCGTGGCGTCTTCGCTAGGGCTTCTGGAGATTACGCTATTGTTATCAGCCACAACCCCGATAACGATACTTCTAGGTAAATCTATTTTTTTTGTTGCTATTCTTGTGTTCTGGTTTGATCGGTTGATTTAGGTTTGATATGTTCGCTCGATTTAATTAGCGATATAGGCTATTGCTATTTAGTTCATGAACAAAATTACATTGCGCAATGATACTATATTGTTTTGATATTCAAATTTAGTGCAAGTAGATATATAATGTTAAGGTTGATAGATGTGCTGTGAATTTATTTGCTGTTAAGATCTTATAGATAAGTGGACACATCTTGTGCTGATCATTTCCTCGTTTCAGTTCTATCTATGATATATGATTCATGTAGATCGTTCAGTAAATTCAACTAGGGGTTGTGAAGTGAGAAATGGCCTTGTGTTGAGAAATCACTGGATGAATTTTGTATAAATTGATCTTGGTTTTTGTTTCCATGGCTGTAAGAATTTCATGCATCTATGCCTTTTGATGCAATGAGATGTTTGTTTGTTTTTAGATATCATTGGAGGAATACCAAATTCCAGGATCAATGCATTTCAGATTTATGAGCTATTCATGATGTATATCTGAAATACATCAGTGATTTGTCTAATTGTCTATCAAAAAAAATGATACATTAGTTATTTGAATTATTTTTGAACTGTTCATAATGTTTCAATTGTTCTGGTGTGGTTGGTTGTTAGGGTCAAGCTTCCGTCTGGCTCCAAGAAGATAGTTCCGAGTGGCTGCAGAGCCATGGTTGGCCAGGTTGCTGGTGGAGGACGTACTGAGAAGCCCCTTCTTAAGGCCGGAAATGCATACCACAAGTTCCGTGTGAAGAGGAACTGCTGGCCCAAGGTTCGTGGTGTTGCTATGAATCCAGTTGAGCATCCCCATGGTGGTGGTAACCACCAGCATATTGGTCATGCAAGTACCGTTCGCCGTGATGCACCACCTGGGCAGAAGGTTGGTCTCATTGCTGCCAGGAGGACTGGTCGTCTCCGTGGACAAGCTGCTACTGCTGCTGCAAAGTCTGATAAGTAACTTATCTAGGTATTTTAGCAGTCCGTAGCTTCCTCTCGCTTCTCGCTTCGCTTTTATGTTGTCTTGTTTGTTTTTGCCTGAAGCCTGGATAATGCAATTTGCTGGCAGAGTTATGACTTTCTATATCTTCTTACTACAACAATGCTTTGTTATCCTACAAAATTTTCGCCGGTATTGCGCTTTTGTTGGTCTATTGTCAAGTTATGATTTGCATATGTTTTGCCCTGGATCAGCATTGTTTGATTATTGGTGTTCTGAAGCTGTTGAATATCAGTTTGATGATTTTTTTAGTAGAAAATAGATACCCATTACCCTTGTTTTCCTTACCATCTGATGTGCAACCAACACCAATCCCTGCCCTTCTTATCTGTGATTGCCCGTCTTCGAAAACTAATCCACAATTGATGCTTTGGCTCATTGCCTGTGAGTCTGTGACTTTGACAAAGGATCATTTGTAGAAGCTATATGGTCTGGTGTTGACTAAGAAACTTGTTGGAAGCAAGGAGGAACTGTGATTTGTGTCACACTGTATTCAGGAAAATGACCTGATTCTTCATCCTACCTGTTAAAGGGTGCTATAATTCCTGTTTCTGCCTAACAAAAACGAGGAAAATGCGTGCATCAAATGCATTTGAACTTTGAAGCCTCCCATCCACCTTGTTCTAACTTAGTGACCCAAATCAAACATGGTTAGGAAATTAACTCTTAAACTTGTAGTTCTGAACCCAAAACAACACTACAGGCTACAACCACTATTTTATTGAGATTGTAACCAAGTTTACACCGAATATACCAATTAAACTAGAGATTTTGATTAAACTAATCAAAATCTAAAGAAAAATGTTCATGGGATATATCGCCTCCTTATAAATGTTCGTGCTACATAGATCATATGCATATTTTCACAACCCAATTCAAAGAATTTGCTACATAGATCATATGCATATTTTCGCAACCCAATTCAAAGAATTTGAATACCAAATTGTACTTGCATTCATACAATATTTATCAGCTAATCTACTTGCTCCAAGGTGAAACTTCGAAAGGATGCACAAAATTGGTTGATTGTTGTGGTTTGGTAGATTTGGTACGAAATTAATGAGTTGAAAATGTTAGTTGTGGTTTGAACTGATGCGCAAAGTCCCAAGGATAACAATGAGATTATGAGACAAGTTGGGTTAAATTCAAGCCCTGGTTGTAGGTTGTTTAGTCATTTTGAGTAGTGTAAAAATTTGGATTGGTTTAGTTAGATTTTGTCCCAATTAAATATGTCCTACCTTTTCTAGGAATCATTTTCTTTTATACTTTATAACTAGTCCAGTAAGTCACGTTATCTATAACTATAAACCTTATTTAACTTAAAAGTACTTGTACACTAATGTAGATGATTTTTACAAAATAAATTTATATGTGTGTAACATAATTAAAAGAAATTGTTATAAGATCTTTTAAATCTAACTATTTACTTTTTTTTTTTTTAAAAGTATGTGCTTCAAACTAACTTAAAGATTATACTTTAAAGATTATACTCCGTATAACATTCTTTCAATTTGTTATAATTTGAATAAATTTTGTATAAACACCCATTCAACTAATAAATTATTTGCAATAACTATTAATTATTATATTAAGTTAAAGATGACAACAAAATGATATGACATAAATTAATATATATTTGGTAGCATACAAAATGTCAACAAAAGTACATTTATTTATTATTTTTTATTTAAGTAAAAATTCGATTTCAGACAAGTATGAAGTTCAAGAGGTCGACAAGTCGACAGACGGTAGATCGTTAAATATACAACAAATACAGAAAAGGTGCAAAGGAACCAGCGTTACAAAAACACATTTATGAAAGCATATAAACTGGCATGCGAACAATATGCAAAAAAAAAAAAAATTGGCAACATGACGATTTAGAGGGAAAGGAAAGACCATGACATAGATATTATTTACCCTGCATTAGAGGTTGTTGTTGTTGTTGATCAAACTGATGGTTTATACTTTGGAGAACCTGAACCACCAATTTCTGTTGCAGTCAAATAGTTCTCAGAAGAGCCTGAACCATTTAACGGGTGTATGTAACTGCCAAATCCACCATTCCCGCCCATTTGGTTCCCCATGCTCTCCATTGCAGAGCTGTTCTGATTACCAATTGGCTGTTTTTGTGGCAGCCGTTGTGCAGGCAAGGAAGAATCGTTATTTGAAAAGGCACTGCTGTTACTAGCAGATTCCATGTTCATAAAGGACCATTTTCCATTTGCCACAGATCCTCCTACTGCAGGTAAAAAAAAAAAATTCACACAAGGACCATAAAAGGTAGCAGAAATACTAGTATGAATCCAATACCATCTGATGTAGGGGTCGACACACCATGCATGCCAGAAGATGAACCAGTTTCAGTTGGCAACAAATAAGCACCGCTGCCAGATGAAACAGCAGAGATATCTGTAGCGGATGCAATCAAGTTTGAATTTCCATGTTGTGACATCCCTGGAGTAGGTGACATTGTTCCAACAGGAGCAGATCTCGACAGTGAAAGTTGCTTTCTGATGAAAACATACAAACGACTCTCGAGAGTATCCAGGTTCAAATATTCCTCCTGCAAGTATTAGGGAAATTTCAAAAACAGAACACCAGTAAGTCGCAAAATCCACAAACAAAGCACACAACAATCCTCCAGGTGTTTTACAATATGCACAAATACTAGTTGAAAAACCTGTGAAACTGCTGTCCTGAATAATCCCTCCTCCAGGCGCTTTACGATATCAACAATCCTCCTTTGAGATATCTCCTTTGCCTGTGTCTGTGACTGTCTTTGGACCAAGAAATGGAAGCTGAAACAACATTGAAAATCAGATCAGTTTTAACTATACAACCAATGCCTGACAACAGTGAATAAAACGATTTCATTATCGATCAACTATATCAATTACACCACACATGCCATAAATCCAGTCTCCATTAACTGGAAGCCCTGATCAAAAGGGAGAAACTAAAGACACATAGAAATTTGACACCAAATAGTGTTCAGGAAATACATATTCTCATTCCAGCATATTAGGGATTTAGTGCAGAAAAGAAAATTTAATTATTATCCAAAGTAGCATCTATATTCTATGGTGAACAAGAGAATGGAAAATCTTAATACCAGAAACTCAGGATAGTGTTTATAAACTTTTCTATATCGAAATCTTACATTTTCTCTCGGATAAACCTTCTTGCTTTTAAAAGTTCAGGATCCATGACTGCTGAATATGGTGAACCCGGTATTTCGCTTCAGTGCATGATGGGGATTTTCATTCTGCTGAGACGCCCCAAGCGGAATTTCACCAGCTTGAATTAGTAGCTGGTTGGATATCTGCCCCCTGGTAAATGTGCCTGCACATTCATCTTAAATTTCAGCTCAAGGTTTTCACATGTCTTGAGTTTCAAAAGGAGAATTGTAGCAATGGAGTGGCCTAATATAGATTAAGCAATAATTGTATGCCTCTAAATTGATGCTACAGAACAAGGCTGACACGTTATTATAATTCCCATGTATAAAAAGTAAGATGAGGTATACAGAAGATTACAAGTAAAGTGTTCATTAACATTTACATTACATCAATCGATCATCTCAGCTGAAAAGCTTTAGATGATAGGCTATGCTTATTACTTCCTTCACACCCGATAGAGGATTATGAAGATCTAGTCCTTTGCAGATTTGACAGAATCATAAATGTCGACATAAGGAGCAAGGTTGGAGTTGGGAGTATTGTGGACAAAATGAGGGAGTCCAGACTGCGATGGTTCGGGCACGTTTGTAGGAGACCTGCATCGGCACCAGTTCGTAGGTGGGAGAGCTTGGATCTTGGAGCTACCCGCAGGGGGAGAGGTAGACCTAAGAAGAGTTGGATGGAGGTCATCCGTCATGACCTCAATCTTCTAAACCTTTCGGAGGATATGACTTTGGATAGGGACCAGTGGAGGCGGTGCATACAGGCTGCTGATGTTTAGAGTTTTAGGCTTTGGTGTTGTGTCCTATGTCGTTGCTTCTTTTCTACTTCTTGACTGCATATTTTACCTTCTATTCCCTTGTGGTCCTTGTGTCTTATTATTCTTGGTCTATCGGAAATACTCCCTCGACTTGTTCGGAGTAAGAGTGTATACATTCTGACCCTCCAACCGTGCTTAATCGCGGGATTAATTGGTTTGTTGTTGTTATGTCCTTTGCAGATTTCCAAACTTCATAATGCCACATAAATCAAACAACTAGACAAGAAAACTATTGCAAGCCATATTGCGACTATCCTTAATATCTTCCTTTTCCTGAGTTTAGAGATTGTATATGTAGTTTTTACCAATAAAAACACTTAGGGCTTGTTTGTTTCTATGAAATGGAATATAAAGGAAAGGAATTAAATTTTACATATAAAATGTACATGATCATCATTTTTTATGATTCTAGAGGAAATAGTTACCCTCCTTAAAATTAAAGAATAGAACGTGGGAAAAGGTAACAAATTTTGTATGATTAGAATAGTGATCAATGAATCTTAACTTAAATATAGACTATATTCATAAAAATAATCATTACTTTTCTCTACAAAAAACAAAAGGGGGTTAGAGATTTTGTTACCAAATGCCAACTAGCTTGGTTGTTGCTATATACACAGAGCACATATGCTATATGCACTCAACACAAACGGATCCTAGATCTGTTTGATCATTAGTTTGACACGTATCTTGCATTAAATACGCATGACATTAAAAAAATAACGAACGGTTCCTTGATCCATTTGTATATATATATATACACAAAAAGCTTGAAACTTAAAAAAAAACAAACAAACAAAAGAAACAAACGGATCTTTAGTTTTATTTTTTCAAAAATTTTTAAACTTGTTTTAAAAAAAACATGAACGGATCTTTGATCAATTCGTTACTTTTCTAATGTTAGATGTATTTAATGTTGGACACGTGTCGGATCCTATGTAGCACATGTGTTCGGTGCATATAACCTTTCCGATTAGCTATTACTAGTACAGACTTGGTTGTGGACCTGTGTATTCAGTAGGCTAGCTTGTGTTGCCCTACAAAAGAAATTCATCTATTCGGGAAAGAAGCAATACGTATATTGAGGGAACAATTCCAAAGATTATTGGAGCAATATGGTGCAAGAACAACACAAGCAAGATAGCTTTTATTTAAAAACCCCTTTGAGGCTTGCGTGTTGACCCTTTGGCTGTTTTTATACAGAGGCTTTGAGATCAATATATATAGGAATTGGTCCTCATATCCATTTTTGGAGCGTTTTGAACTAAACACGGTTATTTTAAACCACTAGGAGGATTGAAACTCACCAGATAGAAGCGAAGCTGGTCGGATTCGTCAGAATTCCGGTGATTGCGACAACGGCGGGAATTAGCAGATGAGGATTAGAATCAAACCGTGGAGGTGCAGATTGGGGCCGGGGTTGACTCCGTGAAACAGCAAAACCGATCAACACAAAATACAGATAAAATTCACTCAGCTAGACGTTCAAATCGAACCCGAAACTGAGTAATTCAGACCTAGGAATAGGAATCAGCAGGTAGGTTGTTGGAAAGATCGATTCGAAGAGACCTGAACTATGAGAGGATATAGAGATTGAGAGATTTGGAGTTCTGGATTTTAAATTGGATTATCCCTACTGATTCAAAACGAGGCGGGTACATATCGATGACCGGTTCAGGACAAAGTAAACACAACTGCTAAACCGGATAAAATACTAACGCAATGACGTGGGCCCAGTACTCAATCTTTCCTAAGAGTCCGGATCTGCTACACCTTCCACGTTAAGTTTTTTTTTTTGAACCGGAAAGAATTCGACTCACCGGACATGCCCGGTGAGACGAGAGGCCGAAAGAACGACAACGTACAAACCGTTAAAAAAGAACCGAAATACAACCAAAATAACAAAGACAAGACCAATCACGGACAAAACTAGAGAAACGAAGGTCGAAACTAGCGAAGGCGAATGGTGTTGGAACCGGGACAATGTGAGTCACGTTACGTATTTATAAACAAACTTTTATCGAAGAAAAAATCATGTTTTGAAAAAAATAAAATTTATTTTCTAATTTAATTGATCTTTTAGTTTTATAAATTTTTTAAAATAAAAGTTTATAAAAATGTAAATACAAGTATATAAAATGTAAATATATTTTTTTTAAAGTAAAATTATTTCAAAAATAATTTAGTGATACCGTGGGATTGTAGCAGATCCAGACTGCTTTTTTCCTACCATTAAAGCAATAGCAACTTTTTTTTTAAAAGAAGTTACATGTATGTATGTATCTACATATTATTATAATATAAAAATATAAATTTATATACTGTTAAATATCGTTGTAATAAATAGTTTATTAATTCCTTACGTAATGCACGGGTACTTAACTAGTTACCAATAGGTTGAACCGTTGAACCAGTTCAAGAGCCCAATACACAGAAGTATTTAAAACATAAAACGTAAGTAGCCGTTATTCCGGCCTATATCAGTACCCCATCTTCCGAAAATGCCTGTCCTCGAGGATATAATAGCATCAGTCATCAAAGCTCGGAAACTTAGATGCTTGCTCGATTGGGTAGCCCTTCCATTTAAGGAGGACTTCGGTTGCTGTTGCCTCGCCTCGCCGCACACCATCTTCCATTCTAAAATTTCCTCATGAATCTTAGCTTGTCCCAAATCCTACAAGTGCTAGGGAAGTTGCGAGAGCCTTGATTAGACACTTGCATCATCTTTTAATAATAATAATAATAATAATAATAACAAGAAGAGGAAGGCATCATCTAGTAATATACCTTATTTAGACACTTGCATATTTGGGTTCAAGATTAGATTGAATATGTTGCTTTATTTTACAAGTCTGATTCATGGGTCGGTCGGAAAGTGGTTTAATCCGACATAGTCGATAGGATAAGCTTAAACGAGGTATGGGCTCTATTCGGTAATAAAGCCATTCGTTATTATCAACCCTACCTATCAATTTACGTTGTTTCATCCCTTGGGGCAATTCAATAAATCACCTTACTCCTAAAAAATCAATACCGTATAATATAATAACACTACATGGATCATGTTAAAAAAAAATGTATGATATAAGTGATGTTAGGGGTTGGGGTAGGGGTAGGGATGAAGAGGATAGGGTTGAATTGAGTGTCCTTTTTTTGCCTTTATTTGAGTAACAAGGCTATGAAATGTTGATTTGTTATGAGGTCGTAGTTGAATCAAGGAGACTTCGTGTGAAAGAGAGATCGAGAAAGACGAAGAACAAAAAAGGGGAAAACGAAAGTTTGATTTATTTATTTCATATAACAAGATGAGGTGTTATTCGAACTTGTGATTTATTAGTCACTACTCACTAGTGGCTATATTTCATCCTTATCAGTCGCTAAGCCCACTTACTCACTCAAACAACCCTTCTCCAGATGATGGTAGACTGATAGTGAATTAACTAGTCTCGGGGAACCTCTAGTCTGCAATCATTGTTCTTTTTATAGTCCGCCTTCTTTTATTGATTGAAAATAATTATAAAATATCTCATTTATTAAGAAAAATAATAAAATAATCTGACACATTTAATCAAACAAAACACATTATATAATGGACCATAATTATAGAATAGAAGATTTCAACCAACTAGCACTTACAACCACTATTTTATTGAGAATGTAACCAAGTTTACACCGAATATACCGATTAAACTAAGATTTTAATCAAATTAATCAAAATCTAAAGAAAAATGTTCATGGGAAAAGAGACAACTATCCTGAAGTTTCGGATAAGTGTCATGATGTTGTGTTCGAGTGTCAAACATAAATATATTGTCTGACTTTTATACACGTAGTTTAAGGAACTAAAAACTATTATAAAATATTAATTTTTTTAATTAATTTTTTTTACATAATAATATTTATTATTAATAAGTATTACAGTATAATGTAATTTTTTTTAAATATTTTATATAGTTTTTGACTCTTTAAATACATGAACAAAAGTCAAATGTCTTATATTTACAATCGGAGGGAGGGAGTATATATTTAGTACTCCCTCCGTTCGAAAATATAAGATCTTTTACTTTTTGGCACGTAGGTTAAAGAGCTAAATACTATATAAAATATTATTTTTTTTAAATTAATTTTTTACAATATAACACTTTTTATTAATAAGTATTAAAATGTAAAAAAATAATTTTAAAAAAATCAATATTTTATATAGTATTTAGCTTCTTAAACTACGTGCCGAAAAGTAAATGATCTTACATATTTGAACGGAGGGAGTAGCATACAAAATGTCAACAAAAACACATTTATGAAAGCATATAAACTGGACTGTGAACGGTATGCAAAAAAATAAGAAAAGAAAAAGGGCAGCATGAAGTTTTAGAGGGAAAGGAAAGACCATGACATAGGATATTATTTACCCCTCGTTTGTTTTTTGGTAGAGAAAGGTAATGATTACCCTTATGAATATAATCCATATTTAAGTTAAGATTCATTGATCACTATTCTAATCATTCCCCTTCTTCTCCCATTTTTCATACAAATTTGTTACCCTTCTATTCCCTAATTTGAATGAGGGTAACTAATACCTCTAGGATGGGCTAATAATCCCCCCACCCTCTCCTCCAAGCTCACAAAAAATGATAATCATATACATTTTATATGTAAAATTTAATACCTTACCTTTCCATTACCCTCTTATATAAACAAACGAGCCCTTAGCCTGCATTAGGGGTTACTGCTGTTGATCAAACTGATGGTGTAGACTTTGGAGAACCTGAACCACCAATTTCTGTTGTAGTCAAATAGTTCTCAGAAGAGCCTGAACCATTTAACGGCTGTATGTAACTTCCAAATCCACCATTCCCGGATCCATCTTGTAATGGATATGACCTCAACTGGACACTTGAGGTCATCCCCCCGCCCATTTGGTTTCCCACGCTCTGCATTGCAGAGCTATCTGCTGCAGATGAACCAGTTTCAGTTGCCAACAAAGAAACAGAAGAGCTATCTGCTGCGGATGCAATCGAGTTTGAATTTTCATGTTGTGACATCCCTGGAGAGTATCCAGGTATCATTGTTCCAACAAGAGCAGATGTCGACTGTGAACTTGGCTTCTTAATGAAAACATGCAAACGACTCTCGAGAGTATCCAGGTTCAAATATTGCTCCTGCAAGTATTAGGACAATTTAGACCATCCACAATGGTTTTGTGTAAAATGTACACATTTGCACAAGATGTGTAAAAATACACATCACTTTTTAGTAATTTACTCCATTGGTGAAATGTGCATTTTTTACACACCATTGAAATACAATTTATTTTAAACAAAAAGAAAAATAAAATCCTAAAAAAATAAACCAATGAAATTGTCTTGCTTTTTGTAAAAGTTTTTCCACATGGGGGAGATGGTATCTCATGCTCAAATGTGTACATTTGCACACACCCAAAACCACCAATGGAGCTAGAAAATGTCTAAAAAATACACATTTACACATTTGCACACAACCATTGTGGATGGTCTTAGAAAACAGAACACCATTAAGTTGCAAAATCCACAAACAAAGCACACACAAAATCTGCTACATAACCAAAATAACACAGCACAATTTTCCATCATATACAGAAATACTAGTTGAAAAACCTGTGAAGCTGCTGTCCTGAATAATGCCTCCTCCAGGCGCTTTACGAGATCAATAATACTCCTTTGAGATAATATCTCATTTGTCTGTGTCTGTCTTTGGACCAAGAAATCGAAGCTGAAATAACATTGAAAATCAGTTCAGTATTAACTATTAACTATACAGCCAATGTCTGACAGCAGGGAATAAAATGATTTCATTATCGATCAACTACATCAATTACACTACACATGCCATGAATTCAGTCCCCATTAACTGGAAGCCCTGAGCAAAAGGGAGAAACTAAAGACACATAGAAACTTGACACCAAATAGTGTTCAGGAAATGCTTATTCTTATTCCAGCATATTAGGGATTTAGAGCAGAAAAGAAAATTTAATTATCAGCCAAAGTAGCATCAATAGTGAAAATACAAACATTAATGGTTAATCTTAGAACAATATAAAAAGGGTGAACAACTGACTTTCAAACTCCATTGATTGCTAAAGAAATGGGTGAACAAGAGAACCGGAAAATCTTAATACCAGAAACTTAGGATAGTGTTTATAAACTTCTCTATATCGAAATCTTACATTTTCTCTTGGATAAACCTTCTTGCTTTTAAAAGTTCAGGATCCATGACTGCTGGATATGCTGAACCCGGTATTTCACTCCAGTGCATGATGGGGATTTTCAGTCTGCTGAGACGCCCCAAGCGGAATTTCACCAGCTTGAATTAGTAGCTGGCTGGATATCTGCCCGCTGGTAAATGTGCCTGCACATTCATCTTAAATTTCAGCTTAAGGTTTTCAGATGTATAGCAATGGAGTGGCCTAATATAGATTAAGCAATAATTGTATGCCTCTAAATTGATGCTGCATAACAAGGCTAACACGGTATTATAATTCCCATGTATAAAAAGTAAGACGAGGTATACAGAAGATTACAAGTAAAAGTGTTCCTTAACATTTACATTACATCAATCGATCATCTCAGCTGAAAAGCTTTAGATGATAGGCTATGCTTATTACTTCCTTCACACCAGATAGAGGATTATTATGATCTAGTCCTTTGCAGATTTCCAAACTTCATAATGCCACACAAATCAAAGTATCAAACAACTAGACAAGAAAACCTATTGCAAGCCATATTGCTACTATCCTTAATATCTTGCTCTTCCTGAGTTTAGAGACTGTGTATCGTTTTTACCAACAAAAACACTTGAGAGGTTTTGTTACCAAATGCCAATTAGCTATTACAAGTACAGACTTGGTTAGTAGGATAGCTTCTGTTGCCCTACAAAAGAATTCATGTATTTGGGGAAAAAGCAATAAGTATATTGAGGGAACAATTCCAAAGATTAATGGAGCAATATTGTGCAAGAACAACACGAGCTCTTTGAGGCTGTTTTCATACAGTGCCTTTTTGAGATGAATATCAATATGGTCCTCATATCAATTTTTGGAGCGTTTTAACTAAACACGGCTATTTTAAACCACTAGGACGCTTGACACTCACCAGATAGAAGCGAAGCTGGTAGGATTCGTCGGAGTTTCGGTGATTGCGACAACGGCGCGAATTAGCACTTAGCAGATGAGGATTACAATCAAACTGTGGAGTGCAGATTGGGATTGACTCTGTGAAACAGCAAAACCGATCAACACAAAATACAGATAAAATTCTCTAAGCTAGAAGTTCAAATTGAACCCGAAACTGAGTAATTCAGACCTAGGAATCAGCCGGTAGCTTGGAAAGTGAGACAGCTAATCGCTGTCAGATAAAGGAAATCAAACCATAACAAGTAAACAGGGATAAATCTCAGTCTAGGAAGTCCGACGATGAGCGTACCAGGCCTAGAAACCAGTTTAGAGAGAGAAGCCGATTCGAAGACGGAGGAACGGGATAACCTGTTGAGAGATTTGGAGATGAGGAAATTTCTGTGGAATTGCTGAATGAAGAAGACGATGCCGCCATAGGTGGTTACATTGGGAAAGTTGCAAACAGAAATTAGGAAAACGACAAATTGAAAGAAGGAGTCTGCAATACACGGCCCAAACATATGGCCCAAAACTGAAAATAGGTCGTAGCCCAATTACAGAAATTTAATGACTACTACTTTATTAATAGTGCTTAAAAATATATATAATTTTTATTATTTTAAAAAAACGTGTATTAATAATAAATGATATGTTTTGGCGAGTATAGGATGAGAGATCAAATTACTATAGTATTATACTATAGCTCGGATTTAAGTTTTTTGAGCTAGAAAATTGAAGCTTTTCTTTTTTTTTTTTCTTTTTTTTTTTAAATCTGACTAAATATTGTACCTGCATTCATATATCTATCAACTAATCTAGTTACTCCAAGGCGAGTTTTAACTTAAAACTTCGAATTGATGCGCAAAATCGGTTGATTGTTTTGATAGATTTGGTACGAAAATAATGAGTTGAAAATGTTAGATTTTGATATTTAAAAAATAGTTTCGGGTTCGTGCGTTCTATGGATTCTATATATTTCGGTCATTATTAAATGTACAATACATAGATATGAATATTAGAAATTGTTGCATTCGGATCAAAAAAAGAAATTGTTGCATTAAACAAAAAAATTGAATCAAATAAGAGATATCTAGCGATGTAAAGTTAAATTTGGCTCCTCTCAAGTAATGTATAGTAAAGTTGAATAAATCTTAACCTTTAAAAGATAATTAGATGGTAGCGATTTACCCCTTCTATAGAACCCACATTAACCTCATTAGTTATTATTATTTTCTTAAAATTAAAATTTGTGAAAGAAAACTAAATTCTACAAGCTTAGATCAAATATAGTAAGGCATCATCTATTAATATACCTTGATTAGACACTTGCATTTTGGATCAAGATTAGATTGAATATGTTGCTTTATTTTACAAGTCTAATTCATGGGTCGGTCGGAAAGTGGTTTAATCCGACATAGTCGATAGGATAAGCTTAAACGAGGTATGGGCTCTATTCGGTAATAAAGCCATTTGTTATTGTCAACCCTACCTATCAATGTTGTTTCATCCCTTGGGGCAATTTAATAAATCACGTTACTCCTAAAAAATCAATACCATATAATATAACACTACGTGGATCATGTTAAAAAAAAAAATAGGTATGATATAAGTGATGTTAGGGGTTGGGGTAGGGATGAAGAAATTGAAGAGCATATGTTGAATTGAGTATCCTTTTTTTTTCCTTTATTGGAGTTACAAGGCTATGAAACGTTGATTTGTTATGGGGTCGTAGCTGAATCAAGGTGATGTCGTGTGAAAGAGAGATCGAGAAAGATGAAGAACAAAAAAAACAAAAGTTTAATTTTATTTATTTATTTCATATAACAAGAGGATGTGAGATTCGAACTTGTACTTTATTGGTCATTAATCACTATATATCATCCTTATAAAGTTATAAATTTGCTAAGCATATTTACTCACTTAACAACCCCCGATCATCTATTCATCTAGCTTGCAATCATGGTCTCTTATGCGGTCCATATCACTTGATTCTATATATTTCGAGCTCTATCGGTTATATTATTTGCAACGATAAAGGTCTACCAGAAGCAATGAGTTGTAGTTTAATTAGGAAACAAACACCTCTAATGGCGAAGGCCTTCGCATTAAGATCTGGTGTCTTGAAAGCATTAGAAATAAAAACTAGTAAGCTTATTATTGAAGGAGATTCTATTATTATCATTAACTATATCAAGACTGGAACCAAATGTCCATGAAAAATCGAACTAATATTGTTTGACATTAGTTCTCTTCTTACAGAGTTTAACGAAGTATCGTTCTCTCACATTCTTCGTAATGGTAACTGCTTGGCAGATAAGGTTGCACACCTTGCTCATGTTGCCGTTAACCCTTCCCTACACACCGATCCAGGTCTTGCTGACCTCATCCGCAAGGATGCTATCGGATAGTGATTATTCGCATCCGAATTTTTACCCAATCAAAATAAAATATCCGATATCACAATGAAAATGTAAAAAATGTAGCTTAATTTCGATAGATATTTGAATTGGATGAGTTCAATTGAATAAAAGTGGATGAATTAACACTTTGTAGAATTTGAGGGTTTGGGGACAATTTGAGGGCAGTTGAGCGTAAGAAGGAGAGGAGAGAATGCCTGGGTGGGGTTGGGTAGGGTGAGGACCATGAGGTCGTAAATAATTATAATTACAAGGATATTTAGATCATACTCTAAAAAAATATTTTTACCTTATTCTAAAATGTACTCCTACAATAATTTATTAACAAACTGCGAATGACACGTATAATAAGACCAGCTCAAATAAGAAGAGAAAAATCCAAAAAAAAAACAAATGTAACACATTTGCAAATAAAAGAAAAAAAAAACTAGAAGAAAAATAGAGGGTTGAACCTTCCATTTGAGAATTAAACTAAGGGGAAATTAAATCATGGATGTGAAACCCCATACCCGGAAAGAGTACACGCTTAATGACGCGCCCCCAAAAAACCCAGCTTTCACCTATGCAAAACCTAAAAGTAGAACTCAAGCCACAAAAATCTCAAATCTCATAATCAAACTTACTGTAAATCTCAGTTTCATCCAAATCCAAATCAAAAATGGGTTTTGTCCCATCAATCTCAAGAGCTTTTGGTACTGGATCTGGCAAAAATCGTCGATCCAAAAGCGATTTTGGGGGCTCTTTCTCTCTCTAGGGTTCTTGCCTCCTTGCTCAATCTTCTCCATCTCATGGAGATCTGTCAGTGCAATAATGTTTTTCTTCTGGGAGAGAGCCATGGCTCTCTCTAGTGTTGGTCTTAATGGCCGATTTGACCCTTCCTGGCGCAGGCAGTTGAAGGCTTGCAAATCTGAACTCCCTCGCACAAGTTGCTGGAGTTTGGATCTGGAACTGAAACCTACACTAAGGGGTTTGGACAGGTATGATTGCTTTCCTACTTTTTTCATATCTAAACTCCAGTTGCTTACTGAACTCCGATTACCTCTCTCTCTCTGGACAAATAAAGCATGTTATATAAACCTTCATTGTTATCAATTAATTGCACAACTACCAAATTCCTCTTCTGTCTCTACTAATACTCCTTCAGATACTTCCTCTTCTTTTCTTTGGTTGCTCTGCATAACCATCTGCTCGACTATGGCGAGCGATACACCTCTTAAAGGGAAGGGGAGTCTCTCCGGAGCTCCACCGACACCCAACAAAAACTCACCTAATGGGAAGCCTTCGGGTGACACCCCTAATCAAAAGCTACCAAAAAAACACCCAAAACCCGACAAAGGGAAAGCCAAAATCGATCTCTCCTCTTTTTTCAACCAGCTACAGCAATTTCAACCAAAATACAGGTTTCACACAGATGCCATCCTTTTTGGAAGGCCATTTGGAAACCCAATCGAATTCAAGAAACTGGAATCTAAGCTTTCCTTTGATTGGAAAGGTATTTCAGGTGATCTTCAACTGATTGAGTTGCCAAACCATTGGTTTGAGGCTCGTTTTTCAGACCCTTAGGATCTTCTGAGTGTTTGGGAGGCTCGGCCTTTCCATGTGTTTGGTCAACTGATTATCTTAAGACCAAAACATGAATCCTTTGACCCTCTCACAGAGAATACTACTAGTCTTGATATGTGGGTCAGAATCACATCAATTCCTGAAGCTTATAAAAAACCTGCAGCCATTCAAACCATTATCAAGCATAATGAGTTTGACAAGTTTATTAAGGTTGACACAACTGTGGACTCCAATGCTAGATATGGGAGAGTTTGTGTCAATCTTGATATTGCTCAAAAACTCCCCAACACCATCCTCATTCCAGTTAATGCCAATCAGGTCTCTGCACACATACTATGGTTTGAAGAGTTTCCCTCTGACTGTGGCAATTGTGGAGGGCAAGACCATCTGTTCTCCCATTGTCCCTTCTTTCTTCCCAAGCCAAAAAAAATACAAGTCACCTTCAAAAAACCTGTCAAAAACCTACTAGTTAATCCCTCAGCTGTTGATGATGGATGGTTAAAGGTTGATAAAAAAGGGAAGCCACTCAAGCTTCCTAACCCTATCCATGCTTTCAGTCACAAGCCTTATTTGTCTGGAAAGGGTGGGGTCTCTATCTCCTTTGAGGCTCTCTCTAACTCCTCCACCTCCTCCAGGGATTCCAAGTCCTCCCATGGAAACAATGACAACACCACATCTCCTAACACTATACCTGAGGTTGTTGTACTCCCAGCCAATGATGATGTTGCCACCCTTACTGCTGGAAATATCCTTGTGCAGCAACCACAAACCCAAGATGTGAAAACCACCCCTCCCACCTTTCTGGTAGCTCCCAATGGTAGCCCAGGTAATGCTGCTGGCTTCATTAGTGGCTCAGATGGTGGTGTGATTATGCCTTCTGCCAGTGCTCTCTCTCCTCAAACCAATACCATCAACACCCTCCCCCCTAATGATGATCAAAAGGAGCTTGACTTTCCCTTGCCTGATCCATTACCTTTCTCTGAAATTGGGGCTGAGGTGGAATCTGATGTTCTACCTTGTCTGCACTATGAACTTGAGGAAGAGGACTACATTGATGGGATCTTTGTGGAAGAAGATTATCTCCTGGATGAGCCCATGATGGAGTGTGGTGCTATGGGCTCCCATGATGACAAATTGTCTGATCCTTCCTTCCACTCTATCCCATCCACATCCAATGTGATCAAGATGATCTCTTCCATGGAGATGCCACCTGTTGACTCCTCCCCCTCAAGCTCTCATAAGAGAAAGATCAATGGAGGTGAAGAGGATACAACCTGCTCAAACCTGAAGAGGGGCAAGAATAACAACTAAATCCAATGATTTCCGAGTTTTTGCCAAGCAATGGGGCTTCTATGATCACCCAACCATATTACAATAACTTTTCATCACCCACCACAACTTTTGTGAACCTTTTGCACCTCATTTTTTGGCAAAAACTTGTAGCTACTTATATCATTATATCACTTTGTATTTGCTGTTTTAAATATCTGATGTATGAACTGTTAGCATGTAATTGGGGTTGCAAACACCCCTGCTGTAAGAACATGTTGTATGCCTGGAGCCTTCATTGGCTTGTCTGTGGCTTTGTCTGCTATACCTTGTATGCCACTGTACCAAGTAATTATCAGTTTGCTAAATGTTTAAGGACCAAGTTATGTAATGACCACATTTCTCAATTACTACTATTCCTTGCTATGATCCATCTTTTGACTGATAAAGAATTAAGTAACCATCAGAAAATTAAGAACCTGAGGTCAGCATGGAATAAATTAGTTTCTCTTTCATGTTGTTTTCATAACTTCTACTGGTGCATTCATATTGTTATCAATCTATCCATTTACCAGATACATCAAACCAAAACTAATTTTGCTCAAGTGGTACTTCCACTTGAGCTAAGTTTTGTTCATATCTTATTACAGGAAACCAAGCATAAGAGACTTATATGTGGACACTAGCACATTCTAAAGAACTATCAACAACACCTGCAAGAATAGCTTTATGGGACACTCATTGCTCTGTAAGTAGCCATTATGTCAATCTAAGTTACAACCAAAGTCACTTACAAAAATCAAGACAACATGAAAAGTTGCTATTAATCTTGTTTCACATAGGAATCTGCTATCAATTCATCCACGATATTCATTTTCACTTCCTCTATAATACAAATTTCAAGAATCCATTGGTCTATACCATCGACGGCTCCTTCCCATGGATGCAATGCATAATCACAGAGGCACATGATACATGCCTCTCAAACAAAACAACCACCATCTCCATGATCAGTAGGTATGACAGCTGGTGCCCAAGCTTTCAATGTTTAATAACCATACACTATGTGTATCTTAATAGATTTATAACTAATAACACTAAACAGGCTACCCATATCAATAACCAAAATTTGCTTCTTATCTTGCAGAAAATCCCAGCAGCACACTTCATAACAGATAAACAAAGAACTTGGTATTACAAGGGAAGAGTGTGCTCTTCAATTGTATTGGCATTATTGTTTAATCTCCCCAATAATTGTAATCGAACTGTAAAAGAACTCTTATTTCATAACAAAATACATTATTTACATTGCCTTCTTCACTCATATATCCGATCACTATAGGTTTACATCCTACCAGAAGCTCCTATTCTTTTGCTCTTCTTAATGAGCTCCTTCTTAGAGCTCATTCCTGTTGACTATTGGAAGATTACACAATCCCTTCAACCCCGAATGGCCCATTATAAAGCCAACAAAATAACCATTGCCATAGAAATTAGCCCAATCCAGCAACAATGCAGCCCAATAACTTATCAATTTGCAATTAATAAGCACTTGCAGCTTGTGTTATACAAATTAGGTACAAATAAACCGCTGATCACTTTCTTTTTGCATCGTCGTGTTCTAATGCACAAACAACTTCAACATTTTTCAACCAAAACTCCACTCATACATAACCACCAAGATATGAAAAAACCACACATAACTACGGATCTCGACAGTAAAACATCATACACAAAACGAAATCTAGTACCTTTGTATAAGGCTTACCCAGCAATAACCTCTCTTCAACATAGACTTGTAACATGAAAATAAGCTTCTGGAATGTTAAAGGACTAGCTAGGAAAAACATCTGGACGCAAATAGACTCAACGTGCAAAAACAAACATATTCAAATATTAGCCTTAGCAGAAACAAAGATAAAAAGTCCGCCAAAAGAATCCTTTTAGTGCCATGCTGGGTTTGATAACTTATGTTTCTGCCCTGCGGTTGGTCTCACCGGGGGTCTGTGTCTGCTTTGGAAATCCTCACACCTAAACAACGACTCCTTTGAGATTATAAGATCTGACGACGGGTACATTTTGACAAATTATAGAATTAACAGCCTGCAAATGACTATAACAATTATTTTCGTATACGCACCGCCACACCAAAATCAAAAATCCCAATTCTGGAATGATCTCTCCACTATAATACAAGGTAACTCACATCCCTGTATTTTAGTGGGAGATCTTAATGAAATTCTTTGCAACACCAATAAAATTGGTGGGAAGATTCCTTCTTCTACTAGATTTCAAAGACTAACAAACTTTATCCTACAGCATGATCTTAATGATATTCCAACAACTGGAAATCAATATACCTGGAGGAAAAATTCAAATACGGAACATAATACATATGAAAAATTAGACAGATTCTTGGTGCATAAAAACATTTATGCCGCTCTACCAAACCTTATAACAAAAAACCATGCTTTTACAACATCAGACCATGCACAAATCTCTTTAGACCTACTCCCAAATGAAGTGCCTATTATGCAGCCTTTCAAATTTGAACTTGCATGGACAAAACATAAAGACTACGAAAACCTAGTCAGACAAGCCTGGCGTCTCAACCCACAAGGATCCCACCTCTTCAAACTGGTAAAACGCTTACAAGAATTAAAAAGGAAAAGCAAGCTCTGGAGCAAAACAACGTTTGGAAATGTGTTTACACAAATCGCCAAAACAGAAACGGAGCTTCAAAATCTTCAGACCCAATTATTTACAAATTATGATATCAACATTGACGCAAAGCATAGACGTATGCTCAATAAATACAACAAACTGATAAGCTTCCAAAAATCATAATGGGGACATCGTGCTAAAAAGATACATATGAAAAAAATTGACACCAACACTAAATATTTTCACCGTGTGGCAACTGGAAGAAGAAATAGAAACATTATAAAAACATTCACCACAAAGAATGGAGAGGTCTTAACCAATGACTCAGAAATACGGAATGAAATAAAAACAGACTTTCTACACCGGTATTCATCTCTACCTGTGAACCAGGAACATTGTAGTATACTAAACCACGTCACATCAGAAGTCACCAATGCAGATAATGAATGGTTAATCAGACAAATCTCAAACTCTGAGATAAAAACTGTTGTCTTCTCCTTAGCAGGTGACAAATCGCCAGGACCAGACGGGTTCCCCGCTGGGTTCTTCCACACATATTGGCACATGGTTGGTCCTTCAGTCATAAAGGCTACCAAAGCTTTCTTTTCAAGTGGAAGAATTTTAAAACAAATAAATCACACATTCATAGCACTAATACCTAAATGTGAAAACCCCCAAACATCATCCAACTTTAGACCCATTAGTCTTTGCACTACTGTCTACAAAATTATCTCCAAAATCCTAGCAACAAGACTAAAACATATACTCCCAAAATTAATCCATCCACTACAGAGCGCCTTTATAGATAAAAGATCTATTCAAGACAACATTCTAATAGCAAATGAAATATTCCACTCTTTTCAACATAAAAAGGGAAAAACTGCTTGGATGGCAGTTAAACTTGATATGGAAAAAGATTTTGATATCGTTAGATGGGAATTCCTACTTCAAATACTGGACAAATTTGGATTTAGCAATAGATTCTGCTCCTGGATAAAAGAGTGTATATCAACGGTCACCTACTCGGTTCTGGTTAACAACGAACCTACAAACATATTCTCCCCATCAAAAGGTTTGAGACAAGGAGACCCTCTATCACCATACCTATTTCTTCTAGTATCTGAAGTCCTGGCTAGAGGACTGCAACATGAGGCACGAAAACCAAAGACCCATATAGGCATTTCCATCAAAAGAGGATGTGACAGAATACCTTTCCTCGCTTTTGCGGATGACATTATTATATTTGCAACAGCAACACCAAAACCTTGTGATCAAATTAACAATCTATCACATGAATTCTGTATGCACTCTGGACAACGAATTAACTTCCACAAATCAGCTTTCCAGATAACAGATAATGCAGACAACACAGTTAAATCTAATATTGCAAATAATCTTAAAATAGAATACACTGACAATCTAGGAAAATATCTCGGATGTCCTGTCATTAGTAGTAAAGTTACAAACTACACTTTTGAAGATATCATAACGCTGGAAAAGCTCAACTTACAAAATGGACTGCCAACAACCTATCGCAAGCAGGTCGATGCACGCTAATTAAGGCTAACTTAGCGGCTAAACCACTACATCTTATGCAATGCTTTCTTCTACCCACACATATACATAAAGAATTGGACAAAATCAACAGGAACTTCCTTTGGAATAAAGGCCCCAAGCACAAACCTCTTATAAATTGGTATGAGGTATGTAAGTCACATTCAAAGGGTGGACTGGGTATTCGCCTGTCGGAAGATATGAACAAGTCACTACAATTAAAGCTACTATGGAAACTACTAGCTGAACCAGGAAACCCGTGGGTAAGATTGGTATCAAAAAAATATCTACGAAATAAGAATATCCTCGACTACGAGAAAAAAGGAATCGTCTCCTGGAAATGGTCAAAACTGACATCCCTATTACCGCTATTTAAAAGGGGACTACGTTGGGGGGTTGCCGATGGAAAATCCATAAATTTTTGGCATGATACATGGGCTGAAAGTGAACCTCTCTTTTCCAAAGCCAGAAACACCAACTCCATGGACCATCACCTTTTGGTGAATAACTTCATCACCACAGAGAAAAACTGGGATGAAAACAGATTACGAAATACTGTAGGAAGTAACATGGACAGTGACACTCTAAAGACAATTACCCAAATCCCAATTCCTAAAAATATACATCAAGACAGGCTTTACTGGGCACCTAGCAAGAACGGATGGTTCTCCACTGCTTCTGCCATCGAGCTAATCCATACTATAAAAAACCACACCTCATCTGATCTTTCATGGATTTGGAAATTAGATGTACCTTCAAAAATAAAGAACTTCCTGTGGCGAATAACAAAGAATGGACTCCCTACTTCTGTTAAACTAGCGACTAGAGGTGTTGGAATACCTACTAATTGTCCTCTCTGCGACATGAACTACGAAGACATTGACCACTTCTTATTTACATGTCCCCACACAAATCATACATTACAATTGCTCTCGTCAAAAATCAACAACACGCTCAAACACATATATGATAACTCCATCACCACGCAGGAAACAATAAATACCTTATATGCCTCCTTGGGGAAAACTGATTTCTCTAAACTGGCAACGGCTTGGTGGTGCTCTTGGTTCTTTAGGAATAAAGCCCTCTTTGAGTGTCATAAAGCCCAAGTTCAAACAATAGCAACCCATATAAAGAACCAATTGACAAGCTGGGAAAAAGCAAAAAATGATGACTTAAGTTTGGAATATAATCAAAGAACACCACATAATAGACCATGCCGATTACATAAATGGAAAAAACCACAACCAAATTGGTATAAGCTAAACTTTGATGGGGCTCTATCCACCAACAACCATGGATCCTACGGGTTCATAATCCGAGATAACCTAGGAGGAGTCCTGTACTCGGAATCGGGAACCTCTCCAATTTCAACTATAGTAGGCTCAGAATGCTACGGATTATGGAAGGGCATTCAAAAAGTACAGGAACTACGACTGGAGAAAATTTGTATTGAAGGAGATAATCTTAGCATTATTAACAGTCTTCGAACGGGTGTCTGCAGTCATGATAAAATTGAGTTGCTCTTATCTGATGCTCTATTTATTATGACTCGTTTGTCTAATATTGAGATTCATCATACTCTCAGGGACGGTAACCGTGCCGCCGACTGCCGTTCTCATCTGGGAATCATGTTCTCCGGCATGTCCTTTCCCCCTGATGCAGTTCTCAGTGAAATCATCCGAAATGATGCTCTTAGCTAGTACGCTCTGAGTCCGGCTAAATCTTTTCTTGTTAAAAAAAAAAGAGAGAAAAATCCGAAATGAGAGGGGTATAATAGGAAAACAAAATCTGGAAATAAAATCAAATAATTTATTTAAAAAAACAGTACAGTAGTAAAGTAATGCGGGATAAAATCAATTTGTGCGAAGGAGGGAATGGATAAAGATACGGTGGTGGGGGGAGTTGATAGCTTGGCGTCACCATCACCATCACTTTGCTCCATATCCGCACCTCCTGCGGGCCCCACTCCCCCACTCTCCCCTCCCCCCTTCCAAGTTCCAACCTGGCTGCTTCTCCCACGTGGCCCCTCATCTCTCCCTTACCTTGGAATCTCTGCATTTTTTTTTATTTTTCATTTTTTGTGGTTCAATCCGAAATTTATTTGTTTATTATTATTTTTTTGGTGTTGAAAATTTATTTGTTTATGGTTCAAACTTAATTCATATTATAGACCTATATTCTATGTTTGTGGGTGGTTTGTATCCACGAACGATTCTACATTTCTAATCTTACTTACTTATTGAACAGTATGAAATGAGAGTTGTATCGAATTGATGTATGTTTTTCTCAGGTCCTTTTTTCGACAAGATTGTTAGATATACATTTCAATTAAAACATACTCTCTCCGTTAATTAAAACTTGTCGTTTACTATTTATGCACGTTTTTTTAGAATGATAAAAAAATATATGAAATATTAACATTTTTTAAATTCGTTTTTATAAATTCATAATTAATAGTAACAAGTATGAAATTATTTAAAAATATGTTAAAAAAGTTAATATTTTATATAGTTTTTAACACCTCAAAAAACGTGTGTGAATAGTAAAACGTCGAGTTTTAATTAACGGATGGAGTATAATAAATATATGTTGAAACTAGACAGATGTTTATTCTTATATCATTAGTTTAACTATATTATTTGGTCGGTCAAATAGTGTTTTAATTTTTCTATAAAATACTGTCAGGAATTGGACTACTCTAACCAAAAAAACTAAGACACATAGATAAAAATATGGTGTATATACCTCAATTGAGATACATAGATGAGGTGAATGCCTCATAAAAAGGTATGTATAAATAGTCATACTTCTCAATTTTCAAAGTATTCATTACTTCTCAATTGATAAATACCATGTTTTCCATATCCATATGTTAATAAAATGCTTAATTATGTGTAAATATGTGATAAAAATGTTAAATTATCACTTTATTTATCAAATGAATCTTAGTTAAATTTCTTTAGCATTTTTTACACACAAAACATTTTTGGGCGATTTTTAATAGAAAACCAAAATTGTGGGTGGATTTTTATAGTTTTCTGATTTGAGGGTGTTGTTTTGTAATTTACTAAAGAAAAAAAGGGGGAGATAAATTTGTGTGGTGGAGAATTTGGAGGTTGAAATTAAAGTATTCGAGGGAGAGAGATAGAGAGAGAGAGAAAGCAACCCCATCAAGCATGAAGTAGCAACAGGTCGAAACGAAACCCCTCACCAACTCTCAAGGCTAAAAATCTCCGTTCTTCATTCGTTTCCGCTCTCGATTTCACCACAATTTGTCACGAATCGCGCCGAAGAGTTTGTGCTGAAAGATAGAGGAGTTTCAATGGCGAGGAAGGAGAGTAGGAGTTGCGAGCTCTGCACCTCGGAGGCTAAGACGTTCTGCGAGTCGGATCAGGCGAGGCTGTGCTGGGACTGCGACGAGAAGGTACACGCCGCCAACTTCCTGGTGGCGAAGCATACAAGGACGGCGCTCTGCGGCATCTGTCACTCTCCCACGCCGTGGAAGGCCTCTGGCCTCGAGGTCGGCCGCGCAATCAGTGTTTGCGGCGCCTGCGTCGGCCGATCTACTCGCTTTGGAGGCAGATCTGCAGGAGACGGAGGAGTTTCCGCGGCGGAGGTGGAGGAAGGCGATGCGCGGAGCAGGAATTTCCGGATCGGTCAGCGGGAGGAAATCGATGACGACGAGGAGTATTCCGACGACGATGATAGCAGTGACGGCGACAACGACGATTTAGATGGATGTGATGAAGATAATGACGACGACGAGAATCAGGTGGTCCCGACGGAGACCTCCTGCAGCGAAGAGGAAGAGCAGCTCTCCGCTGTTGGCGAATCGGCTTCGACGAGTCGATTCCTCCACTCACCGTTCTCGCACCACTCCAATGTAAGATTTCGCATATCTAAATCGGAATTGTTTATTGCAACAGAGAAAAATACTCAATTAGTCATTCGATGAATGTCAGGTTGAAATTGGAGCAAGCAGTTCAGGTTTATCAGCCAACGGGGCGAGGTCACGGCCGGTGGCGCAGGAGGAAGGCGAAGAAGAGATTCTTCATGACGAATTCATGAAACGGCCATTGAAGCAGAGGAAAGTAGTAACGTATCCACACCACAATAACGGTGACAGTGATGGAAGCTTTGACCTCTGATTGCTGGATAATCAAATCAAAGCAGTTGATGAATTGTAAAGTAACCAAGTAAGTTCTAACAACTTGTCCTATAAATCTGTAATTTTATTGAGCGGTGCTGATAAATTTGAATCGGTTATTATGTTTATTACTCTATCTGCAAATTGCCAAATTGTATAATGTCTTGATACAACTTGGTTGAATTATATGGTGAAACAAGCTAGCAGCAGCCAATATAGTTTTGTTTTTTTTTAAAAAAAAAAATTCTTGTTAAACCAGAACCAAGTAAAATCTGACTTGATTCATATTATGTAGACTAGTTGTAGACTTGTCCTATGGGATAAAGATATGCCTTTCATTTTCTGGTTGAAGATGATCAAAGTTGTGGACATTGCACTTGCACCGTTGTTTGGTAGGAAGTAAATGAAAAAGGAATCAAGGAGACAGACAAGTCTCCAAATAGTATGAGATGACACCATTTTATTTTTGGGAAAATTGCACTGCATACCTCCAAACTTTTAAAGTTGTAGGAAATACAGTTCACAAACTTTTAGCTTTGATGCCCCTCTTGTCACAAGGCCGGGCAATGTCACAATTGTTATCATAGTCGCATCAGATATGTCGTTGAAAATTTGTCATCAGATGCTCTTATGACATTAAGTGCAGCAGATTAAAATTTGGTAATATTGCCTATAAAGATTGGTGATAATTTGACTTACCCTTTCATTTTATTTTTGCTTCGTTTGCTAGTATTATTTTAGTTTTTCGAAAATTTAAAGATTGTTAATGGGAATAAGATGCGTATAATGGTGGTAAAAGATTTAACTATTGATAAGATCAACAACGTTAATGTCGACGATAGGTGAGTTTTAATGTGGAAAACAAAAGTGGTTCACTCATCCAATAATTGATGTCACAACTTTCGTACCAAAGCCATAAGTTGCGACAAACTATACCGGATTTTCCTGGACTGATGTGCGGTTTGTGGTCCAAATGCAATGGGTTTTGCTGTACGTTTCTCTATTGGGTTTCTGATTTTGGAGATTTTCAAGAACTCTTTGCAAGTGGACGATATACAATCACATGATTTAGTTTACCGCAAGCAAGGGCGAATCGACCCTCCTCAAACAATATAACTAACTTCCTACTCATCCTGAGTTGGTTTTACATCAATCTAAAATGTGCCCTGCACTGCACTGATTGCTTTATAAGGACGGACAAGGTGGTTGCTAAATTCGCATGAAATTGCGCCTTTTATCCGTCAATATGCACCGAAATTATCAGTCAACTCTTTGGAGATTAGGAGTTGTCGAAAATAATCGATGACTTGTGAAAGCTTGAGTTTTAACGTCGAAAGTTCGGGCTATTCTATGCAACTACCCCAGGTTAAAGTGGGTTGTCGCAAATTTTCTGTTGGTAAATTTTCGAAAACCACCAGTTGGAATAGATTTAAGCTTTAAACAATAATGTTTGACGATTACAAGTAAAGGATGATCTTGATTCAATGCAAATACAGCTGCAGAAATGTTCACGCTGAGGCGGGGATCTAGAAGATCTCAAAAAAAACAGCAAATAGTGGCAAGTCCAAAGCAAACTCAAGATGGGTCACATTGAAAGACGAAACCTTAATAACCAAACACAACCAGACCAATCTTAATCGCAAAAGAGCTCCAAATAATGTAGACATAGTTCATAAAAAAGACCCAAAAGAGTAGTCTGAAAGCCATTAACTACACTACAGCGAGCTCATACTACTACAACTGGAGTGCCATTGACCAACTTGTAATTACAACAGTACACTCCAGTATGGGGCAACGGTGATGAAAAGACAATCTAAACAAGATGGAAATGAATAGCAAGTGTTTTTAGGAAAGGATCGTAAATGTAAAGTGCTAGAGAATCGCATTGGTGAAAGGATACATGCCTGCCATTTGCGAGCGAGATTGATTGCTTTTCAGCACCAGACATTGATCAATTTCCTGCATAACAAATTTGAAGAAATCAGCGTAACTATCAGACTCAGGTTATGTAACAAACTAAACTGACAAACTGAACATGAGGTGCAGCCCAAGATATTGCATCATACACGAATGTCTTGATTAAAGAACTGATGTTGCTAGTCCCCAACAACTGTTCAAGTGGGGTAATGCAAGGAACATATAATGAGGAACAATTGGAGTTTACATCAGGCAGCTTATGTAACAGGAAGTAACTACAAATTTGAAAGACTAACTGGTCGAGTAGCTTATGTAAGGGATATTTAATGAGTAAAGTAAAAAAGGCATATACAGCTAAGAATGAACTTTAAATCGGGTAACTTAAGCAACAGGAAGAATCTACAAATTAAAAAACTTATCACTGCGAAATGATATTTGATGATACTTTGGCAGAGTACATACCCTATAAAACTTTCAGGCGTGTTATTGGTACTAGATTATGCTTCTGCAGTTTAGATGATAATGAAACACTCTTTAAGCACTACTTGTCAATTTCTCACATTTAAGAGAAAATAATTTCTCCTTGAGAGAACATTAAAAAATTTCATCCATAATAATACACTTAAGGTATCAACGAAACGTCCACATTCTTCAAGCAACCTTTCTATTGACACATGTATCATCCGTTGTCACCTAACTAAATGGTCATTAAGCCTTCTCCCTTAAATAACAATGCAACAGAAATCGTAAAAGACAATAGTTTACTCATTTCCAATCTTGATGAAAAAACAAATGAACAACAAATATGACAAATCGACCCTCACCAAGCCGGGAGATAAAATGTAATAATGATGACAGTTTGATCATAGAATCTACTTGAAGGTAAACCTGGCTAACAAGTGAGATGACTAGGGTTTCTCTTGCTTATCATATTGCCATATTACATGTGAAAGATAAACATTGATATAAGAATGTATGTCCATCACCTGGGATCACTTAAGCAACTCTACAATGGAAGTATAACAACTTTTAAGACTGTAAAGCAAACTACACAAGTTAAAATACCAACTCTGCAGCTAGCATTAATATGCTTACATTAAACTAAAAGATGATAATTTTCCTCAAAACATAAGTTAACATCAGAGAAGTGCATTCTATTTTAATCGATAGATTCAAGATGTGGTAATTTTCCATTTCTTTATTATAAAAATCAATTAGGTGTCCACTATGAAAGAAACCTCCAAAAGAGGCCTAGCATTAAGATGGAGATTTTGTGAAGCTAATTGAACAGGAACCAAGGTCAACGAATTATGTGCAACTTGCAGAAACAGTCCAAAAACATAGGACATTGCCTGTGTTCATTGCAAGTTTAGAATTTTTTTTTTTAAATCCTTAAAAAACGGACGCTTAGAACTGAAGATTTTGTGAAGCTAACAGAACATGGGCCAAGGTTATTGAAATTATGTGCAACTGCACAAACAGTAATAACACTTAGGACATTTCATGCATTCATTAAAAATTCAGAGATTCTTTTCAAAATAAAAATTATTTCGCATCAAAAGCTTAGATAACAAAAGCTTACACATTCTTATAGAGCAAATCAATCAGATGTACATATGATATAGGATAGAATAAAAAAAGTAGAACTCCCCGATGGCAAACTTTTTCAGATGCAGAATTCACGAGCAATTTGTTTAAAAAATTATAGAAGTGCAGTCGTTCAGTTCAGAATTACTCCATATATTTAATGCAAGACTTGAACTAGAAAGAACTATTTATAATCAAATCTTAACATCTTAATGTCCTCCCATTAGCCATACCCAAGCCCACAAACAATGTTCCCAATCAGGAATATAAGGTGAAAGGATGAAAAATCCTTTATCGAAAGCTCTGCTTCCAATCCAACATCAGAATTTTACAATTTTGTAAAGTAATGTTTCCAGTGATGCAATCATCAGCATTGAAGATAAAAACTTATCAGAACCAGAGTATTAGGAAGAAATAGAGCTAACCTTTACGCTCATCTGAAGCATCATGGTATTCCTCCTCTGCTGCTCCTTCCAATTCAGCTTCAGCCATTGTGACTATATCATCACCAGCAGGATTTCCATCTTTCTCATCAGGGTAACGGACAACCACAACTGGGCAAACACAGTGACGCACACAGTAGTCGCTGACACTCCCAAGCCTACCATTGCCTCCTCGCCTCGTTGCACCAAAACCCCGGCTTCCCATGATAACCGCGTTGAAGCCCAGCCTTTCCACTTCTAGACACAACCTCTCCTTCATGTCATGATCCTTAACAATATGTATCTTGTAAGGAACCTGTCAAATATTATAAAAAAGATAACCATTTGAGCTCCTCCGTCAATCAAAACAGGAATAGATCACTATTTGTAGTTCTTCAAGTAATAAACAATAACAAATTAAATGCACATAAAACCACCACATGCTCCTATTGGTACCCAAGATTTGACGGAGGTGGAGCCATTTTGAGACACATGGGGGCATTATTAGGGATGCACTATGAAGTGCATAAATCATCGAGAGCTTGGGTAGGCAGAGTTTCGAGAAATATCGAGAGCTTGAGATCGGAAAAATTATAACCCTAAAGGTCGTACCTAGAATCATATTTGCAGATACCTTACTGCAACAACAAATCAACATTTTCATGTAGTGGAACAGATGGACAAAATAGATTGGGTAGGCAGAAAACAAGGTTCCCCAAAACAAACCCAACAGGAGCAGCTGATGCCACCTATTACTCCAATTGAACAAAAATATAAACACATGCTTAACCTCCATTTGCATCGGAAAACTAACACTTCTTTTTGTTCTTTTAAAAACGCTTTTCCTCCTCCAAATCCGCTAATGTAGTTGGCGTTGCCAGAAAACCATAATTCGTTTATACATATTAAACAACCGCCGCGGAGTAGATATGTTTAAAAATGATCAATTCCATTCCCACGAATCAGAAAACAAAGTCATCCGTATCTGTACACTCCTTTCCCCTTCCTACCTAACAGCATTACACCGAATCAATACTCTAACATGCCGATTGTGAATTCCTCGATTCCAACCAATATATTACTTTGCAGTGATCAACAAGCAGAAGACCTGATTTATTAGCTAGAGATACAAAGGAATTAACAAGCAACCACAGGTTTTCATCGGCGAGGAGAAACTAACCTGAGCCTCAATCAGAGGCAGAGCAAGATCAGCCGACTTAGAAGTAGTGAAAGCATCGAACTCATCCTCAAGCTTCTGCTGAGACTCTCCGGATCCACCATCGGCGGTCGAATCGACGCAGCCCCAGTCGGCTCCGTACAATACAGAAGTAGGCCGGACGTGGAGGAGCACGACCGCGTCCCCGGGCCTCAGATAATGATCGACGGCCCACTTAACAGCGTATGCACTCTCGTCGCTCAGATCCACGGCGATGGCGATCTTACGCGCCGCTCCGGCCGTCGGAGTATCGACCGCGACTGGCGTGGCCGCGGCGGAGGATACCCGAGGGGAGGAGGTCGCTCGGACCTTGATCGGAGGCACCTCGGGGTAGATTTCGGCAGCGCCGGGGAGGTTTTGCTGGTGGCTCATCGCCGGAGAATTTCTTTTTCAGAGAGAGAGAGAGTTTTGTGTTGTTCGGGGGAGGTTACTTTGTGAAATGGGGAGTTGTGGGGTTATATAGTGGAGTGGGCCGATTAATGGGCCGGGTCGGAGTTTATATGGGCCTTATGGTAATAGTGAAGTCCATATGGTTGAATTTGTGTGACTTTGACCAAAGGTCCACCGGCACATTAGGATAGACGTCTTAACTCTTATGTGAAGTAATCATAAATAAAAAGTAAATTAGATGCTGAAAATAGGTAAGTTAGTTGATGGGCATAAAGAGAAGGGGTTAAGATCTAACCGTCAATGATGGGAGGAAAAAGAGGAAGTGAGATCTAACCATTGATGATAGGAGTAAAAAGAGAACGTAAGATCTAGCCGTCGAATGATTTAATAGAAGATGAAGGGTTCGGAGTGGGAGTGGTTATGAGGCGTTATATCCAAGTCATGTCGTCTCTCGGTTTATTGTCTTTACTTGGAGCTTAAAAATGACGAATTTCAACACCTTATTATATTCAGTATGGCGGTTCAGTTTGCTTTGTTAGTGATGAATTCTATAGGTCATTCAACAATTGAAGTGAAGATGGATTCTTTCATTGTCTTCTTTGTATCATGACTAATGGCTATAGCGAAGAGATCCCACGAAGTTGGGAAAATAATTTCATCTAAAGTTGAAAAAATCTCAATTATTCAATTCTAAATAAGCATGTAAATTAATTTAGCCATTTTTAATATACTTTTTTAGGGTTGATAAATTCCTATTACTAGGATTGTCTTATCAATTCCATAAAGTTAAACTTCATGGGTTCCTAATCCATGACTATGAAGTTAGTTTGTTTTGTTTTTGTGGCTTGTTTTGTTTTACCCTTTTTGTTTTCGCCATGTTAGTTTATGAATCTTTGCATTAGAGGCAATATTGTTGCTCGCTTGTGCCTTAGTGTTAGGAGCCTAGGAGGTAAACAAGTGTTTACAATTGATGGTTCTTAAAGTATTAGTTTCTTGGCAAAGCACATGAAATCCTTTTTAAAAAAAAAATGGTCTAACATTTCAAAGAATAAAAAATCAATTCAAATCCCTGGGATCATTTCCACGAGTGCAAGACAACATTAATGGTCTGTGTTTGGCTATGGTTTGTGAGGATTGGAATGAAGGTAGGAAATGCATCAGGTTGTGTTTAGTGGTGTTTGGCATGGAATTAAGAGGATTACAAGTGGATGATTAAGAGGATTGTCGGACAATCTTGTTTTTTGAGACCGATGGGATTGTGATGGGAGATTATTGCCTTTTTTCTAACCTACTCAATAATAATCCTAATTCCGCCAAACATCAACTACATTATTTTTACAAAAATAATCTCCATCTTCTTAACCCTTATAATCCACAAAAATAATCATCATCTCAATAATCATCTTCATCCCTAAAAAAAAATCCACTACCAAACATCCCCTTAACAATATAACAACGATGGTAAAAAGGAGTTCAAATATTTATCTGGGTCTCCAATTTTATTTAATTTTTTAAAAGCCCAAGACTTATAAAGAAGGTTGGTAAATAGGGGTCCAAATTTCATGTCTTCAATTGTTTGTCCCTTTATAACCCCAACCCCTCCTACTCACAATTTCAAATAAAAAGGGACAAAAACAAGATAAAACTAAAAAAAAAGAATAAAAAATACAAATTTTTATGAGAAGGGATAGGGGAGGATAAGAAAAAGTAGAGCGGGATTCACTGTACCAAACTCTTGCCCGTCTCCCTATCCCTCCTCACAAAATCCCCCTTTACTATTTTTCTTTTTTTTTTTAAATTTTTTTTTTTAATCTTGGGGATGGGGGAGGGAAAAGTACGGGGCCTTGTCCCTTTAGGGAACAGGTGATCCCGGCCGAAGAAAAAGGACATGAGATTTTACCCGGTAAATGAACCGTAATTTGGATAGGGCAGAGGTTTATTTCAGTCGCAATGGTTGAATTTTGTGGGTTTTGTTTAAATGTTTTTTTTTGGGGGGGGGGTTTCGCAAAATTTTAAAGTATATTAATTGGCTATAGAAAATCTAAATTTATCAATATTATAAAACTAAACTTTTCTTTTAAGACAGAGCCTCAAAAAAGTTAAAAAATGTTTGACACACCCCTGAGATTTATCAAGTGCGCTTCAAAATAGATTGCTTAAACCTAGTGTTAGAATTGTACACCAAGAGGATCTTAAAAGGTACACTAGGTGCAACAAAGTTTGACACACCCCTGAGATTTATATTATTAATAAGTACTCCCTCAGTTTCAAAATAAAAATCGTTTGACTTTTCTACACGCATTTTAAGGAGGTAAAAATTATATAAAATATTGTTTTTTAATGAATTTATTTTGATAAGTTTATACTTATGACTATCAAGTATTAGATTATTAAAAAAATGATTAAAAAAAGAATATTTTATAGCTTTTTTACCTCCTCAAAAAGCGTGCAGAAAAAGACAAACGACTTAAATAATTTAAATTAAAAATTTATTTAAGTTACCCACATCAAATTTATTTTAAATATTCAGTTTTTCGATTTCATTTATTCCTAGAAATAAAATCAAAAAAATATTTTATACTTTTTATTTGAAAGATTTTTTTTTTGTTGCAATTGAGTAATCTTTATCTTTTCAACCCATCTTCCTTTTTTTAAAAAAAAAGGAATATCATTTGAAAGTTAACAATATAAATTGGTGTTGGCAAAACAGTCAACAAAAGTGGACGTGCCGGAGTGGTTATCGGGCATGACTAGAAATCATGTGGGCTTTGCCCGCGCAGGTTCGAATCCTGCCGTCCACGTTTTTTTTCCCGTCTTACTATCTAATATAGTGTTTCATATTTATCATCCACCACATCCATCGACTGTGTACATAATCAAATCGTGTCCCACCCGTCTTACCTTAATTAGGAGTAGATGCCCTTTTTTTATGAGTCTATTTAGCAGTGTTCCACGTTAGGTTTGATTGTTATACTGCTCGAATAGTGGGGATTGTTATAGGCTCGAACCTTTTGTTAAAAAAAAAAAAAAAAAAAAACTTGGAAGTATAGACTATTTTTTCGCAATTACTATTAAAATTAGGGTTCTTTTACACAATTTGCCCTTGTAAATAAGAAATTATTATTTGCTTTCGGGTCACCGAGGCACACCCGTAAACGCGCCTTGGATGCGTTTACGCGCTCACCCGTAAACACACATAGGGTGCGCATAATGTCTTTGCACCCTAAAAAATGCACTTTAATTTAAATAAAAATACATAATGGTAACAAAATATGGGTCTATGCACACCTTGGGTGTGTATAGACCAAAATCTGATTTTTTTTTTTTTCGTTGGTCTACGTGGATCCTGATTGAGTGATTGTGTATTAGATATATGATCCTTATTGAGTGGTTGTGTATAGGATATATGATAGGATTGTTAGGTTTTGTGATAAATAAACTTCAACTAGACCCAACCTTGAGTTGAAAAACCTATACCAAACACATATGTATTAACTAATTATGATAAGCCAATGCAGAATGAAGCTATGTTATATAATTATGAGGTTTAAAATCAAACGACTTTATATAAAAAAAAAATCAAGCTATAGACCACATGGGAATTGAAAGAAACTTTAGACCATGATCGATATTTATGAGAAAATTGCTTTCTTGAAGTTATTTCTCACTACTAGTACTAAATTTGCATTTTATGATATATAGAGAGGTTAGTTTCGATGTACACAACTCTTAAAGTATATACAAGCTTTATCGTATACACATAAATTATTCATCTATTTGCTCATGATTATTTGTTTGTTTTCACATGATTATTCGTCTATAATTATGTAATTATGTTTCGGTACAAATAGTGTAAAAAATGTAAATTTTATTCTAACGAATAATCGCCCATTACTACTGAATAATTTCATTCCACCGAATAATCTCTCATTAATAACGAATATCATAATTTACTTTTAATATCATCTGTTGATCTTCTTAATTCAACGACCTAGATTTATTAACATGATACACAACAAGGATTGTGTATATATATATACACACACACGGATTGACTCCGGTGAAAACCTTAAATTGTGGTAAAAACCGTGAGGACTACTTTATAGTTTGGTTTATTTGAAGTCTGTGTTAAAAACCTCAATTACACAGTGACTTTACAACTCAGTTCAACATAAAAACCGTGCTAAAAACTCCAGTTTTAAGATAACACATGACTTTATAGCTCGGTTAAGCCTAAAAAATCGTGCTAAAAACTCATGTTTTAAAATCACATAGTGACTTTATAGCTCGGTTTTATTCAGAACCGGGCTAAAAAATATGGCCTTATAGATCGGTTCTCTTCAGAACCGGGCTATAAAGCTAGTAAACCGGGCTAAAAAGTCGGTCCTTACATGTTTTTACCGCAATTTTGGTTTTCACCGGAGCGCTCCCTACATATACATATATATATATCCTGACTGGACATTTAATTAATCTGTAATATAATATCATATTTATCACGTTAACTAACAAAAAGTTATTCACGTTAACTAAATTTGTTGAACTGCTTTTTTTCATTAAGTAATAATTCGAGTTCAGACATACCTGAAACTCGAGAGGCCGACAAATCGGCAAACGGGTGAACCTTTTTTTGTTGAACAACTATTTTGGTTTCTAGACGATACACTATTTAATTAAGTTTTTATTATCTCATAATTTTTCATATACTCAATGGCCTAATTGCCGAATTGGTATAAAAAAAGTATCACAAACGATAGATTGGTATAAAAAAGACTTAAAAGTAATAAATAAGTATAAAAAATGATTGTAATATGACAAATTGATTTTCCTTAAAAAATCCAATTTTTAATAAATTAAGTCAATTTATACCTCTTCAACTTATTTTCATTTAAAATCATAAACAATTAAAAGAACGGAAAAGCTAAATACACCGCTTATATTTACTAGATACACCGCTTATCTTCGCAGCTCCTTGCGAAAACGAGTCCGCTACCGACTGCGAACTACATTGAAGGTCGTGCCAAACATGGAGGAAATTGAGCCGGCATATCCAATTTTCTTCCTCTATTAATCAAGTGTCCACCAAGTCATTTAAATTAAGTAACAGTCCACCATATTTCTTAAAGACAAAAATACCCTCGCTATTTCCAACTCCCTTTCTTTTCTCTCTGTGAACAACGCTGCCAGTCCTACTACTATTTGTACGCCATTGGAGGCCTTTCTCTTTGCATTGTTAGCTTATCTTTCTCCCTCCTTTAGTTCCATATTCCGATTGACATACTCCTCCCTCGTCCAGTTCCATATTCCGATCATCCTCCTCCCTCCTCCGGTTCCATATTCCGATCATCTTTCGTCTTCACCTCATATGCAAATACGAGAACCCGACTTTTGGATCTGGGAGCTCCCATGACGCCCTCCTCCATCTGAGCTCCCATGGCCGCCTATTCGTCTTCTTATCCCCTCCTGAGATGTGAAAGAGAAGACAAACAATCCGAGCCTGACCCGAAGATGTGAACTTTGAGATGTGGTCTCCTCTCTCTGCTCAATGGTGGCTCCAAAGGCGTCGAAGGCGTGGGCGATATTCTTTTGTATTAGATTTGCTGACAATGGATATTGAGATGTAGTCTCCTCTCTCTGCTCAATGGTGGCCCGAAGGCTTCGAAGGCGTAGCTTCGAAGGAGCTGACAATGGAGATCTTGATCACGCTCAAATTTGTGGCCACCCTCTCTACACCGATGGTGAAGGGAGCTGACAATTGCTGCCACACTCAGATATGTGGATGCGACTTCTATTTGATGGAAACCTATCAACCGCGAAGGCATCTGCTTTTTTTAGGGAATAAGATCTAATTCTTAAATCGTAGATCGATGCTGACTTTGACTCCTCGAGGTCGGAGATAGCTAGAGATCTTAGATCGGTAGCACATGGATTAGACTTTCAGCATTGAACTATGGTTAGAGATAGCTAGAGATAGAGGGGGGTGATGGATGCGAGGGAGTCGTTCGACGATTTCAGCCCCTTCGCCCTTCCTTCCATCACCACCGGCGACACCTCCCTCCTCTTTCTTACTCGCTTCCCCTCCTTCGTACTCACTTTCAGCATTTCGTACTCGAAATCGGCGATGCTGAAATCGGAGATAGCCAGTGATCGAACGACCTCGAGATCGGCGGATCTAAATCGGGAGCTGAAATCTTAGATCATCTCTGCCTTGATCGATGCTTAAATCGGGATCATCTGAGATCATCTCCAATTCCTCTGGCTATGGCAACATCTGGACCAGGAACTGAAATCGTCAAGCGATGCTGAAGACGAGCTTCGTAAGCAGTTGCTTTGAACGACATTCTAATTGCGGAAGAAGATAGGACTTTTGATAAATTACATAAATCACCCTTTGATTTGGGATTTCTATTCTAATCAGCTTATGTTCTATTCTTTGTCAGTTATTTGTCACTCTTTTGTCAGCTAGTTTTTTTTAATCACAAAAGAGGCTGAATTTCGATCATAACAAAAAAAAAATGGAAAAGGATGGAAGGAGGGAAGGGAAGTTGTTTGTCAGCTGGTTTTTTTCACACAAGATGCTGAATTTCGATAATAATAAAAAAATGGAAAAGAATAAAAGGAGGGAAGGAAAGAGAATTAAGTTGTTTGTTAGCTGGATTTTTTTGGCAAAAAAGATGTTGAATTTCGATAATAACAAAAAAAAATGGAAAAGGAAAAGGAAAAAAGGAGGGAAGGGAAGAGGAAGTTGTTTGTCATGCCAGTTCACGTCGGCAGGGCTGCTGTACACCAGATGCGCAATCTGATCTACTACAGCATTCACTTTTCTGAAAATATGACGTATAGATACATATTGAAAAGACATTAGAATAGAAAGAGAGTCACCCATGATAAGATCAATACCCCAGGGGCAATCTCAGTCCTCAAGAATAGTGCTGATGACAGTTAAGTTGTCCCCTTCGACGAGGAGATTGGTAATCCCCATTATTTAGCATTTAAAATACCATTTCGAAGTCCAAAAACTTCCACAAAAACAATAGACGTGTTGTCAGTTGTCACAAGTATCACCTCCAGCCGACATCACAAGTGATCCTTGACGACGAAACCGTAGGGAAGCACGTCATTAAAATGATGCATATATGATACATATGTTTTGATGTCCTAATATAGATACTTTATGGGTCAAACATTTTCTTGGATATGATGAAGACCCGTCTATGGAAAAAAGGTGCATAATGTATGTAATTAATATGAATGAAATGAACCACTTCCACACGTACTCACAAACTGTAGCTTATAAGTCATTTTTGGGTTCTTAGATGATGGTGTTGGTTGTTTTTGTCATCAGCTGTGGAAACTAAACCAACCCCACACATAAAAGACAACTCCCGTACGTACACCCCACCTTATTTTCTACGTGGAAATCGATCTTTCCAATTAACTAATGTGACATTGGAGAGGGTATATAATATTTGTCTCAAGAATTTAAGTTATTTTAGGTTCATTTAATTGAGTTAAATTATATTTGTGTTTTCTCACCAAAAAAAATTATATTTGTGTTTTAAATTTTGATAATATTTTAATCTCGATCACTAATTATGTCATGTTTCAATTTCCAATCCACGATTTATCCTTTTTTTCAATTATAAAATAATTATTTTCATTTTTTTATCACCCAATCATTAATTCAAATTAACCTTTTTTTTAAAAAAATAAAGAGATACATTTAATGCGTACACACTGAATGTTGTTATTTATCTATAAAAAGGTGTTAATAGATACTTAATTATATTATCAAGCAATACAAACTGTATATGTCTACTAAAAAAGGTAAACTGAGTGAGTTGGCCGATTAGAGCACTTTTATGAGCAAAAAATAAGCATCAATGCTTAAAATAAAAAATGCAAACAATGGCATGCAACCCGGGTGAGAGATGCTTGTGAAGCATCGCCGATGCATTAATGTTTGCATCTAGCATAAATCAGAAGGGGACGCGTGTCACGCTGTCATTGGTGGCAAGATTGAGTGGCTCAGATTCCGCCACATGGACAAATGAGATCAAATCTGGGTTGATGAAAATTATAAATATATATATATAATGTAATTTTTTGTATTAAAAATGTAGAAAAATTACCACATTACTAGATTCATTTTTATCTACAAATAGAGATCAATTTCGAATATGTTTGACCATATTTTGAAAAAAATAATTTTTCTTTGAATAAAAATATATAAAATAATACTGAAAAATAATTTTAATTATAAAATAATACTGAATACACATAGACACCCCTCTTGCATATGTTTATGAAAAAAATTCATTTGGATAATACCCATATTTTCTTTTCTAAACATTAAAAAATAAATATATGATATGTTATTATAAATTAATTACTAAATAATAATAATAATAAAAGAATTGAATAAATAAAAATAAAAAATAATTCAAAATTAATTCAAAGGCCCAAGATTGATTTGGACTCGCGAATGGGGTGAAAAATTATAAAGTTAGAATGGGGTCCCTTAAACTAATGTGGTATGAAAAAAATAAATTAAAACTCGAGGTTGAGGTTCACGAATGCAAATTCTAATAAACATGGCCTTAAAAATCATGTTAGCTTCATGATATTCAGTTAGAAATATATATATTCTAACTGAATAATTCAACTTTTTTTATAAAGTCGTGACATCTAAAAATCTGGCATAACCTCTTTAATAATAAAAAAAAATTAACACAAATACAGTATAATATATGTTCTAGAAAAATACAGTAATAAATTTGCAAAACCGGCCATTTTTTAGGATCTAATTAGGAGAGTGTCCACCACCCCTTGCAAATTAGTTAAAAGTCCACCTTTAATTTATACCCTAAATTCGTGCCCCCTTACCCCTAATACGCTCGCTTCTCCGCCATTTTCTCCTCTCCTTTCTCCTTTTTCATGGTTGCGGCATCTGAGGAGGCGGTGCTTCTCCGCCATCTTCTTCATTTGCTGAAGGCGGCCCACTGCTGCACCATCGCTCGAGATCCAAGTCCATTGAAGATCGACGACAGCAACGGCAGCAAAAGATCCGAGTCCACCAATCGACGGCCGCACTGCTACAACAGATCCGAGTCATGGACGCCGATCTGGAGGCGAGAATCTAGGGGCGAAGACAATGCTGAACTTCGCTGCCATGGACGCCGAGCTGGAGGCGAAGGGACTTCAATGACGTCTTCAATGGCCGCGAGATTCGAGGTGATCTCTCGCACACGCTTTCTTAAAGCTTCTCTGCCTATTCCGTCGCCTCCAATGGCCGATCATGTCGTCCTCCTCGATCCGGTCGGAGATAGGACTGCCCCATTTCAGCAAGTTCCTCTCCCATGGTGCTCTCTCTCTCTCTCTCTCTCTCTCTCCCCGAGTCATGGACGCCGATTTGGAGGCGAGAATCTGGAGGCGAAGACGATGCTGAACTTCGTAGCCCCCGGATCAGATCGAAGCTTTTCAGCAATGGCTGCCAACAACGTCCAGTACAAGGCGAAGAGGACAAGGCTTTCATGGAGACGAGGCATCGACGACGGCAAGGGGTAGATTTCCGCAGTCGAAGCTTCTGCTGAAATTGTTGTTGGCGTCTCCAATGGTTTCCGCAGTCGAGCTTCTGCCAACGACGTCCACTGAAACACAATTTCAGCAGTGCCATTTTGCGCTTCCAAAACATATGTAACAGTGACCCTTCCACACCTCTTTCCTTATGTCATTTTGCGCTTTACAACCTCAACCGATGCCTTCCTCAACCTACTCATCAAAGCTATCTATAACTATATGGGATTTTGAAAAAAAAACAATTAAAGGAGTCGGGAGGAAACTGTTTTGCTTCTTTTAGCGCTCTCTGATAAATTACTTTCAAAGAATGGCTTCGGGCGTGGTAAAGAAGGGGGCCCCTGTGTGAACGTGTTGTATTAGGGCATTTGTTGTTGCTTCCTCTGCCTTTTCCACTGTTTGTTTGTAACGTTGTTGTGCTCAGTTCAGTTGTCACGCCCTTTTGAGCTTTTTTTTAGTTCCGATATCTTGATTGAGAGTTTAAACTCCTAATGATTTTTATTGCAAATAGTTTCATAGGATTTTGTTGTTTGTTTCTTGGACCTCCGGTGGATATTCATTACAGAAGTTTTTTTACTCTTGGTTTATAGCCGAAAACCGAAAGCCCATAGTTGCATTATTTGCATAAATGCAATCCTTTCAGCATAACGAGCCATGGTTAAATACTGCAATAGCTTGTATGTATAACAATTTCAGCAGTGTTAGCAATAACCATTTCAGCATCAACAACGTTGTTGAAACCGGAATTTCAGCATCAACAAAGTTGATGAAACCGGAGTTTCAGTATCAACAACGTTGCTGAAACCCCGGTTTCAGCAATTCCGATTTCAGCAACTTCGGTTTCAACAATGCGCGAAAAAAAAACTAATTTCAGCAATTACAGCAACGATTTCAGCAACTTCGTTTTCAGCAACTCCGGTGTCGAAGCGCTGACGCGCAAAAAAAAAGCTGAAATAAGGGGTTGCTGAAACCAAATTTGTTGAAACAGAAGGGGGGCATAGGGGGCGCACGTGGGGGGCACAGGGGCAAAGGGGATAAGGGAAGGGAGGTGGACATTTTGCCAATTTGAAAGGATGGGTGGAAATTTTCCTAATAAATGCCCTAATTATGGCCTATTGCTCAATTAACCCCTAGAAAAACCGTGTAAGATATATATATAATTGAATTGTGTAGATTGTATACGTGAACACTATGTAATGAAACAAATGTGTGGGATGACTGATGTAGTTAGCTAGCAAAGCTTCTTATAATTATACAATAAGTATCGTTGTCTTTTTGTTTATTATAGTAGATCAGATTTTATCTAAGGATAAAATAAAATAAAATCGGGTAATTAGTATAAAACCACTCCTTAAATATAGCATATTGCACACAACCACCCCTATATACGAAATTGCAATAAACCACCTTTTATATTGTCTTTGTTAACAAATAACCACCCACAAGGCCACCAAGGCCACCATGTTTATTCCATTAAAGGTTATGTCCAAATGTTGAAACTACAATTCTACCCCCAAATATATATAGACAATTAGACATCCTTATGGTTGAACAAGAAGACATAGCAAGGAGAGAGACAGTGTTCTAAAAAGCGTTAAACGGGTTATAGGCGGTGAGGGACCGCTTAGCACCTAGGCGGCGCCCAGGCGGATGCCTAGGTGTGTTTAGACGGACGCCTAGGCGTACTTAGACGGCCATTTAACTCTAGGCGGAGGGGTCGTCTAGCGCTTAGGCGGTGCCCAAACAACGCCTAAGCGCGATTTTTAGAACAGTGGAGAGAAAAGTCGCACACCGCACTAATCGTTGCCTCTTTCATCGCTGAATCTTACCCTAATTAGTCACCTTCTTCGCTATGTGGGCTCGAAACCACCATTCTAGGCACAAGCTAGAAAGATTGGGTTGACCCCTTGTTGCCCAATTTCATTGCCTATCACCAATCACCATAGTCGCCCTGCTTGGCTTGCATACACTTGTCTTAAGGGTTTCATGACTTGGATTTAGCTTTTATTTTATAGTAGTTGTAATTTTGGTTTTCAATTTTGATTTCAGTTCGATCTAGGGTTTTGTGGTTGTGGCTTGGATTTAACACCCAGTCGTCTTCTTCCTTGTTTAGCCTACACACCCACTTCTTTCAATTAAGACTTGAGATCTATGGTTTTCAATTTTTGACATTTGTGATTGAATTTATAATTAATTAATGAAGTTTTTCTTTTGATTGGTCATTTTTAGGGAGGACATGGTAGGTAATGGGTGGTTGATAGGACTAGGAACAACGAGTTTTGAAGATGATGAAAAGTACAATAGGGGGAGAAATTGTAAATTGAAATGAAAGTCATTTAAGGGTAAATTTGTAATTTCCCCTGTTTTGTCGGAACATTTAACTGAATAAACATGGTGGGTGGCTATTTGCTAATGGAGACAATATAAGGGGTGTTTTGCTTTAATTTTGTATATAAGGGGTGATTGTGTTCAATATGTTATATTTAAGGGGTGCATGGTTTATGAAGTTTACCCAATAAAATATGCATACCAGCTAAGATTGGTGGTGGGCCGAGGAGTTATTTTAGTTTATATATATATGGGTGTTGTTTTTTACACCCTAAAATTTTACTATTTACACCCAAAATTCATATATTTTTTTTTAAATAAACCCTACGTCTCCTGAGTCATAGACGTGTGACTCAAGAGAGGCAGGGTATGTATACACCCAAAAAATAGCTACGCCTCTTGAGTCACACACCTATGACTCAAGAGGCGTAGGGTTTATTTAAAAAAAAAAACAAAAACTTGAATTTTTGGTGTAAATAGTAAAATTTTCGGGTGTAAATAACAAATCCGTATATATATAAGGCAAATATTTGGAGGTGGATCAACCACGGTTGTACCACCACCTAATAGCATCCTTTCGGACGAGATCGTCGATCGCTGAGCTAGATCTCCAACCTAAAAAGTTCTCCTGAAGACGGAGATGGGCAAGATGGTCAGCCACTCGATTTCCCTCCCTGCAGATGTGAGAGAAGGAGATGGCATCGAACGACTGAAGGCGAGGATGTTAGAAATGATCGTCTCAATCTCCCAAGGGCAAGTCCGGCACCCCATCAGAACATCGGTCATCGTAAGACGATCGCCCTCCACCTCAACACGCGAGTAACCCTCCTTCATGGCTTCCAACACACCATGAAGAAGGCAACGAGTCTCCGCCTGCAAGGCCGAAACTTGCCCGCAACCGAAATCGCCACATGTCAAAGGTCTTCCGAGGGGATCACGAATCACAAAGCCGCAAGCCACTTTGCCCGATGGAAGACTAGCACCATCGAAATTTATTTTCACAAAATCTTCTTTGGATTTTTCCCATTTAATCTTTTTTTTTTGTTTACGTTGGATGACCTGATAGTTGTGGGGTCTTTTGGTCGGGTTCTCGTCTTCCAGTTCTTATAGTTGCGCTTTCCTCCCGTTTGTTCGTTGTTGTTGCATATAATGTACACAGTCATCCACCTCACGGTGGGCGTGATCGTTAAACAGAATTTTGTTCCTTATTGTTCAAACACCCCAGAGGGATAGGAAGAGGGTAGCTTTATGTAAATATGAAAAGTATATTATATATTAAAAGAAATTACATATTTTAAAGTTTGTTAATAATAAATTAAATATTTATTTATTTATTTATTCTGTCACCATTTCAGTGTGAGGTGTTGTGATTCGTATATGACAAAAACCTTACCTCTACATCTTTTTTTTTTGAAGCAGGATAAGAATTAAGAAAGACGCCGGCGAGCCGGCCTCTTTCCCAGAGCGTCCAGACGGACGAGAAAACGCAGTTCTGAGTTGGACTTCAAGCTATCATCGGTAGGGTTACTATAGGCCAGACGTGCAATCCTGTCAACCACGTCATTAGAATCCCTGAAAATATGACGAATAGCAAAATTAGAGAAGAAAGATAGATCAAGAACCGTATCTGCTTGTAGGAGTTCAATATTTCAGGGACACTTCCATTCACCCAGCAAGACATTAACTACCTCCAAACAATCTCCCTCGATTAGAAGTTTGTTACCTTACCTCTACATCTACTAGTACTACTCATTTCAATCTAAAATATTTTATATTTGATTTTTGATAAGTTTTTTTTTATGAAAGCTACAAAATTTATAAAATATTAATTTTAAAATAAATTTTCTAAAACTCTATAAAATATTAATTTTAATTTTTTTTAAAAAATTCATACTTATTAATAATAGGTAAAAATAAAATAAAATCAACACTTTTAAAAGTTTTAATTTAGATTGGAGGGAGTATATTGGGCTGAATTATCAAGTTTATCGATCACTTTTAAGTTTTAAGTGGATATCCCACCGTTCAAAAATAGTCGTTATTTGACTTTTTAACACATTTTTTAAGAAAGTTAAAAACTATACTCTCTATTTTTTTATATATGACTTTTATTATTCATGCATGTTTTCTTATGATGATAAAAACTATATGAAATATTAACTTATAAAATAATTTACATATAATTTCATAATAAATATGAAATTATATATAAAAATTTTAAAAGTTAATATTTTATATAGTTTTTATCATTAAAAGAAAATGTGCATGAATAGTAAAAGTCCTAAAAAATACAGGGATCAAAATATCAATTTTATAATTATTTTTTATATAATTTAATATTTATTACTAATAAGTATAAAATTATAAAATAAAATAAAAATAAAAAAGTTGATATTTGATATAGTTTTAAATTTATTAAAAAACATATAAGTTAAAAAAAAGGAATATAAGTTTAGCATGTCTTAGCTTAGAGATAAATGTGAAATAGTGGATCTTAATGTGGAAATATAATTTAATAAAATATACATATAGACAAATAAAAGTGTAATAATTAATGAGCATCACCTTTCTAAATTGCAGTTATTTTATTTGCATTTCATTGGTAAAAAGGTACGTGGTTTAATAAAGCTCAAAGCGAGGATCTTGATAAAGATATGATCGATAACCGAAAAATCATGCAAACACTTACCAGATAAACAGAAAAAAAAATAAAAAAAATAAACAGAAAAAAAAAAGGATTGTAAAATAGAAAAAAAATATAACCGATTTTTAACCCGATTGTAATATTGTATACGTAACTGTGAAGATTTGTATAATACCAGAAATCAGATTCAATTACAGCTCCAAGAACCAGAAATTACATAGAGAAGAAGAAAAGAAGTTGTTTCTTGTCGGTTAGGAGATGAAGGTATATATAAACCTCTACCCTCTAATCTTCCTATTTACAAGATTTCCCTTCTGGTTTTCTAAGTTACACAAAATGCCCTTATATAAATACATATCTCATTAGTAACAATGAATTTTCTCTGTAAGACCGTCTACAATCGTTTCTCCAAAATTCCTCAAAAATAAGAAACAAAATACATATTATTCAAATTAATTTTGCTTCAACTCTAACCGCTTTCCCCATTTATAAGGTTTAGAGAATGATTTACTTTTGGAGAATATGCTGCAAATTTAGGAAAGTCGCTCTATTTTTTTCTGCTGCTTCCCCATTTTATATAATGAGATGAGGAATCTGTTAAACCAAAAAACACATTAAAATTCTCTAAAAACTCTAAAATCCCAAAAATAAAAAATATGTTAGAGATGACTTATTGCATCAAACTCCCTTTAAGTCAGAATTTCTGTTCCTCGTCCAAAATAACATCGTGACCCTAACTAAAAAGCCTCATATAATACATAACACAATTATCCAACCGATATGTTAAAAGTTATTAGTGATCCTAGCTAACAAAATAGCCAATTTTAAAAGATATATATTAGAAATAATTTTTTTGGTCATTAGAAATAATTAATATATTAATTCTTTCAAACTCGTTAAATATCACATGAGAATATTGTTGACTGAAATTTTCTCGGACAAGAACCAAAAGTGATAGGTTAATTAATTGAACAATGAAAAGAGAACTTTCGAAGAAAAGAAGATTTCTAGTGCGTAATAAGAAAAAAAACAAACTTTTCAAAGTTCTCGAGAAAAATTCTAAGAGCATACTGCATACCTTATGACGTATATGATCAACCGGTCATAACTCATATAATATATATATATATATATATATATATATATATATATATATCATATATTATATGGAGGTTGAATAATGAATCTTTCACACGTTAATATATACATTATCTTGTGAAAATCAAGTTGATTTGATAATTGCGAACGGTGCAACTTTTTTTAAGTTCTTTTCAAAGTTAGTGCAATTTTTTTTTTGAGTGAGTTCAATTTTAGTGGAATGTTTTTTTCATTTATTATTATATATACAGAGAGGAAATTATCCAATACATTCACCTGTTATAATTCATTTGTAAGACTGATCTTCAACCATTGGATTAAAATTGAATAAAGGGTTATGATTAAAAGTAAATTTTTGGAAATTAAATTTTTTTGGGGCGTTAAGCAAAATGTCCATATTTTATGCCTTAATTTGCATTCCGTCCACACTCCTAATTTAATTAGCAAAATGTTGACTCATGTGTCCCTGCCCCTCCGTGTAGGGGTGAGCAAAAATTACCACGAAAACCAAACCAAGCCTTACCAATCGAACCAATATAATTGGTAAACAATTATATATATTGGTTACCAATATAATTGGTTCGATATTACGAACCAAGTTTCGAAACTTGGTATGGTAACGATAATGAAAATGAAAAAATTGGTATTACCATTACCAACTGATTTGAAATTGCTTGACACGGTAATACCAACCAATTTTTTACAATACTTAAGGATACCATCTAGATAAAAAAAAAAAAACTTACAAACACCAAACTAAATTTCTCAATTTGGACACAAGCGGAATTTTTGACAAAACTTAAGGATACCATCCAGATAAAAAGTACGATATATCAATCGAAATTGTAAAAAAAACTTAAGGATACCATCCCGAAATGACCTGAAATCCGGTCAAATCCGGGTTCGAGTCAACCCGGATATACCCGAAACCCGTTTTATTCGTAACCCGAAGTGACCCGATCTGAACCCGACTCGAATGACCCGTTTGACAGGTCTATTTATAAGCGATATATATAACTTTTGTTTATATACCATATGTAGGTTTATTCATGGACTAGCTGGATGACTTTTGACACTTCTAGATAAATTATTTTGTTGGGTCTATACATAAAAAGTTGCAAGTTGTTCTATTTTAATTAGTTAAAAGGGTTTGACGGTTTGACCAGTACAAAAAATTTTAGTAATGCTGAATAGCTTTTGACACTTCTAACTTCCAAGTTCTAATTCCACATTATTTTCAAAATATGTTTTTTTTTTCTGATAGCAATTAATTAACTAATAGTAATTTGATCAATTAATTTATTACCCACTGGTGGATCCTATGAGAAATTAGAAGGGGTACGTTGTTGCCCCTCTGCGAAATTTTTTTATTATTATATATGTTCATCTTATTGAGAATTTTAATTTGATATATAATAAGATGTAATTTAACTTTTAAGGAAAAAATTATGAATGTTTTAACATAAACAATCACAATCACTTCACATGTTATTTACTAAACCGAATTAAATAAGAGAAATTCGAATTAACAAGTTATATTAAAATACTTGACAATTTTGTCATAAATTAGGCACAATTTTTACTTACATTAAATCTAGCGGTGTATAATTTATGATAGTTTATTATTTTTTTTGTATTTTTTATTTTCTTTTTAAAAAATGCCTCTAACGGAAAATTTTCCAACTATAATTTTCTAGCTAGCCTCTTTGAGAAAAAGTTTTAAAATGTGCCACTGATTAGATCGATTAACAATTTAACAATGTATTTTTTTTATGCATTGTAATTAGGTAGGGAGTACAATTGGCGAGAGAGAGCATCGACAAATCTCTTGATTTCGAGATAGCTTCACACTTGAAACGAATGAGGCAAAAAATGCATGATTGTTTGTTTGTGTCATATTCGTATACGTATATAACATGTCAAAACGAAACCGTCAATAAATAACCGTAAACTTATTATAACTGTCTAACTGAAGCACCATCTCAATTCGCAATATCTTTCTAGTTCTGCCACTACATATTCAAAGCTATATATATAAAAGTGAAGTGCTCATTTAAGGGTTAGAAATTAGAAGTATTGTTTGCTCGTTTTAATTATTATTTTGTTATTATAGATTAATTAATTACCTGAAGAAAATACTACTACTAGACTTTTTTTATTATTATTTTAATTTATATTTGTACTTTCTAACTGAATAAAAGTAATCATGTACACACACGAAACTAACAAATCGAAATGGTCTTGATCGGACCAATTAAGCATCAACTTGTGGAAAAGGCAATATATACTTAACGGAATAAAACACGAAAATTCTTGGATAATTTCTATGAAATTATTACCAAAAAAAAAATTAATATACGTTGGCCAAGCCCTCCACGTGATCCTCACGTGCGCTTTGTGTATATATAAGTAAGCCCCTCCCTTGAAATTACTCACAAAACACAAACTATCAAGAGAAATTCTATTCATTCTCCTCACAACTTAGCTTTCGAGTACTTTCAAATTCAATGCATTGCAGCGCTCAATCTTCTGTCATCCCACTAGGATCCGGTGCAGGTTTCGCCTTCAAACCCAAACCGTCACAAAAAACGAGATTTATTGTCATGAGGTATGTATTATCGATCAATCGGTTGCTAGTTCAAACACATAGAGTTAGGGTTTAATTAAAATAATTTTAACCGATTTTATATGCAGGACTCGATGAAAATGAAAAATTATATTATCTCGGAGAGTTTTCAGTTTTGAAATATTTTTGTTATCTATAATCAATTTTATATTGGAATCTTTGTATTATAGTTCATCTTAAAAAATATGTTTCTAGTACTCAAAAATATGTTTTTAGTTTTGTAAAAGACAAACAAACATAAAGCTTAAAATTTTCTTATTGCAGGCCCATCCGCGCTACCATGTTGGATAATGCAAGGATACACGGTAATTTTCTCTTACACTAAACAAAATCATGTTACTTTAATTTATTTATATATATATATATAGATTATATATACACTCCGTATTATATAGTATGAAATATTATATGGATGTTATTCATATGAATATTTCCGAAAATATTCGGATGAATATTATTTATTTTCACCTTTAAATTTTTCAAATATTCATCCGAATATATGGTAACATATCCAAATGAATATTAGGATAACATTAAGATGAATATTCAATTAACGTTAGACTTTTAACATTAGATGTGTTTCAATAACTGTATAAAAGATATCGTTTATTAAAGATAATATTTTTTAAATTGGTGGGAGAGAATGAGAAATCTGGAGAGAGAAAGTAATTGATTTTTTAAAAATGTTTGTAGTTTATTTTTTTATTGTGAGATTTTGTTTATTTCTAGTTTGATATTGATATTGATTAATATTAATATGAATATTACTCTCCTTTTCTTCTAGTTAACTAAATATATATTTCATTTTTATTTCCATTGTGAATACATGTATCAAAATTTTATGGTACTAGAAAATATATGATTTGAAATATGCATGAGCAGATGCCGTCAATCAAACTAGAAACAATCATACGAGACTCCGTCGTAGTACCAATATGGAGGAGTTACAAGATCAATACTTGTTTCCCGAGGTGATTTATTAAGCTAAATTATTATTATTATTTTTATAAATGAATTTACTAATCTAACTTTGGACTATCATTAGTTTTATTTATCAAAGTTTTTTTTTAATATTAAATAAAATGTGAAATAGATATCTCGGAGGGAGAAAGAACACTTGAAAAGGAATCCAAATGCAAAGCTGATAAGGCTGGGAATTGGGGATACGACTCAGCCAATCCCTCAATCCATTGCAATTGCTATGTCAGAGGTAAATTTATATGTTAAATATACATTTTAATTGTTTATATTTTAAATTAATTTTAAAATACCAATATAGTGCTTATCTATAATATTTACATATAGATTATATTAATTATGTGGAGACCTAATCTTTGATTTTTTTAAAACGTTTTTTAGGCAAGCTTGTGTTCTATATACCATCTGCATCTAATCATTTTATTTTATATTTAGAATATATAAATCCATAGATTATTGTTGGTGAAATTAAATAAGCGTGAATATACAATGATGAGTTTCCATTTTATATTTATGGGTTTTAAAACTAATCTTATAACAATTCTTATTTAAAAGTATTGTAAAATATAAAAATTTCAAAATAATATTTGTTATTACTAAATAATTAGGCTAGTTATGACGTGTGTATATTTTGCAGTATGCACAAGGATTATCAACTCTTGGAGGTTATAGTGGCTATGGAGCTGAGCAAGGTAAACAGGTGAGTTCAAAATTTTCCTTTTTTCACTTTTATTTTTTTTCTTCTTCTAATTAATATTATCGTGTTAGATATAAATAATGATAGTAAAATTAATGTTGTCTCATAAGTTTAAAAGATACTGGACTATTCGATCTTATTCCTCATAAGATCTTATATTCTTATGAGTACTTCTTTAATTTATTATTTTTGGGAAATTTATCCAATTAATAATTGTCTAATTATATTTATGCATGTCATGAACCAGGAACTGCGAGAGGCGATTGCTCAAAAATTGTACTGGGGCATGGGGATAAAAGGCAACGAGGTTTTCGTATCGGACGGTGCTCAATGTGATATTTCTCGTTTGCAGGTATTTTTTACTTGATACAATACTCGATTCAGATATAAAATGGTTGAGCTTGATCTAAAATAGTTGAACTTGATCAAACCGAACTAAGATAAATACTAATAATAATAGTGTATAATGTGATATTTTAACGTTTAAAATCTTAAGAGACTAAATTATTCTCGTGTTTTGGATCATGTAACAAATTTTTTTTGGGAAAAATATTTTTTTTGGAAAAATATTAGTTGTCTCTTTGCTGACTTGCTTTGCATTTATGTTATGTCAATTTCAACTTTATGAAATTATGATAAAATCATTTTATAATGTTCACCACGAGGAAATATTAATTTTTTTTTGACAAATAAAGTAAATTGCAGATGCAATACGTAAGAAAAATTCAATGCCGAGTCAAAAGTGTCATTAAATCTTACCTGAAAAACAAAAAATTTCAAATTGAATATTTATTTTCTATTCTCCCAGTAAGTCTATTTTAGGAAAGTGACATTTTCTTGTTTTTTGGTTGGCCTTTTGTTTTTGCATGATGAGAAGATGTTATTTGGACCAAATGTCAGCGTTGCCGTCCAAGATCCCTCCTTTCCCGTAAGTTCTTTGTTATCATGGTTTATGATTTATAATGCATAATAATAATAATATCGTATCTATATATACGTATACTAAAATCGATACATAGCGTCTTATGTGACACGTTGTGATTAATTTTAAGGGAAAAAATTAATAAAATAATGTTATAATTTATAGAAAGTTATACGAAGTATAAGTCATAACTCACAATCTATCTTTATATATTTTAGTTAATTAAAAAAAATATAAATAAAAAATATATTTCATAATCATACTTATCAAAAACATTAATAGATAAATATGTAGTATTTGATATGTGTTATTTTATTTATATCTAGATTATTTTTTAATAGAAATAATTGTTTATATCGGAATTAATTATTTAATAATTTTTATTTTAATTAAAATATTACATAGCCATAATATATATCCACAATATAGTTGTGCATAGATATTTTAGTAAACTAACATAATAATGATATACTAAATATTGAATAAAAATATATTAAATTATTTTTAAAAATCAACTATCTATAATTACATGAGATTTACCTTATAAATGTGAATTTTATTTATATTTTAAGAGTATGCGTTTATGCATTCATGATACGCAGGCCTATATAGATTCGAGTGTGATAATGGGAAGATCGGGCAAATTCCAGCCGGGAGTAGGCAAGTACAAAGAAATCGTGTACATGAATTGCGGTGTCGAAAACAACTTCTTCCCTGACCTACATAGGGTTCCTAGGACAGACCTCATCTTCTTTTGCTCCCCTAACAACCCCACTGGCCACACCGCTTCCCGGGCCCAACTAGGGCAGCTCGTGGAGTTCGCCGCCCGCAATGGCTCTGTCATCATATATGACTCCGCCTACTCTGCTTACATCTCTGACCCTGATTGCCCAAGCTCCATTTATGAAATCCCGGGTGCTAAGGAGGTATGTATAAACAAATGATGATTAAATCTTAAAAATAAACCAATTTAGTGAACTTTTAAAATATTATTTATTCGTCATTATTTTAACAATAACTTGTTCATCTACAACCAGTGGCTAATTTAGGGGATTTGGAATGGTTAAAGCCCTAGTAAAAAAAATCATTTTTTATGGGTTTATTTTGGTTGGTATTTTATTTCTTTTAGTTTTCTTTTACTTAAAACGTCTAATTAAATAAAAAATTTAAGGTTTTCTCCAATGTATTTAAACAATTTTTTTCCCATATATACACATAACAAAAATTCTCATTTTTAGAAAATTCTTGTTTTCCTCAATTTTTTCTCTTAAAAATTAAAAATTTAATGTTTTTTCTAATATATTTAAACAAAAATAATTTTTCATATATACATAAAAAAAGATCTCAAAATTTTTTTAACTCCTCTAAAAATATTTATGAATCTGTCGCTACCTACAACATAAAGTGAAGGAACAATTAAAATTTCAGGTTGCAATAGAAGTATCTTCCTTCTCAAAACTGGCGGGATTCACCGGAGTGAGATTGGGATGGACAGTCGTCCCTCAAGAGTTGATGTATTCCAACGGGTACCCGCTCATCCGCGACTATGACCGCGTGGTCTGCACTTGCTTTAATGGCGCGTCTAGTATTTCTCAAGTCGGAGGCCTTGCTTGCCTCTCTCCACCTGCTTCTCAGGTACTCGTAAATGATTTTGGATCCCTACTTATCTTTGGCTTGTAATCGAATATCCGAAACACGGTATAGGAAATGATATATAGATAAGATTTGATAGTATTGAATCAGATATCTGGACTATTTAGATCTGAGAAAAAATTCACAAAATCTCTTTTTGAATACGATGAAGCTAGTAATTCAATTTTACAATGCGATGCAGGAAATGAAGACAATAACAAAATACTACATGGAAAACGCGCAAACCCTAGGAGAGACGTTCTCGTCGTTAGGGTGGGAGGTCTATGGAGGCAAAAATGCACCCTATGTCTGGGTTCATTTCCCAGGAAGGAACTCTTGGGATGTTTTCAATGAGATCTTGGAAGGCACTGACGTGTCGGTAGCTCCTGGCCTTGGATTTGGTCCCGGGGGGAACGAGTACATTCGAGTCAGTGCGTTCGCCCACAGAGAATCTCTTCTTGAGGCTTGCGATCGCCTTCGTAACCATTTTAGGGTGCCAAGTATTCTATGGGAAAGTCCATTTCCAGACGTCGGAAATTAATACATGTAACCCGATTAAAGTTGCTATATTCCTATACCTTAAGATTTGTTTAGATAAGCATGTATTATGACTTATAATGCACATGCATTAAAGTAGTTTAATGCAATATTGTATTGTATGTATTATAAGTCATAATACATAACGATCCAACTAAACCCTACCCTTATAGTTTAAATTGGATAAATGTTTTGTATTTTTTTTCTTCTAATTATTCATAACAATAAACATTGGAGTTGTCTAATATTTAATGTTATTATATTATTTATTTATTTGGTCAACATTTTTTGATAATGAATTATGTTAAAAATATATGCATTTTTAAAAAAATACACACTAGTTGATATTCCATTTCTTAAATCAGAGTTTGGTGGATGGATTATATAAATGGTGGATGGATTATATAAATAGACCTGAGCATGGGCGGACTTGGGTTGGACCTATGTGAAAATCTTGGCTTATTATAGCGGGCCGAACTTGGGCCAAACACGGTTTTTTGGCCCAACTACCTTGTTCAAGCCCGCCCACATGGGTAGGTCGGGTAGTCCAACGGGTCGTCCATTAAAAGGTTGTGATTTTTTTTTAATTTTTGCTTTTGATGTCAAAATTTACAATATATATATATATATATATTTTGATAAGGTAAAAATTCGAGGTTAGAAAATCTGAACATCGACGGCCGACAAGTCGGTAGACGGTAGACCGTCTAAACAAACAGAAAATACAAAGATGGTGCAGATACAAGCAACAACACTCTACAAGGCGAAACAAAGTACATCCAGACCGAGCGAGATGAGGACGTAGACGAAAGACGAAAGTCAAGCACTCCCCGGAAGCAGCACCGCAGGCCAGCGACACATCAGGATACACATGTGGGCAGTGAAGACGAACCTCCAAGGAAACAGTCTTCCGAAAAAAGGAGACGCCTCGATACACACTACCACGGCCCCAGCCTGTCCCGACTCCGACTGCCAGAACCCCATCACACGGAAAGAAAGACCAGTCACACCACAAGCATAACCATACATCGCCTGAATCGAACGCACCAGAGACCCGAGCGGGAAGTAGCAACCCGACCGTGATTTATTTTTTAAAGTTATAAGTTAAACTTACTAATAATAACAAAATTATTATTAGGTCCATGTAAAATGGGCCCAAGATCAAATGAGAGATCTGCACTCCCGGGTCACCGTAGGGCCCAAGTCAGGCCCGAACAAAGTGACGGGGAAGAAGGCAGACACACCCAACCCTCAACCAAGGGGAGACGCAGAAGTCATCCCAGCAAGGTCACCGACGGAAGACGACGGCCGGAGAGGGGAGGGAAGGGGTGAGAAAGCATCGGCAAAGGAGAAGCAGAGGGAGAGTCGGGGAGACAGGAGGCGGTCAGGGCCGCCAAGCCCAAACACCAACCCCCGATAGGAAGAGAAGGGCTCATGGAACAAACCGACGGAGAGCGAGGCAGCCCCACCCTCCAACACCGGAGTACACTGAACACCAGGGAAGGCCGTCGGAAAACGAGCCAACACCGGCGGAAATCGACCAGGGCAAAAAACCCCCAAAACAATTTGAGATTCCAAGGGGAGATACGCCCCCAAAATCGAGCAAGCGAAGGGTGAAGCGAGGGTATACCAAGCTAACCAAGGCTGCCCGAAACGTTGATCCAGGCGAAGGGGAGGAAGGTTCGCAGACCTGGGACCGACGAGGCAAGTACTAAGGCCTCCGAAGAGGGACTAGTTGCCACCGAGGAAGCCTCCGAAGAGGGGTGGTGGATTGAAACCAGCGAAGAGGGCAACACAGTGAGAGATGCGGCGGCGCCGACCACGGAAAAAAGACATGCGGCACAAAGCGGAGGGCTAGCCCGGAGCCTTGGACTGACGAGGTTGATTATTGGCCTCCGAAGAGGGGTTATTGGCCTCCGAAGAGGGAGTAATCGGCCTCCGAAGAGGTGGTCGGAGATTTTGTTCTTCAAATGGTTTTCCGGTGAGGGAGGAAAAACCAGAGCATTTTCATTTTGGTGCTTCTTTCCTCAAAATTTACAATATATGTTAACTATCCCAGAAGATTAAAATTTTATACAATACAAAGATACACAAGTTTCACAACTTTTAAATCACACCCTAAATCTTTAGTGTATGTTCGTTTCAATTGAAAAAATCTTGAAAATGATTTATTTAATAATACTGTATTCCTTAATTTATAAGTTATTTGAATACAGTTAGTCATTTAGTATCAATAAAGTACTAATAGACGTATAAGTATAAATTATATAATCAATATATCTAGTATTTTATTACACTTCCATATAAATAATATAATTAATATATATAGGCGAGCCGGTCCTAGGATTGACTCGCTTGGATTTGATCCTTGGCCCAAGCTCAACCTTTTGGGCCTACCGGATCGATCCTATCGACTCGCTTGGGCCAATTGCCTTACCCAAGCTCGTAGCTTTAGCCAAGTGGTTTTAACAGATTGACCCTTGTTTGCTCAGGTCTATATATAGACACCATTGGTATTTACTATTTTACATTAACTTCATTTTTACCACAATAACTTTTAAATCGACTCTACAATAATCTAATCCGATAATGACTCAGATACAATAATGATCCAACCCGACCTACACTTGACTCAAACTTAACTCAAACTCGAGTAGACCCAGTAAAGTCCCGACTCAATATTGACCCGAAACCGACTCGAATGATTCAATTGCCCAACTTTGGAAGTTTGTGGGTATTTTTTTCTCCCCACGAAAGGTTAGGCTACTTTATTGAATTAACCCAAAGTAGCCCATCATCTCCCACGCGAACACATCCAGGTCCATACGGGAGGGAGCCCATAAACGATTTATATACCCTCTCCACAAACCCTAGAAAACCCCCCTTTCTCCGTAGCCATAGCCGCTGTTTCTCCAGAGAGGTAAGATTTCATTTTGCTTTCTCATTCTCGATTCTTTCTTCCTATAAATCGTTTGATCTCATTCGGTTTCTCTTCGTCTTTTTTCAATTGATTTTTTTTTGCAGATCTATCATCGTTGTAGAGTTTCTGCGGCGACAAAATGGCTCTGGTATGAAATTTCGATGGTATTCCGTATCTTAGTGTAGATTACTATCACTATATCTTCCTCTGTGTGCTTTCCTCTTGTGGTTTTCTCTTTGAATCAGGAAAGTTTGTTGATTTTAAGAGATCTCCCCAAAGGTTTTTAGATTGGCTTTTATGTGTTATTGAGACTAGTGTGATTCCGTGATCGATGATAGTCTTGGGAGTTAGGGAATCCGAATTTCATGTGTTTGAACTTTCTGGATATGAATTGGGATTCCTTACAGTTGATTTTAGGCTGTTGTGTGACTCTGATTTGAATTGCCAGATGTTTTTAATTGACGATGTTTTGTTTTGTGTTCTATTTCTGATCTGAGATACATTGCATCTAGATCTTGCAAGCTGCCTGATTGTTAATAGATGAATATTTGAATGTATAATTCAGATTTTGCACGCCGGAAACAATAACAAAAACGCCTACAAGGCCCTCATTGCGGCAGAATACAATGGTGTTAAGGTTGAGTTGGCCAAGGATTTTAAAATGGGTGAATCTAACAAAACTCCAGAATTCCTTAAGATGAACCCCATCGGAAAGGTACAATTTTCATAATTGATAACTTTGTGTTTTGTTGTTGGATGTCTATTTTCTCATATTTGTTGTTTATTTGCTTGTGATTTGCTTTAGGTTCCCGTACTCGAAACACCTGAAGGGCCCATCTTTGAGAGCAATGCTATTGCACGCTATGGTGAGTTCTCCTAACAAAAGACCAGATTCTTAAAGAGCATCATATCTAGATTATCGGTGTTTTAATATTATTTGGCAGTATCAACCTTCATTTTACAAGTTTTGATACAAAGTGCCTTGTATTTGACTGGTTTGTGTTACCCTTTTCACCTCGTATTTAGAGCGTGCTAATGCATTTTTATTTTGTAGTCACTCGCTTGAAGGCTGACAATACTCTATATGGTTCATCACTCATTGATTATGTAAGTAACTTGGACATTTTAACATTTCGATAGCTTTGACTTTGCGTTTGTTTCTTCATTGATTCAATAGCTTTCATATCTTTTTCTCTACAGGCTCATGTTGAGCAATGGATTGATTTTGCTTCGATGGAGATTGATGCTAATCTTGCTCGTTGGTTATATCCCCGCTTGGGCTACGGAACATACCTTGCCCCGGTTGGTGAAATTGTCTCTTTGATTTGTAACATGTTAATCCTTTATAATCTCATTTATATTAATTTGCATAATCATGTGTATATTAATTTGTATTCTATTTTCAGTCCGAGGAAATTGGAATTGCCAATTTGAAGAGGGCCTTGGAATCATTGAACAAGCATCTTGCTTCCAACACGTTCCTTGTTGGACATGCTGTTACACTGGCTGACATTGTCATGACATGCAACTTGTACCATGGGTTTAACCATATCTTGACAAAGCCTTTCACCAAAGACTTCCCACACGTTGAGAGATACTTCTGGACCTTGGTTAACCAACCAAATTTCAAGAAGGTTTTGGGTGAGGTGAAGCAAGCTGAATCTGTTCCAGCCATTGAGAAGAAGCAGGCTCAACCTGCCAAGCAGAAGCCCAAGGAGGAACCAAAGAAGGAAGTCAAAGAAGCTGCAAAACCTAAAGAAGAAGCTCCCGCTGAAGAGGAGGCTCCCAAGCCTAAAGCGAAAAACCCTCTTGATCTTCTTCCTCCTAGTCCGATGGTACTCGATGATTGGAAGAGACTCTACTCTAACACCAAATCTAACTTCCGTGAAGTTGCTATTAAAGGTAATTTGAACTTTATACCTGGACAATTGTCACAATATTGGTGAATTTAGAGTTTACTAGCTTTTGAACGTTTGATAAATGCATCTGGCAAAATCTAGTTGTCCCAATTGTAGTGATTTTTTTTTGATATCTTGTATTTATAAAAGGCATGAAAATCTGGAACTAAATTCATTTTGTATGATTTACAGGGTTCTGGGATATGTATGATCCCGAAGGATACTCTTTGTGGTTCTGTGACTACAAGTACAATGACGAGAACACTGTCTCATTTGTGACTTTGAACAAGGTGGGTGGCTTCCTGCAAAGGATGGATTTGGCACGCAAATACGCTTTCGGAAAGATGTTGATCATTGGCTCCGAGCCCCCATTCAAGGTCAAGGGGTTGTGGCTCTTCCGTGGTCAAGAAATTCCCAAGTTTGTGATGGATGAGTGCTATGACATGGAGCTTTATGAGTGGACTAAGGTTGACATCAGTGATGAAGCACAAAAGGAGCGCGCAAGCCAAATGATTGAAGATGCCGAGCCCTTTGAGGGAGAAGCTCTACTCGATGCCAAGTGCTTCAAGTAAATTTGCTGCTAGATCCCTCTGGGCCACCTAGTGTCTTTTTTTATTTCCTTGCTTGGCATAGTTATCACTTATCAGTTACTTTCTGCCTCTTATGGAGCACTTTAGATTTTGTTCCTTGAAACTTTGCAACTTGATTTTGGGTTTTTGAGACTTCGAAAAGATTCAATTTTGTATCAGGATAAACTTGTTAAATTGAGTGTTATGACTTATGAACACTGTTTTGATGCTAGCAGTTATCTTCGGATTACGATACTGTGCTTTGAGCTATGAAGGTTATTTTTTATTATGGAGTGTTTTATTTGTTGGGTAAAATCTTGTTCTACCATAAAGAGCCTGAGATTCAAGATCCAGGGAATGGAAGGAAACATCTCTAAATTGTGTAACTCTTCCTTGTTTGCTACTGTAATTGGCAATCCGGTGGAACTCAAAATAATATGGAAGAAGATCAAGTATGATTGGCACTCACTCTTTTGGTGTATGATTTGTTTGTTGAGTAAATGGTTACTGGGGTGTACTTTCCTTTGTTCCCCTTTGATGAACCTTTGCATCTATCGCTGCAGGATGTTGTATTATAAGAAGTGTAGGACCCTTATGGTTTGTGGTAGTTCATGTTTGGAGTAACCTTTGTAATATAGTGGTTTCTAACGCTAAATGGAACTTTGGTTATATCCCTCTCTGGTATTGGAACTCATTCAATGAATGGTGTAACCTTCCTCTCAAACGGAACAAGCTGTGCTTGATCTCTGCAGGAAACCAGTTCATTTAGCAGGCATTGAGACCCTCTTCTTGCATATCCTTGTCGAAAGTCAAGAGGCACTTTTACAGCTGGTGCGTACGAGTTGTAGCTTGATAACTCATTCCAGTTTATCTGTTGAGAATATCCCTTTCGAAATCAACCCTATCCCTAAGGTCTGTTACATTTTCACTCACCCCCAGCTTATGGCAGAAACAAACTCTCTTAGATGAAGTTAAGTATTCATTAAGCCTTCACATAATCATCTTAGGGGATGACCTGATCCCCTCTCGATGGTCCTTAAGCTTTTGGGGCTTAGTTACTCTAGCCTCTCAACTCCATATTTTAAAAACTTACATAATCAAAGCAGTCTTTGACCAACCTGTTGTGGATTTCCTCTTATCTGGCATAGATTACAGTTGGGTCAGGATTGATCTTCTAACTACTTGGTGGAAACATGTGAAGCTTATCAAATTTAGAGATAATGGGCTGTTGAAATTTTGCTGGGTAACGAAATCTTGTGCGAAACAGGTGGCATATTTGCTACTTGTATACAAGAAGTTAAAGCTAAGTGTAAGACAATGGGTTGTTTGCAATGTAGGTGTGATTACAGTCTTGCATGTGCACACTACCTTTGATGAACTTGCAGATCGTATACATTCATTGGAATACTCTATTAAGATAATTTATGAAATGTATAAAGGCAATGATCAACTCCCTTCAATGGGTAAATATATGGTCTATATCTCGTATACTTGATCTACTTTGTGGGACTGTCATATTATATATCCCCATGGAGTTGGCTATGGATACTCTATGGCAACTCAGCATGTGACTTACATGACAAAAGACTAGCACTTGGAGGAAAAAGGTGGGATTTAGAAAATTTTAATAAGCAAATTCCCTATAATGTGAACAAAAGAAAGGGTCATACATTTAACGAAACATGCAACCTATTTAATAATAAAGGAAGAATAATGCAAAAACATCCCATTTTGAGGAGTTTGTTGAAGGATGCTTCGTGTCTTTCAATAATAATGAGTAAAGTTAACAAAAATCTAGTGATAATTATCTGCAACTCTAATAGGATAAAAACTATCGGGTTAAGGTATCACCAGTTTTACCTTAACCCAAAAGAAATAGAGACATGAAAGTTAGCTTCTGGAATTGTCGAGGAGTGGGAAAAAAAACTTTTTGGACCGATATACACGCATGGTGTATGAATGATTCTATTCAACTACTAGCTTTAGCGGAAACAAAAACTGATAAAATCCCAGAGGAAAGTAACTGGAAAAAAGCGGGGTTCGACAACGCGATTTGGTCTCCTGCTGCTAGGAAGGCAGGAGGAATTGGGGTGATGTGGAAATCTTATCAAATGCCTCATGAATCTATAACTCTGGAGTGCCATCTTCCCAGGATTATAGCACTCAATTACTCAAATCTAAATGAAGACTTCTCTTGTAGGATTTGATTCGTGTATGCTCCTCCGGATCCTTGCGATAAAGAAGCCTTCTGGAATCAACTTACACAATTAATCCAAAATTGCCCACTCTCAAACATCATCATGGGGGATTTGAATGAGATCAACTGCTTCGATGACAAATCGGGGGTGCCCCAACAAACCCATCTAGGTTTAAACAACTTAATAGGTTTAAGGATGACTGTTCATTAATTGATATCCCCGCTTTCGGAAATCCATTCACATGGAGAAAACGGATTGAAGATCCTGGAAATATTAAAGAAAAACTGGATAAGGTTCTTGTTCAGTATCAAATCCTGCATTTTTTCCCTGCCCTATGCACGAAAAATGAAGCGTTCTCGTCATCTGATCTTTGTTCGATTACAATCAATCTAACTAATAATAATTCCCACAAAGCTCAGCCCTTTAAGTTTGAAAATATTTGGACTCAGCGAAAAGATTTCAGAAAAGTTGTGAAACAAGCTTGGAGGGCTTCTTGTGAGGGATCAATGATGTTTCAACTAACTTTCAAAACTAAACTCCTTAAAAAGAAAGCTAAAGAGTGGAATAAAACCACCTTTGGTAACATTTTTCGACAACTTCAAGAGGGGGAAAACCAGTTAATTCAAATCCAATCTAGAAACTTGAATGATCAAGCCCCTGCTACTAGGGATCTTCAAAAAGAAAAGAATATGATTCTTGAAAAGGAGGAACTACTTCTTTTTCAAAGAAAGTACTGGAACCAAAGATCCAAAACAAAACATATTAAATTAACAGACACAAACACTTCATACTTCCATAAGGTTGCTACGGGAAGGAGGAATAGAAAGATTATCCGCTTTATTACTACAGCTGATGGAACCCAGGTTATGGGTGAAGATAATATCAGATGTGAAATCAAGAGAGACTTTGTAAGAAGATTTAAAAGTGATTCGATAAATTATGAAAAACAACTGGCCTCCTTAGAGCTTATCACTCCTTCTGTCACCGAGAGGAGAATAATTTCTTAATACAAATCCCATCTAATGGAGAAATCAAGGCGGTTGTATTCAGCCTAGGGGCAAATAAATCACCAGGCCCTGACGGGATGACAGCAGAGTTTTATAAAAAGTATTGGAACATCGTAGGAACTAGCATCATTCGGGTTGTAAAAGGTTCTTCTATTCCGGCAAAATGCTGAAACAGGTTAACCACACTTTCATTTCTTTACTAACAAAATGCGATAACCCATCCTCAACCGCACAGTATAGACCAATTAGTTTATGTACAACCATTTATAAAATCATTTCAAAAATTTTGACAAAAAGACTAAAAAAAATAATTGGAAAACTAATTAACCCCCTTCAGGGTGCATTATTCTCAGATAGGTCTATACAAGACAATATAATTATAGCACATGAGATTTTCTATTCTTTCAGAACTAGGAGGGGCTCTGAAGGATGAGTAGCAATAAAACTAGATATGGAAAAGGCATATGACAGAGTTGACTGGAATTTCACTGAACTTGTTCTTAGGAAGTTCGGATTTCATCAAAAATTTGTACAACTAGTTATGGAATATGTATCTACCGTATCATTCTCGGTCCTTCTCAATAATGGAACCACGGAGCTTTTTAAACCAACCAGGGCCATCCGCCAAGGCGACCCTCTTTCTTCTTTCCTATTTATTCTCGGCGCGGATTGGATTCAGGTATGGAAATGATGGGCCCTGTATTCCCTTCCTCTCCTTTGCCGACGATATTATCATCTTCTCAAAAGGAAGTCTAACCGCTTGTCAGACTGTCAAATCTATCGTGGAGGAGTTTTGCTCCATTTCGGGGCAAAAGGTTAACTTTCATAAGTCTACTTTCCAAACTACGCCTGGAATTGCAAGGAGCAAAATAAACGACATTGAAGGATGTTTGGGCATATCAAATAAGCGCACATTAGAAAATTACCTCGGTTGTCCGATTATCAATGGACGCGTAAACAAAGACACATTTGACAAAATTGTGTGTAAATCAAAAGAACAACTTTCAAAATGGAGGGCAAATTCTCTTTCTCAACAAGGTCGGACTGTACTTATAGGGTCCAACTTATCAGCTAAACCGTTGTATACTATGCAGAGCTTTATGCTCCCAACCACCATTCATAAAGAACTTGACCAAATAAATAAGGTCTTCTTCTGGAATAAAGACCTTCAACACCGCCCACTTATTAGCTGGGATAGGCCGTAGAGTAAGGGTGGTCTGGGAATACGGAAGGCTTGTGAAATGAATGAAGCCCTTCAGATGAAACTACTTTGGAAGACTTTAGCTGATCCATCGAGTATGTGGGTGAAAGGGATCAAACACAAATACCTTAAGGATAAAGATATACTCAACTATAAGAAAAAAGGACATAGCTCGTGGCAGTGGTCTAAACTCTACCCGCTGATAACGAAATTCAAAACAGGTCTTATATGGTCGGTGGGGAATGGAAAAACAATTAAATTCTGGAAAGATAATTGGGTTGACACTTTTCCATTAATACAACGACCTGACTGCCCTCTACAAGTGAACAATGAGGAACTGGTAAGTGAGTATATCATCGGTGGAAAATGGTGGATCGAGAAATTACAAACCACTCTACCAAAATCAATGGTGGATGACATTATATCAATCCCAATTCCGACTTAACCCTTTTGAAGACAGACTATACTGGTGGCCAGACAAGCATGGTTGGTTCACTACATCTAGTGCATACAAACTGATCACTCACAATAGAGTGGGAGAGGATGAAACAAATCATTGAATTTGGAAACTTGATACCCAACCAAAGATTAAAAATTTCATGTGGAAACTTTGCCAATCAGGTCTCCCAACGAAAGCAAGATTGGCTCAGCGGGGTGTGCCCGTACCAAATACTTGTGTCTTCTGTAATAATGCAGTGGAAGATGACACTCATCTATTCTTAGAATGCCTAACACATACCCTTCAAGGAGTCCTCACAATATCTGAACAACGAGAAATTCATGATCTCATCCAGCAATCAAGAGAAATAAAGCCAATTCTAAGACTCATAGGCGACAAGCTTAATAATACCAACAAAGCTTGTTTGGCAACAAGATGGTGGACTACATGGTTCTTTAGAAACCAAATCATATTCTCCAACAAAAAGATTCCAACAATCACTGATTTCTCCCTGATGACTCAAACAGTTATGGAGAACTGGAGTCGCACTTGTAAATTCAACGTTGAGTCGGATCAAACTAACCACTTCCGAAACTCAACTACAACACAGCCCAACAACATCATTCAAAAAGGTAAACGTAAATGGATAAAACCACCTATTGACACATTTAAATTAAACTTTGATGGATCAACAATGTCCAATCAAAACAGCTCAGGTGGTTTTATTATCAGAAACTGGGAAGGACACCCTATTAATGTAGGATATAAAAATCTGGGAGACAAACCCCTATCAAGGCTTAAGCCTTAGCTTTGTTACAAGAAGTGGAAAAATTAGGGAACTTGGTATATCCAAGATACAAATTGAGGGGGACTCCTTAATTATTATCAAACATCTTCGTGACAACTCCAGATGTCCGTGGGAAATTGAAATGCTAATGTCAGACATTAAACTGCTTCTTCAGGGAGTTGAACAAATATCATTCTCTCATATTCCCCGTGAATACAATAAAGTAGCTGATAAGGTCGCACATCTTTGCCACTTTGCTCCGGGAAGAGAGATTCTCAATGATCCTGGATTACAGGATCTCATCCGAAAGGATGCTTGCGGATAAGTTCATCCGATCCGAAACCTTACCTAATCAAAAAATAAATAAATAAAGAGCCTGAGACACCTATTGAACTTGTGATGGTGAATTTATGCTTGGCAGGGAAATAGAATTTCCATATAAATTAGGTTAGAGATGTACCAAGTCATTTCACTCATTTCTTGATCGTTTTTACAAATTGTTATTAACTAGGTAATGCAAACATTAACAGTGGCTCGTTAGTCCTACGACGGAACAACAGCTTCAAGCACCAATAAACAAGAAGTTACTTGTGTCAAAAGCAAATTGTGGAATTATTTATATTACTTTTGTCATTCAAATGTTGGTAGATTTTAATGATTTTCAACTCATCAAATTGAGTATAAAGACTATAAACCACAACACAGACTATAAAAGTGAATTAAAGAATTGTGATTTTTATACCCGGACTACGATACCCAGAAAAACTCCACTCTTTGGTCTCCTTAGCTCAAATATTTTGAGGCCAGATTGTGAAAAAATAACAAATTTTTAATGGTAAAAGTGATCGTTCAAGTAGTGTAAAGGACGGAAATACATATCAATAAGATAAAGGGCCGAAGAATCATAGCATAAGTGTTTAACACGTCCAATTATCACGTGTTTAAAACTACAAGTTCTCATTCAAAATGACAACGGACCATCGATCTTGATTCTTCCTATACATTAAAACATTCACATAAAATCAGTACCTCACCTACTGAATCATTTTACTTCAGGTCTTGACCCAGGCCAATGATTCGACCAAAATAACTACTTCCAGTTTGGATTTTTCAAATTTCAACTCAATACTCTAAAAGGCAAAGCATGACTGATGAATCTCATGAAGATCAAGTAGCATAAGAAATACTCTAATCTCACTATAAGGGTAATGCCCCAACTACGAGACACTAGTCATAGTAGGATCCGACGAGAAATAAATTGATGACAAAGACATAAATTACTAAGAAATGTAAAATCCAGTTTTATAACACATCTCATAAACCAAAAACCAAGAAACCAAAAATCATGTCTTCAGCAAGAAACCGACAGAAAAGGTAGACAGAAGAGTATGAGACTATGCTATAGCGATTTTTTCATAAGTAGGGGGTAAAGTTACTTGAAGCACTTGGCATCGAGTAGAGCTTCTCTCTCAAAGGGCTCGGCATCTTCAATCATTTGGCTGACACGCTCCTTCTGTGCCTCGTCATTGATGTCAACCTTAGTCCACTCGTAGAGCTCCATGTCATAGCACTCATCCATCACAAACTTGGGAATCTCTGGCCCGCGGAAGAGCCACAGCCCCTTAACCTTGAATGGGGGTTCAGAGCCGATGATCAGCATCTTTCCGAAAGCGTACTTGCGCGCTAAATCCATCCTTTGCAGGAAGCCGCCCACCTTGTTCAGAGTCACGAAGGAGACAGTGTTCTCGTCATTGTACTTGTAGTCACAGAACCACAAAGAGTAACCTTCAGGGTCGTACATATCCCAGAATCCTGCATCATAGAAAACCAAAATTCATAGTCACGACTCACGACATCTAAATAATGGGAGAAGTTAAATTACTCAGTTTACAAATATCACAAATAGCTCTAATACTTGTGTAATCAAGGAACATTTTTCAAGCATTTCAATGCATTTGCATAAATTAAATGTTTTCAGCTAGATGCCTATTCAACACTCATAGCAAGCATAACAAGAAATAAGGAACATGATAGAATTCTTAAGAGTAATCATATACCTTTAATAGCGACCTCACGGAAGTTGGTTTTGGTGTTAGAGTAGAGTCTCTTCCAATCATCAAGTATCATCGTACTTGGAGGAAGCAGATCAAGAGGATTTTTCGCTTTAGGTTTGGGTGCCTCCTCTTCTGCAGGGGCTTCTTCTTTGGGTTTTGCCGGTTCTTTCTTCTCCTCCTTTGGTTCTTCCTTGGGCTTTTGCTGCTTCTTTTCAATTGCAGGAACAGATTCTGCTTGTTTCACCTCACCCAAAACCTTCTTGAAATTTGGCTGGTTAACCATAGTCCAGAAGTATCTCTCAACATGTGGGAAATCCTTGGTGAAAGTTTTTGTCAAGATCCGTACAAACCCAAGATACAAGTTACACGTTGCAACGATGTCAGCCAAAGTCACAGCGTTCCCAACCAAGTATGTGTTAGAGGCAAGATGCGTGTTCAATGCTTCCAAGGCCCTCTTCAATCTAGAAATTGTAGCTTCCTCTGCCTGAAGACACAATAGAAAATAAAATAAATAAGATAGAACAGTACTAACTGACTAGCTTCATTAGAATAAAAGAAAGCAATTTTCACCAACCGGAGGAAGGTGCGCAACAAAGCCCATGCGTGGAAGCAGCCATTGGATGATACTATAATCAATCTCCATCGATGCAAAATCAATCCACTGATCTACATGAGCCTTCAAAAAGAAAATAACCAAAGTGTTTTAAGAAGGTGATTCATCAGTTAAATCAGATACCAATGGTTAAGGGTCATGGAGTTGAATAATTGCATGTAGGGTGTTGTGAACGGTCAGGAAAATGCACTAAACCCCTTACATAATCAACCAGAAAAAGAACTAAAAGACTTGTTATATAATCTATCAAAAAATGCACTAAATCACTTACTTCATCAATCAGTGAAGACCCGTACAAAGTTGTGTCGGCCTTCAAGCGAGCCACTGCATGGCAAACAAGCATCATTTGTATTAAAACAAGAGAAAAAGGACACAGTGATATCAACAATTTATAGAAATTAAAGGCCATCTACTACTGACAGTGATAAACTCACCATATCGCGCAATAGCATTGCTCTCAAAGATAGGACCCTCAGGTGTTTCCAATACAGGAACCTAAGTCAGAGAAAACAAGCTCAAATAACACTAAGAATCCAAACAGATGCATTAAGGGAAAAAAAATGATTTGCAGTTAACCATGTACCTTCCCAATTGGGTTCATCTTAAGGAACTCAGGCGTTTTGTTGGACTCCCCCATCTTGAAATCCTTGACAAACTCAATTTGAATTCCATTGTATTCCGCTGCAATCAGAGCCTTGTAGGAATTCTTGTTGGTGTTAGCGGCATGCAAAACCTGAAATCAGCACATTCATCACCATCGTTAGCAAAATATAACACATTCATCTGGATATCAAACAACATGGTTGCAAATTTAAGAATAAAGAATGCAAATTTCTGAACAAAAGATTAGCTACAAACATAAGATAACAGGACTGGATACAGTTACAAGGTAGATAACCAGAAAAAAAAAATTGAGCATAACACAAGGAATTCAACATTGGTGATGCAGTTTGCCTGATCGAGGACTTCGAAACGAACCTAAAGGATCTAAGCTCTAATCCTCAGAGTTTAACACAAGAAATTTTGAAAGTACAAAGGACATTCAGTAGATATCACAGATAAACAGTCAATCTAAGATTCAACAACACCGATGTATTCATACAAATCTACTTCAAATTGCCTAGCCGAAATCCCAGCAAAACAAGCACGATCGAAAGCCAAATCCGGACGGTCAATTTCATGAGACTTCGCAAGTAACAATCCAGCAAACGCATAGATACACTCCTCCTAAAAAGGAACTCAAATCAATGGAAATCGACGGAAATTGCGTACCAGAGCCATGACTGCGCCGGAGAAAATCCAAACAAAGAAAGATCTGCAAAAAAAAAAAACGAAGAATCAAAATCAATACAAATGAAAAAATCGGAAGGGAGTGATCAAAGGAAAGGAAGCAACTAAATTACTCTCTCGGCCTCGGATTCGGACTTCGGGGGTGCGAGGAAACAGCTTCTTCTTGCAGAGGGAGGAGATCGAGGGAGTGGTAAGAGTGAATATGTAGTGGGTTTTTAGTGGTGAGATGTGAGCTTTTTCTAGGGTTTCTTCTTCTTATGGAACTGATGTTGAGATTTGGGAATATTCCAAGTTCAAACTAGTACTATGAAATGCACAAATTTAAATTTTTTTTTGATATCTATATCTATATCTATATTATAATACTAAAACATCTATCTATCTTCTATATCTATGTCTATCTATCTATATATCTATATATATCTATCTATATATATAAAATACTAAAGCAGAGGTCTGAAATCTTCTCTGGTGCGATTCGCCTATGTGGCGAGCTCTAATCGAATTTGTTTATGTGTCATTTTTTGATGCAATCTATCATTTTACCTTTAAATATTTTATCTTTAGTAATCAAAATTGATTATATTAGTTGATCATTATATATAATATATTTAATAAAAAAAATTAAACCCCATATATTAATTTGCTATTTTTTCATTTAAGTTATTTAACTTATCAATAATAAGAAATAATACTTTGACAATGATAAGATTTTTTAATTTATTAGAAATTTTCCACCATAATTTTATCCATCCTAATTATTATAATTGTCCCCACTTTGACAATATTAAATTTTGAAGTTATATGTCCACCGAATTGCCCACCGTAATTACTATTATTATAAAATTGTTTACCTCAAATTAATTTATCTTTAGTTATTAAGATTTTCTTAAGTTAGTTTATTACTTATAACAATAAGATTTTATTATTATTAATTAGTTACAAATTACTACTAAAATCAAGATGCTTTGATATTTTTTAGAATAAACAAAACTTTATTAATATTTTATTCTCCTCACTTGTGCACCTTCGCATTTTAAACATAAAATTTAGATTTTCACAAACCCTTTCTAAAAGAATAATTACCCAAAAACACAAATTAAAAAATATTTAAAACCACCCATATTGAGCTTTTTTATATAAAACAAGAGCTAAATAAAATAAAATAATGGAACGAAATGATAAATAAAATTTTCAAAAAATAATAGTAGAGGGCCACATTTTTATATCCTGCCTAACTCGGGCATTTCAAATCTCAGATCCCATTCTGCTAGGAAGGTGAGACATTGACGTTTTGCCACATATATTATATATTGATATAATATAAGCATATTTTTTTTATCCAAATTTATATTATTTGGCTATATCATTTTCATATTATTATAATATTATAATATATCTAATATATATGTAAATAATTATGATAATATATTCTAAAAATATAATATATTTTACAAATATTGTGCGCTACACACGGGTACTGCGCTAGTTTAAATTTAAATTTAAACACTAAAGAAGGAGTACATTGGCCACATGTCCTCTTCTCCATAACTTTAGTCCTATGTGGCAATGTCTCCTTTCTTCATGTTGATGTGTCATTTTCTTAATTTTTAAGATTTTTTCTTATTTAAATAATTAATGTCTATGTGGCATTATGTGACAATTTATTACGATCTTCTAATACGTGACAATTGATAAGGAAATAATGCATCTTCAATTCTAATATCCTATATCCCAAGAATATTCTATATTAGGCCACAAAAAGGTTTCCGCTTTTCTTCAATTTAATTCTGATTTATTTTTAAAAATTATTATTTTTAAACCTAAAAAGATTATTAACCGTATTTAAAAAAACATATATTTTTATATAAGATTTTTAATTTTCTCAAATATTTTTCCATTCTATATTATTATTATTATTAAAATTAAAATGCAGAATAATTAATAAGACATTGACCTAATTCTAACAATATCTTAAGATTGTAATTTTTTTTTTCAAATTTACAATCTTAATCACGATAATTCTAACAATATATGTGATTTTTTAATATCTAGATTTGAAAAAAAGGATCAATTTTATTTTCTCATAATAAACACTCATGCAATATATCTATTTAACATGCAAACGACAAGCTAACTCATTTCATAAAAATGAAAAAGCAATAAAGCAAAGAACTGAAATATGACAATTTAACTTACTAGCGCCGGTGACAGAGTTAAAAAAATATTTTTATTTAAAGAAATACCGCAAAAGGTGCGGGTTACTGTACTAGTTAAATTTATAACACTAGTACTACTTATATAAACTAGTTTTATTACTCACGATCTTACGCGATTTCTTAATAAATTTTATTTTATATCATTCATGTTGAATAATATGAATAGTTTGATAAATAAACTAGTTTTATGAAGATTAAAATTGTTTCCTTCAAATATTTTTATGAAAGTTGTTAAATAATCATAAAATAAACTAAGATTGAGTTTATTTAAATCGATATATATATATACATCTTGAATAGTTTGATAAATCCTTTTTGGTTGGTGAATATTTTGATAATTATTTTTTTATTTAAATATTTTGAAAAAGAGTTCGAAAATTCAAAGATAAATGTTTTCACAATTAAGTATTAAATTTATATTAATTTTTAACCATATGCATATATATTAAATTAATATTACATTAGTTTTTTGTTTGAAGCAGGATAAGAATTAGGAAGGAGGAGCTGACACAGTCGTCCTTCCTAGCGCATCATTGCGGTTGAGAACCCGTAATTATGGATCATTTTCCAAGCAGTCGTTGGCAGGGAAGGGATACTATAGGCAAGACGAGCAATCCTATCTGCCACAACATGAGATTCCCTGAAAATATGATGAATAGAAACTTAGAAAATGACGAAGGATCTAACTTAATATCTGATTGTAAAAGTTCGATATTTCAGTGACATTTCCAGTCACCCAAGAGAGTCTTAACTACCACAAGACTCTCTCCTTCGATCAGAAGGTTTGGTATATAAAGAAGCTTTGCCTTCAGAATGACAGAATCCCCATTTTAAGGCCCAAAGCTTTCACATATAGAACCGAAGTATTATTACATAAACCCTTTCATAAGGAGAAAATGTTGTCCAAAGATTACGCAAAACAAAACCGTAGAAAATGTCCCTACCACTCTACATAGAGCCATCAAAATTAAGTTTAACATAATGTATAGGAGGTTTATCCCAAATTCCATTTCTATTACTATTTCGGCCATGAGACAATGTAAAAGTCTCCCTTGCAGTTGGCAAATCCCGCCCAGCATTGGCCCTATTTGTTTCGTCTCAGTTGAAAAGTTTTGCCTCAGCCCAAGAGTGACGAGCAGTAAGGAAAAAAACTTTTATCTTAGTGATAGTAACAAAATTTGTGTGGCCGAAAACCAATTGATTCCTAAAGAACCAGATGGACCACCAACAGAGAGCAAAATCTCCCATTTTTGGATTACCTATAAAACTTATGATGGTCAACTTTTTTATATAATTTCATCTCATAAACTAAATGCATATACGAAATTATAAACGGGGAAAATATTTACAAAATAGCCACACCTAACTAATATTAATTTATCTTATCGTTTTATAATTACTCATAATTATAAAAAAAAATTCAGTAAACGTAAGTTTTTTTTATAAAGGCACATGCAAAATTGTGTGTGATAATTATGTAACAACTTTAATTGATGTGTTAAAAAAAGGTTAAGTTTCTAAATATGAAATCGTCTTTTGAAGATTTCATATTTAGAAACTTAAAAGCTTCAAAATTGTCATCATCATCAAGATTAAAAGGAGGGAAACTTGGAGAATGGGGCGACACATGTTTGACATCTAGCCCAGACCTTTTAGCATCCAATGTAATCTTCTCGGCAATTTTCATCTTCAATGCATCATACTTTATATTTTCTAACAAAACAAGTGCTTTATCCTTTCTATCCCCAATGTAAACGTAATTTTCTTCTTACATCTTTCACTCCTCATTATTAATCAAGGTAATTATGTAACAAAAAAATGCAAACATGACAGGATATTTTCAATCACGACATTACTCTGAAATATTAAATGCGATAGGATTTTAACTAGGGTTACACATAATTACACATGCTTGATGCAAATAGTTGATTGAAGATGAAAGGAACAACAATTGCAGATGGATTCATGTCAATGGTAGAGGATGATGATGATAATTGTCAACAACTCCTGTTTTACTAGGTTAAATGATTTCAAAAGATATTATCATATCTCTATAAGATTATTTCTTTTCTTTCTTTAGGTTAGAGGGCTAATTTGAAAGGAGATTTACTTTTACAAAAAAAATTATTTCCAACTTTTGTATAAAAAATATCTTCCCATAATTTCCTTTATTTGATTTTGCCAATTTCTGAATTTTTTTTTAATATATTTATTTTAATTAAAATAAAAATATGGGTACTTTTCTAACACTTTTTTTTGGATATATTATATATGCAAATCTCCCCTTTTTATTATTTATTTATCTTCATCATGAACATTACGTACTAAGAATTTGGTGCTTCCATCTCTGATCAAACAAAATATAAACAAAATCACTGGAGTTGTTAAAATACGTCTATATAAAGTTGGTTAAATTTTAACCATTCAATTTTAAATAAGGGGTTTAGATTTAAATTAGTTTAACCATTTTTAATTTATTTTCTAGGGTCGATAAATTTCTATAAGGTAATCTTACCAACTCCACATAGTTCAACTCTACGGGATCTTTACCCTTAAACACATTCTAAAAAAACACTAACCAAATACTATTTAAATATTTATATTTATAATTAGAATTGTATTATAATTAAAATGTCATGTCATAGTTTCCTTTTTTAATAATCATCCAAACATTTAATATTGCTTTCTAACCAATGCTGGAGAACATTAAGAAGCTGAACTGAAAAATATTTTCCAAAATTAAATCATTTTAATTTTTTTTAATATTGTTTTCTTAGAGTCGGATTCTATGTATGATAGAAAATCTATCCTAAATTCATGCCCAAGAACATATAAGTAGAAAAGACCGATAATTAAAATGAATTGGAATCCAAACATACCCTACTTTCCTTTTTTTAAGAAATAAGAACCATCCAAAACGCTACTGAAATCATTAAATTGCCCTGCTCTATGGATTTCAAAGTTTAACCAAATCGCTCAAGGGCATTAACAATCGATCCACACCACAGCTAAAAACCACACAATCAACAATCATCGGTTTTTGACGTCCGATCACCAAATCTGAAAGCAGACAAAACAGTATTGTAGTGTTTTCAACACACAAGTTTTTGGTCTTTCTTGTCCTCGAATGGAGTAATCAAAACACACCAGACATAGTCGGTTGGGGAATACAAAGCCTTAGCAGTAAAACATGACCCTCTTCACATTTTCCTTGAGGGCAGGCAGAGGCCGCACTGCCCCGCCACCAGCTGGAGGCCTAGTGCTTCGTCCACCTGCAGGGCGACCACCGCGACTGGAAGGCGCTCCACTAGTCATTGATCCACTGTCAGATGTCTCCGGTTCCATGTAGAACCGTGCACGGAAGGCTGCCAGATGAGCATAGTACGCCGGTGGCACTGCCAAACCATCAAGAACGTAAGAAGCGTTAGGAAAACTGGAAGGACAACTCACAATGCAGCGATGTGTTGCTCCAATTAACCAAAAAAAACACCAAATATACCTTGTGGAAAATCGGAATAAAATTCATTTTGATTGTTGTTATATTAACAGTCCAAAATCTTTTAGACATGCATCGTACCAGTTTAAATCATGGGAAGTAGAAACTGGAATTTAGGGAATTAAGGAACTCGTAAGAACGTTTGTACATTGAAGAAATTCAGTTGCTGCATCTGATAATCTCCCGGTGAACAAAGGATCACATGAATGTGTTCAAAAATTCAAATGATATATAATGCAATGTAGAAACTGGGCAGCATAGTAATAAAAGTAAGTAAATCAGAAGAGTTTACAAAGTAGGCACACAGAACAAGAGAGAAGGGAGCGAGAGCACTAACCAATAGACACTGAACGAGTACACCTTGCATACCTGAAAGAAGAATAAATTTATTATTTTTAAACAAAAGTTCACCATGACACTAAAATTTTGGGATTAGTCTCCAAAATGTCAAATTACACACAGTATATCATTATCATGTTGTTCGTTAGATTGAAACACGACTTCAGAAATTTTGGGATTGCTTCAGTGTTTGAGTCTATGAAATAGCGAAACATGCCACTTACCGTCGTTACATAATGCAAAAATAACAAGTGACAGAGAAAAGCAAAAGAAAAAATTTATTTAAAAAAAAACAACTAGGATTGAGCATACGTGTAACAGAGGTTATTTGTTAGGGTCTGCAAATCATCCGCTGAAAAGTTGTTTTCATCCCAAAGAACATGGTAATGAGCAGGCCTACTAGTTCCCTGTTACACCAATTCAAAGGAGCCAAATATGGAGATAAAATAATTAGAAAAAAAAACTGACATAAATATGCATATATCATTTGCAGTATAGGCTCAAAAGTCAGAACTGATGAAGAGAACAAATTCATACTTGGATTCCAGCATGACTACACAAGTAGAAGTCAAACTCCGTAGGGTGGCAGATCTTCGAGTCAACAACTGTGCCTATGTTATTCAAACAAGATAATCAAAATCAGAGCCCTGATTATTAACAAGGATGAGATAGCAGATTAAGTGCAATATTGAGCATACCAGGCAATATATTCCCGCTTCTGTCAACTGCATTACGATCTTGATGGTTGTTGGCAAACAATCTGGTGTGATGACGCTTTTGAACCACAACAAAAGTCACAGGAGGCTGGTAATTTGGCTCCAAAGAAGCACATGCCTGACACATCATGGATTTGTGTTTATAAATTTATCCAAGACCCAATAACTTCATAACTTATAAATGAGAAATACAAGAGAACTACTTTTATGTGGCTATAGCATGATTTTACCTTTCGAATAGCATCAAGTTCATACAGCAAAACTTGATAAAACTGTCCCTCACTGACTCCATCTCTGCAAGTAATACAGCATGCAACTAGTTAGATCTTATGCAACAGTTAATAGCATTACAGAAGTCAACTTCCGATAAGTGCAAAAGATGGGACGCACCTGTAAAATATAATCCGCTTAGGCTTATGGCCAGTTGATCTACGGAATGATACGAGCAGTTCCCTGATCACAAGAAGGAAATAATTACAAATGGAATTAAAGCTGGATTAATCTAGGAATGAATATAAATCAGCACCAACTTTATCATTCCACCAGATACAGATCCTCGAACTGGGTCGTGCCAGGACTTGAAGAGATCTTGGATAAGCTCCTGTCGATGAGCTTGAGCAGAAACTAAACCAGCATATTTTGTAACTTCAGGCCAATCTTGAGATGCAACAACCTGATAAAGAAGCAAATTTTAATTCTTTTTATTTTTATCATAAATTTGTGCACCATTTTGTAAATAATTATACAATAAACAAGGCAGAAGAAAATAAGGCAGTGGATGTACAGCTGCAATTGATGGACTTGAATCTTCTCCAGGATGAGGGTGGGTAACATCAGCACCAAAAACAATGGTAGGAACATCACTGACCAGAGGAATGCGCCTTGACAATGCATCCACAAGCACAGTGTTTCGCCCACCAACCTTCACATTGATCTTAAGAGCAACGTTGGCAAAGTATTGCTTGCTCATTTTAAATACATGTTTCGTCAAGCAACATTGGGAAACGATACCAAGCTCAGTCTCACAGATTCTCTTTAACTCACCTGCAAACGAAACATATGAACTCCCAGAAAATGCTTAAACAGTACACATCGTAAATCAAGTCTTGATGGAAGATTAGATACCATATAAAGAGCCATTGTTGTCAGGCAAAATAACAATTAGCAAGTCGATCTCCTTCGCATGAGCCATGGCATCATGGTATCGAGTTTTTAGAGCCCTCTCTACCTGATCAGGGCGAGAACTGGATACAGGCAATACTGGTTCAGGATTGAACGCCTGGAAATATCATGTCGAAAAAGTTTTAGCTAGCTATCTGATATAAGGATTTGGGTAAATAGATACGAGTTCCAACCTTTTCTCTTTAACAATTGAAATGATAGCTACAACATGACAGTTTTAGAGAAGTTTGAGATGGGACATGTTCACCTACCATTCCTGATGTTTGACACATATTTGCAAGCTCAGAACAAAAGTTGCGAGCAACACTATCTCCCACAGTACGGGAAAAGTTGATGCAGATCCAATTATTCACTGTGCCCCCATTGACCATTTTCTGCAACAAACATTACAAAATGCAATTAAGACTTTGATCATCAAGAAAGTGTCCAGGGTTTTGTAGAACCTGCTAAACTCAACAGTTTAAATAATCTGGCTTATTTTCATGTCCCAATGACCAGACAAATGTATATAGATTTGGACTTGTGATATATAGCTGACAAAATTCATACATAGCAAGAGTTCTTTCTTACAATCAACATTAAACAAACATCAATCACCAAATGAAGGTTTCAAACACACTTGTTAAGAGTATTGATGAATAAACAAGGTCTATTGACATAGAAATAAAAAAGAGTTAAAAGCAAAATGGGACCTGGTATATTTTGGGTGTTACTATTTCCACCACCCTTTTTTACTATCTATACCACATATCTATCCCATTTTTTCAATATTTTTAAAATAGAAAAGGTGGTGCAAATATCACTTCTGTATATTTTCTACGATATTAACCCAGGCATAGGCAATCAAAGAGTTTGCAAATGCGAAATCCCAGTACCAGGGAAGGGAACCAGAAATCACAATGGTATAATACCTTATTATATAACACTTCTAAAATGTTGTTTGGGTGGAAAGGAACAGCCCATCAAGGGAATTTGAAAGTAACTTTTACTTTTGATGTCCACTTCCAAAAAAAATTTAAATCTCTCACTCCTCCTCCCCCCCCGCCCCCCCCCCCCCCCCCAAGTGGAAGGATTTCAAGTCTTGTGATTGAAGGAGAGAAGTGACCAGAAAAAGGGGGGGGGGGGGAGGGGGGGGGAGGGGGGTGGGTGGGATTTGGGCATGGGGCTTGTTCAGATGGTCATGCAAATAAGATAACAAGTGTAGACAGGTTTTGCAAATTATCAAATCATTACCTTGTTCATCATATTCCATTGCCCAACTTGGGGGAGACAATTCTTCTCCCTACCACTTTCATGGTATTTCAGCTGCACAGGTAATAAGCAAAGTTTAGTACCTGACAAAAAGGGATATTAAAAGCATAGAGAGTAACAAGGAGTTCCCTGAACTTCTTATTATACAAAATACACACCCACGGAGCAGGCAAAACACGTGCTTCGACAGTAGCAAGCCTCTCATCAATTTTGATGCCAAATTCCTGAGCATAAGGGTCTGCATAGTATGCATTATGTTGAACTGTCTGCAGGAAAGCAACCAACAATAAAGAAAAATCAGAGAGAGATTTCAACTGGAACAGCTCATCGTTTAACCTACAAAGTCGACAGTCGTATAGCAAAAAAAAAAGAATGCTGAATATAGATTAAACTACAGTGAACAGGTACATTTTACCTATCTTAGTGACAAGAGAATGACAGGATAAATGAAAAATAACAAGAATGGTTGAATCTCAACCAAATTCCACAGTAGAAGTGTTAGCCAAAAGAAAATATGTTGATGTTCAGCTAAAATGGTTGTGTCCTTGTGTCAATTCAAGATCTCTATGAAACCTTGTTTACTAGTTTTCCCTTTAGTACATTTACAGTACATACAGAAAAATACAAACATATGATGTCAACTTACACCTACTGAACTCGCAGTTTATCAATTGAATAAAAAAAGCAGATATGATATATGACCAACAGAGACTCCTTGTTGACTAATTTAGGATAGTAACAATCCATGTCAAGATAGCCTTTTATTTATATGATGAAAACAACTCCATGCACCTTAAGGAATACTCCCTCCATCAGCCAATACATGTCTTTTTAGCCATATAGACAGTAATTAAGAAAACGTATAAGCTAGTTAGTTGGTCAAAATATTAGAGTGAATTCAATTGGTCATGAGTGAAAATTAAGTGTAATGATTAGCTAGTTAGTAGGTTAAGTGTAATGATTAGCTCTAAAAAGACATGTATTATTGACAAAATTATATGGGTTAAAAAGACATGTATTGACGGACAGAGGGAGTTTAAAGTAAAAGATGCACAAAATTTTCAAAGTTGCATTTGGCAAATAATATGCTCAAAAAGGGCATACCTACAGATTTCCAAAGACCATTATTTTGTCCATCAGCAAGCTAATTATGTATAGAATTGGCAATTCAAGAATGTGGAAAGTTCATAAAAATAATAAATGGACAGTTAAACTAGCAAAGAAAAGGAACAATATGAACACAAGAAAACATAAGAACGTTCATGACTATCTAAGAATAAGGCCAGCTATAGATAACAGTTCAGCATAAAATTATGTAGATAAATATCAAAGAAAAGGAACAATATGAACCCAACATTGATAAAGCAAAATACAATCCTACAGTAAAGAGTATAAACCTGCAAAATATCAAGCTCCCTGTCACGAGGACGCTGACAAGTAACTTTGAGCAATGCAGTAATCTGCCTTTCATTCAATCTTTTTGAATACCTTTGTCCTTCTACAATCTTGCATACCTATAATTTAAAGTCAGATTAGGTATCATCAAAACCTGTTACAAACATCATTACTAGTTTGCAAGAATATATTTAGTGAAAGAAATCACAGTAGGGTGACAAACCTCCATAGGCAAATAATTCGGACGCTGCTGATTGCCAACTTGTAGACAAGGCCAGTATGTATGCTGGATGACAAAACCATAGGTCTCAAGGAAGTAGTCAACCACTGATTTGACCGTACCAGTCTCATCTTGGAAACTGACAGAAAAATAAGCATTGTTAACTCCAAAGCCATAAGTATAAATGTTAAAAAATAAGCATTCAAATGCACCACTTCAAATAAATTCAATGAAGGTAACAACAGATACACAATGTATATTTATCCATACGTGAGCTCGCAAGTTGCCTGTGATGTCAATCCTGATATCCTGTATTTTCTCCGCATATTTCCACGATGTGTGACTTCAACCTTGACCCCTCTTAAAGCCTTTTTTATCTAATAACAGCAATTGAACCTCAGTCAAGTATTTAAGCTGTATATGTTATTAAAAACTAATAACAGCAACATATGTTATTAAAAACTATAAATAAATAAAATAAGAGAAAATTAGGTGCATACAAGGAAATATGGCATGCCATATAAAAAAATAATTAACATAGGTGACACAGACCTTAACACGGTCAGCATCAGAGAGAGGCCTTGAAACAAGATCCTTGTTCAACAACTTAGCTACAAACTCAATCACAGGCAATGGCTCAATGAATGCCGTTGATGACATGTCTGTATCAAATAGAAAGGGTAAACGGCATACTTTAGCGGGCACCAACCAAAAATCAGTAAATTTATTTAAAAGAATGCAACACACTTAAGTCAAGTAGTCAACTACTTTATACTGTCTTCACTTACCTATGTTCAGAGATAACCCCATTTGAGTTGGGCGTATACTCTGGTAGAAACCACGCCAGCTCTCCAAACCCTCCCCTAATGGCTGCCTCCGTCCAAGATTAGGGGAATAAAATGAACGGGCAACTGGACAAAACCTGCAGTCATCAATATGATAAGATGCACAGTAAACCCATCATGAAACAGAGAAGGTGCAAACAGAAACTATCAATCAAATGTAAGATAAAAGAGCATGACAATACCGAGACGTAGGCAGTTCACGCAGCACAATGTCAAGAACCTGGAGAGCCTCTTGAGGAGCATCAGCCTGCCTACCTTGTAAGAACATCCCTAAATGGTGTAAGTCAACCCTTGCAGCTAACTTGATCACAACATTGAACTCCCGTTCTCTCCTGCATCAACAAATTAACATCAAGTACACGTACTCAAAGGTTATAACAGAATTTGACACATTACAAAATAGATCATGTTAAACCTTGGAGCCCCGGTCCCATCATCCTCGTCAACAAGTGTAATGTTGAACTCGCTTAAAACAAAAGGGAGAGCCCCTGCTGTGTAGAGACTCTTTCTACCATCATAAGCCGGAAGCCTTCCTCCAAGGTGAGATCCTTGGTACAACCTCACCAACTGTTGCATCACTGCTCGATTAACACCCCTTGATGTGACCTCGGGTCTGATAGAAACCTACAGAAGATTAGGAGAAAATTCAGTCCCTTATAGCACACGAAGATACACTAATTTATCATTAAGTAAAAAATACAATGACAAAAACTTGTTGAAAGCCGGGTAACTCACATCGTACTGGTGTAAATCTTTATCTGGTAACTCAGCAAAGAAGTGATTAGCCTTTACAACACACCTAATACCAATGCTTCCCTTGCCTGGTCGCAGGGGGAACCTCATTCCCTTGCTACTTATAGGGAGAGGTTGGATAGCTTGAGTAGATGAACCTTCTTCAACATTAAGCTGCTGCATCTGCTGGGTAATTTGAGAAGGTCCACCTTGCTCAAGTGTATATGCAGAACTAGTCTCAACCTGAGAATCTGATGGATTCCCATAAGTCAAAGCTTGAGAAGAAAAATCCCCGGTCATATAGGCCGGAGGAGCTTGGTGCAGATCGGGGACTGGCGATCTCATAGGCCTAGTAGAAAGTCCAGCACCATGGCCACTGCCTCTGCTACTTCCACCACGGTGCTGAGATGATGCTCCGCCATACGATTGCTGTTGAGCTCCCCTGAATTCATACTCAGCAGGTCCAGGACCCCGCTGACCTCTTCCACGCCCACCACCACGTCGCCCACCACGCCCACCACGCTGAGCTTCTGAGCCCGAACCCCCTCCACCACCTTCATAACCCCCATAAAACTGTTGCTGCATTGGCCGTTGACCACCTCCACCTCTCCCCCCACCACTACCACCCTGCTGGGAATAAGAGCTCTCTTCATCCGTGGGCTGGTCAGTTCTCTTCTTTCTCACCATTTTTCAGCAACTGTTAACCAAAGAATCTGAAAATCAGCATTTCCCGCAACCACATACCATCTCAACTTCTTAAGCAATGTAAATATTTCAACCGCCAAATCCAAACTCACAGAGAAAGTCAAAACCAGCACATCCAAACGAACATGTAATCAAACCGAAGATCCGTTAACAGTTGCAACACTAAATACAGTCAAAACGAAAAACACGGCTGCGTAAACAACTACCGAGCAACAAACCAAAAACGGACGCATTAACCACATAGAACCAGTCAAACAACAAAAAAACGGCCTGGAATCCGGAAAACAAGCAACAAATACGGAAAAAAATTAAAGAGATAAAAGAATCCAAAACTCGCAAGGAGACAAACACCTGAAACCCTAACATTCAACAGCAACAACCTCCAAACCGAACGAAATCCCAAAAATACACACACAGAACACTCACCTAGCTGCAATGCAGAGTGTTTCAAGAGATCTACAATCTAAAACGCCGGAAAACAAAAAAGAGAGAGAGAAAACGAACCAGATCACCGCGCAAACCGGACGGATCCAGACGAGGAAAAGGAAAAAGGCGCTTTCGATCTTCGGCAGAGAGAGCAGCGCTGCGAGCAAAAGTAAAAAATACAATGACAAAGAGAGAGAGAAAGAGAGAGAAATAATGGAGAGAGAGAGAGAGAGAGAGAGGAATCTGAGGCAGGTTTGCACTGTGATTGGTGGGAGGTGCTTTGGTTGGTTGTGTGGGTTTGGTGGAGGGAGGTGGAATGCAATGCAAATGAGTAAAGCGCACTGCGTCTCGACAACAGCGCTGTTCACATGCTTTTGTATTGTGGGGGAGTCCAGTCCGGTATTTTTTGGTGTTTGTGGGATTTTTGTGACTTGACTTTACTTGACCTCACCCAACTCGGTCTCATACTCTCATTTATGGCTTCTGTTACAATTTTTTAAGTTGTGTACCTTCTAGTATGAGTATTATTGATCAATCACCCAAACCGCACTTATTGTTTGATTAAATTATTATCTACTCTTTCTAAATTGTGCAATCAAATATTGAAATTTTATTTTGGATTAAATTTTAATGTATTGGTCATCCAAAGTCCAAACAAACCATCATTAGTTTTTCGGTTTGTTCTAACACACACATTAGAAATCTACAAAATTCAATGAAAACTTTAATTTCAATGTGTTGGTAGACTAATACATTGAAAATGCATTTTCTAAGTGAATTTTTCCTTTTGGGTTTTTTTTCTTTATGAGATATTGGTTTTGGTAGGGGTATTGTAATAATTTTCCTCTCTTTCATTGTCAATTTCTCCCTCATTTAAGGTTCTTCCATTTTTGTTGTTCTAAAAGGTGAAATTGCTCACCCCGAGCGCCCCTCACCCCCACATTTGAGAGGTCAAGACCCGTGCTCACTACGCACAAGCCACTCATTTGAGAGGTTGCTCCCACACTGCCGCTGGTGAGATTCGATCATTGGTCTCTTGTTCCAAATGTCACCCCTGTGACCAGTTGAGCTAAACCCATGCGGGCGGTTCTTCCATTTTTATTTGTTGTATAGTTTGAGAACTTCTTTCTCTATCAAAGAGTTCAATCACTTGTTATTTGGCCTCCTTTCTCCAATCCAAAAAGAGAAAGACTCCCCTCAACATTATCCTTAACTTGTTCGACTAGTTTGCCTAGTTCGATATCGAAACCCTACTGTTATCGTAAATTTCTATTGGAAGAATGAAGTATTTAATATACATTAACAAATAACTCTCGCTTCTTTTTTAACAGGGATAAAAATATTATTTAAGAGACTGAATCTAGTTCATGTTTAAGTTAGGATTCATTAATTACAAATTTAACCATTACATTAGACTCCTTTCATTTTTCATAAAAAACTATGATAAAATGCTAAAATAACATATTTTATTTAACAAATATTTTATTTAACAAATAGAGTACCATTTAAACTTAATGTATTGTCTAAAAAAATATAAATGTGTGTCCACAAGCACATATTATAAGCCCCATGTTTAGACAGATTTTTAATATAAAAAAATGCTTTTTTACACGTTTTAGCCCATAAATTTATACTTGTAATCCTATAATTTATACTTTATCCCGTAGGAATTGAATCTATAATTTGTAAGTGTAAACCTAACTTTTTTTTAATGAGTTAGCCATAGAGTTTAGGGAAAACTAATTAAAATACCCCCACCTTTAGGTGTATGGTAAAAATATATCCTTAACTTTCAAATGTAATAAAAATATCCTGACCTTTTACGGTAATGGTAATATATTACCACGGGTTTTCTTACGGATAAAAAATGCTAACAAGGCAGCCTGCACGAAAGCCTTTTTACAAATTAGCCCTAAAATTGAGTTTTCTTGAACGATTTCCTCAGGAAAAATAATAAACCGACAACAAAACTAAACACGAAAAACGAAATTGATTCAACCAAGCAACTAATCCGGTCAAAATTGCCTCAAATTAACACAACACGACCATTCTATTCCTAACACCAAACCGACAACAACAGCAACAACGAAGAGGGGAAAAAATAAAACTTACTTAGTCAAGTCCACGAACGAATCAAAAAGGAAGAAGATATGAGATAGACATCTCAAGGAGACCACGAGAGAGGAAGACTATCATTGAAGAGGAATCATGAGCTGTCTGGAAGACCCAGGAGACAATGCAAGAGGCGACCATGGAAAAAAATAGGAGGGAGAAAAAGGCATAGGGTATGAACCCGATCCAACTATATATATTTTTTCCCCGTTTAAGAAAAACCTTGTCAAAAAAATCCATGTGGGCTGCATTGTCACCTTTTTTGACCCGTGAAAAAACTCGTGTTAATATATTATCAGTACCTTCAAAGGTCGGGATATTTATATTACATTGAAAAGTTGAGGATATATTTTTACCATATCCCTAAAGATGAAGGTATTTTAATTAGTTTCCCTGGAGTTTATAGTACTTCTGAAGAAATATAAGGTTATTGTATGACATGACTTAAATATATTGGATTATGGATTCACGTGGTGGACATGACTTAATGATCATGAATTCTTAGTAAAATAAAAATGACATAACTTAAAGATCATGAATTCTTAGTAAAATTTATTAACAATTTTAAAATTCAAGGTTAGTCTTAGTAATTATATATGCTAAAACAATTATATATTTCAAATTTTTTTATAAATAAACACATGCATTTTATCCCAACTAAAAAAATAGAATTTAAAAAATAATACTTATATTTTATTTTATACTCCCTCAGTTCAGTCGTTCTTTGGTGCAATCTGGGCCAAATTTTTTTACCACGTCAATTAATGATGATCCATAAATGTAAGTCACGTTAGACGATAACCCTATCTATTTATACATGTAACATCCTATGTGTCCATTTTAATTCATGATTAAATTAATTTTTAGTATAAATATTCAACCTCATATCTTACAAATCTTATCATTTTACCTTACGTTATTTTATAAATATTTTATCTAGAAAAAAAATCTAGATTAGATTAATTTATATGAAAAAAGGTTATATTAGTTTTATCCATGTCTTTAAAAATAAAAAATTTGTGAAATCAAATTCCAATGACCGGGTCTGCATGGTGGTAAATTGATTATTCACGATCTGATCTATATCCTCAAATTGAATTGAGCCATAACATGAAAAAACAATTTTCTGATAAATTGGTGGAAAAAATAAATTAACATGATTAAAATAGTAAACAAAATTTAAAAGGTGAAAATAGTAAACAAAGAGATTAATAAAGATAAGGATATTATTAGGTAACAATTCTAAATGAGGTTTAAACAAATAATAAATTATATTTAATTGCAAATTGCATGAATATAAAAGTCAACGTTTATAACACCCTTGACAATGAATATGATTATAGCTTCAATTTTTGTATATTAATAACTAATTTTATGTAACCATGTTTTGTTTGAATGTAAACAAAACATTTTCTTTTCTTTCACCTGTATACGAGTGTTTGATCATGTGTACAACTAAATATTTAATTAAAATAAATAGGTTTTTATAATCTATCTATTAAAGATTTAGCCTAATCTTATTTTTAGTCTTTCATAATCATAACATATATATACATAATACACACATACGCATATTGTTATAAGATAATTAATTGAAATACCTTAATTATAAAAAGTCATATGATATGATATATATATGTGCACAAATAAACATGTGTCAGAATTTTATATTTTTAAATTATTTAAATTAGTTAAAAGTTATTTTATATAAATAAAAGTTATGAAAAAACCGCAAAGATCGCGGACAATAATACTAGTATATATATATTTTTAATAGTACTTTACCTCCTAATCACACGTTAGATTGTTAGAAAATTCCTTCAAAGGATGTCTAAATTGTTCATATGGGCTTTAGGCCCAAGAGTAATGGGCTTGAAACTGAAATTGAAACTCAAGGCGAAAGAGGGTCAGTTGCTCATTGCACATCAAACCCCTCGTACGCATTAATCATCAATCAATATCTATATATAAAATACTAAAACAGAGGCCTGAAACGGGCTCTGGTGCGATCTCGCGTCCACGGAATTTTCTGGATTAAAGCGGGATTATTTTTGCCTACGTGGCATTTTCTAGATTAAAGTGGTATTATATTTCTGACCCACATCAATTAATAAACAAATATAGTTAGCTAAAAATTTGTCTTTTTAGATCAATAATCTATCCAATATAACTTGAATTAGCTGTTATACATATTTATTATTTTCATGCTTTTGTTAATAAATTATATTATTTATTATTTTAAAAGATGGAGAAGGAATATTTGGTGCGTTATTCTACCTTTTAGATCAAATTGAATATAATATATATATATATGGTTTTATTTTTGTGAGGACACGTCAATTTGATTTTATTTTTTTAAGCCACGTCAATTAATTATCTAATATAATATTTTAATATAATAAAATATAATTTATTAACAAAATGCGCAACCGCGCGGGTAACGAATACTAGTATAATACTAAAACAGAGGCGTGGAAATCCTATGTGGCGGGCTCTGGAGCGATTCGCCTACGTGTCGTTCTCTGGTGCATTCTGGTCGAGATTTTTTGACACGTCAATTATATGATCCAATATATTTATGCCACGTCAATTAATAATTTCACATCTTTTAATCATCCATCATCATATGTGTCAATCTTAATTGATAATTACACTTAAATAATAATTTAATTAAAAAAATAAAAATATAGTTATCCATATCTTAATTGATATTTACTATATAAATCTTTTAACATATAACGTTATTTTAATTGATATTTACTATATAAATCTTTTAACATATAACGTTATTAAAAAAAATATTATGATGAATATCTTTAACGATTTTATTTTTTTTAAAAATATATCATGCATGATGAAGCTCTTAATGTTAGTTCATTGATAAGATTCCATCATTGCCCACCTTAATTTTTTTTTCCAATTAATTCATTGCAAAATAGGGTTTTAAAACAATAGATAAATCTTTTTTGGTAGAATCAATAGACAAACCTTACATTATTTAAAAAAATCAATCAACAATCTTATAATAAGTTACCGTAATTCAATTTTAGATTTTTCAACTCAAAATTAAAGTTTAATAAAAAAAATAAAAATAAAAATTCTACGTACATACTCCCTCTGTTAATTAAAACTTGTCGTTTACTATTCATGCACGTTTTTTTATAATGTTAAAAACTATATGAAATATTAACTTTTTTTAAAATTTGTTTTTATAAATTCATACTTAATAGTAACAAGTATGAAATTATTAAAAAAATATATTAAAAAAGTCAATATTTTATATAGTTTTTAACACCTCAAAAAGCGTGCGTGAATAGTAAAACGTCAAGTTTTAATTAACGGAGGGAGTATTGAATAAGAGAAGAGTGCAAATTTTGTTAATTGTATGAATTTTGTCTCATAACTTTGACATTCTACCAAAAAGTTAGGTTTATCTCATAAATGTAAGATAAAATTTTATTATTATTTAATTAACTATATATTGAACATTTAAATCTTATCATCAAAATAGATAAAACAATAGATAAATCTTTTTTCGGTAGAACCAATAGACAAACCTTTAAAGATAGATAATACTTCAAGGTTTTGGTTTATGATTTTACAATATTATTTTTTTATTTTCAAATGGCTTGATATAATAATTATATTATGTAAAAAAAGGGTCTAAAACCTTAATTCTAGCTTTGTTTTCAGTCAGTTAACATTAATCTATAAAATGATTTAATTTTGCCGGTATTTATGTCTTACAACTACAAATAGCTATACTCATAAGTCCACTTATTATACATACATATATATATATTTGAGAAATAAGTAAATGTAATTTAAATACTCCCACCCACCGTTCTATTTTTTATTTTATTTTCTAATACGCTTTTAATAAGTTAAAATTATGTAAAAAATTATTATTTTAAGTCCATCTATTTTAAAATGGAGGTAATATTAACTATTGAAAATATTGAATTTATATCGGATGGGTAGGATTTTCTAAACTAAACTCAATGTGATAAATTTAGATTGATATGGAAAAAATCAAACTAAACTTGATAGATTGATTTATGGAAAAAAAATCTCCATTTATTATTAAATAATAAATTAATTTTATAAAATAGCACTAACGAAAACTAATTAAATTATATATAGAGAGGGAATTATTTTATATATATTCTATTAAATTATTAAACAAACACATTAACCAATAGAGATGATTCAAGTCAATAAGTGTTTATCTTTAACAAATAATTAATTTATAAACCAAAATTATGCAAATATTGCTCACGTACCAAATAATTTTGTTTATATTTAAACAATGATATTAAACAATAGAAATAATTCAAATCAACAAGTGTTTATCTTTAAGAGACAATTAATTTATAAACCAAATTTATGCAAATATTGCTCATGTACCAAATTTATGCAAATATATTGCTCACGTACCAATTAATTTATAAACAAAATTTATACAAATATTAGATCCATGATACATATTGCTTTATTTAGCGATAAAATAATTTTATTTTATGTAAAAAAATTAGGAAAAGAATAATGAAATTACATCATACAAATTTAAAATTAAATGCTCTTAATCCGGCCTGTAGATTAATTTTACCATTAAGTATTCACATATATATATATATATATGAAATTAAAATGTCAAAACATAATACTTATATAATTTTTATGATCTTACACAATTTGTAAATGAATAATAAAAGTCATATAAAAAAACCGCGAAGATCGCGGACAATCAAACTAGTTACTTTTAAAAGAAGAAAAGAAGTTCCTATCAACTCACTAGGTTTGTATAGATTTTATTATACTCCGTAATATTTTAATTTTTAACTATAATAAAATCACAATTATAAATATTTAAATATGACTTAGTTAATATTTTTTACAATATATTTAAAATAACATAAATTTTAAATAAAATATATTATAAATTATACTCCCTCCGTTTCCGAATAAGTGGTTTTTTATTACTCAAACACGTATTTAAGGTGATAAAAATAATATAAAATATTATTTTTTTTTGATAAACTCATACTTATTAATAATAAGTATAATATTCAATGTTCTAAAAGGCGCTAGGCGGCGCCTAGGCGGACTTAGAAAAAACATGATTATTTCCTCATCTTTTAACGTATAACATATGTCAATGATTCATATAATGTAATAATAATCCATATTATCACTGATAAACCCAAATTTACGGTGCTTAACTAACATTTAAGTAAATAAACGCAAAAGTACACGTCCGACTAACGACTTTAAAATTCCTAAAAGTCAAAACCATAGGTTTGACTTAAAAGCAAATATATCTCGACTAGGGGGATAAAAAACCCTAAATTGACTAATCACATGCCCAAAAGCTAAAATTAAATAATCGTTGGGCTAGGCGGGAATAGGCGGTGCCTAGGCGGGTCTAGGCGACCCTTAGGCGGGTCTAGGCGGCACCTAGGCGGTGCTTATGCAGATTTCCGCCTAGAGGACCGCCTAGGCTTAAAAATTCCTAGGTCCCCTCCCGCCTAGCGCCTAGGCGGTGCCTAGGCGCGATTTTTAGAACACTGATAATATTATTGAAAAAATTAATTAAAATTTTAATATTTTATATAGTTTTTATCCTTCTATAAACACGCGTTTGACTTGAAAAAGTCATTTATTTAAAAACGGAGGGAGTATTAGTCAATTATATTACTAAAATATTATAAAGAATAGTTCGAATAAAAGAGTATTAACATTTCTTTATCACACTATCTCTCCTTAAAAACCCAACTTATTTTTTTACCCACATCCATAAAACTCTCATTTGTTATTTATACACTTATATATAATAGCACGAGGTCTCACCTTCTCTTTTGTCTCACCAATTCCCACTCACTCTCTCTCCCCTTCTCTCTATCTCTCTTCTATTTGGGTTTCTAGCATAGTTGCTATCCAAACAACTCAAAATTGGATTTTTAACCCTTCTCTAATATTATGATATTTTCTTAGCTCAAAAAATCCACTAAAAACTACCAATGTGGCCACGTGGGTGCTCTAGATTTCTTAGATGGGATTAATTAATCGCAATAAATCCGGTCAAACTTTTTACTGGGTCCCATCTAACGTCTCCCGTCATTCTTAACGGCGTAACCTAGCGCCTCTCCGTACGGAGTATTAATTATTCGCCCGGGTTTTCCGTAGATATGTCAACGTCTTTCAAAATCGTAGGCTCAGCGGTGACTAAGTGGGCCCCACTATCCTCAACTCGGACGGTTCAGATAATTTCTCTGGAACTTACCGTGCACTCGAGCACATTCTAGACTTTCCCCCTCTTCCAGGAAAAGAAAAGTATTCCGTGGCTGCGAAGACTACACGTGTCTCTCACCCATTGGTTGTAGCTTTCTTTGAGTCGGTAAGCGCTCCCTTTAAATTCGCACCTTTCTCTTCATTTTTTTCATCGTTCATTCATCCATCAATCCAAAATCTGAATTCCAAGCAAGTTTCGGATCTCTGAAGCGTTCGTGTTAATCCTTCAAGGTTAGACTTCGTCTCCTCTCTTTCTCTCTTTCGAGTTTGAAATTTGAATTAATTACTTGTCAGAATTGCGAATTCATTGTTTCGAATCTTGGTTTTTATTTTACGTTTCCGTCGTGCCTGTTAAATTGCGTCGAATCTTGACTCGTTTGGTTTCCGATTGTGGATCATGACCTAATTCTGATCTAATAGAGGGTCGACTCGCGTTTTAAGTCGTTTAAGATTAGGAATTTTGGATTCTTAGGGATTGATTCCAACTTTTGTGATTTTCCCCGTGATTGTGTTCTGATCTGATATCCGATCTGTATTACAGATCCAGACTATGTTCTCATCGCGTTTGAAATCATCAAGATTAGAATTTTTGCATTGTTATTTTTTTATTTTTATTTTTTGATTGGTTGAATTATGGTTTGATTACCACGTTATGACCTGATCTGACGTCGGATCTGTATTACAGATGCAAATCTTCGTGAAAACCCTCACCGGCAAGACGATTACTCTCGAGGTCGAGAGCTCCGACACGATTGATAACGTTAAGGCCAAAATCCAGGACAAGGAGGGGATTCCTCCAGATCAGCAAAGGCTGATCTTTGCCGGAAAGCAGCTCGAGGACGGAAGAACCCTCGCCGACTACAACATCCAAAAGGAGTCAACGCTCCACCTTGTCCTCCGCCTCAGGGGAGGGATGCAGATCTTCGTCAAAACCCTAACCGGAAAGACCATTACCCTCGAGGTTGAAAGCTCCGATACTATTGATAACGTTAAGGCCAAGATCCAGGATAAGGAAGGGATCCCGCCGGACCAGCAGAGGCTTATCTTCGCCGGAAAGCAGCTGGAGGACGGCCGTACCCTCGCCGACTACAACATCCAGAAAGAGTCGACCCTCCACCTGGTCCTCAGGCTCCGTGGTGGCATGCAGATCTTCGTCAAGACCTTGACCGGGAAGACGATCACTTTGGAGGTTGAGAGCTCGGACACAATCGATAATGTCAAGGCCAAGATCCAAGATAAGGAGGGGATCCCACCGGACCAGCAGAGGCTGATCTTTGCCGGCAAGCAGCTCGAGGACGGCCGCACCCTTGCCGACTACAACATTCAGAAAGAGTCGACCCTCCACCTGGTCCTCAGGCTCCGTGGTGGGATGCAGATCTTCGTCAAGACCCTCACTGGGAAGACAATTACCTTGGAGGTTGAGAGCTCGGACACCATAGATAACGTCAAGGCGAAGATCCAAGACAAGGAGGGGATCCCACCGGACCAGCAGAGGCTGATATTTGCCGGGAAGCAGCTCGAGGATGGACGCACACTAGCAGACTACAACATTCAGAAGGAGTCCACCCTCCATCTTGTTCTGCGCCTGCGCGGTGGGATGCAGATCTTTGTTAAGACCTTGACTGGCAAGACCATTACCCTGGAGGTCGAGAGCTCAGATACGATCGATAATGTCAAGGCAAAGATCCAGGACAAGGAGGGCATTCCCCCGGACCAGCAGCGGTTGATCTTCGCCGGGAAGCAGCTCGAGGATGGCCGTACGCTTGCCGATTACAATATTCAGAAAGAGTCCACCCTCCACCTTGTCCTTCGTCTCCGTGGAGGTTTTTGAAGTCATGTCTGGTTTCTGCTGATGTTTTCTGAACTGGGTTTCGTGTGTTGAATTTGTATGTGCTTTATGTTTTGCTTCTTGTTTGTCAGTTTGTGTGATGAAACAGTGGAATTTGGAAGTTTGTTATCTGTGGCTTGATCAAGTTTAATGTGAATAAAGTCTTGAGACATTTGCTTTGGTATATATCCTCTTAATGCATTCCATTACAGATTTATGGTTCTGATTGCAGCGTTCCATTCTGCATATTTCTGAATATTCATCTCCTGTGGATTTTGTAAGCTGTTGTTTCATGCACTTGGGAACCCCATTTTTAAAGGCTTTGATCAGGGTAGAAACATTTTGCAGGAGCCAAAAATGTTTCACTGGACTCCATACTTGAACTACAAAGGAATTTGTAGGTGTTTCTAATGAACAAGAGCCAAGAATCCCATAAATAGTTGAATGTAAAACATTCATTTCGTATAAAGTCTTTCTTCTGATATACAATCACCATCCCTCTTTTAAAAGCTACAACATGACCTCTGTGACTTGATTTTAGGGGCTCAAACGCCCTTTTGTTGTAATGGCTACCGATAATACAAAGAAGAATGCGTCCATGGCAAGCTGAACAGCACCAGGAATCCTCTGAACTTGCAAGGTTAATCCTCATAACTTGCAATACAAATAAAGATAGAACTTGTGTTGTGGGTTAATATCTCCGTCTCAAAAGCTATCCTTTTTTGTGCAGAAAACTTGCAGTTTCTTCAACTGTCCAAAAAAGAACCAGTGCAGTGCAGAAGGGATTTTTGGCATATTTCATGATTCATGATTGCTTCACCTGCAATCACAACAGGAAAGGTTGATGAAAGCTCACTTTTTTGCACATAATAAAACTACTGATAATTTGCATCTCATCTCAAGATTCTGAATCATTCACCTAGGTGAATAGGATCAAAACCCACATCTAGGTGAAAGCTGTGATCAATGAACGCAATTTCTTCCGGTGAAACTATTTCAGAAGAAAACTAAGCTCTTTTTTAGCCATTATCTATGAATGAATTTAATGCTATGGTTCAGTTCTGAGTTCAGATCAATTTTTGGATCCGTTCTGAGTTCAGATCAATGATAAACAGTATACCTTCTTTAAATATGTCTTGTGAAGCTTCATAGCACCAATGCAGGCTTTCTTTGCATCCAAGGTTCCAGTCAAGTCAGTTAGGATCTGTACAGACGAACCAAGAAGGAAAGAGAAACGGAGTCAAAAGAACTGACAAATGATATGATAGAAACCGTTTTATCTATTCAAGTTGAAGGCAAGCCTGTGTTGCACAGTACATTAACTGCAAACCTATGAGTTCTATGTTTAGGTGGTTTTGTTGACAGATAGCTTTGGGACATCACAAGACTAGAGAATATCGCAAGAAAACAAGTACCTTTACAACATCATCAAGACCCCGAGCTTCTGTGAGCAGCTCCGAGCTCTTATATGTCAAAACGCTGGAAACAACAAAGATAGAGATGGAAAGATGGCGATCTGTTGCCCCATTTTTCACACTTTCACGCTTATACTTGCCATACTGACGGAACGATTTTGCCTTTACTTTGGACTTGTCTTCCGTTTCGACAGATTCACCTTGTTCATACATCGAGTAGAGATTGGGATCGTACTCTAATGTCCACATCATCTGTGATTCATAACCAAAACAATTCAGGAGTCGAGAAACCCCCAACAGAACACCATCATGATTTTGGGGATGAGTTAAAATAACTGAACCATCTCACTCAAATAATGAATAATACATCAAAAGTCATACCTCCCAAAGATACAATGAGTCACAAAATGAGAATTCTCGACGAAAAAAGACCATAAGCATCCGGATGGCAAATAGGTAGTCACCACCTCCAAGAGTTTCTGCTTTCCATTAACAAAAAGGATAATCAGTTGCGGGCAACAAATCACAGCTGGACACATGAATCATTGATGAGTGAAACGAAATAGAATATTAACACATTGAAGAAACATTTGACCCTTTTGTCCTTTCTTTAAGGGAACAACAGTGGAGCTAAAAATACAATGGCAAGTGAAACTCATTCATATAAGATTCCGGAACCAGTGGAAAGTATGATAATGAAGGAAAAAGACGATGTGTGATTGCCATACCTAAATGTTGATGGAGTTTTGGGTTAATGACTTGAGTCACCGAAGCTAAATGCATGAGCTGCGCCTCCACTCCAACTGTGTTACCATTACATCTAAAATTTCCTCGCTTTAGAATTTCAAGTAACAAACATAAGAATGATGATATATTTGATCAAAAATAATAAATAGAAGATAAAGGGTTGGGTTTATTTTCGGGAAGGGGGGTGTATAGGTCAAAACATAACAGATAGAACAGATATTTACCAATCTCCTCATCAAGTGTTCGAAGCACCAAAAAGCATCTGCTTCATTATCAAGAACAATCAACATGGGGGAGCATAGATCACTCATTCCTACAAATTTTCATACACAACATGTCACTATGTAAGGACCAGAAGCAACTAAAGCGAAGTTCATATGATGCTGACTAAACCTAAGCATATAATACCAAATTACCAATAGTCAATCCAGTAAAACTATAAATTGGTCCACTCTACCTTGTGTGAACTGTTTTATAATTCTTTGTAAAAAAGCAGCTCTGTAAAATATTAGATCACATTACAGCAAGTAATGCCTTAACATGACCTGCCTCAATCTGAGAATAGAGGATTTGGGCAAGAAGTTTTCAAGTTGAAATAACCAAACGACTGAAACCATATGAACAAAAAATGATCCAGATTTATAACTATCAAAATCCTTCTTACGGAATACAATGCAAAAGAAGGTATGAAAATTGAACGCCTAGAAGAAGGTAATGTTTTTTAACATTGCGGAATACATTTAGCCCTACAGTGGCCCATTTGAGTCTGAAAGATCTAGACCTCTTCATTATCATAAAGTTATGGGTCAGAGAATCTAAACTACCTAGCTAGCTGCTAACAAAACTATTAAGAGTGTTTTTTTAAGAAGCAAAACTACTGACCTTGACAATAGCCAACATCTTCATCTATCCAAGCATAAATAGCTAAGATATCCCAGAGTTTAGCCAGGTTTTCTTGCTTTTCATAGAACACTAGGATCCGGTCAGTGCGTATCACATCAAGACCTTCAAAAGATATTATACAGGATTAGAAGGTTGAAAAATGAATATTACAAACACACCTTGCAAGAATAAAACTTAAATGTTGGTTCTTTTCTTTGTGTCACAAAATAAAGGAACAATTTTTTTTCCATTTTTTTTTATCAAACATTAGCATACATATTACATACTGACCTATTTGATGTAATGTAAGCTTCCACTGTATTATTTTCTGGTTTGTTTCTTTCTCTGTTTCTCGAATGGATGAACAAGTCCCCTCAGAAGCAGCTGGGTGTGTATCTCCATTACCAATGTTTGTTTCTTGGACTACTATAGGATCTAGAATAGGCTCACCTTTTTCTGTGATTACTGGCGCTGTTATATATTTACCACTTCCAATTAGCGGAAACATCTGTCTACAAGCCTCTTTCCATTGAGCATACTGAGCCCTAAAATATAAATTCATAAGGGATCAAAAACTGATATACTAATTTCCATCCTGAAAAACAAGTCATCATTATTTGACAACCAAGATCATAGCATTCCTTATCATATGAAAGGTAAGAGTAGTAAACTGTATGAGGCTATGAGCAACTATCAACATATATGAGGGAGTATATATTTTGAGTACATGGGTTGGATCGCTACCTTCTGTTTTGCCTTATTTGTGCCCGCTCCTCAAAAGTGCTATGGGAGTCATAACAGCCAAGAAGAAATTCCCAAACTTCCCCTCTGATTTGTGGATGGATCCCCTGAAAAGGTCAAAAGGATGACATGTGCAGTTCAATCACCACTCTAAGATGATCCTTTCCCATATAAGCAAATGGAATACTGTTTCAAGTAACAAATATCCAGCCATGAATCATTAAAGGAATGTACAACATATATAAGCCAAGGACACAAAAATTGATATTACTGAATAATGAACTATTATATAAACCAAAGTATAACACGCTTTGGGTAACAAGATTATAACTATTTTCAATCCTAAATGCAAGCTCTCGCTGCATTGATGATCTCAACAAACAGAAAGATTTAAGATGAACAAGCATAGAAATTTAGTTTCACGGGTAAAGTCCTTAGCTGAGACTTTGAATATCTTAACAGCTTTTGAATGGAACTTACACCACGACGAATTCGACCAAGGATCTTGCCAATGTCAAGATAGCCTTCAGGAGAAAATGCAGCCTGCCACTTCCTTACACTCAATGTTTTCCCAGACTATAAAACAAATCAAGAGATAGCATAAGCATCATACCCAACTCAAAATCTCTAGCAGAAAATACTCAATTACTTAAACCTAGATCTCCGCTCCATAAATCAAATTACCCAATCTCAGTCTCAGATTGCAAAAAGTCCCAATTTTTATGATAGCAGGATTAAAGTAGCTTCATAGGAAATGAATCAGCACAAATTTAGGCACATTAGTTCATGCCCCTTACATTCAATCAGGATCTAGGTACACCCATAAAAGTTCAAACAGAAAAGAAATGATGAAAGACAAGGAATTGCAGGAATTTGCAGCAAACCTTGATTCTGAATTTGGTTTCAGGAAGATCCGTAGATCCAGATTTGACCATGTAATATGAGTCTGTAGGTTCACCAGCACTACCACAACACTTCATGATAGCACCAATGAAACCCCACAAACAAATCCCAAAACTTCCCCAGAAACTAACAAAACCCACGATTAAAAGAGGCCTATTTCCTTTTCTGGACTAAATTTATGCTCCCAGCAGCACTTGAACTGGATCTGACTGAATCCAGGGAGGTACAAGACAAGGAGCTTCAGAGAATGATGTAGGTTAGGTGGAGGAGAAGTTGAATGAGTTGAATTCGAGTCCAAAGAGGGGCAAAGGTGAGGACTTCTAAACTGGGAAAGAAATTGTAAAATTTACAGTATTTTTCTTTCTTGGAAACCAATAGCTTTTCTGGTAAGCACTTTCTTTATTTGCGCCTTTTTTTCCTTGAAGGGTGGCTTTAAGGTGGGTGGGTATGTCATCATAGTGGACCTCATGGAGTCAAGCTGTCAAGGTGTGGGCTCTAATTGCATTTGTAAAAACAAAACTTCCTCCATGTTTTCATTTCCATAATTTTGAATTTATTATTGTGTTTAAGAAATTACTACCTTCGATCCAAAATATTTATCGTTTGACTTTTCAACACGTATTTTAAGAAGCTAAAAACTATATAATATATTAACTTTTTTATTATTTCTTTTTACAATTTAATACTTATTACCAACAAATATTAAGTTGTAAAAAAATAATTTAAAAAAGTTGATATTTTATATAGTTTTTAGATTCTTAAAATATGTGTAAAAAAGTCATACGACATATATTTTGGATGAGATGGAGTAAAATGATCAAGCTAGCCTTATCTAGGTACAAGTGTCAAATTCAAACACTTTGAAAATATATTAGGGGATTTTATCTATTTATTAGGTTAATATGTATTTATATTTCAACCATATAAAATAATTTAAAAGGTGCAAGTATTTGTGTCTTATGTTTTGGGATATTATTTATAGTAGTATCTCTATAAATGGGGTTACTAGATTTAGATGTAACAAATTCCATTTTTTACATCTTACAACATAAAATAAAAACAATCATAATTTTAAATTTATTTTTCTCTACCCTCTATGAGCAATCATTTTTTTTTTATTAGGAAAGAATTCAGGTGAGCAAGCTCTACCCGGCAGCATCTTTACGGATGAGGTTGAAAGACCAGAATTGTTGTGGATATCGACCCCCCTGGCAGAGTGGCAAAGGTGTGCAATCTTATCAGCCACTCTATTGCCAATCTAGGGAACATGAAAGAAGGAAACTTCTTTCATAGTCGATAGTAAGGTTTTAATATCTGACAGAATGAGCTCAATTTCCCAAGGGCATTTAGTGTGGTTGTTTAGATGATTTATGATTATGCTGGAGTCACCCTCGATATGGAGTTTTTTATTCGGAGTCGGAGAGTGTGTCGTACTCCTAATTTTAAGGCCAGTGCTTCAGCTTTAATGGCGCATTGTTTTCCCAGTTTTTGGTAACATATGGTTATTGGTCGACCTTCCCAGTCCCGAATAATAGCCAATTTGTCAAGGTAGACCTATCGAAATTTAATTTTAGAGTTCTTGTTGGGGGTTTTCGCCATTGTATTTTCCGGTTTATGTGTTTTCGTTTTGGTCGTGTAGGATTTTGTGGGCGAAGGGGGGGAGGGGGGTCCTCATCAAGATCACTCTCCATCCGAAATGTTTTATTCCAATTGTGCACGTGAGTTTTAATTAAGTGTATTGTAGCGTCCCTACTTGGGACGGGAAGTTGTTTGAATATGTGTTGGTTTCGAGTGTACCAAGTCGCCCACCAAACAAAGGCAAGCTCCATCTTGGCCGTGGGAGTAAGGTTATTCCCAAGGAAGGCTAAAACAAGTTTAGCGTTCCGAGATTGGTTTGTCATGTTGGAAATGGTCGAGTCAATTGAAAAAGGAAACTTTTGAAGCAAGCGTACGTAAGGACATTCAACCAAAAAATGTGTTTCATCTTCAACTGGCCCAGCACAGAGGCAACAGGTGGAAGGTATAGACACCCCACGAGAGCTAACCTAGAGGCAGTGGGGAGGCCGTCTTGGCATATTTTCCATAAGAAATTTTTTATCTTAGGCGGAACATTAATATTCCAAATCCAGGTGTTAGCGTCAACGCTAGAGGGTGAAAGTGATGTTATTAGCTTGTAAGCACTTGAAGTCGTAAACCAACCAGTCCTATTAGGCCACCAATATAACCGATCCTCAAACAAGGATATTGGCAATTGTATGTCCATTATTTCTGTGACTATGTTGGAGGGAAGCACTCTGTTGAGTTTCTCCAGCCACCATCTCCCTCCTAAAATATAATCACTAACCGTCTCCTCGACATTGCCACCTAGGGGCAGTCGGCCCTAGATCGCAGAGAGGAAGTTGTAAATTTGTAATCCAATTATCTGTCCAAAATTTAATAGATTTCCCATTTCCAACTGACCATATGAAGCCAGATTTAAATTTATCAATGAGAGTAACCATTTTAGCCCATTGCCAGGAAGAGTCGCCATGTTTTTTGTACTCAAGGATGTTAGAAGATCGTAAGTACATATAGTTAATTAGTTTAACCCAAATATTATCTGGTTCAGCCAAAATCTTCCAAAATAATTTCATTTGAAGTGCCTCATTCATTTCTTTTGATTTCCTAAGTCCTAATCCCCCACATTTTTTCGGTCTACAAATCCTATCCCAACTGATGAGAGGTCGATGTTGAAGATCTTTGTTCCAGAAAAACATTCTATTAATTTGATCAAGCTCTATGTGTATTGAACTAGGTAACATAAAGCTTTGCATTGTGTATAGTGGTTTAGCTGACAGGTTTGTATTAATAAGGGTTGCCCGCCCTTGTTGTGATAAAGCATTTGCACGCCATTTGCTTAATTGTTCTTTAGATTGACAAATGATATCTTCAAAAGTTTGTTTGTTAACTTTACCGTTAACAATAGGACAACTGAGATATTTTTCCAACGATTTTTCGTTTGTAATATTCAGGCAGCTACGAAGCTCAGCAATCCTGGAGCTTGAAATTCCTTTTGTTGCTTGGAAGCTCGACTTATGATAGTTCACCTTTTGACCTGAAACTTTACAGTATGAATCAATTATTGTTCTGACTCTGTGGGCAGCATCCAAACTTCCTTTTGAGAAAATGATAATGTCATCTGCAAAGGATAAAAAAGGAACACGGGGACCGTTCCTACCAAAAGAGAAACCAATATGGCTTCTGTCCATAATTGTTTCTGCTGAGAGTTTCTGTGCTAAAATTTCGACCCCTAGGATAAATAGAAACGGGGATAGGGGATCTCCTTGCCTAAGCCCACGAGAGGGAAAAAACATGTCTGTGGGACCGTTGTTCACAAGAACTGATAAAGACACGGTTGTAACACATTCCATAACCCAAGAAATGAAGGTGTTGTGAAACCCAAATTTTTCCAGAATCCTTTTCGTAAAACCCCAGTCAACTCTGTCATACGCTTTCTCCATATCAAGTTTTATCGCAAGCCACCCCTCACAACCCTTGCGGGATCTGAAGGAATGGAATATTTCGTATGCTACCAATACATTATCTTGAATGGCCCTATCAGTGACAAACGCACCCTGTAAAGGGTGAATTAATCTGCCAATGACGGTTTTGATTCTTTCTGTCAAGATTTTAAAGATTATCTTATACAACGTTGAACATAGACTAATTGGCCGGTAATGACTAGTATTGGTCGGGTTATCTCGCTTAGGAAGAAGAGAGATAAATGTATGGTTTATTTGTTTTAGAAGTTTTCCGGAGTGGAAGAAACCTTTTACCGCTCTAATGATGGATATGCCAACAATGTCCAAATATTTCTTATAAAATTCAGCTGTAAAACCATCTGGGCCTGGTGATTTGTTGTTGCCAAGACTGAAAACCGCAGCCTTGATTTCATTATTAGACGGGTGTCGAATAAGGTAAGCATTTTCGTCTGGGGTAATTGAGGGATTGATTAGATTTAACATTTCATGTAAGAGTCTATCATCAATTGCTTCCTTTTTGAATCTTTTTTCAAAATCACTTTTGATTTCATTTCTGATATTTTCCTCTCCTATTATCAAAATGCCTTCAACAGAAGTTATATTGCGAATTTGTTTCCTATGTCTTTGTCCAGAAGCAACCCGATGGAAATATGTTGTGTTCGAATCAGAAAGTTTAAGATGCTTCGTCTTGGCTCTTTGATTCCAGAAAGTTTTTTGGAAAAGAAGCAGTTTTTTTTTTTTTTTTTGTAATGAGGCGCTTTTCTCTATTCTGGGTTGACCTGTTGTTATCTCTTGATATGGAGGATTGAATATTGAGAAGTTCGGTTTCCACCTTATTTAATTGGTGAAAAATATTTCCGAAGGTTCGCTTATTCCACTCCTTAGCTTTTTTCTTCAGAATTTTACGTTTGAACATCAGTTGATACATAGTCGAGCCTAGACAAGTTGCCCGCCAAGGCGCCAAGATTGTTTAACTATGTTTCGAAAATCCTTCCGTTGAAGTCAAATATTCTCAAACTTGAACGGAGGAGCTTTGAAGACCGATCCACTCTCTAGAGTTATTAAATAACCAAAATAAAATTTACAAAATATAGTCAAAATGATTGCTCATAGAAGTAATATTTTGATCATGTTTTAGATTTTTCAAGCGATGATTATTAATGATTTGTATGTTTTATTTTTAAATAATTTTGATTGGTTATAGAGAGTAGTGAAAATTTAAAAAAACTATAAAATTTATGTAAAGGTTAGTATAATTATGAAGATTTTAAATGAGGAATGGGTTTTCTTACGTGTTACTTGTTGAGAGGTCTTATATATTGTTAATATTGTTAATCGAAGAGTATTTGCTTAGATGATGTTTGGATGCTCAAATGATTAAATGTATGTGTTTTGATATTTTGATAATAATGAGATGTTATAAACCATTATGGATGGGTCTAAATAACATGAATACATATGGGTCAAGACTTTGTCAAGTTCGATTAAAAAAAGATTAAACTTAAATAACCAAGTTTTAACATTTTTAAAAATATAGTTTGGTAGATTGATAGATTAACCGATTACATGTCAAACTTACTTTAGATTTTAAAGATTTTTAGGAGTCATTGTCAACTTATTTGTAACACTCAAATCAAATAAAGTTCAACAAGAGATAAGATTTTGGAATGAAAAAGTCATAAATCAAACAAGCATGTTGATTGTTGTTGACTCACACACACTCACTCATCACTACCTTCAAAATATCCAACACAGTCGTATTACTATCAAATTACTCCGATGATGTGATCGGTTCCATCAATCCAACTCCCAAGCATATACATATACGTCTTGATCTTTCCCCACAAAGCACAAAATCAAAAACCAAATCACCCAGGAGTTGAAGATCGATCAGCAGAAAATGGTGTCTCCGACCATCGATATACTCAAGAAGGAGCTTCCGCTGGAGCTGGACGAGGTCGAATTATCCGGTGCGATGCAGCCCGGCCTCGTTATCGTCGACATCATCAATGGCTTCTGCACCGTCGGCGCCGGCCCTCTGGTACTCCGCTCTACTTCAATTTTGCCGCTAACTTGTTCTCTTTCGTGTCTGATTGTTCCCATGTTAAAAAGGTCTGAACTTGAATCATTTTAAAATCGATTGCACGGAGGAAGTTTCTTAGAAATGATCAACGATGATTGAATATTTTGTTAATTGGGCGATTTAGGAGTCAGTGTAGTTTGGGATTATGATTTATGGGGTCAAACTGGTTAATTTGGTCCGGAATCCTATATTCGTTACAGGTTTGATGATTCCACTCTTTGAGTCATTTGAATTTCAGGAAATTTCATGAAAACTGATTGATTTTTGTCCAGCGGATCATATATGTGCAACAAGGGTTTGAATTTAACAAATTCAGGTTTTCAGCTTCAAATTCTGCTTAAGTTTCATAAAATTCCGAGTTTCAAATCATCTAGGTTGTAAATGAACTGACTGATTTCTGTCTTGCAGATCATAGGAGTTCAAAAAGGGTTTGAATTTAACAAATTCGGATTTACAGATTCAAAATTCAGCTAAAAGTTTCTGTTTTTAAAACACCATACAGATTTTCAATTTAAATTTGCTTTCAAGTTGAGACAGTTGAACAAGGATCTGTTGTTATCAGCTTGTATTGCTATCTGCATTAACTGTGAATCCGACCCATTTTACAGGCGCCAACAGAGCAAAACCCTCAGATCACGAGGATGATCGATGAATCATCAGCGCTTGCAAGGCTCTTCTGCGACAGGAAATGGCCTGTCATGGCGTTCTTGGACTCCCATCATCCCGATAAGCCTGAGCCGCCTTACCCTTCCCATTGCATTGCTGGCTCAGATGAATCGAATTTAGTTCCCGGTAATTTTCTTTAGCAGTTTTGATCTGTACACAATAGGCCTTTCTTACATGACCCCTTGCTTTCAATCCTTGCAGCCTTGAGATGGCTAGAGAAGGAGCCGAACGTGACCATCAGGCGAAAAGACTGCTTTGATGGATTCATAGGCTCTATTGAGCGCGATGGGTCCAATGTCTATCAAGAATGGGTAGCATCCAACAACATCAAGACTGTAAGTGCAATCACTGAACAACCGTTTCTATTTCCGTAGCTTAACTTGTTCTGACTTGCATAGTTTCACATCCTATATATGAAGATGGTTGTGGTCGGGGTGTGCACCGACATCTGCGTGCTGGATTTCGTTTGCTCCACCATGTCAGCTAAGACGAGAGGCCTCCTCTGTCCGCTGGAGGACGTGGTGGTCTACTCCAATGCGTGCGCAACTTTTGATTTTCCAGCTGAGATTGCGCGGAACAGCAAACATGGTCAAGCTCATCCTCAGGTAAATGGTAGAAAGGGAGATGGCAGTGTATTGTGAAGGGTGCCATTTGCTAATAGACTTGGTTCACTTTTGGTGCAGGAGTTCATGCACCATGTCGGGCTCTACATGGCGAAACAGCGAGGGGCTAAGGTAGCAAGTCAAGTGTCGGTAGTTTCGACAATGCAGCCATGATACACTCTGGAGGGTATTTCGCAGGACGAGTGTTGGATACTTGGATTGTTGTACGATATGAGATTTCGGAATATGACAGTCCAAATGCAAATAAATATGCACTTCAAAGTCATGCCTAATGTATGTTTCTGTTTCCTTGTGTTCAAATGCTTGACTTTTTGTTCCTTTTGTGAAATGAAATGAAATCACAACTAAGAAAATTTTATCGAATTGAGTAATATAACAGAAGCTTTGATATGTGCATAAACATATCCTGTAATGTCAGAGTCGCTTTGCCCCATGGAAAATCGAAGGTGTTTGTTTCTAAGCACCATCTTGAAGCCAGCTCCATTATCAACTCATCATGTCCTTTGATCGCATACGTCGACCTCATGATAGCTTCATAGATGCCTAAATCGACGGAAACCATTAGTCAAAGGCCTCATATGAACAATTTCAATTGCTTGTTGACAGTTAACTAAACATTTTCCCTAAACTGAATCATGATTCAAATTTCATTTACTGCATCAAAACCACCAACTGCATTCAGATTAGTCAAGGGTCTCATATGAACAATTTTAATTGCTGGTAGATAGTTAAATAAACATTTTCCCCAAATTCAATCATGATTCGAATTCCATTTCACAGAACTGAAATTCACTCATTCTGGATCCGATTTACGCACAATGAAACATGGATTCAAAGCAATTTCAGGTGGATTGATGGACAGAGAACAAGTTCTTAAAAGCCCCAATGTTTGCAAGGGTTTCTCCAGCAAAGAAATTTCACTTTGCGTGTTGCAGAACCGATTTCAATTTCTCTCCCTCCTTCATAATTCGCGCCTTTTTTTGATCGTTGACTCTTCTTCCTCCTCCGCCCTGGTTTATTTTCGAGTAAAGACTCGAGCTTTAGGTGATCTTAGCAGATCAGCCATGACAGTTACGAGATCTTTAATAATTTCAATAAAAGGGAAATTTTAAATGTCAAATTTTGCAATGAATCCACCAATTACTGAGCTTTGGCGAACATGGTTTAGCTCATCCTCATCCTCAGGTAAACACCTTTTCGCCAACTCCTTATTCCGAGCTAGTGAAAAACACGAAAGTCCCATTCGCAACCATAGCAATGCCAACGTCGAATCTTATATCGCAAATGTATAGAACTCGCATTCATAGGCACATGACATAGTGGTAAAGAGAGACTGATACAAAAACGCACCAAACTTGTACAAAAGTGAACGTTTTAATACAAATCTAGATCATCAACAAACTGCAAGCCACAAAATGATACATAGATAGATATACACTGAAGACTACATAAGTTAGTGTTACTTGCCTGCTTCGACAAGTGCTTTGATATGTGCATATACAATGTTCTCCAATCTGCTTATCCGCGCCTCCAAATCCAAATCCTCGGACCTTTCGTTCGTATAGCTCTCATCATCACAGCTTTTTCCTTCTGCGATTTTGCTTGTTCCATGTACTGATTCCATTCCTTCATTGGATTCATGGTTGGAGGGTGAAGAAACCACATTTGTACCACCATCATTCTTGATCTGTGCACTCATTAACTGGAAAGTGTGTTGTTTTTCCGCTCCTGGAGACTCTTTGGTTTTGTCTGCGGAACATATACCTTCGGTTGCCACATCAATCTTCAAGGAGCAGTCATCATCAGAATCGGAATCAGCTAGATTTATGACCCCATCCAATCCATCTAGAGTCACTAGTTTTGCTCGGGAAGTAGATCCATTGATTCGTGCACCCGTCAAGGAGGAAGTTTGATGCTTTTCCACGGAATATGTTTCTTCTATTGCAACATCCGGTGATGCAGTTGCATACGGAGACGATCTTCCAGAACCATTAGAATCAGAATGGTCAGACTCAGCTACATCTATGACTTCAATTATGCGAGGGAATCCAGGAGAACAACAATCCACAATGTTTTCCACCTTCACCTTAGGGATGTCTTGATCCAACCCAAACTGCCTTGCTACGCGTTGAGGATGATATCTTTGAATGGTAGAATCAAACCCGGAGAGCTCAATGGTCTTCAGAAGTTCTTTTCCATCAAACTTAGAAAACGCACCATACGGGCACCACAAGAAGGCCTTTTCGCCAAAGGCTAAAGCAGCCCTCAAGTTTTTGTCTTTCGAAATCTTCACATTGCTCCATCTAGCTAATCTCGGATAGTCCTCATCAGAATACATCCAATTCGGAACTGGCTTCAGCATGGGGAATCTCTCCCAAGCCCAGACCTGAACAAGATGGAAAAGACCAAAGAGATTGAGCTGGGCAATGTTATCACCCGACTGACCAACCAGCTTCGTGAAACGCAGCCTTTTTGACAAAGCAGTCAGATCCTTGTACAACATTACAAGAACAGCTGACCCGAGAGCAATCTTGATCCCTTTAGATAACCGAGCTGCGACAGGAAAGACGTGTTTGTTGATGATGCTGTTACAAGCTGCACAAGGAAAAACAAACCTCGATAGCCACATCGAGATGAAAGCAGCGTGCTCTAAGTCACTTCCACAACTCATGAATTTATCCATCCATTTGCCCTGTGTTGCGCTTCTCAATTTACTCCTTATTAACTCCTTCCTTACCTGCTCCAACTGATCCACAATCTTGAGTGACTCAGCATCACCATCCAGAGTGTCTAAGGCTGAGACTCCCAAAGCTGAAAACCCACCCAGGATCGACATATCCTCCAATGTCAGAGTTGCCTCGCCCCATGGAAAATTAAAGGTGTTGGTTCGTGAGCACCATCTTGAAGCCAACTCCAGTATCAAGTCTTCATGTCTTTTGATCACATATCTCGAACACATGATAGCTTCGTAGATGCCTAATGGACGGAAACATGTTAGTCTTACACCAAATCAATGTCGCATAACAGTATGAAACTATGGATATCACTATATCAGGATCACCACTCGATATCAAGTGATGAACACTTTCAAGTTTCAATTGCTTGCAATTATCTAAACATTTTCCCTAAGGAACGGTGTTAAGATACATTAGGTTTTAAAGCTACATTTATCATATTAATGTATAAATTGAATCATAATTCAAAGTCCATTTACTGCATACATTGCAGCAATTACAATCACATAACTTAAATTCACTCAATCTGAACCCAATTTATACACAATATTTATATACCTAAAACGCCCAAATGCAACCACAATGAAACACACAAATCCAAACAGGGAGATCGTAAAGGTTACCTGCGTCCTTCCAGGTGGATTGATGAACAGAGGACAAGCTTTGAAGCCAGGAGCCCCAATTTTTGGGAGGGCTCCTCCATCCAAGGAAATTCAGTTTGCAACCAGAAATGATCTTCATTTTCTCCTCAGCCTTCGTAATTCGTGCCTTTTTGATCGGCAGTTGTTCTTCCCGCTCAGCCATGGCAGTTAGTGTGGATTTGGTGATCAGGTTTCGGATTCTGAAACCGAAACGTCAAAAAGTTACTCCCATCCAAACACCCAAAAAATCAGCCCAAAAATAGACCAAATTACACAAATTCCGAACCTAATTGCCCAGTAATCAGCAACATGAAATAGCGACTACACCATTGGACCTGCACAGTGCACACTACACAAGTTCGATCGGACCAAAAGTAGACATGAAATGGAATGCACAAATTCGGACCCTGCAAACATGGAAGAGCACCCGCAAACTATACCATCGGAGTTTACAAACAAGCCCTAGACTACACCATCGGACCCGGCCTACAAACAAGCAGACCCGAAGTGCACACACGCAGACCCTACAAAACAAGCAGGCCTGAAGTGCGCACCCGCAGACAGACCCGAAGAGCTGATGGAGAAGAATGAGTAGAAAGAGAGAAGAAGAAAGGAAGTAGCTACACAGTTCAATGGAGAGGAAACGTCGCTCGCTGGTCACCGTTGAAGCAGGAGAACTGCAGAACAGAGTCTGTGTAATTTGTGTAATATAAACCCAAAATAAAGAGATATAAAAAAATTAGTCTAATTTTATAAAATACGGAGTATTATTTTAAAAATAATTATATATATATATATATTAGGGTATATTTTTATAGAGGTTTTAATTTTTATAAAGTGTGATAAAAAGGAAAATAATTTTCGATTGAAATCGGTATTATTCCCTTAATAAGAAAAATATCATTTTACGAAATTACAACAAATCTATATCTATCTATCTATATATCTATATATCTATATAAAATACTAAAACAAAGGTCAGAAACGGGTTCTGGTGCGATCTCGCGTCCACGGAATTTTCTGGATTAAACGGGATTATTTTTGCTTACGTGTCATATTCTGGATTAAAGTGGTATTATCTTTTTGAGCCACATCAATTAATAAGTCAATATAGTTAGGTAAAAAACTTATTTTTTTAAACGGAATTTTCGTCAAATGCCCCTGAGGTTAGGGCTAATTCGCGTGGTGTACAAAAGTTTGACATATTTCGCCAGGTGCCCCTGAGGTTTTTATTTTTTTCGCCAAATACCCCTGAGGTTTTCATTTTTTTCGCCAAATGCCCTTTTGTCGAATGTGTTAACATTTTGGTGGAAAACTAGTACAATTCTCTTGCCATAGTGAGTACTTTTCTTTTTAGACAATAAAAATAAAATTTTATAAGTATAAAAAATTACTATGATAAATTTAAATGAAATATTATCAAATGTTAACATAAAATAGAAGAAAATAGATTTAATAATTAAGTAAATAATAATTAAAACATTTATGAAAAATGTGTAAAAATTACATTAGTTTAAGATTTAAGTAGAATAGGTTGATTGAATTAAAATTCTAAAATAAATGTGGTTATAACGCCTAATAAAAATATATGCTTATGATGTAATAGTTTGATATAGCTAGATTGATTAAAAAACATGTACAAATTTCATCAGTTTGCTATTTTTTTCTATATTTAGTTGATTGAGAGGAAATTGTAAAATTAAAATGATTATGTCATCTAAGCAAAAATATTTCTCATTTAATAGTTACAATAGGTAAATCTCATTGGTTAAAAAAATATTTAAAAATTTTATTATTTGAAATTTTATGTAGATTAGGTTAATTGGGTGAAAATCCAAAAATGAAGATTATTATATATAAAAAAATAGTTTTCATTATACACACATAGCTAGAGAGAGAGAGAGAGAGATTGGTTGCCTTGGAAAAAAAAGAATTCGTATATTTGGAACTATGTTTTTTTTAAAAAAAAATTGAATTAATCTCATGGTTTTAAAAAAATAGCATGAAATGATATCATGTAATAATGCATAATGAAATAATATTGTATAGTTAATATTAACTTTATTACATACAAGTTTTGAATTAATCCCATTGGTTAAAAAATGTAGTATAAAATGATATTGTGTAAATAAAATTAGATAATTTAGTTAATATAATTAAATGATATTGTGCAAATAATACCTTACAAAAATAATAATGAAATAATATTTTCTTTTCTTTTTTATTTTCATCCAAAATGTTAACAAATTCGACAAAAGGGCATTTGGCGAAAAAAATGAAAACCTCAGGGGTATTCGGTGAAAAAAATAAAAACCTCAGGGGCACTTGGCGAAATATGTCAAACTTTTGTACACCACGCGAATTAGCCCTAACCTCAGGGGCATTTGGCGAAAATTCCGTTTTAAATCTATATATATATATATATATATTTATTTTTAATAAAAATATTAACATCGTAATTGTAGTTTGTTATAGATGAGTTTGTTACGTTTTGTTATCTTGATGAATTAATATTCATGTCCACCACATACTCTAAATTTTATAATTCTTAGCTTCTTTCAATTTCAGCCAATGGTTAATTATATTTAATTATTAATTTAATATTGTATCTAAGCTAATAAACTTTATCATATTTTTTTAAAAGATGTTCCTCTAAATTATGATTTCAAACAAATCAATATATTTAATTTAATATTGTACCTACCCTACTTAATTTGAGTTGTAAAGTTTTTGAAGATTTTTCCCTTGAATAAATTTTTTCATAAAAGATAAATATTATACTTGATTTAATTAATAAATATTTTATTTACTAAATTAAAAGATAAATATTGTAATAAATAAAAATAATAACTTAATTTGAGTCATAATTTTTTGATGATACAAAATTTTATTTACCAAAATCACATATATGGGTTCACCCTAATTGCATTGATAATAACTTAAATAAATAGTTTATATTAATAATTATTTTATATTCAATAAGATAAATTTTGTCTCATAATCTTTAAACTCTAATCGTACTTTTTAATTTTATCTTAAAAAATTATAAGGTTTTGATTTATTTATTTAAGAAAATTTTAAGTATATTAATTTCAATCAAACATAATTTATATATATGTATATATATAATGTTGTATATTGATATGAAGTAAACATACTCTTAATTTAGTTTATTGTTATTAAAAGATCCAAAGATCTCAACGAAATTATTATAACCCTCAAATTTCATAAAGAAAATATAAATTAAATATGATTTTGTTTATTAAGAAACCGCACAACGGGCGGGTAGTAAGACTAGTAAAATACTAAAACAGAGGCCTGAAACGGGCTCTGGTGCAATCTCGCGTCCACAGAATTTTCTGGATTAAAGCGGGATTATTTTTGCTTACGTGACATTTTCTGGATTAAAGTGGTATTATATTTCTGGCCCACATCAATTAATAAATGAATATAGTTAGCTAAAAACTTATCTTTTTAGATCAATAATCTATCCAATATAACTTGAATTAGTTGTTATACATATTTATTATTTTCATGCTTTTGTTAATAAACTATATTATTTATTATTTTAAAAGATGAAGAAGGAATATTTGGTGCGTTATTCTACCTTTTAGATCAAATTGAATATAATATATTTATATATAGTTTTATTTTTGTGAGTCACATCAATTTGATTTTATTTTTTTAAGCCACGTCAATTAATTATCTAATATAATATTTTAATATAATAAAATATAATTTATTAACAAAACGCGCAACCGCGCGGGTAACGAATACTAGTAAATTACTAAAGCAGAGGCTTGAAGCGGTTTCTGGTGCGATTTCGCATCTATGAAATTTTTTGGATTAAAAAGAGATTATTTTTACTCACGTATCATATTTTAAATTAAATTTATAACATGATTACGACACCGATTCTTCATCCTCTCTATCGCTCTCCTCTCCTCTTCTTCACTCTATCACCATCTCTGTGTATCACCTCTCTCTCTATTTAGAAGAAGTAGAAGAAGATGGGCTTATTTGATAAAAGTTTTCATATTATTTATTAAAATTACATTATTCGCCCCATAAGAGTTCAAACTGACTTTTTTCTTTCAAAACATGAATTTTGGGTGCGAGACAAATTTTTTCGAAACCCCAGAGTTACCAGGCGAAATATCAGAAACCCTTGTTTACCATGCGAATTACGCGTAACCTTAGGGTTACCTCGCAAAATTTTCGATTTATTTTTCTTTCAAAGAATCATCTATGACCCTTTTTATTTGTAAAAAGTTATAAATAAAAAGTTATGTTTTCATATTTTCTTAAACATGTTGGTTACTTTATCATATAATTATGTTATATTGAATACAAAAAGTGAGATTTAACATTTTTAAAGTAGTTTTTACACGTAAAACTGGTCATGGGTGGTTCTTGAAAGTAAAATAAATTTATGGGCAGTTTTATGTACACTTTTGTTTAAAGGATAGTTTTGTTAACTTAAAATAAGGGCAATTTTTTATAATTTATCCTAAATGTTTCCTACATCTAGCCGAATCCCCATTTACATGGCCTTGACAATGTAGTCACGGGGATTCGACTTCCAAAGAGATCAAAAGACTAGGAGCCAACTATCTTACTAGTTACTACAAGTATAATTTTACTATGTTACAAAACATAGTTGTTCTTTGATTTACCTCTTTAAAGATCTAGCGTCATATAAATATGTGCTAGGCGGTTAGGCCTCTACAAAGTGAACATTTACCTCATTCGAAATTCAGAAATTAATACGGAATTATAGACTACCAATAAACTAAAAGTTTGGTCTTTTTCTGAATCTTTGTTAGTATTACTTAATTATGTGACTCGAGTAGTTGAGTGCATACCCAATACTCTCCAACCTGTTTATCCGCGCCTCCAAATCAAAAGCCTTAGATATTCCAGATGTATAGCTCTCAGCATCACAACTCCTTGCAAGCTCATTCTGCGTGCAGACTGCTGGTTCTTCTTCCATGTACTGACCCATTCACAAAGTCCATATATTGCTTCATGTGATTCATGGTAATTGGAGCGTACGTGTTTAATCGAAAAATTGCTTATTATCTCTTTAGATTGATATAAAATTATATTTAGTTAAATCTTTTAAATAAAGTTGCAATCGTTATATTGATACCATGAAATTATAACAAAATTTTCTTTCTTTTAACCTTAAAATAATATAAATATATCTGTATATATAAGGGGTAAAAGGATAATTTCGATTTACTTAATAAATTTTTAATGAAAAGTGATGAATATGGGTGATGTTTTTTAAACGAATGTATTTTAAAGGGTGGTTTTCTATAAACTATTATATTTAAATGGTGGTTTGTAGCAAAATTAAATTTAAAGGATGGCATCCTACAAACTATTCTATTTAAAGGGTGGTTTATTGTAATTTCGCCTAAATATAATAACAATACTAATGTGGAAATGGGTTCGTAATACTCCGAAGTCCGTACCCGTATAGCAAACCTACGGAACAAAAGGCCGGTCCAGTTCTATACTCCGACCCGGTCCAGTATTAAGATCCCGGTTTACGATGCGATAAGAGGAAGGAAAGAAGAGGCGCCCCTTTTCTGAAACTTGAAACTCGCAATTGCAATCGCCGGAGTCTCTCTCTTTTCAATCAATCCGACTAGATTTCGTCTCATGATCACGGGCGTCCTCCCTGAAAAGCGTTCGGCGGATGCAACCACCGAATATGTGAAGCGCTCTAGGATCACCGAATCCCCGGAGGATTCTCCGTCGATCGATTGTCTTGCTCAAGGTTCGCCCTCAATCCATGAATCAATCTGTTTTCTTTTTCACGCCCTCCGCGTCCATATTCATTCGTAATCGATAATTGATTTGTGTATTTTGCTACCATATCTGGATTGAATCGCTAGCTTATTGTTTGTTTAAAGGTAGCTAGGGTTTGTTATTTCCTTTTGATATTTGGGGATTCGGTTGCAGTTACCTTCCTTGTATCCTTCTGATCAGGAAGATTGGATATATTGCGATCTGAGTGATTATGTTTGTGCTGGTCAATGTACTACACAGTCTATCTGGTTTTCATCAATTGAGAATATTGATGCCGTAATTGAGTACAAACTCATTAGTCTAGTTCTAGTTGTGTTCTGATTAGAAAGATTCGATATATTGTGATTGTATTTGTGCTGGCCAATGCATTAGACAGTCTATCCTGGTTTTCATCAGTTGAGAATATTGATGTGTTAATTGAGTACAAACTCATCAATCTAGTTCTACTTGTGTTCTGATTAGGATGGATTTCACTTTTATTAATGCAGAGAAAGTTGCAGGAGACAACCACAGCGTTACCGGAGAAGTTTCGGATTCAGATGATGATATGTACTTTGATCCTCCAGGCTCAATTGAGATGTATAGTTGGGACAAGATTGCAGGCTGGCAGCCGAAGCCGCCGGATCCCCTCCCTGCGTTGAGCAACAGAAGCAGTACATGGACTGAGCCTCTGGATTTTTGCATTTTATGTAGGGCCGAGATTGGACATATGTTTTACGAGTGTCCCTACAGATGTGAAGAAATTTTCGACAATGCAAGGTGTTTGAAGAAAGTTCATCAAGATGATGACCATTTCTATGGAGAACACTGTGCCGACTGTGAGAATACCGAGTTTGGGTGTGATGTGCATGGTTTCTAATTCTAATAGTTTGTTTTTTCTACTACACTTGGACTTGGCCTGTTTGGTAAAGAGTTTTGGGAGGGTAAAAAATAAATAAAAACTCTCTAATTGTGTTTGGGATGCAACGTTTTGAAGGAGCTTGAGTTGGTTTGATGGAGTTGTTACTGACTGACTCACTGGTCCAGTTTGGTGATCTTAGGAGGCAAGCTTTAGGAGCTTTCAAAATAAGATGGAGAAATATGTGTCCATTAATACCCTCTCTGCTTCCCCATTAATTCATTTAAACCACTAATGCTGCAATTTTCATAATCCACCTAAACCCAGTTCTTCCCTTCCCATATGGATACAAAATGTCCATCTACTGCATACATTGCAGCAATTACAATCACATAACTTAAATTCGCTCAATCTGAATCTAATTTATGCAAAATGTTTATATACCTAAAACGCCCAAATGCAACCACAATGAAACACACAAATCCAAACAGGGAGATCGTAAAGGTTACCTGCGTCCTTCCATGTGGATTGATGAACAGAGGACAAGCTTTGAAGCCAGGAGCCCCAATTTTTGGGAGGGTTCCTCCATCCAAGGAAATTCACTTTGCAAGCACAAATGATCTTCATTGTCTCCTCCGCCTTCATAATTCGTGCTTTTTTTTTTTTTTATCAGCGGTTGTTCTTCCCGCTCAGCCATGGCAGTTACAACAGACAAGACGCAATAGTTTTGTAGCAGTGTGAATTTGGTGATCAGGTTTCGGATTCTGAAACCGAAACGTCAAAAAGTTACTCCCAAGTCCCACCCAAACACCCAAAAAAAGACCAAGATTACACAAATTCCGACCCTAATTGCCCAGTAATCAGCAACATGAAATAGCGACTACACCATTGAACCTGCAGACTACACAAGTTCGGACCAAAAGTAGACATGAAATGGACTGCACAAATTCGGACCCTACAAACATGGAAGAGCACCCGCAGACTACACCATCGAGCCCGCATACTACACCATCGGTCCATCGGACCCTACAAACGAGCCCTAGACTTCACCATCGGACCCTACAAACAAGCAGACCCGAAGTATATGATGATACAAAATACATTCAAACAAAGTATATGATGAGCCACGGTTGGCAACAAAACAAAAAACGGGTGAATGTGAATTAATACGGTTTCGCGCCATTAAAAAAAAGCATATCAATAAGATTGTCCCAAGTATTCCACCAAAAAAAAAAAAATTGTTTGATCGATCATATATTGTTGGATCAAATTGGCCAGCCCTTGCCTGGTCTTTACACTATCATCAGCCAGCAGCCATGGCTGATCGGATAACAAATTCGGGTTACTGGATCAACACATATCCTGATAGTCGCATTTGTATGAACTATCATATGATACGAGTTTGTGTCGACCCGTTTGAGTGTTGTTTTGTTCATGACATGTGATCCGATAAGGTGTTGATACTGGATTTCACTTTCTTGACCACATCGTCATCAGTTATGACGATATGGTCGAGCAAATTTCTTTTTATCGAATTTCTCAATTCATAGAACAATAGGCAGTTTCTCTTACACCACCAAACGTAACAAACCGATAACCGAGACACATTCATTAGAAGATAAATATTTGTATAAATTACAGAAATTGCCCCTAAAATAAAAATTTATTGAAAACCACCTATAAATTTATTTTTCTTTCAAAGAATCATCTATAACCCTTTTTATGTGTAAAAAGTTATAAAGAAAAGATATGTTTTCATATTTTCTTGAATGTGTTGGTTACTTTATTATATAAATTAGGTTATATTGAATACAAAAAATGAAAATTCAACATTTTTAAAGTATTGTTTACACATAAAAATGGTCAGGGCCGGGTGATTCTTGAAAAATAAAATTATGGGTAGTTTTATATAAATTTTTATTTAAAGGATAGTTTTGTAAAAACTCACATAAAATAAGGGAAATTTTCTGTAATTTATCCTAAATGTTGCCTACATCTATCCGAATCCCCATTTATATGGCTTTGACAATGTAGTCATGGGGATTCGACTTCCAAAGAGATCAAAAGACTACATATCGTTTGGATTGATTTGAAAAACCATGAAGTTGAAAAACCCAGGAAGTTTGATAAAATATATGCGTTTGGTAAAAAAATTTCATCTTAAAAAACCCAGGAATTGAAATTCTCATGAATTTAACTTCCTGTGAAATACAGGAATTGGAATTACCAAGGGGTACATGGTAAGACAACTTTCACCCTTTTCTTACTAATAAAAATCCCTTATTTATCTCACTATATCAAATCCACCATTATTTCATTTTTCAACCAAACATGTTTCATAAAATCCCAGAAAGTATAATTCATGGGAAGTAGACTTCCTATAAATTAAAGTCCCGGAAAGTAGACTTCCTACATTTATCCAAACGAGCACTTAATTTATAGAACCAAACTGGTCTTTTTGTGGATCTTTGTTAGTGTTGCTTATGTGCCTAGTTCGAGTGCATATATACACCAGTGTTCTAAAAAGCGCTAGGTAGATCCTAGGTGGTGAGGGGCCGCCTAGCGCCCAGGCGGTCAAGGCGAACACCTAGGCGTGCTTAGGCGGTCGTTTAGCTTTAGGCGGAGAGGGGTCTCCTAACACCTAGGCGGTGCCAGACGGCGCCTAGACGCGATTTTTAGAACAGTGATATACACTATGTTCTCCAATCTGTTTATCCGCGCCTCCAAATCAAAAGCCTTGGATATTCCGGATGTATAGCTCTCGGCATCACAACTCATTCTGCAGACTGCTGGTTCTTCTTCCGTGTACTAACCAGTTCAAAAAATTCATATTTTGCTTCATTCGATTCATGGTAATTGGAGCGTGGAGGAACCAAAGTCGTATGTTGCAATTGTACTAGGCCAACTTTGGTCTTATCATCTTCTTCATATGATTCATATACGATATGATCGATCACTAGCCCACCCTCCCTCTTGATTCCTGCTCTTTCATAACCCGCTCTTTAGGCCGTAAGATCATCATCATCATCGATCATCATCATGATCATCATAAGAATTAGAATCAATTATGTCTATGACTTCAATTCGGCCATGGAATCCCAGAGGAGGAGAATCAACAACCTTTACCATGCCCTACACTGTCTATATGGGTTCGGAGCTCACGGGTCTCTACATATAGACATCCACCTTACATATATTTTGATGAAAAAAAATTCATGATATTAACGTATTTTGTCGAGCACTTACCGTATTGTATGTTTGATTTCGTATTTCAATTATATTGTTGTTGCTACTTTCACTTTAGTTAATGAGATGTGTTACGAATGATAATACTCCGTAATAAGTTAAATTATTAAGAATATTTAAGAATATTTAATATTTAATAATAAAACTTACTAATTAGTATTATTAATAAACTTAATGAGAAGGGATTATAGTATTAGTTTAATATATACATATTTGATTTAATAAAAAAGGTAAATAAAGAAAAGTAAGTTATGAGTCCGAGGTCGGGTTCATGAATGAGGGTGAAAAAATAATAATATGAAGTGGGGTACTTAATGTTGCAGTGAAAAAGTAAGTTATGAGTATGAGAAGGGATCGGTTCATGAATGCGGATGGTCTAAGTTCATCACAAAAAAAAAAGTATTTTCAATGAAGTTTGGGAAGAGATTCATGAATGCGGATGGTCTAAGTTTTTTTTATGTGTCGTATTATCCCAATTTATTTTAAGCTAAATGATGATGATTATATATTGAGTTATCGACACATATAATACTAAAATAGAGATATGGATTCCTATGTGTCGAGTCCTGTTCGAATTCGTCAATGTGTCGTTCTATGGTGCAATTTGAGTAATAAATTTGTATTATTAAAAAAACACGAAGTGGAGTGAGACAGCGTCACCTTAAGTTAATTTAAATAATAATTTTTTTTTATTGTTATTTACATTTTGATAGTATGAAATATTCGATAAAAAAAAGATAGTATGAAATATTAAATTGATGAATATTATTTTTGATATTTTCAATTAATTTGATGAATATTATTTTTGATATTTTCAATTAATTTGATGAATATTCTTTATAGCCAATGCGCTTATATATAACAAAGAAATGAATAAAGATCATCATATTGTTATACAAAAATTAATAAACGTAAAGATATTGTTATCTAACAAAGTATATTTTAATTGCAAATACATATAAGTAATCATTATAAACGTTATGCACAATTATTATAATTTTGTGTGTGAAGTGGATCAAGAGAAAATATCTATTTCATAATATTTTAGCGATTAAAGTTAATTAGTCATTTTAAATAAAAATTATTACCAATAATAAATTGAAAATAAGTACACAGTTATAAAAAATAAGAATAAAAACTAATATTTTCTATAATTTTTTATTATCTTTAAAAAATCGTGTATTAATAATAAAATTTATATAAACAAAACCGCGAAAAAAACGGATAATAAAACTATTATATATAGTAAAGGTGGGGTGTGAGGGGACTGGTCTAGTTCTGTACTCCAATGAGGTCCACTATTAAGAGGCTGGTTTACGACGATAGAAGGATATATATAAGAAAAAAGAAGAGCCCTTTATGAAAGTTGAAACTTGCAATTGCAATCGTCGGAATCTTACTCAATAATCTGATTAGATTTCGTCTTCCTCAAGCCTCAGCCATGAGCATGAGCATAATCGAGCATCCTCCCTCAAAAGCGTTGACGGATGCAACCACCGAAGATGTGAAGCGCTCTAGAAATTGGACATATGTTTTTCGAGTGTCCCAACACATGTGAAGAAATTTCCAACAATGCACACAATGTTTGAAGAAAGTTCACCATGAAGATGACCATTAATATGGTTATCCTTCAAAACCCCGCATCGACTGTGAGAATACCGAGTATGGGTGTATTGAGCATCGTTTCTAATTCTAATTGATACTCTGTATTGTTTCTTCTATTAGACTTAGACTTAGTGCCATGATTTGAACTTGGCAGACTTTTGTTGGTGTAATTATCTTTCAACTTGTTATGACACAATGTATGTAGGCCACTAGTTAACAAGACCATATTTTATGTCATTAACAAGACCATGTTTTATGTCATTTACCGACATTATTTATATGATTTTTACTTAACTAGTATTGTTGTATGATTTTTTTTAACAAAAGTAAAAATATTGTTGCAAATATGGTAGTTCCAGAAGCCACTCGTGTTATAATTCATTCTGTGGTCATGAAATAATTGAGTTTTGCGAGGTTGCTAGAAGTTGGGGCAACCAACACAAGTCAACTCAAAAGGAGATGACAGTACATGTTATATTTTGATTGTACAACAACATATGGTGAACACTTGACAAGGATCACAACATATGGCAAACACTTGCCAAAGATCACAACATTGTCCTATTTTCAAAGCAAATTAACTCATTCACAGACAGCGCCTAACAGAGATTCTTGAATCAACTAGTTATAGGAAAGCAACAAACAATTACATCGAACACCCGATGAAACTCAAGGTAACGTTGTCTCACTCAGCTTCGTATTTTTTGTATATGAGATATCGAAATTCTAAAACAATTCCAAACCATATGGTTCAATCAATTGAGGAATTTGTAAAATAAACCGGGCATTTCATAAGGAGACATTTGTTTTTGATTTCATTGGATCATGTACAGAGACCTAAATGTTTGATATCATATATTGTGAGGTTCTAACTCTTACACATCATTTACAGATCCAAAAAAAAAGTTTGAACATAAATAATGTTAATGTTTAATCAACAAAGGTATTGAAACTTTCCAAGAAAGCAACAATAGTAGATTTGAGGGAAACCACACATCATTTAATGTTTTCTTACATTGATGATTGTATGCCAACATGTTTTATACACATTTTTCAACTCATTCAGATTAGCTCCCTGCAAGAGGATCCCTAAATTGTTGCACGAGCAAGTAATTAACTCAGTCATTGTCTCTAGCAAAAATGCATTTAAGAGATAACCGGAGTTACTTAAGAAGGTATTTTTGTACTTTATTTAGCAGCATCATAGTTTTCCTAAATTTCAACCTCAAATACCTTCAATAAATGCCTAGTTGCCTACAATATTTGTAATAAAGTGATGTGCTTATATTTCAACTAAAGGCACAAAACTGCAATACAAATTGTAATAACTGCATAATAAAATGTTCATTTCACTTTTATTTTTAGTATTTACTATTGAGATATCAGGGAAGTTCTCTATAATTTTGAGGTTTTTTAAATTGCGGAGGTACTCGAACAACTTCTTCATTGCTCGGTTCATGTGAACCATGATTTTCTTTTCCTTGACTATGACACAAGGAATAAAGCGCTTGACAAGATCATTAACTTTGCCCAACTGGTTCGGTTGCCTCGAATAATCGGTACGTGCCCACAAAATTTTTCATGATATTAGTAAGATCCTCTGATTTCTTGCATGAGAGTCTATGGAAATAAAACGGCGATATCGCTTTCACATGTAAGGGCAGGGCTTGAATCACTTATAAATCACTCCGAACATCCTTACACCAAACAAATCTCACAAAGTCTGTGAGCATGTAAGGGCATGGGTTGATCAATTATAAATCACTCCGGACATCATTAAACCACACAAATTAAATCTCACAATGTTTGTGAGGATGGGTAATTTATCCATATTGACTGTTCAAATTAGATAAGTATCATTAATGTTTATATAATTTGAACGATAAATATATGATAAATATTATAAAATGGTCTGGATTCTTACCTAAACCACCTAATTTGATCTGTTGGAATTAAATTCTTTGCTGACTTTTTCTTGACTACTAGGAATAAAACTGGTTCATCCTTGTAGTCATCAAAGGAATCCATATAAATATTGAGAAAAAAAATCATTTTGAATGTTTTTTTCACTCTCCATCAATTGGATACAAAACTGAAAATAAAATTACAAATAGTTAGAATGGAGCAATACAATTCTAAACCTATAAAAAATGATGAATGTATTATCATCCATGGATTCTCCAGTGTTCCCATCACAAAATGACGCATAAAGCATGCATTTTTCTAAAAATTCAATACATTCTTAAAGAGACGTATCAAATTTGCAAAGATCAATAGCTTTAACATAACAAAATATATATGTTATATTAGAAAGTGTAGGAGTATATAAATTTTTTTTTAAAAAAATTGAATACATTTGAATATAAACAACAAACCTTTTATCTACAACCAGTCTGTTCGCTAAGACTGAAACGTGCTTGCCGCCTAGTCCCAATGTAGTAAAAACATATTTTGTTCTGTTTATCTTATGCTCGTGAGTGTATATAGAAAAAAGTTGATAGGGACATCCAAGCTATAATAGATTTTTAAGAAAAGAAAAAAAAATAGTTTTAGAAAACCAATTCAAATAAAAAAAATCAAAGCTCAAATGAAATATAAACTGAAAAATAATTTTCTAAGCAAACTCAATTAAAAAAAACTAGCAAGAATTTATAACAAAACTCAAAGGAAATGCACTTCTATACCTTGACCCGCATACAATAGTCCCAAATGAATAGCTCTCACGAGATTGTATTTGTCAATCTTTTTGCCTTTCAAAATAATCTTCAAAATATTCGATTATATCAACTATATCTTGTTACTTTTATTTTACAAACAAAAGTTAAAATTAAGAAAAAAGTTATAGATATTTAACCTTCTCTGAATATTCTAAAATCAATTCATATCTAAGTTGTTTACAACTCGAGAGGGTTACTAGACAATAATGATCATTCATATCAAATTCAACCAAATAGTTCATCACGTAAGACATCACTCAAATATGTGAAAGAGTCTTTATCTATCATGTTTTCAAAGCCGATGCTCAAAGAAGTTCTAAAAGACAAGATCACTCAGTACCAAAACCATCATCAATATGTAAGACATTACTAAATATGTGAATCATGTGATTCATTAGTGTAACAATTGAGTTTTTCTTACCAAACATGCTCCTTCCTTCTTTCCTTCCATTGAGGTTGATTTCTTTTGTAAAGTATAGAGTGAATAGACTTTCGCTAATGGCAGGAGTAGGGGTTGAAGAAGATGCGTCATGAATCCTACTCGGGGTTAGAGATCTTACAGTGGGATTCGAAAAAAATTCTACTTTTCATTTATATTGTAAGATCTAGGGTCTTAAGAGGCGCCAACCCATACCACCAAACCCTCTTAGGTCAATTGTCCCTACTTAGAGTATGAAAATAATGAACTCTTGTGACATGGGTAGAGCTTGAATCACTTATAAATCACTCCGAACATCCTTATCATATCTGATGTGGGATGAAGTATTACATATATTTCATTTCAAATTAACAACAAACTCAAGAAACTTGACAAATGTGTTCCAAAGAACTCACCTTTTTTGTCTACCAAAAAAAAAGAACACACCTTTGATACTCTTATCATGAAAATGAGCAATAGATGGTTGGGCAACTTTACTCCGCTTCTGGTTAGGATGTACCTTATCAAAACCATCGGAAGAATCTTGATGGTTTGGAAGATGAAGGCTTTCGTCCCGTTGATCATTTGAAAACGACGAGTGGTAAGACATTAAGAATACGAAAGATGAAAGAGAAATATGAGTAAGAAGGAGATAAACATACCGATCCAATATTTGATGCCTTTGAAGAAGCAGTTGCATTTTCCAATGAACCAAAATGAGACAAAGATATGGGGAGGGGACACCAAATTTTGAAACAAAGGTTCTAGCTTGGCCGAAGCGAGACTTAGCTTCCAAGAGCCCAAATAGAGAGACAACCCCGCCAAATGATGTATGAGATGTGTGTTTGGATATTACTGTACCCTTTCCTATTCGGGTTAAGAGTCTGGATCCTCTACACACCACTTAATTTTTTTTAGTATAATTTTACTTTGAAAATAGAAATAGAAATAAAAATTGTACTATATATATAAAAACTACATAAAATATAAGTCTTTTACTATTTCTTAGGATGATAAAAAGTATATAAACTATTAATTTTAATTTTTTAAAATAATTTCATACTTATTAATGAAACCGTAGATGAATAGTAAAAGACTTATTAAAAAGAACAAAGGGAATATATATTTTACAGTCAATAAATTATATTGAAACAATATAAGATAATTACAAAAGCGTGGAAGGGCAAGGCCAAAAGCCTCAAAATCCCCAAAAAATATCAAAACGCTCCCAACATCATTAATAGACATGAGCAGTCGAGCAGACACGGGTCAACCCATTCGACTAAATTTGCGGACTTGAGTAAGACAATTGGCTCAAATGGGCCAGTAGGTCCGACCTAGTAGGCCAAACTTGGGCCAAGGGTCAAGCCCAAGCGGGCTCGTCCTACATATTAATGATATTATTTATATAGAATTATATTAAAATACTAGATATATTGATTATATAATTTACACTTCTACATCTATTAGTAATTTATTAATACTAAATGAGTAATAGAATTCAAATCACATACTCTAAACAAATTATTTTCAAGAATTTTTTTATTGAAACAACCTACATCAAAGATTATAGTGTGTGATTTTAAAGTCCTGTATGTTTATTTTGTATGAAATTTCAATCTTGGAGGATACTTAGTATATATTGTAAAGTGTGAGAGCAATGCAGAAATAAGAAAATAAATATAAAATTTTACAAAATTTTAATGTGCGGCCTACTGGGCTACTCGGTCTGCCCATGTAGACGAGCTTGAACATAACACTTGACCAAAAAACCGGGCCCGACCCAATCCATATCCGCTATAATGGTCCAAGATATTCACACAGGCCCGAGTCGCCCAATCCAAGCTCGTCCAACACGAGCCATGCTCATATCTAATCATCAACAACAAAGTCCAAACCAACTTAAAAGAAACAAAATAGCTAAATTCATAGGATAGAAAGTCATCTACCGTCCTTAATCCTATCTATTTCACAATTGATACGAATATACTTGTATTTACTTGTTTATAAATTTTTATCGTGAAAAATTATATTTAAAAAAAATTATAAAATTATTCCATAACATAATTGGTCTTGTAATTATGTATATTTTCTAAATCATGATTTTTTTCATAACAAAAGTTATAAACATGTAAATATAAATGTAGGAAACGTAAATAAAAATTTTAGCTCGATAACTATTTTATGTTGAGGGTACATACATATATTAAGAAATTTTTAGGATGATAACTACAAAACAATACTTCCTCTATTAAGAAAAATATATCGTTTACTATTTATACATCATTTTTTACAATGATAAAAACTATACTCCGTATTAAATATCCATGTTTATGTATATATAATTAATAATATGTTACATTATAACTGTTTTTTTTAGATAAAGAGTAAAAGGGTTGGGCTATGGAAGAATATACAAATATAAAAAAAATATATCATTTACTATTTATATATCCTTTTTTAAAACGATAAATACTATATTAAAGTAAGAATGAAACTATTATATATATAAAAAACAATATATTATATTATAACTATTTCTTCTAAGATAAATAATGATGAAAATGACGATGATGATAAATATAGTATAATAATATTGTGTAAATAGGTTCGTTAGCGGCTGAATTGCAATCTCCGATCCGGTCCAGTTGCAAAACCCGATCCAGTAGCAATATAACAAAACAAACCGGTCCAGTTGTATACTCCGACCCGGTCCAGGAGGATGAATAAAGAACCGAGCCCGATGGAAAACTTGAAACTCGCAATTGCAATTGCAGTTGCCGGAGTCTCTTTTTCAATCAATCCGACTAGATTTCGCCCCCCTCCGGCCTCATCCATGAGCACGAACACGGGCGTCCTGATTCGGTTGCAGTTACCTTCAATTCCTTGATCCTTCTGATCGATCAGGAAGATTCGATATATTGCGATCTGAGTAAATTGTATTTTGTGCTGGTCAATGCATTACACAGTCTATCTGGTTTTCATGTCTGAATTGAGTACAAACTCATGAATCTAGTTCTAGTTGTTATCTGATCAGGATGAATTTCACTTTTAATAATCTAGGGAAAATTGCGGGAGACAACCGCAACCACAACGTTACCAGACAAGTTTCGGATTCAGATGATGATATGCTCAGTGTATTGAGCATCGTTTCTAATTCTAATTGATCTTGTTTCTGCTACTCGGCTTGGATTTTGTTTCTTCGTCAATTGATTTTGTTTCTTCAGAAATATACATACAAATTACAACTTGAGAAATCGATACAATAGTAGATGCTGTATAAACAACCTGCAAGCATAAAAAAAAATGGCACAAATACATACATACAGATTTCAGGTTATCAGTTTCATAGATTACAAATTCGCTGAGACAGCTACCTGTTAAAACTTCTACTGCATTGCCCTTTTCATGCATTGATCCGTTCACAATGTCCACTGCTTCAATGGAATCGTCGTGAGCTCGAACCCACGACCACAAGGTTAAGAGCCTTACGCTCTTACCAACTGCCTAGGCAGGCTTACACAATGGAGGTGCTAGACTTATCGCACATGTATTGAATTGAATGGAACCCCAATCCAAAGTGCCCACAGATAACCTGGCATAATTCAACAAGCAACAAGAGTTGTTTCATTAGGCTTAAGTGTCTACGAAATACAAATAGACAAAAACATAACTAGAATATACAATGTATTCAGTGGCGGAGCCAGAACCCGAAGAGGGTGGGGGCACACCGATAACAAACGACAATGAATAACATAAATTCGTACAACACATAAGGTCTTCAACACTACAAAATAGCGATAAAAAAATAAACTAGTTACTAGGACAAAACAATCTTCATGGATAATTAGAGTTTTTATAATGAAATAGTTCGACTCGACAGGGGTAAATTCATTTTATGGGTTTCCATACCCTAGAAATGTTGAATGATAATCTCATTATCAACGCGCGAGCTTGAAAAAATCTTTTTCAACCTAGCAGATAAAACACTCAGAGAGAAATTAAATTTTCTCTTATCTTGTTGCGCAAATATGACTTGATAATAATCATAGCAGATAAACCTCTGTCCACTATAATTTTTGTAACCGGCAACACTAAAACCAACTCGATGAGACGATATACCAAATCAAAAGCTTTGTGAATTCCTACCTCGATCATCTTTTTAGAAACATTACTAATTTCTTGCAAAGTAGAAAATCTGACATTTTTCCTCATTTAAACTTTCGTAATTTCTTACCTAATTGTCGAAATGAGTAATATAACCTCTCATTTCAAAGATTTCAAGATAAATTATAGTATAGGAATGTCAATGTAAATAAAATATAAAAGGATTGTGGGTTATTTAAATAAGATTTAAAATGATTAATATACCTTCAATTTTCAAACATTCATAACTTTTTACTTGGATATCGGATTAATGCGTATTATATATCAAAACGAAGCTATCGACGAGGAGAATACATATATGGGGTTTTTCAGATGAGGGTGGATCCGCCTCTGAATGTATTGATGTGGATAGTTACCTTAACACACCATCCAGCCCATATGTCGTCGTAACGACTAACGAACAATAGGCTGACCGTCGCCTATCAGGAAGAGGGTTCCCTTGGGAATGGTGGACTTGACAGCATCAACATACCTGATATACACAAACGTAACTTGTCAAGAATAAGTTCCCATGTAAAGAAAAGGCGCGATGTCATTAAAAGGTCATCTGAGGCCGTCATTATTTATACCTAGTGTTCCTCCGAAGAGGGTAATTAAGAAGCTGTGCAGGAAATATGCTATACCAACAGATCAAAAGCATGGAGAAAATTATACAGGAATCAAGTAAAGGAAAGGTAAAAAAAAAAGATCAAAAGCATGGAGAAAATTATACAGGAATCATAGTAAAGGAAAGGTAAAAAAAAAAAAAAAAATAAAGCGCCCACCGTGGGGCTCGAACCCACGACCACAAGGTTAAGAGCCTTGCGCTCTACCAACTGAGCTAGACGGGCTTTTTGAGTAGTTTTGGATAAATTAATTTTTATTGTTTGGTTTGTACATTACAATATATTTTATTTTAAATAACTTTAACTTAAACACATTATAAACCAAACACTGCCTTTATACTTAGCATTATAACTATAACACAGTTTCCAAACACACCCTTTGTTTATGAAGGGAACTTTTTAGAAACAAAATTGAAATTTGACTTAAGTGTCTTTAAATGAAGTAAAACATCAAATAAATGTGTAATACATCCATCAATAGCAAAAAATAAATTCGTGGTTTTGTGAGATAAATGGGGGTGAGTTCTATGTCATAAAGTTTCATAATATTAAACTTTCCAAATAGTCTTTCCTAGCTTATTTTAATTCACCCAATTCAATGTCCGATTGGATACAAATTGTGTAAGGAACTTAATTTGGGTTCTATTTTGTAAATAGTTAGAAAGCTTCAAGCTCTGTATAAATAGCATAGGTCAGTTGTATCAGAGTTAGTTGAATTCTTATCAATTCATGAGGTATTTTCTCCGGCTTTCCTCTTCTTCTTCCTTGAGTTTTCTACATTTCATCTTCATACAAAATCAACAAGGTCATGATATACGTTCTTCACTCTCTTTTATATTTTCTGATTATTTAGTGGTAATGGGTCATTATTCGTTGGAATGACAATGTTATATACAAATAATCATATAAAAAAAATAGACAAATAATCATGAGAAAATAAATGAATTATTTCTTTGTACACGATAAGACCAGCTTAATGTACCAAACCCTCTCCCCCCTCTCTCTATATGAATATAAAATTCTCCATCAAAATTGAAGTCTCCTTAAACTAATTCATATTGTTTTTTTCCCTTTCTAGGAATGCTCTTCTTTTGAGCCTTTCAATTAAGCAAACTTGGAGATATGTTATCCTATTATTTTATACTAATCAAAATCTATATATTATCCTACAATCTCGGATCTACGACAATCTATTCTCCTATTATTTTATAATTGTTTCAACAAATAACCATCGCACTGATATGGATCTATATGTTATGACCCGAGGGTCGGTGATGGTGAATCGAGCGAGAGGAGGGCTCGAGAGAGGGAGAAGTAGAGTTCAGATGGAGATTCAGGAAGAAGATAGACGGAGAGGGATTAGGAGAAAGAGATAAGAGTAAGTGATTGTATTATTACCTTCATGCCCTGCTCAGTACAATCCCTAAGTATTTAATATTTATACACGAATGAGATACTAATACTCACTACCAAGGCCCTTAGGCCATATAGGATCATTACACTATGACAATCAAACCATCACATATAACTCATACACAATTTTTTTTTATCTATCCATCGTAATCAATCATCACAATTTCGGATCTATAACAACCAACCATCACACATACAACTACCATACAATATCGAATATTTAAAATTAGCAACCTAAAGTTTCATAATATTTTCAACAATTAAAAAAAAAACTAACCTTTACTAGTAACGGAATGAAGGAGCAAAGCAGAGGAGGCACTCGGAATCTTTGGCTTTATGGGATACTAGATATTTTGATTTAATGATTCAATTCTTAACACAAACACCATCGATTTAAATGGCGACAGTTGCGGTGTCCTTAAATCGATGGTGTTTTGAATCTTCGTCATGAATCTCAATTAAGTAGTAACTATGCCTCCTATATATATTTGAAAGATGGGAATGATATCTCTTATTTAAACGTGAAATTTATTGCTTGGCTACAAGATTTGGTGTTCTAAATTAACATATCACAATGCACATATGGAAAACTATGGCAACTAGTAGACTATTATATATAGTGTACGTGTCACGTGATAGTGAGATTCATTAATTGTCAAAAGAATAGGATTATGATTAATTTTCTAAAACGTCTAATAATTTACATCAATTCTCAAGTTCTTAATTAAACATATTATAAAACTGATCGGAATATTATATTTTCCATTGATTCTTTGTTTGTGTATGAAATTATATATATCTGATTAATTTTCTTGTTTTAGGATTGGGGTGATCGGAATATTATATTTATAAGCATTACTTAATGATTTCTTGAATAAAATTGATTCTTTATTCAATGTAATCATTGGATGCTTAATCTGATTAATTTATATTAATTGAAATGGATGTTCATCTTGTGAAAACCGTGAATTGAGATACGTAATTAATCTAATTAATAATTAATTGAAATGTACATATTTATTACAATACACGCATGCTAAACATAATGAATTTAGATAGTTTATCTTCAAAATATAATATAATTTATTCAAGCATGAAAATTTAATTGATCTATATATCGATAAAGAATTGTTGTGATGAACCCTAAATTTAGAATGTTTTCCATCATCTTATTCATAAAAAACTTGGTTTTCTTATTTTTCTTATTTCTTAGTCTTAGAAATTCCCAATAGTCCTTGCTTTTATTTGGCATAGTTTAGTTGAGGTCGTGAAAATTGATGTTCACACGATCCCTGAGATTTGACACTTGTTATAATACGATTGACATATATCGTATTTGTTAGCAATATTAATTGTTATCAAATGATCACTGGCTAGTAAAAGAGATGACATCTACAAGTTCACAAGGGTATATTCCAAAATATATATATATATATTGATTTCCCAATACACTAATATAGGCATAAATATGCATATGTATACAACTAACAATACATTGAAATTTTTAGTAAGTATCCATCTTGATTAATTCATGCATACATATATATGTTGCTTGAGGAAGCTAGGTAATTTAATTACCTAGCTTCCAATCGATTGATTTATATGTTTTGTAGGTGTTTATTATATGGAAGCTAACTTGTTTAGATTAACCGGGTATGTGTACGGTTGCGGACCATCAAAGGCGGTGTCTATGACGATCCGATCAGCTTCCTCCGTCGGATGATACAAGTCCCAAAACAAGTATTCACTCCGGTTGGTGCAGTACTTGGAAATGGGTAAACAACCCACCTTTGCGTTTAGGTTTCCAAATCCGCAACACGCGACTCTCACCTCTTTGAATCCTGCAATCAATGTCAAAGATTTCGATCCCGATTGCAAGTTATATACATAAGGCCTAGTAAGGTTAACCAGCTCTTATATATGGTTCAATTCATACCGTAATAGGTTGGATATTGAATGAAGTTGAGCATGACACTATAGGTGTCAAAGTAAGTGTAGCGAAATCCTCGAAGATTGGCTCTTAGTTGGTCGAGAACCAACCGGAGTCCCAGGTTGTACTCGTATGCCATGGCATTCGCAGCTGCATTGCATCCTCCAGTATCGCTTTTAGTCCTCTGCGATGGGCAACAACCAACCACTCCTACCCCTATCACCGCAAACTTTCGGCCTCCGATGTCGTATAGATGCTACAAGGAATACCAACATTGACACATTATTTGTGTACCAATTAATTAGCTATATAGATCATATAATATTCCCAAAATATTTTCCGGATAGTGATTTAGGGCTAATTGTTTAGAGCTAGTTTGATTATATAATTCTCCAATTTTCAACTATTAGTTGCCCATTTTGAAAACTAAGTGGAGTAATTAATAGGTATGAAGTATATATCGGCAAAAACATGTCATTTACTATGCACATACGCTTCTTTAAGATGATAAAAACTATATAAATTATCCATCTTTTTATAAATTTTTTTAAACAAGTTCGTACTTATAATTAATAGTAACTATGAACGTAAAACAACATGTTTTGCTGAATGGATAGAGTATAACATATTTTGAAATAAATTTGTCATAATTTCTAAAACAAAAACTAGCTAATATATATTAGCTATATATTTCCTCTATAGTTGCGTACATACCTGGAGCTGGATTTGGATGGTGGTAATCATCAAACTTACAAACTGCGCCGGAGTCATTTTGGTGGCGAAGTCGGAAACCGAACCATAGTAACCGAGAATGTCATTGCTCCCAATCACTACCGCGTGGATTGCCTTAGACTGCACCTTTCGCAAAGCGGATTTCCCTATTTGGATAGCCATGGCACTGCGAACCAGCGAGTAGTACTCTATTTGTTTGGTGAAGGAGATGGACTGCTTCTGCACATATATATACATATGTATGTACGTTTCATTAATGTAGCGGTACAACGGCAATTCAAATGCATAAGATAAGATTAATGTAGGTAGGTAGGTAGCAATTTAATTTGGGGAGATTAATTGAAACGTACGTACATAAGGTTGATTAGTGGCGTTGAAGATTTGGGCACCGCCGGAGGCAAAGCTAACACCTCTGCAGAAGTTGTTTATCATGCTACTTTGCAAGTAGAGATACGGTGGTGGACTCGGTAGGCCTAGTTTCTCGGCTTCCTCCATTCATAATTAAAATTATATTAATGAATTTCACAAGATAATTTTTTTATTAATATAATATAATATAATACTCCCTCCGTCTCAAAATACATGTCTTTTTAGGATTATGCACATGAATTAAGAAGTAGGTTAAGTATAATGGTTAGATATAAAAAAGTAGGTTAAGTGTAATGATTAAATCTAAAAAAACATGTATTTTAAGACGGAGGGATTATAATATAATATAATAATTTGATATTATGATAGGATCTAAAATAACATGATCTAATTTAAACCAATTAACTCGATAATAATCAATAAAGATCAAGATTAACACAACTCAATAATGATAAAATCTAATACATCCAAACCGACTTAATTATCACCTTTTATACCTTAATTTGATCTAATTAAGTATCTAACCTACCACAAAATCTACCGGCCGGACACATTAAAATAAGCCGCTAATTGAATAAAGTTAAAAATATATATGTACTAGTGTCTCACATGTTGCAAATCTACATGACTAGCTACTTTGAAAGGTACATAATATATATATATATCCCACGGGTATTTATTTTGTTTTATGTTATGTACTCTAGAGGTCATTTGGTATAAGATTAAGAAAATAACCAAAAAATGACATAAATGTAGTCTATTCATAATTTCAATTTTATTATTAAAAAATTCTATTTATTACCCCATTCTCCCTTTTATATATATATATATATATATATATATATAGATATGAAATTTGTTTTGTTTTTCTTATGTAAATCATCTATTTGAGCAGGATACCCATAATCATTATATATACTCCTTTAATCATTACTCTCTGTCTTATTTTTCGTAAAAAATGATTTTTTCTCTCGATTCTCTCAACTCACAAAACTTCTTTCTAATATATTTTGTCATACAAAATATGTTTACCTTTCCGAATATTATACAAATGAAGCCCCCTCAACTCTTGATTTTTTATATACAAAAATTATGCTTTGCATATATACTAAGATGATAAGAGGGGTTCAGGATGGCTCAAAGAAAAATCGAAAAAAGAAAAATTATGTATTTAGTTTATCCAACTAAAAAATAACTATGTAAATAACAGATTTAAGTGTTTTTTGCAATATATTTAAATAAAACATATTTTCGATACACATATACAAAAATGCTGATTTTTTAACCCCTAAAAAAAATTATAAATTCTCCGGTGTATATAATTATGATATTTTATTATCAGTCTAGCTATAGTAAATCCATAATTAATGTAACAACTTGATTAATTCCCATTTAAGTAACTGATCGAATAAAAGAGGAAAATATATCAGTCTAGCTATAGTAAATCCATAATTAACGCATGAGGTTTGATTTATAGGAAAATTATAAAACAAAGGAGATCGAGAATAATAATTGCAAAATTATATATATAAACTGACACTTGAAATTCACGGGCTAAATTAGGCAAAAGATCCTTTGAATAGGAACCTGATCAAATTCAGATAATTTAAAACCAGCTAGTTTGAATTGGATGCATCACGACAAATAAAAACACAGTACGTACGTGTAATGTTAATTACACATCGATCAATTCCATCAGAAAAAAAAAAGATCAGTTGCCATGTGACCTGCACCTACCTAGCTAGGCTGCACATATAATTCATCAAAACTTCCAAACTTTATGAATTAAAGAGAAATTATATTAATCCTACAATTATCTCAAATTAATTAGGGCTAGTTTGGTAACCTCTATCTTCCCGAGAAGTACAAAATCATAGAAAGTAAATGCCAATATATGTTTTTGCTTCAATTGGTGGGAATTCCAATTCTTACAAAATGGTAGAATTGGACTTATAATCACAACTAACGAGAGATGGGTAAAATCTACTTCATTTTCTTATCTAAAATCTCTATCATTTTTTTTTAATAACAAAATCCTCAACCAAACAAAATACGGTAATTGAGTTCATGAGAATTTATTTTTAACCAAACACATTTTTATACTTTTTATACTTTTGAGAAGTAGATTTTATAGGAATTACACTTCTTAAGAAGTTATTTCTCGAGAAGTACAATTTATACGTTTAACCAAACAAGACCTCAGTTAGAGTTAGAATGACACCTTTTAGAGTATTTAACAAAAATTTGTCCCCTAAAATGATCGACATTTATTTATTTTTAATTAACGGAAGGAGTATGATATATAAGAGACTTTTGAGTTAATGGTATTGAACAAATCTCTATATCTCTATATATATACTCTAAACTCAAATCGAGTCGAACTTGATTAAAAAAAGGAAAAATTACGAACAATGCCAATTAAATTAATTAAGGCGATATGGAAGGCCGGAGATGAAAGGTTGATAAAACGTGTATACGTACCAATGAAGTCAGCGGCGTTTCTGCCGTTGCTGAAGCGGCCGGTGGGCTTCGAAGCCGGGAAATCAATACCGTTGTGGGGGAAGTCGGCCTTGGCCAGCGACAGCTGCAGGTAGTTGTTGTTTCCGACGTCCACCAGGGAGTCTCCGAACACGAACAACGCTGGCGCCAGCTGCGTCGCCCTCGTCGGCTTTATCGGGCCTCCCACAACGATGGCTGCCGCTGTAAACACGAGTAGTACGCCAAGATTGTTGATGGACAAACAGAATTTACCTTCTTTTTTACAACTTGAATCTCTCTTCTTTTCCATACTATATAATATATATTAATTGGTTACTTGTATATTTCTCTACTTGGTGTATATGCTTGTGGGTGTTAAGTAGTGGGGAGAAATATATCGATGTGTGTGTGTATATATATGGGTGTGGGTGAGAGATTCAAGTGAAACTTGGAATATATATGAGTTTATTTCAAGCAAAACTACTCTACCAATGATTCTTGAATCTTCTATATAAATATAAGTATCTTAAAACAAAGTAATGTTTTTGTCAAATATTGAGTCATGTGACGGATTCTGAATTTAGATAATTTTTATATTTTTTTTTGGTATTACATCACATGACGGATTCTGAATTTAGATAATTTTTATATTTTTTTTTGGTATTACACCACATGTCAACCTATAAATTTAGTTAAATGTTATTTTTTTTTCTTCTTTTACTCTCTACTAGTATTACTACCCGCCCGTTGTGCGGTTGCTTAATAAATAAAATGATATTTAATTTATATTTTCTTTTTAAATTTTAAAGGTTATAATATATACTCCTATAGTTTGGTTGAAATCTTTGGATCTTTTAATAACAATAAAATAAAGTAATAGTATGTTTAGTTCATATCAATATACATTATATATATATATAAAAAAAAATCAAATATATATATAATAGATAAATAAATTATGTTTGATTAAAATTAATATACTTAAATTTTCTTAAATAAATCAATCAAAACCTTAGAATTTTTTAAGATAAAAAAAAAAACACACAAAATCATAGAATAATGTCAACATATCTATCAAATTATTATGTTATTTTTATTAATAATATTTAGGTGACTACCAAATATTGGATAGATTATTTGATCGAAAAATATAAGTTTTCTAACTAATTAAGATATAAGGTTGAATATTTATAAAAATAAGTGGAACCATTAATTACTAAGATGTCAAAATTATATTGGCTTATTAATTGATGTGGCTAAAAAAGATAACACCATATTAACCCAGAATATGACACTATGCGGAGTGCACCAAAAGCCGTTTCAGACCTCTATTTTAGTGTGTATATATATGAGTTTTCCTCTGAAACGGGTCTTAATATGTAACGGGGTGAGAATTGTAAACAACCCATCAACTTTAATCCAATGCCTATAATTTTATTAGAGAAAAAAGAGATATTGTTATTATTTAATAATAAATGGAGATTTTTTCCGTAAATCAATATATCAAGTTTTAGCTTGATTTTTTCTATATCAATCTAAATTTATCAAATTGACCATCCGATATAAATTCAATATTTTCAATAGTTAATATTACCATACAGTTACAAACTTTTTTTCCCCAATATTGATTCATAAGAAATTAGAGTGAATGTGGAGAATGTAAGATGTGAATATTTAATCTATTAAAAATAAACATTTGTTTCTTTAAAAATGAAAAATAAAAAAGTTTAGTTCCAGAAACAAATATTATATTAGCTGATCCATAAGTTTTTTTAGCTAATTATATATTAAATAAATCAATGTATTTATTCAATTATGATCTATTTTACTTACTCTTGGGTTTAATAATTGTGAATTTGTCGTTGTTATGCTCCAGATTGATAGTTGAAGTTAAATCTAGTGTAATCTAAGAGTTTGTTAAAGATAAATATTTATTAAAAAAATCTCAATTAAAATATAAGGTTATATTGAATAGATTATTCGATCTAAAAAGATAAGTTTTTTAGCTAACTATATTGGCTTATTAATTGATGTGCCTCAAAAAAATAAAACTATTTTAATGCAGAATATGACACGTATGGAAAAATAACACCATTTTAATCCAGAAAATATCACGTATGTGAATCGCACCAGAGCCCGTCTCAGGCCTCTGTCTTAGTATATTACTAGTATTCGTTACCCGCGCGGTTGCGCGTTTTGTTAATAAATTATATTTTATTATATTAATTATATTAAAATATTATATTAGATAATTAATTGACGTGGCTTAAAAAAATAAAATCAAATTGATGTGGCTCACAAAAATAAAACCATATATAAATATATTATATTCAATTTGATCTAAAAGGTAGAATAACGCACCAAATATTCCTTCTTCATCTTTTAAAATATTAAATAATATAGTTTATTAACAAAAGCATGAAAATAATAAATATGTATAACAACTAATTCAAGTTATATTGGATAGATTATTGATCTAAAAAGATAAGTTTTTAGCTAACTATATTCGTTTATTAATTGATGTGGGCCAGAAATATAATATCACTTTAATCCAGAAAATGCCACGTAAGCAAAAATAATCCCGCACCAGAGCCCGTTTCAGGCCTCTGTTTTAGTATTTTATATAGATATAGATATAGATATATAGATATAGATTATATATTATTGATCATCTTTCCATGTTTATTTGAATTTTAACTTTTTTCCCTCTAAAATTAATCCGGATATTGTAACAAAATCGATTTGAGATATGATCAAATTTATATTTTATGTGGTATAAAATTAATATAAATAACGAAAATAAGATATGGTAATCATTTTTATTTAAATAGTTGGATTTAATTAATTATATCACATATTATTTAAGATTTATTTATTCATTAAAAAATTTCTTATTTATAAGATATATTGAATAGGTCAAATTTCAATAATCAATAGTAAAAGAAAGATAGAACTTTTGCTTGGATAAGATCGGTCAGGCATATGTACATAAATTTCTTTAATTGATTATATATATAGATAAAAATATAAAAATAGACACGTAATAAATCTAAAACAATACAAATATGTGAGATAAATTAAAAATTAATATGATTTAATTATATATTTTTTCTTTTCAATAAGGGTTAGATTGCACCATGAATTGACATATATTAGTAAGGTAGATGTTATATTATTCTATATTTTTTAATTTCTCTGAGAATAATAAAATATCATGTGATATTTGAATATTTTTATGTAAAATTTATTTGGTTAAATAATACTTACATCGATTTGTAAATTAATAAATTAACTATTTTACGATTCATGTGTATATTAATTTTAATGTATAAGTTTCATATTTATAAACCTAGCTTGTAAATTTTATTTTGTACAACTACTAAAAATAAAGCATAAATTAAAACTAATTAATGTACGTATTTTAAACATGATAATAAATAAAATTAATGTAGTTTAAACATGATAATAAAATAAAGTTAGTTAATATGAAATATCTTGTAATTCGGTAAAGATTAAAACAAAACTAATGAATATGGGAGAGAAGATTTGTTAAATCAGTTTGTTTAGATCTCTTTTTTCATTTATGTTAAAAATAGATAGTTTAGACGTAGGAAATTTTATCAAGTGGGACCATTAATATATTGAGATGGAAAAATTATATTGATTTATTAATTATTGTGGCTAAAAAAGATAACACAATATTAATCCAGAATATGACACGTAAACAAAAATAATCCCGTTTAATCCAGAAAATTCCGTGGACACGAGATCGCACCAGAGGCCGTGGACACGAGATCGCACCAGAGGCCGTTTCTGGCCTCTGTTTTAGTATTTTATACAGATATATAGATATATAGATTATCCGAAAAACCTTTTGAAACCGCTTGCAAAGCCGGTTTTTAATTTCTCAATTTATTTTTTATTTTTTTGCCTTCTCTTTACTGAGAAAACAGATACACGATATTTATAAAATATTTAAAAGTTAAAACATAAGCAATATTTATTGAAAAGAATTTGTCAGGTGTAAAACTTTCTAATTTTTTGTTGATTTTTTTTTTGTTTTTTCTTATATATTGTCACGTAGATGGCCTGGATGATGTGGAGTAGTAGATTAAGGAGTGTGTTTCTATATGTAACGTTTTTTTATTGGTTAAGTACTTATCTACTAGCTTCAATTGCAATTCAAAAACCAACCCCCATCTAAATAATCAAACTAACTAACAACAATTAACAAAAACACACAAACACACAGAAATCAACAAATTTCATCAATTTCAATTCTTAATAAAAAAAACTAAAAAAAATACATTTTAAACCAAACCAAAACCAATTTCAATGTAAAAATAATATATATATATAGATCACACAAATCTACCTTGAAATTGTAAATATATAGATGATGTGTTTAACGGTTTAACCCAAAAATACAAAAGTGGTGAGACCAAACCGAGGGTCTCACGTAAGAGGAAAAGACTATACCAAAAGGTCCCCCTATACCCACCAAATCTCGACTACTTTCAATCTCTCAAACTCTCAAACTCACAAAAACCCATGATTATCTACGAGGCTACATCATCCCATTCCCCATTAAGTGCCCCTCGGACGATCCCGGGTTCCCACGAGTGACTTGCCCTTCCACTTCGTGGCAAACCGGGATTGACAACTAGATATAATTTACGAGGCACAAATAGACGCATTAAAAGATTCATTACAAAAAATACACTTATTCCTAGCAAGCCATGTAAAGTATTAAAGCTTGGAATACAAGAAGCTTAGCTTGAAACATTTCTGACTTCTGTATGGTCTTCGACTCGTTGGCAAACCAATGCAGCCAGCCTTCTATGGTCTCGAATCTACATGTAATGCCAATCCAGGTGAACACTTCCCGTTGCACTAAAATCTCGTCCTTGAATTGGTGCTCATCGGCTTAAACTGAGAGTGGTTCGTTTAACCCTTTGAACGAAGTAAGAATTCTTAATTAATCTATCTGACTTTGTAAATATTTTTTAAAATAAGACGGATGTATTGCGTAATTTTTAAAAAATTATCTTATCATTAGTCATTTCATCGTCTTATCAATATTTCTTTATTCTTTTTTTTTTCAAAAAACCTGCTCATAAACTTGTTTTTCTTTTTGAAAAAAATCCCCCACAGCCACTTAGTACTCCCAACATTTTTAAGCCTTTTTTTTATACATAAACAGGGCATGGTGTTAAAAAAAATTCAACATTTTTTTGAAGTCTAATTGTGTTTATTTAATCTAAACCTTATTATAAACTAAAGTCTCCAAAACATCTAAGAAATTAATAAAAATTCAACATTTTTTAAGGCTTTTTTTAATACATAAAATGGGTAGGTCTTTAAAAGAAAATCAAATTTACTGTTGATTTTCTAAAATTATTTTTGCTTTATGAGTAGTTTTATGATAATTCACATATTTAAGTGTGGTTTTCTTCTGTAATTTACCGTTAAATCGTTAATACGGAGTACTTAATACTGTCCACTAAATCGAATATCGATGTGAATCAGTGAATGTCAATGGTGGAGTGAAAAAACGTGTTCAGCTACCGCAAGCTCTCCCCTTCGAGTCCTGCACCCACCACGCACGACGGTGGTGGTGGCTTCAATTAATACTTCGTTTTTGTTTTCTTCTCCGAATCATTTCGATCCCCCATCTTAATTGTTCAGCTTCTGTAACTTTCACTCTCGTTAGATCATCAGCATCGTGGAGTACTGGAATTCAATTGAAGATCCGATCACCAGCATCATTAGATCATCAGCTTCTGTAACCTACAATTTCTCTGTTTCCTTTTTGTACGATCCATACCCCTATCTTGTATCGCCGATTACTGCCGAGTTTTGTTTGAATTGCTAAATTCCGTCGGCGTTTGGTTATAATTAGGTTTCGGTGTGAAACTAGGAATCGAATTGGAACTGTAATTGCATAGATAGGAAGTAGCTGGATATAGCCGAAGCCATGTATATGTAGGAAATAGGGTTTTTTGTGGAAATCTCGTGAGCAGACAAGTTGATTTGACTTTCAATTTTTGCTTTGTAATCTGATTGTTGCGCATTCTAGATTATGCAGGACTTCGTATTCTTAAGTTCGATTATTGTATAGCAATATTAAGATTACCCGGGATTTAGAATCTCAAAGGGATCATGCTTTACTTAGTCATTTGATACGACATTTTTTCCCAAAGTGTTAACTTTTACATTTCAATTTGTGGATTGACTTTTTTTTTTGTTGCTGCTTTGGGGTCTTTTTGCTGGTGGATGAACAGGATTTGAAGAATTATAACCAGAAACTTGTTTGGAAGTGGATGAATTGAGAGGGACAATTATATCGAGTCCTCATAATGTTGGTGCTGAATCACGGCGGAATCAAAGTCATAAGCTGTTTTCTTCCCCTTGCCCAATGGCACCCCTTAGAATAACATATCATTACGGGGTGTGAAAGCCCATCCTGTCGTTGCCCTTCTTCATTTGTTTGACGAAATTAGGTACATAAGGCAAAACTTTTACTTCTATTGAATGCTATGGATGTTGTCTTAAAAGAATAAGTTTTGTTTTTCTAGAGGAGCTAGCAAGACAACTTGTTTGCTCTTTTGCCTTCTATCTCAAAGTAAATCATTTTTTTTAATAAAGTAGATCCGGAGTTTACAGGAGATCACTTTGTTCTCAGTTGGATAGTTTCAGATTTCTAAAAAAAATGATGCCAAAACTGAAAGGTGCCATAAACAACACAGATCATACTTTAAATAAAAAAGGGAGGAAATTACATTGCTCCTTTATTTAGTTGCAACTGATAAAGAATACTATGGCTGAAAACAACTATTTTACTTTTGAAAGTGGGTGGGATGGAATATCATTATTTTGCATTTGAAAGTCATTGGTAATGTAGTTGAAGGAAATTTATAATTCTCTTTGGACATAGTATCTTTTGTTATATAACCATTGTATTCAGAAAGCTTCATTGATCAGTTAATTACTTGCTGAGGTGTAAGCATTGTAAAACGAGGGTGAAGTTGAGCTGAAACAGTGCAGTGTAGTAGGCATTACTGATAGACCCCGTCCTCATCCACAAACATTCTAGGTAAAGTGTGTTATGAGAGTTATATTTTTTGGGTTAAATACTGTATAGTGCTTTAGGTTAGGAAGGAAAAGAAAGTCGTTTTAGAGGTGAAACAAATCTGAAAAGGAGACTTTTCAGTTACTAGATGATCTTCACTGGTGGCAATACAAAAAATTGTTTATGTGGCACCTGCATTTCTTATATGTTCTACAATATTTTCTGCTTGTCTGTCTTCACGGTCATCACTTATGTCCTCTGTTATTGGCAGAGTGGTAGTCTTCTTCTTTCTTTGCGGGTTAATTCTTTTTCCTTTTCTTTTGTATAACCTATACTTGCGTTTTGAGTTATTTATTCCAGTTACAGTAAGAGGTATACTTTATTATTTTGTCTCCAGGGTGATGGAAATGGGTTGCTGTGGTTGCTTTGGATTCTCTATAAGGTCTAGAAGGGGCATAAGGCCTAGGAGATCAGATGGCTTCATCAGTTACTTATCTCAGGACCATTTGTTAGATGGAGAGATGGATGATGAAGATTATGGTGACATTTCAAGCCAGACCAAACATTCTGAAGAGATTTTGATGTTCAAAATTCGCAATGGACTAATCTGTAGACAAGTTCTTGTAAAAGATACATGCAAACTTACTCGATCAGAGGTAAAGACTGGAGAAATCAAAGGAGGGTCTCTTTAGCTGATTAGTTATCTCCATGCCATGCTATTCTGTATTTCTGTGTAATTCTATGCAACATACCGGCATGCTGTATTTAAAGATCTAAATGAAGTAAAAGATGATCTTTTTTGGAAAATTTGAAAGATCTGTGTAATTCTGCTATTGAGGAGCTCTGTTGTTGTTTCTGAAAAAATCCATATGCATACTGAATTTGCATATAAATTTGCTAGAGTTGAATACAGATTACCCATTTCTCCCTTTAAGGACTGGATAATGTCACCAGTATCACTATAGGGGAAGTTTGACCATGTAAGATGAAGTGCAGTGGACTTGCAAGTGGTGTAGTTGCTTTTTAGAACTGCCATAGACTTTGGTTAGTTATAGTTTCTGGATAAGATTAAATTATTAATGTGATTAAGCTACTCTAGTTGTATTTTATGTTTTTGTGGGCTACAGAGAAGATGCATCAGTGACTAAAATTGGAGATAGATGGTGGTTGATTAGTTAGGTTTTGATGCAGCTATTTCATATTAAATTCATTTCACTTTTGTCTTAATGCATTATGTTAATGTATCATTTTTATTGTCACCAGGATCCAGAGGGTAATAAGATGATTAATGAGTACGTTCGTAAGCATAAGATTGGTGAAGGAAGCTATGCAAAAGTGGTGAGTAGGAAAAATGTTTTGAATTTTTTTATTCATATCCAAATATTTGTTTTTTTACCCTCTTTTTCTAAATTAACAGGTTCTTTACAGAAATTCAAAGGATGAAAAGCACTATGCAATCAAGGTGATCATTTATGTTTGATTTTTTTCCACGTGCTGGTGCTGTTTTTTGAATGTTGATCACTTTTCTTACAATCATTATTACTAATAATATGGTTACAGGATATGGATTCTTATAAATTTTGATTTGATGGAGGAACACAATATATGAGCCAGTTAGCTTTGCAATTCCCTGGCATTTTTCTTTGGTAAAATACCATATCCACCAAAATCCTAAAATTGCATATCTTAGCTTCTTTATCCACAAATAACGTAGTATCATGGTCATAAACAGTTCTGGGCTGGGTTCCTAATGCATAAAGGGTAAGCTTGTCTTCTTATCTGGGTTTGAGCATCTGAACTCAAACCTCATTCAACTGCTTAGTGTGATTGCATTAGGAACATTCGAAGCATTCATCTTAGAACATAAATTTACAGGCTAAGGTAATCAATTCAGTGCCCAAGAATGGGTATTTTGCCGTGTTTGAAAATGGAGAGGAAATATGCAACATATATCAGAGAATCCTGTGGTTACCTTCATAGGCAACAATCCGAATTTTATTAACACGGCATGGGTTCTTGTACATGCTGATCCTACTTGCAAATAGATCTGTCAAAACAGTTATTTATAGTCATTTGCTTCTGATCATTATTTGCAGGTCTTTCACAAGTCTCATTTGTTAAGACAACGTGTTGCGCCTTCAGAAACAGCTATGACTGATGTTCTTAGGGAGGTATGTTTAGCGGTATTTGTTATAGCGGACTATTCTTCATTTACATGTATGCTTTTGTCTCTTGATTCCCTTTCATGCAAGGACAGAAGGGAATGCTTTTCTTTTTATACCATCAACAGTATGCTGTAATTTTTTTTTTCTCGATAGGTGCTTGTTGAGTTATCTTTTACCTTTAAAACTGTGAAGCTTGACAAAAGAAACTCTTGAATGTGAGTAAGTATTTATCGTTTATTGGTCTTCAAGTTTTTCTTTCCGTGATTACTGTTTTTGGTTGGTAATTCACTCTTGAGAACAAAAAAGAAAAGGATTTTATTAATGTTACTTTTCTTCGGTAGATGATTTTTGGTCTTTCGGAAGAAATATAGAGAAGTTGTGGAAATCAGCTTGATTCCATGTTTTCACTTTGTTGATACATTATGCCTCTTCACCTTTGCCTTTTTCTCTAATATGTTGAGCTATGGTTTCTCTGTTTATGCATTAGTAACTCTATAGTGGCCTTGTAGGTACTAATTATGAAAATGCTTAACCATCCTAATATTGTGAATCTCGTTGAGGTGATTGACGATCCAAACAACGACAACTTCTATATGGGTATTGACTCTCTGCTTCCGATTTCTTTTTCCTTTTATCCTTTTTCTCATCTTTATCTTACATTCTTATGTTCAAGCCGAGAGTATGATTAGTGCTAAAGCACTGTTAATAAATTATGAGCAGTGAGTAGTGACAATTTACATGTTTCTCTTCTTTTTTTTATTAGTTCTTGAATATGTGGAGGGAAAATGGGATTGTGAGGGCTCTGGTCCACCAGGTGGCCTGGGAGAAGATACTGCTAGAAAGTATTTACGAGATATTGTTTCAGGACTGATGTATCTTCATGCTCATGTAAGGCTCTCTTAACTTCTTCAGGGATTCATCATCCTAAAGATAATTCTTATCCAACATATGTATGCATGCTTTTTCACCTGGCTGCACTCTTTGTTGGGTCTTCATCCCTAGACAGTTCTAGTCTTCTAGATAAGCCATGAAGCACTGCAAAACATGTCAGAACAGTTCAGATTTATCCTCCTGCAATCTAGATTGCTATCTATGGCTTTCACTGCCCATCTTCGCTTGCCATTTATGTTATTCATACTTCTCTCAGTCCAATGTTACAACTTCTCACTTCATTTATGCTTTGATAAGTAGATTAGACGATGCTGCAATTTTGTATCCTTGAGTGATTTTTTTTTTTCTGTTGGCATTCGTAAAATGAAGCTAAATTATTTTGTCTTCCTTTTGCAAAACAGAATATTGTGCATATGGATATAAAACCACAAAATCTCCTAATTTCAAGTAATGGAACTTGCAAGATAGCCGATTTCGGGGTCAGCCAAGTTTTTGAGGTAATTTGGTCATTTCTATTATTTAGTGTTTTTTTTGCTAATCACATCTTGAGCTTTATGGTACGAGGGAAAATTTGTTTCAATGGAGCTATAATTTCACATATGTATAACCTGCAAGGATGATAGAGACAGTCTTCTTCTTTATTTTGTTTACCACTTTGGTGCAATTGAGTTTCCTTCCCTTCCCCTTTCTCCTGCTAAAGGCAAGTGGAAGAAACAGCCTTGTTAATAGAGGAAATGATACATTTCTATAGTAATCTGGCAAAGCTATCTTAATCTGAAACAATCCTCTCATTTGAGCTGCATGAAGAATGTGTCCTGTAGGCTGTAGCTAGTCTGCTTGTGTTATGAAGTTCAATGAGAAGGCCACTTAATGTCATTTTTGCTGCGCACCTTTTTTTTCATGGATGTAATCATCGTTAGAACATATAACAACAGCTGACTGTTGCTCATCAGTGCTTGTAATATCTCTTCTATCTGTTTCTGGAAAAGTTTGTTTCATTCTGATTCCAATTCTTAATCAAATGGCATATAGAGAGAAAAATACCTGTGGAGCTCTTCTTCTTCTTCTTTTTTTCAATCTGTCTTCAAATGCAGGATGATAATGATGAACTACGTCGCTCTCCTGGGACCCCTGTAATCACAGCACCCGAGTGTTGTTTAGGTTAGAAATTCTCCCAGTAGAAACAGTGTTAAAAACGGGCAATGGCTTTAGAAAACAATAGTTACTCAATGCATTTGATCAACAGGTGTCACCTATCGTGGAAAAGCTGCTGACACCTGGGCTGTGGGAGTAACCCTTTACTGTATGGTGACGGGAACCTTCCCCTTCGTAGGAGAATCCCTGCCAGACACTTACGACAAGGTTAGAAAAAAGTTGTATATTTTCCTTGATTCTCCCTGTTATATTTTTAATATTACTCTTTCGCCTTTAGATCATCTACCATTTCCAATCTGTTACAACTTCTTATGCCTTAATTTTGGATATATTTTTTTAGAATGGTGTGTTTATACTTTGTTCTGGTCAGGCATGTATGTGGGTTAGGAAGCTATAGTTTAAGTCATTTACACCTCAGGTAGTTTTGGGGTTACGGGTAACAAAATTCTCGGGACAGGTGAGTGAGCTGGCCTAGTTTTGGATTGTAATTTCTGCCCTACACATTCAAGTCTGAGGGGCATTTCAAGAAAGATGGAGCTTCACTGACTGTTGTAATTGTCCACTCACATGGCAGATTGTCAACGACCCATTGCATCTCCCGGACAGCATTAATCCGCAGCTGAGGAATGTGCTTGAAGGACTTCTATGCAAAGGTAAGCATACTCTCCAAGGCTTCGGAACTAGTCCTCGCTCAGTAATATGTAATCAAACCTGCATTTTGTACATTTCCTTGACCCCATACTATCATGTCTTTGGCAGATCCAATTAAGAGAATGACACTGAAAGCGGTTGCAGAGCATCCTTGGGTGATGGGGGAAGAAGGGCCACTCCCCGAATTTTCGTGTTGGTGTAAGCGACGTAAGCTCAGCGCGGACGCATCCACAGAGAGCAGAGAGGGCGAGAATGGCACATTCAGCATCCAAACTCTTTCAAACACATCGTATGAATCGTGAGATGAGTTGGCTTCAAACTCTCAACTGTACACTACTTACTGGGTAATAAGGAGATAAGTGGTTATGGATTTTCAGGGCTCAGACTCCAGATCTCTAATCAAGGGATATGTCATATGAGAGAGAGACTTATTTTAATAGTACTTCACTTCATTTCATTTATTTGATGTTGTAAGGCGTGTAACTAATCCCTTGCAGGCTGTTGGACAAGTAAACATGATATTTGTACTTGTATTTATAATACATGATATTTGTTCTTATATTTATATTCATCTTGTATGAACTTCATAGATGGAGTTGGAAAAATCTTGATCATTCATTTAATTAAGGGGTTAAGATTTGTCCCTGTTCATTTATTTGGGAAAGGAAACACAACTATATTAAACTAAAACATAAATAAATATGTTGATTCACAATCCCAACTTTACCGCTTTTTTCTCACAATTTAGAAGATTTGCCTCCAATAGGGGACATGAGGTGGCATGAGTTCCTCCGGCTTGGAGGAAAATGTAAAATAAAAAAAAATATGTATTTTTTTTTTAATTTTTGATAATTTAAGGGTTAAAAATTGTTGAAAAGAGTAATAAGTTATGAGGTGTGTTTAGCTTAGTTGGTATAAAGTGTGAACTTGAATTATGAGGTTTTAAGTTCAAATCCCTATACCTTTATTTTATGGAATTTTTTTCTTCACAGTTTTTAAAACATAAAATACCTATTTAAATTACATATTTAATGTGTTTTCTACTATATTCTTTACAAAAAAAAAATTGTATCTCTTGTGTATATATATTCCGACAACAAAGCCGAGCTCTCCCTCGATTTTTTTTTTGGCTCCACCCCTACCTCTCATTAATCATCTCAAAGATTTTAAAGTCTTCTCTATTCCATGAATATCCATCACCCATTGGCCATTTCTCAATGACCAAGACAGATCTGCACGAGTAACGGATCAGAAACTATTGCTTGGACCTTAGAACTATAAAACAAGACTAGAGGATGCTTGATAGAAAAGATCTAACAAGAGAGAGTTTCGCATCCCACAGTTTGAGGAATTTCATAGACACCAATGAAATCTCCAAGTCCAACAATTTGTAACTCTTTTCTGAAGACAATATTGCACTCACTAAGGAAAGAAACCATGCAAAAAGGACGTAGAAAGTCATGGTTGTCTACGTGAGGAGGTATACAGTCTTCCTCTTCGTAAATGTTGATGATGCAACTGTTAGGGATACAGGATGGAGGAAGAACGTCCCATTCAACCAACCTTCTAATGATGAATTTGAAGGGATGAGATAAAGGGTCCACAACTTCATCGTAGAGAATGCCTAGGGGTTACCCTTATTGTCCTACCACCATAAAGAACAAAATATCATACATCTCATCAATTTGTTGCAAAAAGGCAAGTTTAGTCAATCAAATCTTATGGCAAAACGCTATATAATCTGACAATATTTAGCAAGATGTGCAGCTGAAAGGAACTTATTATTACAGAGATGTACCAACAACCAAATTGCATAGTCTCACGTCCCTTGCCTCTCATCCATTTCCTCGGCGCATAATAAGTACATTCTAGAATGAGAATTTAACAACGTTCTTATTAGGAAAAGTCTTTGGATTGTAAAAGTTTGTACGATAAATAGTGAGAGCTAGCGATATGAAGTTCGTTCTGTTCCTCTCTACATCTTTGTGATGAGTAATGTATTATTATAGCATACCAAAATACAAGCAAAGAAATTCTTTTATATTAACTCTAAGCTTTTCTCTTCTTCCCTTCTCCCCCAACTCGAAGATATAATCAACAATATCCTTATGTTCTCGGACATTGAAAACACCCGTGTTCAGCTCAAGCTCCTCGAGAATGTTGACGAGCTTCCCATTGAAGCTCTCTAAACAAATGAAGTCCTTCTTTCTTTCCACTATAAAGAATCTTGTATACAAATCCATCTTTCTCCTCGATACCACTCTCTCTAAGCAAATGAAGTCCTTCTTTCTTTCCACTCTTATACTTCCACGTCTTATCATTCTAGGTATCCAATGAACCAGGATCATGATCCGTTGTCCTCACTTGGAGCCTGAAAATGAAGAGTTCTTGTGATATAGGTGGGGTTTAATTCACTTATAAATCACTCCGAACATCTTTATTATATCCGATGTGGAACGGATGTGTTACAGTCTTTCTACCTCCATCGTGTCAGACAATGAATTGCAACCACCAAAGAAATCATCGCTTGAATAGTTGCCTTTTTTCATTGTCGAAAATGGTCATGATTTTCTTTTTTTTTTTGTAAGGCTCTTCCTTATAATATTATGAAATGAGAGGAGAAAAACAGTTTTAAGTCTCAATTTCTCAACTAATTAAATAGGACAAATGATTTTTTTAGGAATAAGGTAGAAACAAGGAAAGGTGAACCTGAATAATGAAATTTGAGACGATGATATAGAACGGAGAAGCAATGAGGACAGAGGTCTTTAGAGAGGGACAGAAGCCAACGATCCAGAAATTTAGAAGAGATTCGAAGGTCCGGGTTGGTGTAGCGGAAATAAAACATTTCACCATTTATCCTCATCCTCATCCTCTCTCTCCCCTTCTCCATTTCGTCCATGTTGAATGTTGATTGATGAGTCCGATTTAGGGCTAGGAAGGCAGGAATGTAATCTACAAATGCTCCGAACAACAACGAAGATCCATCGAGCTATCAACGCTTGACAAGCCTCCTTTTGGAGACTTTCTATTCTACTGTGTCGGGTGTGCTTAGTCATAATCTCCCCCTCCAGTTTGGCTTTTTCAACAAGTTGTGGGCCTTCATTGTGGTGAATATTAGCATCTAAGTGATTTTGCTTATACAGGGTCAGCCCATAAGGTAAGGCAATAAGTGTGACGACTCAGGGCCCAATGTACAAAGGGGTCCAAGATAAATTTACATGTATAGGCATATTGTTTTTAAAAAAGCCCAAAAATAAATGAATGTTCATCGTATTAAAGGCTTAAACCCAAAGAAAGCCTAGACATATCTGCATTTTATAAATACGGAGTAATCAAAATATTCAAATAAGTGAGTCTTTTTCCCATTAAAGTAATTAGACCTAGCTAGCTAGTTTACAATTCAAATATCGATAATAGTAGTATTTTGTGTGTATAAGCACATAGATTCGTTCCAATGAGTAATATGTCCGTCGAATTAGAATTGAATGTGCGTGAGGTGTCTCAGTTGTTTGAACGATTAATTGGTGCTGAATACTTCTTAATTAATGTATGCTTTTCCCACACATGCTTCATTGTTTTGTTCATCGTTTGATTTACCTCAGAAGAATTTGGCAATCTATTGTACACCATGACAGATTGTTGAAGAGCATTAAAGGGCGTTGCATTTGTAAGTTCATGCAACTGGTTCTTGTGGATCTATATTGGTCTCATGTGGCTAACATTGTCATGGGATCAACGGACTACAGAAACTTTGAGCATCTTTCTGTCCTAACCAGATACATCACCTCAGTTCACTTTGCGACTGCGACCATTACCACCGAAGGTACATTCGTTTTAACTAAGTTTGCGAAGTTGTGCTCCAATCTCAATAAAAAGAAATCAGTTGAGCCTCGATCAAGTTGGCAATTCCTAATTCTCAACATTCTATACATCTTTTAGCAATTTCTAAACGTAGAAAGTCTAAACTCCAAATCAAATCAGTAGACAACAACACTACTCCGTAAAACTTAGACTACTCTATGGTTAACAACAAGTACTCACACAACTAAGAAATGACATAAGTAGACAAATTTCACAACAAACAAAAAATTTTAAAGAATCATTGTTCAAACTTAAATGCTAAAACTTTCTAAAAAGAAGGAAAGGACAAGGGGAGGACTGTAGATGAAGAGTCCATCTGTACTTACATAAGTAAAAGAAATCAAGTCATTCTAATGTCTTATTGCCAACACTATTTAGAAATATAAGAAAGCCCCAACTTTTAGTACACATTATATAAACTATATAATTTTCAATAATACACTATCTATTGGAATGCATTAAAAAATCCATTACAAATTTGGTATTGCATAAAGTCAAATATTTAGTAGTGATCCTAATATTTTTTTTAAAAAAATCTTTATATTAATTTGATATGATTTGTGAATTATCATAAGTCATGAGGATATACACCCGCCTACGAGTGTAGCAGAAATGATAGTCGTCAAGGGTATCCTGTTGGCGAATTTGTTGGTGTTGATTGTCAATGAATTAGTAACTTAAAGTTTGACTAAATCACGTGGATCAAAGACTACGCATTTGCTCCAAGCACAAGGTGGAGACAATGCAATAAGAGCAAGTGATCTCGAAGAAGGCTTAGCAACTGCAATAAGCCAACGAGACGCAACATTATACAAGGAATTTGTGAAATCAGGTCTTCAAATTCCACTGCACAATTTCAAGGAAATGAAGAAAAAATTCCTTGAGTATATGATCTTTGTAACAAGACTGGACAAGGAGACTGCATCATTCCATAGATTTCTTATCCAGCAGCTCCTTGAGAAGGGTGACGAAGCTGTAGTGAGTAGATGAAGGAATTCTATCCTAACCTTGACCTTGATTGACAGGTCTCATTTAGGGCTACAACAACTTTCAAGAATATTTTTGTCCCAATACATCACCTCAATCAGTGTGGACAATTAAGGAAATATTTCATATTAAATTACTCCGTAAGTTGTATGGACAGTTAAAAAAATACTCCGTATTATGAAATTTATATGAGGGAAAAAGTTTAACAGAGATTGTAGTTAAATTAAATTATCTAGGATAGAGTTTTCGGGAAAAAAAACATCTGGTCAAAATAACCTTACATACTCATATTTATTTTTAATATGAGAAACATTATACAATTTAACATTTTACTTGTTTCGATTCATTCTTAAAATGTAAGATATTGATTTTTTAAATAAAGAAATACAATGTTTATGCAAAATTGTAAATTCTATGATATATTATATTGTGTGATATATATATTAATTTTCAAATGGTTAATTTAAATAGATGTATAGTGGTCGTTGTTGTTAATCTAAAAGTTTTTTCTAATTGTTGAGAAGACATTTAGTTAATAAATTTATTGGGCAAGAAAACCTCATTTATAAGTTAATGCTTACAATTTAAGATATTTTTAATAAAATAAATTATCGATGTTTATGCAAATTTATATGAAATATTATGATTTATAATATTATTTCTAATTAAAATGGTTATTCTAAATAAATATATTTTAATTATTTTTAATTTTAAATGTTTTCTAATTGTTTTTTGTTTATATTATCATCTAGCCTTATTAGGATATATTCTAAACTTATTACTATGTAAAAAAATAAATAATATCCTTAATTATGACATAAAATATTGACTTTTTCAACAAGTCGTGTGCCTTCATTGGGGTGAATATTAACATCTCAGTGAATTGATTATACAGGGCCGGCCCATAAGGTAGGGCAACAAGTGTGACGGCCTAGATCCCAAATACCGATAACAGTAGTATTTTGTGTGTATGAGCACATAGATTTATTTCAGTTAGTAATATGTGCGTCGAATTAGAATTGAGTGTGCATGAGGTGTCTCGGTTGTTTGAACAATTAATTGATGTTGAATACTTCTTAATTGATGTCAAGGGAATGCAATTTCTGCTTTTCCCACACATGCTTCATTGTGTTGCTGATTATTTGATTTACCTCAGAAGAATTTGGCAATCTATTGTACGCCATGACAGATCGTTGAAGAGCATTAAAGGGCGTCACATTTGCAAGTTCATGCAACTGGTTCTCGTGGATCTATACTAGTCTCATGTGGCTAACATTGTCATGGGATCAACAAACTACAGAAACTTTGAGCATCTTTCTGTCCTAACCAGATACATCACCTCAGTGTACTTTGCGGCTGCGACCATTACCACCATAGGTACGTTCGTTTTAACTAAGTTTGCGAAGTTGTGCTCCAACCTTAATAAAAAGAAATTAGTTGAGGCTCGATCAACTTGGCAAGTCCTAATTCTCAACATTCTAGACATCTTTTCGCAATTTTCAAACGTAAAAAGCCTAAACTTCCAATGAAATCAGTAGATAACAACACTAAAGCTTAAACTACTCTATGGTTAACAAGAAGTACTCATACATCTAAGAAATGAAATAAGTAGATAAATTTCACAACAAACAAAAAATGTTAAAGAACCATTGTTCAAACTTAAATACTCCGTACTAAAACTTTCTAAAAAGAAGAAAAGGGCAAGGGGAGGAATGTAGATGGAAAGTCACTTCACTTGCTTAAAAGCATATGTGCTATATTTTTTTTATGATATATCCATTGGTATATAAAAACTAGATACATTTCCATATAAATGCTCAAAGCATTTCATTTTTCTTTAACTTACAAGTACTCATATTTATATTTAATATCATAAACATTATACAATTTAACATTCTACTTATTTCGATTCATTCTTAAAATTTAAGATAATGATTTTTTAAATAAAGAAAGACAACGTTTATGCAAAATTGTAAATTCTATGATATATTATATTGTGTGTTATATATTAATTTTAAAATGGTTAATATAAACAGATGTATAGTGGTCGTTGTTGTTAATCTAAAAGTTTTTTCTAATTGTTGAGAAGACATTTAGTTAATAAATTTATTGGGCAAGAAAACCACCTTTATAAGTTAATACTTACAATTTAAGATATTTTTTAATAAAATAAATTATCAATGTTTATGCAAATTTATATGAAATATTATGATTTATAATATTATTTCTAATTAAAATGGTTATTCTAAATAAATATATTTTAATTATTTTTAATCTTAAATGTTTTCTAATTGTTTTTTGTTTATATTATCATCTAACCTTATAGGATAAATTCTAAACTTATTACTATGTAAAAATAAATAATATCCTTAATTATGACCAAAAATATTGAAAATTAATAAAAATATATTATTATAATTATATATTATTATTATTATAAATTAGGCGGTTTATTTTTTTTAACAAAGATGGTTTGACTTTCATTTAGACATTAAATGGGCAAAAAAAGCCTCTTTTTATATGTTACTTCACTTTATTTTTGATTTGTTATTATTCGAATGAATCGATAAATGTATAAAATCCTTAATGAGTTTATTCATTTATCTATTAATTCGAATAATAACAAACCAAAAATAAAAATTAATTAAATAGAAACTCGGTATAACCTATTTGGTATTTTAGTTATTCCTATGCAAGGTTTTAATTTTCCATCCAGATTATACTAAAACTATTTTAGTTTTATCTTTATATACACTATTTTTTTTTGGTCGGAAACTAAATTATGATAAAGCATGCATCTTACTGTAATACGGAATACTTATTCATCGATCAATGAAAATTTTATACTATTAGATGTTTAAAATATATTACTGTATATAATAATTATATAAATATGGGGTCTATTTTTGGTAATTTATAATTTAAAAATATATTGATGAAGCTCATGAATATAATTTAATTTGTTGTTTTCATTGTATATTGTGTTTACTCAATTGTGGATATCATTTTTTATCAAATACTCAAGTGTTGATTTTAAAAATGATAATTGGTTTTCTACTTTTAAAATATTACACAAATAATTGATTTAGATTGTGTTAGATTAGACTTTTTAACTTCTTATAAAGATTATTTTTACTCAAGTGATGATTTTTTTTTAAGAAAAATATTCAACATTTCTCATTTATTCAACCTCGTTTATGAAAAAGGAAAAGCTTGTTTTACTATATAGGAAGGATAGGATAGGAAGTATATAGATGTCTCATATTGCAATTTACTATTGAGGTGGGTGATTAGATGATTTTTTAGCGGTTGATTGTTTTCGCCTACTAGTTTTCATAGTTTAAGATAAGAGCAGGTTTAGTTTTAAGTTTTACAGTGTGTATACATCCATCATACAACAATAAAGTGAAGTATTAGAAAATGCATATGAAGTTATTGGATTTTTTTATCATCCATATGGCTACGACTTGAATACTCTCTCCTCTATAAATCGAACTTTCTAGCCCTTTGCTTCAAGTTATTGGATTTCTAGTTTTAAGCTTTACGTTTTCTAGTGAGTGTAGATCAAACCTTCTTGTTTAGCTATGACTTGAATACTTTGTTATCCTAGATTTCATATATATAGATATGTTTTAGGAGAAGCGAGTAAATCGAATGAAAAACAGGTAAGTAAGACAAAGAACACATGCATTTGTTTTTGTTTACAAGGTCTAGAGACTCCTACATCTTCGGGGTCTTAAGAGTCGGCCTTATATCCACTATATCATTTGTAAAAGGGACAAACAAGCAAGATATACAAACCCTATATCTAATAATTAACATGTAAGTCTAATAAGAAAACTTGAGCTTAAGAGAAAATCTCCCTAATAAGAACCTGAAGATCGAAGAAGAACTTCAATCTCCAACCACTAACTCTTAGAGGAAGCGGCAACCGAGGGAGATCACCTTCTTTAAGAACTAGCCACCAAGGATCCACCATCGGAGTTTATTAGCAAGGAGATCCTCACTTATATTGTATATGTGTGGATGTGGATATCAAAAATGTTCCTGGGAAAGAGGTGCTAGTTATCAATGAGAATGATGAAATTTCAGCTTTCGAATTGCCCTTTCGAGTGGGCAATTCGAAAGCTGAAATTTTCAACAACTTTGGTGAAATTGTGAGTGCTATCTCTGGTTCATCCTCTGCTAGCTGGTCCTGTGGAGATGCCTCCTGGTGTGGTGCCAACTCCCGATCTGGCTGGGTTGAGGATACTCTTAGGGGGCCGAGGGGAGGAGCCCGGTAGCTGTGCCTCTGCTGCAGGCTCAGTTCCTTGACCCGATTGAACCTGCAGAGGGTGTTCCTATTGGCCCCATGATATGTGCTTCTGCTCTGGATATGTCTGAGCACCCAAGGATTGCTGACCTTCAGTTCGAACAGCCCCCCGATGATGTGCTCTCTGGAGAAGATGAGGATCTTGGACCCATGATCAACGCTCTCATGACTTACAATGAAGAATCTCCCAACATATCCCCAATGGATGACATGCTGCTCGATTACAACAGTGCTTTCCAAGAGCTTACGCATGATGATCTAAGCTCCCTCCCTCTATTGCTCTGGCAGCATCGGTCGAGCAGCAGCAACACGTGGTGCAGCCGACCAATTCATCCATGAGAGACTACATGGAAGCTTTGGACGTCCAGTCCAACTCAAAAATCCTTGTCGGGCGAGAGAAAAATCGATCATGAGGACCTCAATTCCGCTTCTTCCAAGCTGAGGGGAAGTGGAAACAAGAAGCTGAAGTGCAGCCTGACCGGTGCTTTTGTGTTGTTATGGTTATCACCTTGGTGGTGGACTCATGATCCCTCCATCGGTCTATGTAGGCGTGACTAGATGCAACCTTTTGTGTATGAATCTCGATCTAATGGGATGTGCCCAGGGTCGATGAAACCCGCCTGTTGAGTAGGGCTTTGTGTTTTGCTATCGAACTAGTCTATACCGAGCCACGAATTATGGTGTGCAAGTATATACTCCAATAAAATACTCCAATTAATTTATTCCGTGTATATATGCTCCTCCGGGAGCCCCTGAAGATAGGTATTCTCAAACATCCACAACAAATCGATGTAGGAGGTTTTGGAGATTAATGCATATTTTTCATATAATTATTGGGCTTCCACATCGGGCTAGAAATGGCTACCAAAAAAGTGGGTTTAAGGCCCAATATTGGATGGAAGCTTCCACTTTAATTTAGTGTTGTTGCCAATGCCTAGAATATTCAGGAGAAAGGTCGATCTTTCTAGCTTTGTAATTGATGGATGATAGGCTAGGACATTAGATGGCAAGATCTCCCTTGTAAGATGTGAATGTGGGCAGTTGGATGAACCCAACTTATGAAATTTCATTTGTAATGAATAATCTAATTAAGAAAAATAAAATTCAACGAGGCAAGAATAAAATAAATGAAATTTTACTTATGTAATAATCTAATTTAAAAAATCAATCAAATCATTTGTAATGAATAAAATATAAAATCATAACTTTATTTAGACATAAAAGATAATAATTTGTTTATAATTCATAATTTTATATTACCTTATTTTTCAAAATTCGACGAGGAATAAAGGGAATACTTTAAATGCATTGAATATTCGAATTCATTGAATATTCTAATTCATCGAATAATCTATGACAATAAGTAAACAAGATTACGTATATATACCTTCATCGAATAATCAGAGATGAATTTATATATACGTAATCTTGTTTAGTTATTTTCATATAGACAATAATTTGTTTACTTTATTAGTATTTAAGATTACCTCACAAGGGATTCGGTTTACTAGATTACTCGAAACACCAAAAGTCATCAACTCATAGTATATTCATATAGATTGATGTAAATCATTACTCATTTACTCATGTAATGAATTATGAATGATCGACTTGAATTCAAAATTCTTATTTCTCACTAAATAAAGACGAGTACAATGATGATATTATAACTTGAATCATATATAATTTTATTTGAAAACTACTTTTTGAAAGGCACAAATACACAATCACACAAATAACACGAATTATCTTTTAGATAGGGAATCAAGTATGATTTTAATTACAATATATTGCCAAATTTCAATGAAATTAATGATGAATAGAAATTATAGAACGAGCTTACGAGCCAATGAGTATATTATATATTGAATCATATTTAATTTTACTTGAAAAATACTTTTTGAAATACACAAATAACATGAATTTCATATTCAACTTAATAAAATTGATTACCCAAAAGTCCCGAACGAACATGATTCAACAATTTTAACCCAAATAATTGAAAGTTTGAAACAAACATAGATCCACTTCTACTTGAAACCTGAATGAGACCGACCTGAAACCCGAACGAGCCCGACCCGATTTGACCGAAAACCCGAATGAGCCCAACCCATTTCAGACCGAAACCCGACCAATCTGAGATTCATTTTGACCGAATCCGACTCGACCCGACCAAGCCCGACGCAGAAATTTTACCCGAGTTGACCAGACTCATCAGTGACCCAACCCGAATGTGATCGACCTGAACCCGACCGGATCACCCGAATTGCCAACTCTAGTTATGTATATATTATGCAAGTCTATAGTTTATAAATATGGAAATAATCATTTCATTAAACATAAAACAATTTTTTTTGTGAGGAAAAATATGTTCTTCATATATATTATATAAAAACACGGGTGAAAATCACATTCCATCTTTATGCAAGCTAATTTAGTGAAGCAAGTATTTTTCGACTTTATATTATCAATTCCTATATCATGTTTGATTTCGACTGCATATTCCCGATTGCATCCGTGCCTTCATGTCCGATCCGGGTTCACGAGAGATCTAACTAATTAAATTCCAAAGTATAAAAAAAATAGAAGTTAGAACTAATTAAATTGTATAGTATAAGTAAAGTATAAAAAATATTTAATTAAAAAGTATAAATTGTAAAATATAAACAAAGTATAAAAAAGTAGGAGATCCAACTAATTTAACAAAGTATAAACAATTTAATTACCACCAATTTTCGTATTTAATTATTAGGGGTAATAATGATAATTGTAGTAATTAGGGGTAGTAATTATGATATAGGGGAGTAGGGAGACACATTTAATTCAACTAAAAAGCAAACCTACTTTTTTCCTATTAAAACTTTTATTTTTATTACATTTTAATCTTTGACAAAGAATACCCTTGGGTAAATCTATCTGAGGTTAAGTGAAGTATTTTCACTAGCTTTGTAATTGATGGATGATAGGCTAGGACATTAGATGGCAAGATCTCCCTTGTAAGATGTGAATGTGGGCAGTTGGATGAACCCAACTTGAAGTCCTATAAATAGGCCTAGGTGGTAAAGTAGGTATAGTGTGGAGTGAGTGAGAGTGAGAGTGCCTCCCAAGGTGTGTGAGTTTAAGTGTGGTGTGTGGTGTTGTGAGTTGAGTGATTCCTCACAAGTAGATCTGTTAAAATCCAACCTGATCAACGCTCAAAAAATTTTGGGTTAAGACCCGGAAATTTTTTTTTGATCTGAACCCGAAAATCCGGTAATTTTTCGGGTCATCTTGGTTTAGATTCGGTGACCCGATTGACCCGGTAATTCTAACTCGATTGATTTATAATTATATATGATTAATTTTTTTTATGGAGATTTCATTTTATTACATTTTATAATTACAATCACTTGATCTTTCATTTTCAAATCAACTTTTGTATTGTGTAATACTCCCTTCAATCAACAGTATTTGATTTTTTATTTTTCATCACAATTTTTAAGAAGATAAAAACTCTAAAAAAATATTAAAATATTAAAATAACTGCTTATTATTAATTGCATGAAATTATTTAAAAAAAATTGATATTTTATATATTTTTAAATTTAATTAAAAAATACAAGAAATAATAAAATTTAAATAATTTTTTTATCAGATATAGTATATAATTACAATCACTAGAACTTATGAACCACATCTTTAATTTTAGCATTGTAAAATTATAAAAAAATTACCAAAATCATGATTTTTTTTAATATAAAAAGGAAAAATTTGACAAACCCGAATGGTTTGTGAAGAAGAAAAATCAAGCTCGGTAATAAGAGCTCAAAAGGGGGAAGGTGAAGAAGAAGATGATGAAATGGTCGGTAATGATAAGGGCTCTTTGCAAGACATGGGCGGTCATGTTATGGCACCGTTGATATATAGTCACGTTTCAGGTTCTTGTTTTTATGCGCGTACAGGTACGTCATGTACGTTGCAACATCAATAATAAACTAATTAATAGTATAAGCAATTGAATGATTTGTTTTGCAAAATGGATTTGTGCACATATACTGCAGGGAACTCGTTACTCCTTTTGAAAGGGGCTGGAGTAATTTTTTCTACATTGCTGATGGTTGAAACAATCGTCAATTTACCACCACCAGTTGGAGTTAGTAATGCGGAATATTATACGTTTTGTCCAAAGTCTCGGGTCTGTTTCTCCTTTTACTTACTTGCCTATAATGCTCTGATTGATTTGTTTATGTTAGGATTTAGTAGTAAGAATAACACGAGCACGTAGTGGACGAACGGAATCACAAAAATAAAGAAAGTAAAGCAAGATCGAGCACACACATATTTAACGTGGGAACTCAAGTACCGGGAGGAACACCCACGTGCGGCAAGAGCCAATAAAATCCACTACAAAATAGAAAAGAGTACAAAGAACCATGTAGGATAGTACAAGGTAGTAGAAAGACTCTTAATACAAGTAGTAGTGGGTATGGATGTGTGGGATGAAGGCTTTGTAGGATGATCACCAAAGCACTGTTTAAACTTTAAAACTGACATCCATAGAGCCATTGATTCTCTTAGTTGGGACTTCTTAGATTAGAAGCACTACCCTGTGTTTCCGATTCAGATCGATGATCGATCAATGTAGTTAACTCGTACATTTGTGCTTTACTGATCGATGATCAATGTGGGAGTTAGCAGGGTTCCAGAACCCGATCAGTTTGAGATCACTGAGATCCTTCATTTCCAAAGGTTAATGAATACTATGCTTGCTATCCAAAGTTTCTAGAAGCTATCTCCTGTTGGGCTGTTGCAGTCATTAATAAGATGAGTACTCTTAGAAGCTCTCTGGCTGGAAAAAAGATGAAAGTTTGAAGACAATGGCGGTCCAAGAAATTATCATCTGAACCATGGATACCATAGCACCTAGGATGAAAGGCATGGACAAAGTAGTTGAGCAATACTGCACACAGTACAGTTGAGAGAGATGAGGTAAATCTTAATTTTAGGATTAGGAAGAAATTATCATCTGAACCATGGACACCATAGCACCTAGGTAAATCTATTGGTAAGCCAAACGTGTCCAGTTCCCAGAAATGAAGGTGATGCTTTGCCCTCACCTTTCCACTCGTCTCCTATGTTGGCTCTCTTTTTTGCAGAGCATTTAATAAGGAATGACACCCATCAATCAAGATTTTGTAAGGGTTGATTGACACCCTTAATTCCAATCATTTAAATTTCCCCTCATAAATGTCCCCCTTATTTCCCTACTTTATTGGAGTCACACCCCAATTCCTCTGACATGTCCAGCACCCCCTCCTGATTTCTCTCGGCCAAAAGATGGAGCTACAGTGCTCAACTCACCTTCACCTGCTACTTCCTCTCCCGGTGGTATTTTTGTATTTGCAAAAATATACCACTTCCTACCCCTATCCAATAAAAAGGGGACATGTCTAGTTATGCAAATGGACCCTTTTTTGATCTAGTTATGCAAATGTGCCTTTTATAAAAGGAGCTGGATTCTCAGAGATACCTTCTTGCCAATAAAATGGTACGTACATTGAGAAGGTGTTATATCTAGATTTGGTATATTGAATAAATCAAATACTCGATCAGTATTACGTTAAGTTTATAATTACTCTATAAACTTAATATAGAAGATTTATAAGATATTTTTTTATACATTATTTTAAATATCTTTAAAAAAATAACATGTTTATACTAAAATTTTGGCAACTTTATAAATATTCATTATTGCAACATTAATTAATGACTGACTAAATATTAGAGTGATCGAGATGATAATTTCCAAACACAAACACTGCAAAAATATACACCAAAAAGCCAAGCCAAGCCAAAAAAAAAAACCTTGAGGTAATAGAGGGCAATGAGGACTGAGAGGTACCCTAAAACCCTGCAGGTTGCAGGCCTTCACCTCCACCACCACCCTCATGTAAGAATCTGCAAATTTAGAACTATCTATACAACTAGCTAGTGGTCCCAGTTAGATATCCCTAGTACTAGGAAAAATTGGGCATATATATATTTTAACCAATTAAAATTCGAGGAAATTAGGACAAATGGGAGCAAGGCATGTCTTTGTAGGGTGCCTGCAAAAACCCTAGGCCCTAGCTAGCTAGAAGGATCCCATTTTCTTCCTCTGTCATCCCAAGCGCCAAGCCAGGTAGCTAGCTAGCTGTTTTTGAAATCAATGGCGGATGATCTGAACCTGCAGATTGATGATGACCCTCAAGTTGTCGCTCAAGGGTATGCCGGCCTTCTTTTTAGCTATTAATCATATCGATCATTTGTGGAAAATGTTGGTAAATTGCACACAGTTCAGTACTCAACCTGAGAGATAGCTGCCATGGGGTAAATGGTCTGATCGATGAGTTAACTAATTTCTTGAGAAATGGTGTTTTGATTTTGTATCCACTTAAATAAATAAATAAAGTAATCAACTTTGTCTTCCATCATTTTTAATTTTGTTTTGATCTGCCTAGCCCACAAAGCAATCAACTTTGCTCTTCCATATCGATTCATTATTTTGTTTCTGCCTGGGCACGATTCACTTTGTAATTTGGTTTTGAATCCGCAAAAAGCAATCAACTTTGGTCTTCCTTCCATCGATTCATTTATTTGTTTCTGCCTGGTCACTTTGTAATTTGGTTTTGAATCCACGTAAAGTATTCAAATTTGGTCTTCGATCGTTTAATTTGTTGTTTCATTTTTTTTTCTGCATGGGTTATTCTTGATTTATTAATTCTATACAAACATTTCCGACAAATTTTTTTTTTTATCCCAACACGCCCCCTCTGGACCGGGTTGACACTTGAACAATTTCTTTTTCTTTTCTTGGGTCGATACTTTCAATCTCTTTATAGCTCGCCCGATACCATGTGAGAAACCGAGAAACCCCGGTCGGGTCGTATGAAAACGGGAGTCGTGTCGGGTTTAATTTTGTTTTTTGTCTATAAGGTCGGGATCCACCTTCTAACACAAAAGCTTAAGCCATTGTGTAGGGGCTTCTCCCTTCCTTATATTTTGTATGTTTATACCACCCACAATCAATGTGGGATGGCTATATTTTTTATCCCAACATGATCACATATAGTTTAATTCTTTTTTTTTTGCAAAAAATAATAAAATACAATTATACATATATATACATATGATTTGATTTGATTCATATATGTATATATATATATATATTATATTATATATTATATTATATATTATATAGATTTTTGAATTGTGAAATCAACAAGATTTATTGTTACATAACAGATTTTTTATTCATGGGCTTTATTGGGTATGGGCCGAGTGTATTGATTAGATTGGATTAGGCCCAACTGTTTTGTAGACCAGATTACTCTGATCGGATTTAAACAATGAGAAATATCTGATTTTTCACAAACAAAGTTTCCCTTCACAAAATTAGTTTTTCTTTGAAGCTTAGTAATGGAGTTTTCCTCCTCTAAATTCATAGAATCATAGTATTGAATGAACTAATAATTCCACTCATGTTGATTAATGTTTCTGATTTAGGGCTAGAGATCGAAATGTCGTCGCTTGGCTTGCCTCACTTGGCATTCTGCTGTGCGGGGTCTGCTTGGTCGTTATCTTCCCCTCCAGTTCGGCTTTCTCAACAAGTCGTGGCTCTTCGCTTGGGTGAATACTGCCTTCTCCATCTTTTTTCTTATTAATCATATTGGGATTGCTGCTATCAATTGCATGGAAAAACAAGGCTCGAAGAAGTTTTTACCTTGGATCCGTGCGAGGTAATCTCAATTTATTTTGTCAATAAATATATTTATTGTACGTTATTAGCTTGTTTTGATTTCTTTTTTTCTGTTTTGTTTTTTGTTAGGTTTGACTTGTTCGTTTTGCTTGAGTTGATCTCACTCGTACCTTGGGATATACTCTACCTGGTAAATTAAATTTTTTGTTGAGATTTTTTTTTCAAATTATAAGAATGTTATTTTTATGAACTATGATTATCAACTGTTGGGCTTTGTCTAATGTCCTTTTCTTTTCCTAGGTATCGAGCAGCAAGATATTGATCTTCATGTTGTGGATCAGATTGATTCACCTTAGAAGAATTGGGCAATCCATTCTACACCATGACACATCATTGAAGAGCATTCAATGACGTCGCATCTCCAGGTTCATGCAGCTGGTTCTTCTTGATCTATATTGGTCTCACGTGGCTGCATGCATCCTTTACTACACAGCCTCCTCATCTGCGCACAAGGAGAGCTCATGGATGGCCAGCATTATTATGGGATCAACAGACTACAAAAACTTTGAGCACCTTTCTTTCCTGACCAGATACATCACCTGGTGTACTTTGCGACTGCGACCATTACCACCCTAGGTACGTTCGTTTTAACTAAGTTTGTAAAGTTATGCTTCAAACTCAATAATAAATGAAATTATCATAGGTTATATATTTTTGTTTTATATGATATGATGGTCTTTGCACCCGAACTTGACAAGGAGAGCACAACATTCCATAGATTTCTTATTCAGCAGCTTCTTGATGAGGGCGATGAGGCTATAGCTGAGGCGATGAAGGTATTTTATCCTAACCTTGACCTTGAGGTGGGTAAATACAGACAGGAGAGGGAAGAGTTCCTTGAGCATCCGTATGCTGTCAAGTATATGACCCTTGGAGAGTTTATCAGCATTAGAATGGACAATAATGCATAGGACTTAGTTTACATTTTGATTGTTAGACTCATGAAGGAGGTTAAGGGGCAGTCAGCTAATGTTAGACATAGGCTCACTGAGCTACTCCCACTGTTTTCAATTATATGTCGTTTTAAGGTTTTTTTGAGTTAGGCTAACTACATGTCGTTTGCATCACATCTGAAGCGAGTAGGTAGGTCTTTTGGGATTAAAATGATTACTGCAACATGAAGTTACAGAGTCATTAGCTAGATGATCAGTAGTGGGAGAGGAAACCATTCATTTTGATTTCTATTGTAAGGTTTCTCTCTTTCCAAGCTGTAAATGGTTTTGTTTGAGCAATGAGAACAAGTAGCCCTTTTTTCTGTTCTTTAATATTCAAGAATCCATGCTTCTGTTTGGGAGGAACAATAGTCTCCCTATCAGCGACAGCCATGATTGATGCAGAGCTGGAATACAGTTTAGGATTTCTTCTTTTAGTTCAATTTCTGAAATACATATATCAAGTAGGAGCTATGTTTATTACCACATCGAGTGGAAGATACATTGTAACGATCAATCCAATGATTCAAGTTGTTAATCTAGTTGCAATACGCAACCTTATGTATGAAGATCGCGACTTGTCAATCCACAGTACGTATCAACGAATGGGTCTTAGGGCTTTGAAGACGAATGCCAACATGCACACCATGATGACTTTATGCTAGGAGCAGAAGGCATAAAATGAAGTTCCTCTTACAACATCTTTAACAGGGGCTAGTCGGCTACACATCATATACAACCAGTGGTTCACCAATGTAGGAACGGCACGAAGGACAGTATAAGCAGTTCTTGCTACACAATCTGACATGGAAGGGAAAAAGATTGAGACTTTATGATAGGAGCACAAGGCATAAAATTGAAGTTCCTAGTGATAAAAAAAAAACGTTTTATGCCCTAAAAAGATGATAAAACAAAGCAACATGGATGTAAAATCACCTGCAAAGGGTCCAGTGCCGGCAGGGAAGCAACACAACGTCAATCTCCCTCCTGCAGCACATTCGACAGAGAACCTTTTTCTGGAATTTAGAGTTGAAAACATGTGTTATGTAAGGTGTTTTGGTTCGGTGAATAGGTATGATTAGGAACGTGAAGTATAAGAAAACGCTTACACTGAGAAGCTGGTCATACTTTCGTTCATTAGCCCTGATGTTCTTACTCTGCTCATTTAAGACTACTTGCAGCGTCCATACCTATTGTAGAAGAGACAGGAATCAATGATAAAAGTAAATACCCGCATGAATAATCATTCTTTACAGCAAGCAGCATAAATCCAAAGAAAGAGTAAAAGTCTTATCAAACAAAAAGGAATTCAAAATCTCAGAGTTACAGCATATAAGGGAAAGGGAAGATAGGCTTATGACTCCTTCTCATGGGACTTGGTCATTTGACTGAGTTTCCACCATGGATGATGGATTGCTTCTCGCTTCTTTAAAGTCTTACTCGGGTCCTGATATCAGTCCACCTATGCTTAATTTTTATGGATGGCATCAACAGTTGTACTAAAGAGGAGATTCTTAAGTACACAGGTTTCAAGAAGGAGATTCCCCTTCGCCTAACCCTGCTGCAGTTAAGAGGACCAACATCAAGTCGTGTAGGAACTTCCCTTGGATTATCGCCGAGGATTGATTGGAAGTTAGCTTGCAAAAAGAGGGGGGGGGTAGGGGGTCTGCGATTATATGACCTGAAGGAATGGAATAATGAATGCATGTGCAAGACCTTGTGGAGCATTCATGTGAAAAAAGACACCTTGTGGACTGAAAGTGGATGATTCTCCCTCGATTAAGAGGGTTTATTTGTGAAGGATGAGTTACTTGAGGTTGCCAGTTCCCAGAGTAATGTTATTCAGTTGATTGAGGTATTGAGCTTAGTAAAGCATATGACATGGTGGACTCACTGAAGACACCTACTAAAGATAGGACTCTGTATATGAAACTCATACCCACTTATTGTTTGCTTGTCCGTTCACAAGTTTTGTTTGGGAGTAGGTCAAGGTGTAGAACATAATAATTTTTCAGGGCGTTTTTCCTTATATTGATCAAATTGTAGCTTTGGTCAGGACACATGTATGTGCAAGAGCTTCTTGGCCTCATGTCCTTGTGTTTTGAACCACATGACTCATACTTAGTTTTTTGGGGGTATGCACTTCCCTTTTCAGGGAGTTTTTTGTAATCCACCAGGGTATGCCCCATATAATTTGCATGTGTAATCTTTTGATCTGTAGTATATTTACCTTTGGCTAAAAAAAAAAAGATAAGCTAATCACAATACATAGATGACAATATATAATAGGGGATTAAAAAACAGGAATCTACCCACCTCCTCAACAAGATCTCTCTTTGACATTTTCTTGACCACATCAGGAGGATTGTCGCAAAAGGCATTGCATCTGAGAAAATACAAAGAATCTAACGATGAGCAGATGTTCATTTTTGAAAAAAGGGGAAATTGTAATTTGGCTATATAAACCAAACAAATGAGCCTTTCTTTTTTTCAAAACTGTGGAAGAGGAATAGGTTCAAGAACATTTTCATCCTTAATTCTGTATATTTCCCACAAGTCTGTCTTCAATTAAATTGTCCATCTCACATTCTGAGTTTTAAGTTTTTTGTTCACAAACTAGACAAATTTGGCTGCTTCTTTTCATTTTTAATCTCCCATAATGATCTGTATAAATTTAGTTAATTGTTGATTGAATCTCATCAGAAAACAAACAAGGCTAAACAAAGATGCACAAATCATACACCGACCAATTCACAAATGGAACAATGACAGATAGGAAGTAAACACCAAATATTGTGGCAACATGTATGCCTATGTGTGAAATTAAGCAATCAAGCACATAAATATCAGAAAAGGGAGGAACTGACCCTGGTTCATGGTTGTAATGTAGCTGTATTGTGTTTCTACTTCCTTCATCAATTGACCACCAGCCTAGAAACCTGGAATGAACAAGGCAGGTATATGTAGTGTAGGCAGGAATATGTAAATCTGTGCTTGTTAATGGATCATTTTCTTTGAAGAAAAATAATCTTGAGAACCATTCCATAGAAGAGTATAACATATTCCGTATATACCTTGAACCATGAAGCATAAACTCAAGGAAGTCATAAACTCTGGAAGATATCATAAAATATTGCCCATCGTTGGCTTCAGTGTTTCGAGGCAGAATAAAAATTCTCTCCACCAGCTGTAATGTCGAAAATAGAACTCCGACCCCTTGCAAGAGGAGTAAAGGGGAGAAAATAACTAGAAATGGAATCTCTCTAGCTCCAGCAGGAGTTCCCTGTAGGTTGTAGGCAGAAATTGATTTTTTCCATAAATACTTCAATTGATTCAGTCAGGATTTACAAACTCAAAACAGGCCATACCTGCAAGTGCATGCAAAGAAGAACCTGGAACACAATTATCAAAACTTTCATAAAATGCCCACCAATGTTTTGCAAAGAGCACATTCCACCCAGCTCTTGATCTTCTTCTACTTTAGCAACTAAACAACTAGTCTGGTTGAGATAATTCGTTCTGGCTTGAGAATTTCTATCTATAACAGGATACGTCCACTTCATACACACAAGAAAAGCAAAGGTTTGACCAGCACTGTAGAAATAGAACCATACAACATATCAGGAAAAGATAACCTAATTTTGATAACTTGATGAGATTTTAAAAAACGAGCTAAAAGGATGCCACCATATTAAGAAATATGACATCAGAAGAAAATATCGTGCAAAAAAGGTAAGTAATACCTGAAAACTAAATATGGCTGCCACCAATTCCTAGTGGCCGTATCACCTGCAAGAATTGGTTACATAATTTAAAAGACGCATGTAAATATAGCGAGTGTGAGAAAGGAAAAAAAAAAGGTGCGTATTCTCTTGTTCTGAAATACACACTTGTGATCATATTGAGCTAACAAAAAGCAAGTGGCCATGTAGATCTCAGAAGAATATTTAATGCAAGTCCCATATATCAACAGTGAAAAGTGTAAAAAGTGGCATGGCTTAGTAACTGTCTTAACACACATATGGTCTTTTGCCTATGTTACAATTAAGTTTCACCCCAACTTATCTCAGTAGCTTTAGTTCTTTCTCATCACAGTAATTCCAGGAGAAATACAATATACAGTTCGTGAACACAGTATACAAATCATCTAGGCATCCAGCTAATCATCCTGCATCATTTTTATTTCCAAAAGAGAAAAAGGGGTGCTTCTAACGGCTCATGCAGCAATAATTAGTTTCAAAGAAGTTCAAATCCCAGCTCAAACCACGAGGCTTAAATGAACTCGTGATACAGGGATGCTTTCACTACAATCTAACGACATGCTATGCACTGATGAGGGAATAGGATTATACCAGTTAGCATTAGAACCATGAACAACGTAGCACCAAGGATGAAAGCCATGGACAGAATAATCAAGCAGTGCTGCATATATAGAGCAATGTTTAGTGTGATTAGATAAATCTTATTACCAAAGATAACAAAAAAGAACAACACCTAAATGAAGTTGTGCCTTGTAAGTTTAAATAAATGCAGTCGTTTACAGCATCATTGTCACCACTACCAAAAGAGGGTTATCAAATTACAGTAATTTTCGCACATGTGGATAACTGAACTTACAGTAATTTTCGCACATGTATTATTTACACTTGATTCCCTTGCTTCTTCTAGGAATATTAAAAAGCACATTCTGCAAGTACATAGTCATCAAATAATGAGGGGCAACATACGAAAAATGTAGAGTATATAAATGATCCACAGGAAAAGTCGTGACTTGAACAAAATAGAAAAGAAATCAAGACTCTGAAGACAAAAAGAAATCAAGACTCTGAAGACAATCTCACTAATCTTTGTATAGGAAGAAAACAATTTCTTTTTTCATACCATCAGGTTTCAAAAATAGCCATAGGATCATTAAAAAAAACAAAAAGCATTCCTAAATTTTTCCAACCCACGTATTTACAGCTTGAACTAATCCACTATTCCTCGACTTGTTTAATAAAATGGTATATTCTTTAATCCTTGATCTACCCTCAGAGAAACTACCTAGTTTCCTCATGACCTGTTTAACATGACAAGAAAATAAGGGACAAGTCCAATGAAAGTTGATGTGAGCACGAATACCTTATGCAATTCACAATAAATTGGAACAAGTTCACTCCAAAAACCAACAAAGTACGTGATTTTGGTTTAATCAAGTTAGGTTTAATTTGATCAACTAGGGGGTAGGAACAATATAAGGCATAAGTAAAAATAAAAGTAACGGGGTGAACATATTAAGCAATGCTTTCTTTTTTCAGTAGCCGGGGCTATTGCTCCATTATGTTTCATTTAGCCAGCTCTTGCCATTTGTCAGTTTGACAACGATGCAAGAATGCATATGCCTCGAATGGAGCATTAACAAGGCATAGGAAAGACACATATAAAAGATCAGAATAGTTAAGATAATCTACTAACTACAGTGTTAAAAGAAAAGGAGTAGAAAGGATGCACCTGGTGTTGTCTATTATAATAATTATTTCCAAAAGCACAACAGGTAAGAAAACAATCTTCAAGTTCACAGCTGCAGCAAGATTAAAAAAGAAAAATACCGTATAAGTTCAAAAAGAGTAATTTTTTATGAGATTTCACCACCCTTTAGACAAGTAGCTGTTTGCATTGAACAGGTTACTTTTTGTAAACAAGATGATTAACCGATTAGCTACCATTTATACTATTGGAAACTCCCACACAATTTTTTTTTTTTTAAAAAAAGGCATTTCCACCCTCCAGTAGTACATAGCATCAAGTGAGGTTATAGACCACGAAACTGTACCAGACGAGTTCTCTAAATATATGCAAAGGAGCAGTTCGAAGGCAACAAGCAGCTGCATTGCGACAAAAGCATGAGGTGGGGGTCTCTACAGTGACATAAGATGTAAGATACCAATCATTCTTTTGGGGGAGAAACTGTTTATTCAACTTCAAATAATATCATAGAATAGTTAACTATTAGATCGAGGGGGGGGGGGGGGAATATACACGACAAGAGTGTACATCTGAAGGAGCCGGTATGGAAAATCTCCCCCGTGCAACAACTGCATGGAATAACCAAAGAGGAACAAAGACACACCTGCATGACAGAACCTCAATTGTTACACATCAATACAAGTGTCCCCCAAGTACGTTTGATCTAAAAAATGTTATGATCTCTTTCATTCTAGAACAAGTAAAACCACCAGTACTGTAACTTGGGTGATCATTCCCAATTTGCAATCTCTTTTGCTTATCAGCTGCTTAATTTATGTAGACAATTCGTGATGCTCCTTCCACAAATCACCTAGTATACTGTACACAATCGAGTCCTTATGTTATACAGACCTGATTTGAACATTAATTTCAGCAGCAGTTGCGGCAAATCACATGATTTCGGATGTCAATTAGTCCAATAATGCTAAAATTGAATCAAAATATAGGTATGGGTACAGGTTTCAAAGCTGAAAGCTTCAGCCTTTAAAGCAAAAACAAAGTTTCCTGGTAAACACATTCTCGTTATCGCCATATCCAAATCCAGCGAACTTCAAAAAACGATAATTCTAACAAAACCCAATAAAATATAAACAATATAATAAACAAATTGAAGGCGAAATTGAGGGGGGACGAACCACCAAGGGACGGAGAAGAGATGCTCGAGATTGCAGACGAGTAGAAGAGTAAAAGTGAAGAGCAAAGCATGCGCTGCAGAAACCCTTGCCGTTCTTCTTCGGTTCATGGCTTCCACGAAGAGTCTTCAAATTCTTCGGATTTCCCTCCAAAGAAGAGAGCTGCTTCCTGTTTTGTACTCGTATAGTTGGTAAATTTTGGTGAAGACTTGAAAGTCGAAACTATAATAATGCCTTTAATTGAGTTGGGTTTTCGGTTTTATCCTTATCTATTATCTATCCATCTATTATCTCTTACTACCTCCGTTTTTTAAGGTGTGAAAAATTATATGAAATAATAATGGTATTATTTTTACTTACGTGTCATATTTTAGATTAAAATGGTATTATTTTTTAACCACATCAGTCAGCTGAGACACGTGGCGCTTTCTCCTTAATCGTAGTCGTATGAACCAATCATAATTTTTTGTCTAACTCTATTTAATCAATATATCTATATATGCATAAGATAAAATTCGATCCAATTTCATTAGATATAGATATTAGTTGTATGGACCAATCACAAAATTTTGAAATAATCAATATATGTATAAGATAAAATTTTATTGTAACTCTATTTAATCAATATATCTATATATGCATGAGATAAAATTTGATCCAATTTCATTAGATATATATGTGGATATTAGTCATATGAACCAATTATAAATTTTTGAAATAATCAATATATGCATAAGATAAAATTTGACTCAATTTCATTAGATATGGATATATTTTCAGAAGATATTAACCAATTTTAAATACTATTATATAAGATAAGATTTTACCTATTTTCCCTATATATGAACATATTTTAAAAGATACTAATAACTTTCAATATATTACATGGTCATACTAATTAAATAACTTTATCAATTACTTTATTGGTGTGAACATATTTTTAGAAGATAAAATGTTTTGACGAAATTGAAATAATAAAAGATGTTCAATGAATGATTTTTATATATTGAGAAAATTGTTATCAATTCATGGAATTCCTAGCCGTATAAAGATCTATAAGTTCTTTTGGAAAGAAGTATTGTATATTAGCTAAAGATATTGTTTATTTTTTTACTCCAAAATAATCACAATTTTTTTATGGAAAATCTATTATTTTTGCAGATAAAGAAATAAAATTTTCCTACCTTGAAGGTATTGATATATTTATGAGATATATTTTGGATTTTATACATATATAATTATGGATAGATTTTTAGATTTTGACATATATAAACTTTAAAGTGTTAATGTTATTTCACAAACGTTGATGTCTTCTCCCTTCTTTTTGGTGTTGTTTTTGCAGGTTATTTACGACTTTGTTTATAATTTTCTTGGTCAGCTTTTTGAAAAAACGTGTTGATTGTTTATATGGTATGTTATTTTGTTGTCTTTTATGTTTTCAATAAAGTATAAGGTGGTCTAAATTTCTACTTATGTGCTTAAATATTGGCATCTCTATAGTTGCCCGTTTGTTGGCCCCATCTTAGTAGGTGGGTTTCGACTTCACTGCCGACACACTCGATCAATCCATCCATCGAATTAGTTTCAATAAGGTAATTTCTTCTTTTTCTTTCAAGGTAGATCGACACTGATTTCATAGAATTACGCTTTATATTAATTAATTTATTAATTGTTTGCAGTCATGGAGATTATTAATCACATAAAGTATAAGTGGAGGATGGGGATTCCCTGAGACTCAGGCTGCGATGGTGATTATAGAGAAGTTTTTTTTAAGTCCTTGCATAGAGTTGGGAGATAGAGGGTGTGGTCTCATATTGAATTTGCGCCATTTTTATCTATACGTATAAATAAATTATATTTATTTTAAAATATTTCATCAATAATCAATTATATTATTATCTATATAAAATACTAAAACAGAGGCCTGAAACGGGCTCTGGTGCGATCTCGCGTCCACGGAATTTTCTGGATTAAAGCGGGATTATTTTTGCTTGCGTGACATTTTCTGGATTAAAGTGGTATTATATTTATGGCCCACATCAATTAATAAACGAATATAGTTAGCTAAAAACTTATCTTTTTAGATCAATAATCTATCCAATATAACTTGAATTAATTGTTATACATATTTATTATTTTCATGCTTTTGTTAATAAACTATATTATTTATTATTTTAACGATTTTTCTATCCTATGCCCCAATGGCATAGGATAAGACCCTAAATTGGGAAATATTTTTTAAAATTTAATTGATTTAGCTTTTCTTTTAATTAGATTCCTAGGGTCGCTTGCCTTTTTGGTAGGGAATCTTTCCCAATTTAGGGTCTTATCATATGCCCTTAGGGCATAGGATAGAAAAACCGTTATTTTAAAAGATGAAAAAGGAATATTTGGTGCGTTATTCTACCTTTTAGATCAAATTGAATATAATATATTTATATATGGTTTTATTTTTGTGAGCCAAATCAATTTGATTTTATTTTTTTAAGCCACGTCAATTAATTATCTAATATAATATTTTAATATAATTAATATAATAAAATATAATTTATTAACAAAACGCGCAACCGCGCGGGTAACGAATACTAGTATATAATAAAGGAGAAGTCGCATGTTATACATGAAAAAATCTCCTTAATTATTGACTTTTTAACCAATAAAAAAAATGTGCACTTTCGATCCAATTTCACAAGATAAAATCTTCAATTCCAATTTCTATCAAATTCTTTGTGATTAATATTATTCTAATTTCTATCCAATTTAAATCCAAAATTGCACAAATATCTAAATATTTTTTTTAAATCAATCTACCAATATATAGGTAAGATGAGATTTTACCCAATTTAATTATATATATATAGATATTTAGAAGATATTAATCATTTTCCAACTATGCATTTTCAAATTAACCTATGCTATCAAATGTAGGCACGTTTGTTTATTTTTAATAAAAACAAATTTTATGTGAAATTTGCTAATTTGAAATGAACTTATAACTTGGTTAACATGCATTTTATATATCACAAAAAAAAATAACATTCCTAATTTTTATTTTCAAACCAACCTATAAATATATGTGCCTATAAAAAATAAAAATAAAATGCATAATTTCAAAATTTTATCTAATTTTACTTAATAGAGATAACATTTATATAAGATAAAGATAAGATTTTACCAAATTTTTTTACCCGTCTCCACTTAATCAATATAACATTATATGTTTTAAGATAAGATTTTACCCCATTTTATTAGATATTGATATATTATTATATAATTCGTAAAATTTTACTCAATTTCATAAGTTATCAATATATTATTATATACTTATGATAATATTTTACTCAATTTTATTAGATATTGATATATTTTTTATAAGATTTTAAAAATAAAAAAAAAATCAAAGGAAGTTAATTAGATGAATTGATGTTAATAGAAAATTTATCTAAATTAAAAAAATGAGGGTTAAGGTTATTTACAAGTTGTTTATGTGTTTTTTAATATCAAACACATCTATATTACAAAACCAAAACCGCACAAGGTGCGGGTACTGAACTAGTAAGTCAATATAATTAGTAAAAAGCTTATCTTTTTAGATCAAATTATCTATCCAATATAACCTTATATCTTAATTAATTTTTTTATAATTAATAAGCCAGTATAGTTAGGTAAAAAACTTATCTTTTTAGATCAAATAATCTATCCAATATAACTTTATCTTTATATTAAATTAGATTATTATTTTAAATTATATTTATTAGGATATGTACCCTTAATTTTTTATATAAAAATAGTGGAAATATATTTAAAAAATTTATATTTAGATTTGGCAAAACTTATCTTCATTTAGTTTATATAAATATGATGCATTTATTAAAAAATTGAATATGATTAATATGCATGTCGTTAACTAAAATTCCTATTGATTAATTATTGAATTATTTACTTATTTAAAATAAGGGTGAAATTTTGCATACAAACAAACCGATATGGTTAACTAAAATTAATGATAATAAGTTAATAATAATTAAGTAACAACCATATTTGGATCTCTATTAACAATGATAATGATTATTATTCTTAAACAATAATTTAGTAACAAACGGATTAGGACATATTTTTATACTTTAAGTTATTTTGCACGATCTTTTTATATTTTAAGTTGATTTATGATTGCTTGAAAATTTTTATTAAAAATTTTTACATAAACTATTTTAATCTTCACATAAAATTTAATAAAATATAATTTTAATATAATAAAATATGTTTTATTAAAAAGAAGCGCAATACGTGTCATATTCTGAATTAATATGGTATTATCTTTTTTATCTATATCAATTAATAAGCCAATATAATTTTGACATATCAGTTAACGATCCCACTTGTTTTAATAAATATCCAACTTTATACGGAGTAGTAATTTATATTAATTCAAAGATGTTTTATATAATAAAATTTATTTAAAAATCGCACAACGGGCAAGTAATAAAACTAGTATAATACTAAAACAGAGACGTGAAAATCCTATGTGGCGGGCTCTGGTCGAATTTGCTTACGTGTCGTATTCTGGTGCAATCTGACCCAATTTTTTTGACACGTCAGTTAATGAATATCCAATATATTTAAGGCACGTTGAATAATGACTCAATCTATATATTCAGGTGTCATCCTATATTTCTACCTTAACTAATTATTATAATTAATTTTTATATCTTAAGTGGTTATAAATTATATCATTTAAATTATTAAACTTATCAATATGAGTTGTTACAATTAATTTTTATATCTTAAGTGTTTACAAAACCTATCATTTTACCTTAAGTTATTTAATAATATTTTAACTAAAATATCATTAGCTTACGGAATAAAAAATATCATATAGATTGAATTTTTCAATGAAATAATTTGTCAAACCGGACTTTTTTTGGACCTTTATTGGGGTAGTGTCCACCAAACCCATTAAATTAGGTTTTTGTCCACCTCTAATTTTTTGGACAAAATTGCCCCCGTTCTCTTATTTGAAACTCATCTCCCTCCCCTTGTTGTTCATTCATGGAAGTCACACGTACAGGAGAATCATCTCCCCCCCTCCGTTGCTTAGTTGCCCACGCCGCCGCCGATCATCTCTGGCCACCACCACCTACAGCGCACCACCTCCCACCCGAGCCGCACCTGTCGAGCCCAGCAGCGGCCTGATTGAGCTGCTTTCGAGCCACCGACGCGCGCACAACACTAGTTTCTCCTTACCTTGCCCACGCCGCCGTCGACCATCTCCGGCCACAACCACCTACAGCGCACCATCTCCCACCCCGAGCCGCACCTGTCGAGCCCAGCAGCACCCTGATTGAGCCACGTTCGAGCCACCTCGAGCCCACTTGTCCCAAATTGATTTTTCGCAAGTTATGGTTCGTTTCCGACCCAAATCCTGTTCTTTTTCTTCCATTCTTATAGTTTCTAGTATGATTTCTCCACCTTTACCTATTTATTTCAATTTATTTAATTGATGTGTTGATTTGGGTAAAGATTGAAAACCTAGGGTTTGAGTTTACGATTGAAAATTGGGGCTTTTTGCTGAAAGTCAAATTGGGAGAAATTAATGATGTTGTTGTGTTGTTGGGTTGATTTGGAGCTACTTTCATGTTCATTGCATTGTCAAATTCTTGACGGATTGTGTGCTAATTGGAATTTTAGTGTATTTGCGCGTTTCAGCAACTCCTGTTTCAGCAAAACTCTATGTGCTTATATTGTTGTCCGCATCTTTTAAAGGCATTTTTTGGAAAAACGTCAGCGGTATTTGGAGCGTTAGTGGGTGTCCGCATTTCAGCAAAATTTGTTACACACAAGCATGTTCAATAGTGAAAGGGACACCTTAAATTTACATAGTGAAAGAACTAATTAGGAATTGATTGAAAGAACACTTATACCATGCCCCTGATATATATATACCTTTGGGATTAGAGCTTCCTTAGTCTCTGAAGCGTTAAATTATATTTCTGCAAAATAAAAAAGCATGCTAATACGATTAGATTGAACACCTACAACTCAAAAAAGTTTAACCAATTTATATAGATATATATAACTACATTGATTAAAGAGCTAGAGAAGAAATACGTAAAAAAATTATTAAAAAGAAGAAGAGAAAAAAATATAGTGGTTGAATCATCAATTATTATATATAATAAAGGAGAAGTCGCCTTAGACACATGACGACTTCTCCATAATCGTAGTCGTATGAACCTATCAAAAAATTTTGAATTAATCAATATATGCATAAGATAAAATTTTATTTTGCATAAGATAAAATTTTATTCTTACTTTATTTAATCAATATATCTATATATGCCTAAGATAAAATTTGACCCAATTTGATTAAATATGAATATATTTTTAGAAGATATTAACTAATTTTAAAATATATGCATAAGATAATTTTTTATTCTAACTCTATTAAATCAATATATATATATGCATAAGATAAAATTTGACTCAATTTAAGATCGGAGTAAGGAGAAATTATCTTTTACACTAAATAAGTATAAATTCATTAAGATTTGAGAAATCAGAAGTATGAAAGAAATTAATTAATTAAATAAACGAGTTTTATTATTAAATTTATTTAAATTAAAAAAATCGCACAAAGTGCGGGTGCTTAGTTGGATGTAAATTAGGTGATATTAAGGTTAAAAGTTGAGATAGGCATCTCTCGCTCCTTTTTTACATGATAATTTGTAAATATAGGCATCTCTCGCTCCTTTACATGATAATTTGTAAAAGTTGAGATAGGGCCAAACTCTCATTTTGTCCTCCCAGTCCCCATCTCTCTCGCTCTCTCTCATCCATGATCGCCGGCCACCGCCGATGTCTCTGACGCGGTCGTTCCGCTCCCGGCGCTCCTCCTCAATCCGCTGCTTCTCACTCTCCAAATCCTTCAAGACGTAATCGGCGGAGGGGAGAACGTCGAGGATGGAGATGATGACGATTCGAGCGATTCCAGCTCGAATCGGTGGGCTAACCTCTTGCCAGAGCTCCTGTCGGCGATAATTGGCCGAGTGGAGGCCTCCGAAGACAAGTGGCCCGACCGCCGGAACTTAGTGGTTTGCGGATGTGTGTGTCGGACGGAAGTGGAGACAAGCTGTTAGGGAGATTGTTAAGCCCTCTGCCTCGACTGGCACCATCACTTTCCCATCTTGCCTTAAACAGGTATTGATTTCTCTCTCCTGATCTCTGATCTAGAAAATATGAATGTATTTATTGTATTAAATTGTTACATTATGTATTATAAAAACAAATTTATTCAAGAGATTGAACCAAGTAGTTGTTTCCATCGTTTTGGCCCAATCTATTTAAATTTATACATATCATGAGAAATCTCATCTTTGTTAACGGAATCTGATTTTATTTTTTTATATTTTGCCTGATTAGATTAAATAAATAAAAGATAGATTAATTTTAAATCTCTTTTAGTTGTTAGGATATTATAAAAATAATTTAATTAAACTATACATAAAAATGTCATGGATAGAAGATAATGATTTTTAATTAACTTAATTAAAATATTGTAGATGATATAATTTCACTCGGTTTACAAATTGGATTAAACTGATAAAAAGATAAATTATATGTCTCACTCTCCCTCCCCGCCACCAATTCCATATCTAAAATCGGAATTGGTGGTGGTCGGTGGAGCCACTAAATTTGATTATTAGTTAGGTGATGTTTTTGGATTTGTCAGGGGTTTGAACTTATTTACAAGTCATCAGAAAATGGAAGCAACGATCAAGAGGGGTGTGTGGAAGGCGGTACGGGCGACTGCAGCGCACACTCTACTTTTAGCGTTCACCATTCTTCTTGTTCTCAAACTTGTCTCCTCCTCCTCCTGCTCTTGGTGGTTCGTTTTCCTATCTCTAAATTGAACTGACTGATTGTATTATTCATTTAGCACACTAAACGATTTTGTTTGAAGTTTCAGTTTTTGATTCTTATATTTTGTAATTCGGGGAATCAATCGGTTGATTATACTAATGAAGCAAAAAGGGAAATTGTTTTCATATTCACTCATAACAATCGATAACAATCTGAGGATGGAAATTTTCATCAAATACTCTTGACCTGTGTACACTTGCATTGAAAAAGCCTTCAATATTTGAACTTGCACAACTGATCGATTTCGTGTGATTATGATATCTTCATCATTGAAGTATAAGTACACAAATAGGGCATACAGTGATACAGATGGAACAAAGAGTTGGGCTTGATTGTGTATAATTCAAACATTGTTTCATGAAATTAATCCAAGGACCGAGTTATGTATACAGTATAGTGGAGATATTAGCTTGGAAGTTGAGTTTTTATTTTAGTGGTCTGATATGGTCTATGAAATTGACGATTTGGGGATATGCTTAGGTGTAAAGCAAACAGCTGATGAGCTGCGGAAATTGAACAATCTGTGGAGGAATAACTTTGCCAAGTTAATCTTATCTAGTACACTTGACAGGGCTTCATGGTTATGGCCTTATTTTATGATTTAACTGAACGATTGAGCTCCTGCTTTGCAGGTTTGTCTTTTCCCCTCTATGGTTATTCCATGCCGTTGTTGCCCATGGGAGATTCTCCATACCCGCTGCTACACATCGATATCATATTCGTGTATGGATTTCTCTCTCTTTTCTTTAAAGGAAGGTTTTTCGAGATACCGTCCTCTTCTTTTGATGCGGAAGAGGAAATCTCTTCAGAAAAGAATTAACCATATCTTATGTTTCATTTTGTTGTAGTGGGACCCATTTCATTCTTATGTTGCTATGCCGCTACTCATAGCCTTTGAACTGCTCCTATGTGTATATATAGAGAACTCTTATGGTACAGGTTTGTGATCTGTAAACTTGCAATTTCATATATTGTATAATTTATGATTATCATTTTTTTATGCAATCCCCAAGATGCCTCCTTTAGTAGGAGATTTGAACTTGAAGGATTTTTAATGTTTGTTTCCCTCGATTTATGTTCATTTACAATACAATATCAATGAGTATACAACTTTGATTTTGCAAAAAGTCATCTTTTAGCAAATGATAATTGGTATGTGTTTATATGTTGGTTGTTATTTTAGGGTAAACTATAAGAACCATGTGTTTCACTCTTTTTTCACCAAAAAAAATATCTTCTTTTGTATATGAGATCTTATATGTGTTTTGCTCCTTAACAGTTAATAAAGTTGCAGCTGTGAACTTGAAGATTGTTTTCATACCTGTTTTCCTCTTGGAAGCCATTATTTTAGTAGAAAATATAAGGTACCTCCTTTGTGCACTTGTTGTTATGCCTGGCTATATTTATGTCTTTGCTATGCTTTGTCGCTGCTCCATTCAAGGTATGTGCATTTCTTGCATATTGGTTAAATTTGCAACTACAAGAACAGGTCAAATGAACTATAATGGAGCAATAGCCTTGTCAGCTACCAGATGAAAGCAATGCTTTAGAAGTTTTCTATCACTTTTATTTACTTATGCTACATATTCTTCATAAAGCCTAATAAGGGAAGCTGTTCAAATGAAATATGACATGATTTATCGTACACCTTTAGTAGTATTTGACAGGAGTATTTTGACTCCTTATGAGGTATTCTTTGATGTTATGCCCTTTTGAGGTTATATTAAGAAAGTCATGGGATATCAGGCTCGAAAGTTTAAATTGTTTGTGTTAAGACTGCATATGATAGAAATCTTGAATTCTAACCCCAATTGGTCAATCAAGAAGAATGTCAATTGATTGGCCGAGAAGGAAGGGGAGTGTTGTGGTTACTGGTTAGTGTCACGGTCATGTGGGGTTAGAGTTTTGCCTTAACATAATGCTAAAAGTAATTAAAAGATCCTAAGGGAAAGAGCTAGCTACCTTGTCAAAGCCATTGAGATTTGGAAAGCACAAATCAAGGAAACACCTTCCTCTTTGTGAAGTAGGTGGGCTGCACGGCTACAGCAAATGCAGGTGAACACTCCCCAATCCAATGTGATGGCCTTGCATGATGTCCCTTTCACATGCACCAATCGGCTTCAACTTGGCTTATAGTTTTGGGTTTAAACAAATCCGAAACCTTTAGGGATCTATGTGGATGTGTTGAGGACTTACTTGTTGACTGGAGTAATGCTTTCTAATGTTGAACTTTTAATGACAAATACAGAAACTAGTGTTCCAGTGTTAGTTTTACACTTCTAAGCTCATCTTCTTCTTGAAACTCATAACAGAATCACGAGCTTTGCTTGTTCTTGGATGAGCAGCTACATCCTATAACTTGCGTGAGGTTGCATTGAATGAACCATTTTCATTTAATCGCTCTTCTTGGATGAATAAAAAACCGAACGATATACGATCTTACAAATGAATCGAGGTTGCATTGAATGAAGCATGTGGCTGTTATGCAACAATAGCCTTCCAATATTTGTATGGAATAGTTCAAAACATGAACTTGTTAAGGGAAATTCTAGGAATCTATATCTATATGTATAGCAAACTTCTTTTCTTCAGATCTAAAGATTAGTATGGATGTTTTCATAGTTTTGATTTCTTTTTAAGTTTCTTCAATTTTCCCTATGGATCATTTATTTCCTATTTGTTTTATATGATTCTCCTCACTAACATTTCATAATGTAATTACAGCACATTCTTTCTGGAGATAGAGATGTGAGTCTATCTTTGGTCTTGATTTCTTTTCATTTTTTCCCATCAATCATTTCTTTCCTCTACATATTTTGTTGATGGTCCTCACTAATCTATATGAAAATCTAACTACAGATTAACTCGTCCAAAACGATATGATGTTGATGTTCGAGATCTTGTGAATAGTGTAAGCTTCCCAGGGTTAGAGTTGATCACCGTATTTTTGCTAAGCTTTCACTTTTGATGTTGCTCTGCATTACAAGTCACCTCAATGTTGCTACATTGATTGTTTTGAAAAGCCTGAATGGCATGACATCCAAGGAAAACTTGAAGTTCCTTTGTGCCTTTTCATTACTTCTTTCCTTCACTGTGGGCCGGAAGAAAAGGATGAATGAACAGGTTTCCATTATCAGAGTTGTTGTTGATACTTGGAAAATTGACCAGTTTTCAATGGGTTTGGCCCTTTTTTTGGTTTTCTTGTAGTAGCTGCATCGAAAATTTTCGCAAGCTGAACTTGCATTGAACAGGCTTACTCCACTATATGGAACCAAAATTTCCCCTTCTCGACCTTGAGATTGTGTATATAGATGTATACGAAGGGAACCAAAATTTCCTACCACGTCAAGGAGTAAAAACCTACCAAACAAAATAATTGCGTCAATTTAAACCCAAAATCACAATTTCAATTCATTGTAGTTTTTTTTTGGTTATCTTCATGGCAATAAGAATAATCTAACCACTCTCAACTATGTTGTATGCAGCATTTTTTTGGGACTACCGCTTTCATGGTTTTCATCCTGTGTGCCACAGTTTGTATGGTTCTTATAATAGATGGTACTATCCTATTCACTCATTATTTTAGTACATTTCATTAGATTGCGATGAAAGCAGCCCTGCATACTGAGTTTGTTTGAGCCTTGGGCATTTGTGTTGTTAAAAACCATTTTAGCTTTTTTCAAGGTGTTTCCTATTGTCTATATTATCGATTGAGCATCCTACCACGTTGATCTTCACTTCAGCATTATGCCAAGTTTATTTTACTCCCATTTAATACAAGTAATGAAGTTAGGTTGGCTGTATACATCTTTAGACAAACAATCATCACACCAGGTCCATACAGAATTATCCTTTTTTTTTCCAGGCTGGATGTAAATATTGTCATGGATGATTAGGTGATTGGTAGATTACAGAGGTGATAATATATATTCTTCTTTTTTTTTCTTCTGGAAATATGGTGATGAAGACACATTAATTCAAGACAATAAATTTCATGAGAAGTAGCTCATGCATATGGGTATATTTTTGTTTCTCTTCTAACTTCTGTCAATCAATTCTTGCAGGGGATATGGTTGCACTAAACTTATGGGTTCCATTTGTCCTTTTTAGGTACTTATTATATCTATTACATGGTATTTTTTTTCCAGTGTCATATTCTTCAATATAAGGTTCCTTTTAGCTCATCTTTGGTTTCAATAAGGAGCCCATGGCTATATCGTATTTTGTTTTATCTTTTGCTCATATGCTTCCTTTTGTACAGCACAATTGGACAATTCTTTGCTTATATGGTCTCTTTCGTCAATATGAGCATGCGTGCTTCAGTTGGTCGAGTAGAAGAAGATCAAAACTTGTTTAGAGTAGGTATTGGTGGTCATGTTGTGGTAGTTCTGATAGCTGGGTTCGAGATTCTTCTATTTATGTACTTGCGGGTATGGCATTTTTATGATAATTCAAGGATTTATTTGGAAAAGCAATTCGTTCATAATAAACTTCTTATTGGCTTTGCAATGCAGGGAACTCCTGCTAGAGCCAGGGAGATTCCAATTCCAATCGTTTTCTCCCCTTTATTCCTCTTGCAAGGAATAGGAGTTCTATTTTCTACATCACAGCTGGTGGAAAGAGTTGTTGCTCTACTGCTACAAAATGAAGCTGGCGATAGGCGAAATTTAACACTTACTGCAAGAGCTCGTGACTACCTAGAGGTAGTGTGCCATGGTTCAAGGTACACAGGTTCTAATTTTTTAGAGTACTGTTTTCAAGATCTTTTTTTTTATATATAAAATAATCTTGGAGGAAATTGAGTGTTTAAGATGTGCAGATTTGCATAGTAGTTACTCCACTCTACATGCACTTGTCTTGTTCTTGTCAGGTTTCTAGGTTGGTGGTCAATTGATGATGGAAGTAGAGAAGCAGAGGGACGAAGTCTTCACGAATGTGAATCGGGGTCAAGGTGTTAACTTTGTGTTCTTCTGATACCCATATGCTAGATTCTAAGCTGTAAAAGAGGATTTTAGTGCTAGTTTTTAGAAGATATAGCTGCAGAGTTTGCATAATGTGCAGAATTAGCGAATGACTAATTTCTTACTCCACTAGCCCTGGTGGCTGAGACCAAGTTTACACATTAGCTGTATTTATTAACATCATCTCATCGTCTGTAGAAAGAACTATACATTAAGCTACGGCGCCTCTTTTCTAATATTGTGCATGTTAAATTGCTGGCCTGAGGCGCTTGTTAGATGTTGCTAGTACGCAAAAATGTTTACTTCCAAAGATGGTATAGCCAGAAAAGTAATTATGTTATTGTTGAAGAGACACGGATGCCTTGTTTTCTTAACCTTACTTACATTGCTTCATATGGCAAGTCGGGAACATGAACTTACAATTGATTTGTTCGTATGAATAGATGCAATACATTTTGCAGCAGTCCTCCTGATGTAGTGAAGAAAATGACAAAGGAAGATCTTGTTGAAGAGGTGGGTGCATTCCTTGTTTCCTATTTTGTACTCGGTTGTCAAGATTCTAAAATCTTCTTTCTTGGTGAAGTCATTTCTTTGGTTATTGATATTAATCTCCTCTAATATAGGTGTTTACACTGCAAACGGCAATTAATGAGAAGTTTCAGCTCAGAAGATCTCTTCAGGAAGAGTATGACCAGCTTCGAAATGTAAGTTGTTTTTCTCAAAATCTTTGTGATAATGTTCCTTTAAGGGATCTATATATACATTCAAGTAGAGTATGAGCGACTTCAATAATCCATGTTTCTAAAGCATCTTTTCAATTCATCATAGTCTCTTACAATGCATCTTTGTGTATCTAATTTGGCCATTGAAATTTCCAGGAAAAGGTTCTTTGTAGGATTTGCTTTCAATGGGATATTGGCGTTGTGTTACTTCCCTGCAGGCATCGGATTCTTTGCAGGTGATTCTTAACTTGCATGTTATTTTTAACTTTAATTTGAGTCTTAACATAAGTTTCGTTTTTCTGTTTCTCCTTCGCTCTTGTACAGGACATGTGGTAAAAAGTGCATAAATTGTCCAATTTGCCGTGTCTTCATTGCCGAACGGATGCATATATTCTAGGTGTAGTCTTGTTGAAGATGTTATTGGCCAAGAGACCTCAACTGCTAATGCTGCTGCAACATTTGACCAACCATTATCTGATTTGAAGTTTATGTTTCATATTGCAAGTTTTTAGTTTGTTCAATTAATTCATTTCAAATAGGTCATTTTTTTTTATTAAGGATTCGAGATGAAGCAAACTTGATTCTTGAGAGTTCGACGAGTCGGCAGGCGGAAACCGTCTAAAACATACAATACAAAGAGAAAATAGGCATAACGAAACAAGTAGAAACAATTCTACGAAAGTGATGACCTAAGTAGAACTATTCCTACAAAGTTGAGGACGCCATCGAAAGACGAAACCAAATACCACCAAGCAGTAGCATCGTAGATTAGTGGTATTGTAGGAATCTATCTTTTGTGCATGCCTCCACAGACGAAGGAAGTTCCTTCTTGAATACAGAGTCGTCTTGAATTAATTCACAAATAACGCAGACGCGGATAAAAAGACTAGTTAAGCTAAATCCTAAGACACGTGACTGAACAAAAGTAATGAGAACACACCTTTCTTGTGCTGGACGGCATAAGGAAAAGTCTTTAGAAACTCCACCCAGCGAGCATGTCTCTTACTCAACACCGTCTGACTCTTCAGACAACGTAAGGCGGCATGGTCGTTGTGGATCACAAATTCACGTGCCAGAAGTAGTGTTGCCACGTTTTCAGTACTCAGATTTGGGCATACAACTCCTTGTCATATGTAGAATAATTCAGTTTTGCACTTGTCAACTTCTTACCAAAAAAAAAAGGCAATAGGTTTGTCGACCTTGGTGTAAAACATCTCCAATACCTATGTTAGAAGCATCAACCTCTATCTCAAAAGTCCTAGAAAAATTAGGCAATTGCAACAAAGGTGCCTTACATCTGGAGTCCTTGTGGGCGACGAAGACGATCCTCCAAGAAAATTTCCGGAACACGGATTCGTCTCGATGCACACTGCCTCGACCCCAGCCAGATCTGACATCGGACGTCAAAGCCCCAACTCATACTAGAACCGACAAGAACAACCGGACACGTCGTCGAGAACCACCCTTGTAAGACGACGCCACAACCGTCGATGGCCACCCAAGAGGTTGAACAGACATCGACCGGCTGGAGAGCGAGCCCAACCTAGCGAGGACGAGGACCAAAGCCGCCAAAGACAGCAAAACCAGCCCTATAACCGAGGAGAGGTCGATTAGTAGGCAGAAGGTCCGAAAAAAATTTGGAAGATAGATTTGAGTAGGATTACAATATTACATTGAGTAGATTAATAAGGATTACAAGGAGATGTAGAGTGACTTAACGGTAAACGAGACTGTCATTCTCAATAGGAATGTTTCTGTAAATTGTCAGTATATACCAAAATACACATTAATCCATTATTCTCTTTTTAAGTTTACAAAACCTTTTTACAATATACTTTTTGTACAAGACTTATTTTTATTTCATTTATTTATATCAAATCTTACACACCTTTCTTCAAAAATGGGAAATTACAATTTAATGGTTTTCAGCTTTGACTCTTCCGTTCCGTCGTCTTTCTATAAGCTTGACGACAATCTACTAGATCTCTAACTCCGTTGAATTCGTCGGGAATCGATGGACTACGTTACCACTTCGGTAGAATGACATTGACACGAAACTAAAACCGCGCAACCACGGCGCACAACAATGGAGGGCCTCTGTTCCGCCGCTGCGAACGCGGGGAAACCTCCTCCGACTTCTCCTCCTTCCATCCAGGTGTGTGTATCTCCATTTTACATCCTAATTTCAGTACTTAGCATCTATTTTTGTTTTCCCCTCTGAATTCTCTTGCTATATATAAAATTGGAGGTCAAACTTCTTTCCTTGTTTGTTTTCATTTCCGTTTTCTATTTTCGGAGATTGGACGAATTTCGTCGAAGGTTTGCTTCAATTGTCTTGGACCTCAGGCATTCGAATTGGAGGTCAATTTGTTTTTCTCCTTTTTTTTTTACAGGTTTTGGGATATTGAACTTGCTAGGGTTAGTGATCCTTCCGTTTATGTGTGCCTTTTGATTTCTTGTAGCTCATAGAAAGACAATCACATTGTTTTGATTGGCAGAAGATAAATAAAAATTGATTACTTTATGTTCTTTGGGTAATATAAAGAACTGAAATGGAACGAAATCATCACAGGTAATTACTCACCTGCTCTTCAAACCAATGTGAATGGGTTATTGGTGGATATTTAGGAAAATTCAAGATTTATGGAGTTTTTTCATCCACTTAAAATGAAATTTCTACCTCTCTAAAAAGAATATTTCCCTTTGTAATCATGTGAGTTGAATTGAAATGTGGAATCTCACACTTCAAATTATGCAAATAGATTCAATGAAAATGCTACCATTAAAACTAAATACTAATCTGTATGAAATCTGTGGATGGGCTAGATATGATCATGTGCTATATATGATTCGTCGTTGTCCATTTTCCTCTCATCATTAACCGAAATGGTTGTTTATGGGTGTTTGAGAATGCTTTGATGTTGTCTTTGTTATTGTGCTCCTTTTCTTTTCTTATGTTTTAACAATGAAACCATACAGGCTGAAACGAAGGAAAGCAGGTTTGCTGGTAACTGTCGGTTATTGGAACGGAACATGAATGGCAAGAGAGATTAGAATTTAGAGACAGCAAGGAAGGGGCGAGGAAAAAGCTAAGGAAGTAATAATTTCCAAAATGTCATTTGCATTCTATGATGAAAACATATACCTGTATTATCAGAGGGCCGATGCTGGGTTGGAGGTAGGAACTTGTTCTGTCTGTTGATCGTGTTCTTTCATGGCATTGTCGTATTTAGGAATTCGCTTGTTACCAGTCTTGATTTCATATAAAATTCCACATTTTATTTCTGGTACAAATATGATTGTTTTGTTCATATAGAGTTTTGTTTATAAGCTTCTCAATGCATTATTCTATTTATGTGATGGTTTTTTTTTTCTAAAAAAATATATATACAATGTTTGTAACTCAGGGCTCAGAGAGCACATTGGAGGAGTTCTCTGAAGTTGCAAATGCAGATATCATTCCTCCTGCTTGTGCGTTGAAGCAAATATCTAGTGCGTTAGAGTAAGTTAACACACAGTTTATTCCTTGATTCCTTACAACAGTTATTTGGCACCGGGATGCACTTCTTATTGCATCGTGCTTGCCCTTTCCTTTCAAGATCTGGGAAGAATTATGGGTCGGTTAAGGATCTACTCACCTCTAAAAGCTCTTCACCGGTCAAAGAAAGAGCAAGTTTGGGGCTATCTGCATTGAAGTCATTTATCCAGGATGAGGAAGGGGATATGTTCGTATCTGACCTTCATGATGACCAAGTCCTCTCGTTTTTCCAGTCAATAATTAATGCTGGTAGGTATATGATGTTCACCTTATGAAGCTTCTCTTTAGAGTTGTTTTTAAATTCGGTAATTGGCACCTTCTCTAGGTGATGTTTCCATCCCATGTAATTTCTGCATTCTGCAAGATACTTGCAGAGGGACTTACTCCCAGTAGGAAAATTGGATGTTTCAATGCAAATCGATCCAGCTCAGTGATGCTGTCAAGGGACATCCATGGTGCTCCTTCTGATTGCTTTGTTGCCAAACTTGCTGAGATCATGGGAAGCTTCAAGACCCTGCGGAAAAAGGCACTGTTCTGGACCCGGGTGGTTGCTGAAGTAAGTGCCTTCTTTCCTCTCTAACATTGTCAGTTTAAGGCCCATTTGGTTGTTCATCCATAATGGAAATAAAAGGGAATGGTTAAGAAGGGGAAATGAAATTTATTTGTGGTGCAGTTGAGGAAACTCTGGATGGAAGAAAAATATGTACCCGGCATTCCTGAAGACGGACTCCCGAATCTGAATTGTTGTCTTATATATCAGAAGCTTCAGGTTATGAATACTTCTCTATCCCGAAAAAAGCGTAGTGAAACCAATGTTGGATTGCTGGAGTCTTTAGAGACAGACGCTGAACGCCATCTTGATGGATCAAATCCTGCTCATTGTGCTAGACTAAACACTGGCAAACTTGTTCTTCGATTAGGCGCTAGCCATCCTGTAGGCGACTTGATGTTGTTGGAGACTGGGGAGCCAGTATATGTTCCCCAATCACAGGTTTTCTCAAAACATGCTTCTTTAATCGGCTTCGCAGTTGATCATTCATTGAGATAATACATAAATCTTTTTATTCTGTATAATACAGGAAGGACCTTTGCTTACAGAAGATTTTATTCGAGAAAACGAAGACCTTGTGCTGCGAACAGGAAGGTTCGTAGTCTACTAGATTGTATCCATCTGTCTCAGGTTCATGCCCCATTCCCTTGTTTTGTTAAAACACTAACAATTTTTATTCTTCTGTGAATTCCTCAGTGTCGGTGTTGGTTGCTCCCGACTTCTCTCTGATATGCAAGCATTCAAGGTATATCGAGAAAGATGGACAGTCTACTCTTTTCCCAAATGCTAAAAAGCTTCATTCCTTGAAAGTGCTTTAAACGTTAAAAGGATTTTTGCCGTCAAATAACTTATAATGCCGATTATAAATAGGCTGCGAATCCTGGTTGTATTCTTGAAGATTTTGTAAGATGGTACTCTCCCCCTGATTGGTCAGACGATTTGGCTGACGGGGACAACAATTCAAGAGGCTCTCAAAGAGGTCGCCTAAGCAGTCGAATGGAGAAAGAAGGTCAATTATGTTCTGCGCCAGATTTTAGTGTTTTTACTAATACATAACCTTGCCATATTCTCGCGTATTATCCATCAACAAAATCACTTAGATTATCCAGATTTTTATGTGCTATTACTTATCTTGAGTAAAAATTTCATGTCTGTGCAAGATCAAGGCCAAACAGGTCTAGGAACATCCATTTGGTATTAGCCTGTTTTAAATTATTAAGTGATGATTGTAGGTAATTTGTGGCAAAAACTGTGGGAAACTTCGAAGCCAGTACCTTCTGCGAGACAAGCACCTCTCTTTGACGAGGATTTAGCTGTGTAAGATCAGGATCCCTTTCGTATCATTACATTCCTGATAAGCTTTATTTCCTTACAAGGACAACGAATGCTCTTGTGTAGGGAAGGCATTCTAACTGAATTTGAAAACATTTCTCCTTCCTACCTATTCAAGCAGCTCTTCCTCACATTGGTGAGTCTTCGAATTTCGCTACATCATGTCTAATTGCAAATTGTTGTTTGGACCGTGTTTCTTGGTGGTACCAATTACGAATTTTGTCGCTCAGCTTGGTGTAGGTTTTGTCCTTGCCGAGGTTACTCTCTCCAAGGATGCTAATTTGTCAAGGCTGTTCTACGAGTGTAAAGATTACGTAGTTGCAACGTGTGAAGGTGATTCTTGGACCGATAAAATTGATGAACTTTGTCAGGTATCTCTCAAATCATTTTTTTTGGTATTATGCTTGGAATAAGATTGTGAATTCTATTTGACTGAGCCTGTTATGAAGGTCTACGAGTCGGTAGAGGCCATGGTAATCCGCCCCGATGAATACCTAAGGATCAAGCAGCAAGAAGAGAGTGATGAACCTAGCAGCCCATTTAGGAGGCTAAGCCTCATGTTCCGACGAAAGAGCAGGACTCCGTGGATTAGTGGATACTAACGCCGAAACAGCAAAGAACCTCAGCATTTTAGAGTTCATTCGATGACGAACCCTCCTTCTCAGAGAAGCCTAAGAGTTTTTTTTCTTCACCTTTTTTTATATAAATGAAATGTAGAATTTTTGTTCATATATGTAGTGTAACTTGCAAAAAAAAAACTAGTATAAACAAAGCATCTATGACAGTCCCATGGATGAACTATTCAGAGGGAGTTGTGTTTCATGTGATGCTAACCGTTTTTTTAAGCAAGAAAAGAAACAGAGCCATCTCAGTTCCAAAGATGAGCCGGAGAGATGTTCTGTCCAGCATGAACCCGTACACCGTGATTCCCGCCTTGTGGTGTTCGAAATACGTCTCTGTCGAGCACGAAATGAGAAGATTTTATGCATCAGATCATTGCAAACTAGGTAAATGTTATGTTCCTACTGCTGCATTTCGTATGTGTGATTTTTCGAACGAACTTCAAACCATAGAATGCGTATAGCTTTACTCGTCGATGTAACATCAAGAATGTGACACTTACCGAGAGCTTGTCGTTTCTGGAACGAGATAGAGCTATGTGTAAAAGCTGGGATCAACCTCGTGTTGTCCAACTCGTCTTCCTCGTGTTCACAATCTTCATCGTCGGAGTCCTCTTGGTGAAATCCATCAAGAATGGAAGCATCATATGCAGGATTCCGGCCTTGTTCAGCTGGATTGTAAGAGTCAATAGTTGCACAAACATGCCATTTAGCCGCGAGGGCGGTGATGGCCTGACCCTTATGTGTAATCTTGGTCGCGCTGTTCAGTAGGATCATCAGCCCCGTCAACAGAGTTAACGAGCACAACTGCACGACAAATCCAGAGTCTGATAAGAAGCTTATAATGTATAATGTATGCGCGAAAAAAAAAGCCGAAAGATTCGAGGAGCACACACAGCGAGCTCTCCGGCATTGAAGATAGTAACATTGGAGCTAGCCTTAGTGGTGAGCATAAGAGAAACCCATTGGCTTATAGTGATCAAAACCAGCTCCCCTAGAATGAGCCACCGGAACCGGTGGCTGATGACCCTGAGGTGGCGCCGGATGCTGAGGTGTCCTGCCAACACGGATGCCACGTCAGACCCGTCCTCCTCGAACACCCTGGCGAAGTCCTGCAGCCGTAGGATCTGCAGGTGGCAGATCAGACGGAAGAGGACGCACGCCAGGAAAAATAATGTGGTCCGGTACAGCCAGGAGACGAGCTCAAGGGAGCAGGCGACGGTGTCGCTGACGATGGCGTTGCCCACGAAGGGGATGCAGGTGGCGCCGGTGGCGTACCACCAGACCTTGTAGGCGGTTAAGGCCGCGAAACAAGGGAGTGTGAAGCCCGAACATATCCACACCGCTCTCTGCAATGTTCTCATTATATTAGTATTTTAAATTAAAATTTATTTTATAAAGACAAAAAAGGGCTAAAAAAACAATTTAAATTGGGAAAATATTTATTACGTCATTTCAATCATTTTGCAAATCTAGACAAACACAAACCAATGCCGATAATTTTCTATTAAATTTTCCAATAAGTGAGATAACTTATCCAATTATTTTCAAGTTGAAATTTATTCTTAATATCCTTTATCAATAAATTATTAAATTGTCTGCTAAGAAAATACAAAACATAAAACAATTTGGGGGAGAGGGAAGAGAACACAAACATTGAGGTGATCGGCGTAATTCCTCCGGACGGTGGCGCTCTCATTCACGAGCTTATCGAAGAAAAGCAACCTCCTTAATCCGTACTTCCTGACGATCCTCGCGAGGGAGATGAAGGCGACGCCGGCGACCGACGAGAGCGAGAGCTCCACGGCGGCGCCGTAAGGGCGGCGGTGGTCGGAGTCGCAGGAGGAGCTAGAGAGGTAGAAGTGGGAGACGGCGGGGACAGCGACGCCGAAGACGCCGAAGACGAGCCAGGAGGCGGCGCCGGAGAGCCACGTGGATTGGTCGAGGCAGAGCCACCGGAGGTAGGATCGGACGGCCCCGAACGCGTTGTCATCTTCCATTGATTGTGGTTTGATTCGATTTGAAACGGATAACATCGAGAGAGAGGATGGATGGATGGAGTGGATTGAAGGAGATGGATCGCGCGTGATTGATTCACCGAATTTCTCAACTTTACAGGTTATAGCAACCACGCCCTTTTTTCTTCTTTCTATTTTTCTTTTTTGATGAAAATAAAATTTATATCAATGTTGATTCTGATTTGGAGGAATTTTTTTTCCCCTAATTGAAACAAAATTAATCATTTCATAATATTATTTGCACTTTAAAACAAGAAACTAGTCAATTTCACAGTGAAAGATTGAAAGAACAATTTTCAAGTGGGAAATATTTATTGAAAACACATTAGAAAATGCATTCATCACAAATTTCACATCATGAGAGAGACAACAAAGAGTATATTACACGAAAGACTTTAATAAATAAAATCGCTCATTATTTGTTTTTTTTACTCAAATTCACCCATTATTTAAAGTATAAATATGTAATTTGGTTTTAAATAGGATAAAATTTAAATCATGCTTAAAAGATTATTAATTTTGAAAAAAAATCATTTCATTCACACAAAAAAACATATGTTAGTCTTGTCAGGGTAATTTAGTCATTAACATTGTCTTTATTAAAAGATAATTCATACGAATCGATGAATCGATGAATCGAATGTAGTATTGTGGAGTTTTTTTTTCTTTTCGGATTGATTTATGTAATTTTGAAAATAAAAGGATAATTTTATGTAAAATAAAAAGATGTGATGATTTCTTGAAGCAGTCAAATTTTATTGGTACAACATTTTATAAGTTCATACATAAACTTACAATATAATTGACCTACTCCCTTCGTTTTGATGTTGTGATATTTACTTGAGAAGGTACAAATTCCAATCGGACACTTGTAACTTTATTTAATTTAGTCCAAAGAAATGGGCATGTGTTGACATATACCATTTGTCAGCCACTATATAGTTGGCAATGACCTATTGCCCATGATCCAAACTCAACACTTGTATCCTTGTAATTTGGTTGATTAATTTAGAAGATCTGAACTAAAGTGAAATGTTTAAGATTTATTTTTTCTTACAAAAAAAATTTCAGATTTAATTTTATTGTTTACCATTATTACTTGCAAAATAATTGTAGTTTTAGATACTTACACTGGATTTTGAACAAAGTTAAAGGAGGAGTGGGTTTTTTTTAATCATTTGTTATTCTTTTACATGATCATTTCCACTACTACATGTATTTTGATTGGTTATATTTCTCGTAATTATTAGGATTAGATTTTATTGTAATATTAATTATTTTTTATCTACGTATTGCCAAAATGTTAAATAATTTGAGACAACATATAAAACAATGTTTTATATTTTGGAAACGGATAGAAAATTATTAAGGTTAATTATATACCAATCACAAGTTGATGTAGTGGTTATGGGGTTACATCCCATGCCTCGAGGTTCGAAGTTCGAATCCTCGTGGAAACATGGAGACGCTTGTGAGTGGGAGGGTCAACCCCTTAATGGGCCTATAGTAACCCGATCCAGATGTAGAGTGGGCTATGCCCACTTGAACTGGAAAGGATCTAAAAGAATTAAGGTTAATTATATAGATACAAATCTATATAAACTCTTAAGGTTAATTATATAGATACAAATCTATATAAACTCTTAATTTAGAAGAGTTTAGGATGATGTGTCAATCTTAGAGGCATTTTAGGAGTTTTAACCAATCATATTTTTTTGTCATTTTTCTTTGATTTTCTTTAATTCTCTTTTTTTTCTTCTTTATTCCTTTAATTATCTTTTTTCTTTAATTTTAATAACTATCTATATAAACTCTTAATTTAGAAGAGTTTAGGATGATGTGTCAATCTTAGAGGCATTTTAGGAGTTTTAACCAATCATATTTTTTTGCCATTTTTCTTTGATTTTCTTTAATTCTCTTTTTTTTCTTCTTTATTCCTTTAATTCTCTTTTTTCTTTAATTTTAATAACTATTGGGCTTAATTCAAAACATTGAATTCAATCTAATATAACCATCTATATTCTATATAAACTCTTAATTTAGAAGAGTTTAGGATGATGTGTCAATCTTAGAGGCATTTAGGAGTTTTAACCAATCATATTTTTTTGCCATTTTTCTTTGATTTTCTTTAATTCTCTTTTTTTTCTTCTTTATTCCTTTAATTCTCTTTTTTCTTTAATTTTAATAACTATTGGGCTTAATTCAAAACATTGAATTCAATCTAATATAACCATTGGGCTTAATTCAAATTTATTTACTAACTGTTGAGCTTAATTCAAAACATTGAATATATATAACTATTGATTATGACACATCACATTTAAACAATTTTATAATAATATTGATATTATTATTCCTGAGTAATTTAAAATATCTATATTTATGTATTATACTTTACATAAGATTTTTAAAAAATAATTTTCTTAGATAATTGTAAGATACATTTGTTGTAAAGTTTTTTTTATGATTTTTATCTTAACATTTATTAATATTTTTATATATAATATTTTAGTTTAAAACAAACGCGTCATGACGCGGGAATCATACTAGTTTTATTATTATTTTTATAATACCAATTATAGAGTTCTTAATTAATTAAGCGGGGTTTGTACATCTGCACGTGGCGGTGCGGCGTTTGTTGCGTTGTGGAGGGTAAGTCACGGCGCCGCAGCTGAACATTTGATTAACTAGCTAGTCATCGTATGATAAATACTACAAGTAGATTTTTTTTTCTCTATTAGGGGCATTTTGAACTGCTTCCTCAAAATGTTTTTAGAGAATTTAAAATATTGTTTTTATTTTATTTTTATGAATTCTCTATCTCGTTTTCTAAAATGGAAAAGTAATAAAAAAAATTTCTTAAATGTGTAGCATTTTATAAAACAAAACAATTTTATAAATATTTAAAATTGAAACATAGTAGAAAATATGCATTTTTTTTATTTTTTTTTTAGAAAATTTGAAGTATATGTTAGTAAAAGATAATCTAATATGGATGGATTGGAACAATTTTTAGTTGGGAGTGGAATTTTTTTCACATTGTCTTCACATCAATGGATCAATTTATATATACAATTCACCTCCTACCCTTTGCTTTTACTACTTGAACAATTTAACCTATAAAATAGTCCTTCTCAATGATCCATAGGGAGTAGTATATAATTAACCATAGCTTTCACTTAACATTAACTAATACTCCAATTAACAAAAGATGGCCCTTTAAGAATCAAACACGTAACATCTCGTCAGGCTGTACCGGACTACCGGCCATGGGGGATGACTCCAACTGGACCAATGCCCATCCAACATAAGGCCTATGTCTTATTTTATACCCTACCAAGTATTTTTTTTTTTTTTTTATATATGGGAAATCAATTCGGTTTTTTATTTTTCCATGGCCCAAATGAGATGAAAAAAAATAATATAGAAAAGGCCAAAAAGGGATCCGGTCAACCCATTTTATAATTCACACACTATAGTGGGTACAAAATAAATAAGTGTACTTGTATATATTACTTAAAGTGATACAACTTCAGTATTTATGTACATTGACACCTAAATTCATACAACTTCATTATTTATTATTTAAGTGCACCGATTTATTACTGAAAGTTCATTAGTTTGAGAGGTACAGAATATAATATTATATAAGTAGTTTTATCACAAAAAATACCATAAAAACTACTAACTTGATATATATTATACATGTGTCAAAAGAGTTTCTATATAAACTTGACATAATTCAAATTTTATGCACTTTTGTAACTTATGATATTTTGACCTAAAGTACTAAAAAATACTTTTACACTATTATACACGGTAACTTATAGACACAATCCTTACATTATAATATATACGTCCAGACTATAGATCATATTTACACAATCCTTAGCGTATTATGTTAAAAAAATATGAATCACTAAATTAAGAAGATTATTAGATGAGATTAAAATAACTTGTAATTATTTGATGATATTGAGTGATTACTCGTTAAAATGAAATTATTCAGTATTTAGTTATTACTCGTTAGATAAAATTTTCACTTTAATACCATAGACAAATAAAGCCCATGTAGACAAATAAGTGACACCGGAAACAACTAATAATAATAATAATAATAATAATAATAATAATAATAATAATAATAATAACGGACGATCCGAACCCGAGGCCGAGACAGGTTCTGAATTTAAATGCCCCCTATATATTTACTGGATTTACTGACGCTTCCTTCAGCTTCCGAGTCTCACACTCCTTTCCCGCTCCCAAATTCCGAAACCACACACACACCAAATGGAAGACGACGACGGCCCCACCCCGGATTCCTCCGTAAGCGTCCGGAGGCCTTTCATCACGCGCCGCCTCCACACCGTCGCCTTCGAACGTCTCCTCTCACGCCCCGACGACGAGTTCCGGGCCGTCCGATCCTACCTCCGGTGGATGTGCGTCGATCAGTCCACCTGGCCCTCCGCTGTCTTCTCCTGGTTCATATTCGCCGCCCTCGCCATCGCCGTCCCCGCCGCATCCCACTTCCTCCTCGCCTGCTCCTCTTGCGACTCCCGCCACCTCCGCCCCTTCGACACCGTCGTCCAGCTCTCCCTCTCCTCCGTCGCCGCCCTCTCCTTCCTCTGCCTCTCCCGCTTCCTCAATAAGTACGGGATCCGGAGGTTCCTCTTCTTCGATAAGCTCGTCAAGGAGAGCGTCAATGTCAGATCTAATTACACTCACGAGCTCAATGTGAGTACTCCTTTGAATTTTGACCTGGCTTCTGGTTTTTGCTTTTTGTTAGGTTTTCAAATTGGGGATTTCTCTATTTGCATCTCTTTTATTGGTGCTATGTCTCATCTAATCAGGAAACAGTATCATCGATTTCTTCTTCCTACTGTGAAATTGAAACTAGCTTGATCTTAATTGGAATCGTTTTCAGACTTTTTAGCTTTGCTCTGATCTCCATCTTTGAAAAATGATTGAAATGACAGCAGCAGTTTACCTAAGTTTGAGATGAAAGAAATCTGTTTGGACAGCAACTCTGCAAGAGGTCATTTTCTTGGGCTATCTGATTGTCCTCTTTTTCAAATAGTTTATTTTGCACATTCAACCTTTAACATAAATGTCAACCTTTAACATAATTGTACAAAATTATCCTTAAATTGGAAACTATATATATAAACACTTGTAACAATTTATTTTGCACATTCAACCATTAACATAAATGACAAGTTTATTAAACACTGTAGGGAGGTGTTTGATGGAAACATTATAAAATTAATTACTTTTTGTGTAATTCCTCTTTTTCTTAGTGATTTGTGGGAAATCCATAATTTGGGGAGGTTTGTGTCATGATACCTGTTCTTTTCCAAAAGCTTTTTAACACAAGTAAATGAAATTTAATGACTAAAACACATAATTCTGGAAGAAATAAAATCACCTTTTATTTTTTGGATATTATTCATTATTCATATCACGGAACCAGGATTAATTAGTTGGGAGCCTGATCTATAATAAGACAATAAAAAAAATAGTTTTTAGCCTCTAGAAGAGGCTTCAAAGTGAAAAAGATGCCTCTCATGTGAGATCCCAAACAAAGCAATAACAATGTCAAACATCTGTCCTTTTCTCTATACAATTGGTGATCAATTTCCAAACAAATGTCAAGTTTAGAAAATGAAAAATATGTTACTTAATCATTTTGGTCGGTCCAAATCCGCTGTGAACTTATATCTGTGGGTTGAAGATGTGTGAACTCATATCGGTGTATGAAAATGTGACTGCATTTTGATTGCTTGAATCAAATCTAAAATGGCTCCCGGTGGACCCAAATCCCTTCCGTCTTCAGATTGCTCTTCAAGACATCTGAGATTCTATGCTTATTTGATTCCTCTAGCAATATTATAAGTGATTGCTTTTTAACCGGAAATTCGAGTGAATTAGAGTCATTAGACAAGTGATTCTATGCTTATTAGATTCTTCTAGCAATGTGATAAGTGATTGCTTGTCAAAATATGCTTTCTTTAACTTTAGAAATTTTAAGTTGGTGTTATGAAGGCCGAATAACCTTGATTCTTAGTGGTAGGTCCAAACAATTACTCGCAGTAAAATTCGGGTGATGGTTTGAGTTGAGTTTCAATCAGGATTAACTTCACCCATCACCTATTGTATATAAACACCATAATATAGTGAGATTGAAAATGATCTATTCCATCTTATGTGATGGGCTTATTATGAGTTTGGATATTTACTAATCGTTTATTAGTGAAATTTACCAAATTTATCTAACTTGAATGAAAATGTTGTGTCAAATTTTCAAGTGTTTTGTATGTTTGTCCATATGCTTAGGTAATCAACAAATGCAAATCTGACCCAACCTGATCCACTGAGAGGTGGATTGGAGATATAGGTGGAAGTTTGATGGGTGATTGATGGATTAAGGCGGATAGAGAGCCGGTTCTGGGGGTGGATTGTGTGACGGATTCATCCACCCATCACCCGACCACCTAGACCAATGACATTGACACCCCTAGCTCCCTACTACTTTTGGTCATGCTTCAACTTTGGCTTGTTCTTATGCAGAGATCACTATGGATATGCTCGGTGTTCGTCTTACCCTGCTTCATAGCCGAATGCACCTACAAGATCTGGTGGTATGCCTCCGGTTCCTCTCAGATTCCCTTCTTAGGCAACGCGGTTGTGAGCGATGCAGTTGCGTGTACACTTGAGCTCCTCTCGTGGCTCTACCGGACCACAGTCTTCTTCCTCGTGTGCATCCTCTTCCGCTTGATCTGCTACCTCCACATCCTACGGTTGCAGGACTTTGCCAACGTGTTCCAGACGGATTGTGATGTGGCCGTTGTGCTAAGTGAGCACCTTAGGATCAGGAGGCACCTGAAGATCATCAGCCATCGGTACCGTTTGTTCATCTTGTGCGCGCTGATATTCATTACCATAAGCCAGTTCATTTCGCTCATGCTGACTACCAAGTCTAGCTCCAATGTCAACATCTTCAAAGCCGGAGAACTAGCCGTATGTCCTCTTTCCTTGCATCTTTTAACAACTGCTAATGCTTAGATTGACTCGCCTTATAATGTCAATGGTTTGATCCATGATGGAAACACAACTTCCATAAACATACATTTGAAATGATACCTGAAGAAAAATTTACCGTTTGATTTCAGTCATTTTAAGTCCACATTGATGGATACATACAGTACTCACTGCGTAACTTTGATCAAGACGCTCTTTTTATCTGTTGTGCAGCTCTGCTCGATGACTCTGGTGACGGGTCTGATGATCCTACTACGCAGCGCAACTAGGATCACTCATAAGGGCCAGGCAATCACCTCCCTGGCTGCAAAGTGGCATGTCTGCGCAACGATAGACTCTTTCGACACGAATGAGCCTGAAACCCCTGCTTTTATTCAGAATGGCTATGATGATTCCGCTTTCAACAGCCATTCTTCCCATGGAGACTCGGATGGGGAAGATTCTGCACACGATGACGAGTTGGACAACATGAAGCTGATCCCAGCGTTTACGCACAGCTCCATCTCGTTCCAGAAACGACAAGCTCTTGGTAACCTGTCATATACATATGCTTAACCTCTTCTTTGCACTTCTGTTCTTATATTTAACAAAAAAACATGAGTAGCTCCTTATGAACCTTTCATACTTCATCACTGTGCAATAAGGGAGCTACATTTAACGAGCTTTAAGTCGAAAAATACCCAACATGATCATGTCTCTTTTACCTGGATGGCAGTGACATATTTGGAGCACCACAGAGCGGGAATCACAGTGTTCGGGTTCATGCTGGACAGAACGTCTCTCCAGCTCATTTTCGGGATCGAGTTGTCGCTGGTGCTATGGTTACTTGGAAAGACTGTTGGCATCTCTTGAACTACAAACCAACGCCTCTCTGAAGATGCTTGTTCATATGTATAATCTTTGCCTGTGTTAAAGTTGCTGTTTGCAAGTCATTCTATTTATTTTCCCTTTATTCATAACGCGGAATTCACAACAATTCTTGGGGGCACTGGGCGGTGTCCACAGGTCACAGATTTGAGTTGTTTTTCATACTTTCATGTAATGGATGACGAGAGCCTTAGGGCGATGGATTTCGTACTTACTTGATGCTCGTCTTGCGTAGACGAGGGCTCCATGTTGCGAGCCCTCTATCGGTTGTTGGGTTGTGGAGCAATACGAGCACTTTACAAGGCGATGATCTTTACTACATCGAGTAATTGAGGAATGCTAGGCTTTGTGCTACAACTTGTATCTACCGCACCATCGATCACCCACATCGATCAATGATTCACTTGCAGTGAAAGGTAAAAAAGACATCATATCCAACCCATTTTGGAAATTTACTTGTAAAGCATTAACATACCTTGTTGCACTTTTGTACATCCTCCACTTTCATACGCAACTTATTTACCAAAAATTAATGTGACAAGTATCAATATAGGAAAAATCGATGCCGATTATTTATGAAGAAAGTCGGTGAAACCACCGTGCACTTAACGATAAAAAACCATGAAAATTATAGGCGAGTGTGTTTAGATCATCTCCAACAAGTTTCCCATTTTACAGTTTTTGGAGAATTTTAAGGCGTTTTTTAGTCTAATAGATTCTTCATCTCATTCTCCAAAATGAGTAAGCAACAAAAAATAGAAAGACTTTATGAAATATGCAGCAATTTCCAAAAGTAAATCATTCTTTAAATTTTAAAATCGGGGAAGATATTGAAATTGAAGCAAAAATAATTTGAAGAATATGTATTTTGTTTCTCCATTTAAGAGAAATTTGAGAAGACCTCATCTCCATTAAGCATAATAACTCCCACTTTGAAGAGTTTTGCTTTATATGACTCTATTTGGGAACTGAGAAACAAAATCATCTTTAGTAACCATAAGGTGGATTCATATAATTCTACTACTCACCGTATTCACCAGAACATAAGGGACTAGAAAGTCTGGAACCAAACTAGAGAAACGGAGGTAAAAATCAGTAACAAAGAAAAATGGAAAACCTGTAGATGGACTAAACCAACAAATGTCATCTACAAAGTAAATGTAGATGATTCAGTTAGAGCCCCTAATGATTGTTACGTTGGGGGTGTCATTAGAGACGGTTCGGGGCAGGTGATCGACATATTTCACCAGAAAGGAAGAAAGGGGTATATTCTTCAAACAGAAGCGGATGCCTTCTGCTTGGGAGTCCAGCAAGCCATTGACAAAGGACTAACAAAGGTGATTATTGAAGATGACAATCTAAAAGTAGTAGATGCGATAAATGACTGCTCTAAGGTCGATAGGAAAATCTGCAGAACCATTGAGAAGAGCAATTTGCTGAAAGGAAACTTTGAAAAAATTGAATTTCGACATTGTTTCAGAGAGTCAAATGCATCATCTGATTATATTGTTAAGACTAGAGAGATCTGTAGTTTGTTAACTCTCCCCTTCCATGAGGACCTTATTAACATCTACGTTGCCAGGACATTCTATTCTATTCCTTACTCACTGTAAAAAAAGAGAGAAATTTTAGAAAACTGTTGAGATGATCTTAGTATCATGAATCAACAAATGCTATAACAAATATCATCAACTTTTAATTCGTTTACATTTTGTGTCACTAGACTAACATCAATATAATTCTCCATGAAAGGTATATTTTACATCTTTACAAATTACAAGTTACTAGTCGGTGCTATATTTTTTTTTATCTTAGCCTTTTGAATTATCAAATACTCCATATTATTTATTTTACATTTGAAAATTGAAAATATATTAATAAATAAAAAAGGCTTAATTTAGTGATTGTCCAAAAAAATGAATTACATGTCCATTTTTTAAACAAATTAAATAATTGTCCATAGTTGACAATTATACCAATCCTTCTCTTTATCTTCTTTTCTCCTCCCCTTATATTCCTCTTTGACCATTTATAATTTTGACTTTGACCGATCAACGTTTAGTTTTGATAATAGTTGTTGGTGATAATTTTTTATGGTGACAGTTGATGATGACATTTTTTCTGTTGACGGTTGTTGGTGACGATTTTTTTTGATAATTTATTTATTTTATTTTGGTGACAGTTGTTTTTTACATTATTTTTTCTCAGAATACTTATCACCAACTGTTATCACCAATAAAATAACACTATCACTAAATATTATCACCAACTAGTGAAAATTGTCAACTTATAATCAATATCAATTATCGCAAACTACAAATCATTGTCACCAATCATTTGTCATCAATTATAACACACTATAACCACCTATTATTACCAGTTACCAAACACTAGTACAAAATTATTTTCACAAACTAGTGAACATTGAAACACACCTATTATTACCCGCTTAAGAACATTATCACCATTTTTTTTGTCACAAATTATTAAAAAATGTCACCACATATTTTCCCTAACTACATAAAACTTTCACCAACCTATTGTCACCAACTACGGAACACTGTCACCATATTAGTTTGAGTTTCTCAAACGTATTGTCACCTACTAAAAAACATTAACTCACTTTTGTCATGAAACTTAAACCTTAGAACTAGGAGATCATATACCCCAAAGGGGCTAAAGTTAAGCAAATAAAAATTTAATGTATAATATGATTTAGGGTTTAGGGCCGAGACCCTAAACCCTAAAGACTTCTTGAACTAATCAATAGCCATCCTATCCTCTCTCTATACGCATCCATATATTTCATCAAAAATAACTTCAATATCACGACGAAATGCAAGACACTCGATATATTTGATGGTATACATACCTCCACTTCTATTGTAACTGAATAGAAGGAGAATGAAGATTAGATTATGATTAAATGAGATATTAATTACAAGACAGATGGGAACTGTAGCTAACAAAAAAATGAAATCTATCGTAACGCATGGGAGAAAAAACATACCCTCTATTATTTTGCGCAAGACCATTGGCCCTCTTGATTGAAAATTGCCCGTTATCAAAATCTCCAAATCTTTCAAGATTGAATGGAGTATAAACATAGGCGTTACCATAAACACAAGTAATTAATTATTAGTTGAAAACAATACATAAATAAGTTGTCACCAAACATAATATATAACTCTACAACTATGAGTTAATACCACCGTAAACATAGGTGACTAATTGTGTCATCAATCTAAAAAACAACAAAATAACAACATAAATTCGACTTAAAAACCATCAGAAACGTAGTCTCGGTTCAATTGATGATATGAACTCAAGTTACATACCATTTGTCACCAAACAAATAAGCAATGCTAAATCCCTGACCGCTTCATTTGTTAATAAAGGCTCAAGATGCATAACATTTGTCACCAAACAAACAAGCAATGCTAAATACCCCTGATAGTCTTATTTCAGTTGATGATATAGACTCAAGATAAATGACAGCTGTCACCAAACAAACAATTGTCACTAAACAAACAACAATGAGGGCAAACGTGAAAGAAAGTGAATACATGAAGTTAGTGTTGAAATTAAGTAAAATTTATGGACGTCTACTTAATATCACGTAGACAACTACTTAATTAATCATTCTAAATGGATATTTTACCAAATTGTTGCAAAATAAAAAAAATAAAAAAATTTGAAACTATTTTCCTACGGAGTAAAAAATATTGAAAAAAAAGACAGTGTTATGATTCCGTAAATAACTCCGAAAACAAAGGGCGTAATGTTAGCCGATACACGAAGCAACTCCGAACCCCACCCTAGCAGTGGGACCCACACTCTCCCTCCAAGGCAAGGGCGGCCCTACTCATACTCCCCTTCCGTACACTCTGTTCTTCACCGCCTTCATCACACCTCCCTCCCCCTCCCTCTCCTCGCAAGAAAGATCAGATACTCCTCCGATGATCGCCGCCATTACACTCCTCTAGATCTTCACCCTCTCCTCCGTTGGAAGACGATCTCGGTAAATCATTTTTCATACGGTTCTCACATTTTTCCGGTTGTCTTGCGCTTGCCGTGTTTTCTCTCGTTCTTTGCTCCGAATTTAGGTTTTCCAATCGCTTCGTGAATGTATGGATATCTTGCACTTGTTTGTCTCCATCTTTTCTTTCGTTTGATTCGACGATCGTTAGGGTTTTTTCACTTTTGTGGTTCTCCTGTTTGATTTGGTTGCGAATTTGATGTTCATTGCTGTGGAAATTCAAGTTTTATTCGGATATAGGATAGGACTCCTTTATCTGATTTTTGTGGCTTCAGATTTTTTTTTTGTGCCGATCAGTGACTCTGTCGCTACGGTGATGTTGTTTCTTGATGTTATGGATGGATTTGGTGAAGTGGAATGAATGCTTGCTCTGATCAATGATCATCTTTAAACCTTTTGATGCGGTCACTGACATTGCAAACCTCTGTTCATCTGGTGTAATTCTCTTGGTGATTTTGGATTTGCTTGGGTAAGTTTGGTTTAAAAATGAGAATAGTAGTCTGTTCTTTTGACTGCAATTTGGATCGGGTTAGAATCTGAATGTCGGAAAATGGAGCTAACTCATATATGTGTGTATGTTGTTTATGTTAAGTTTGATCATATTTATGCTTTAGGGTGATGAAATCGATCTTGTGGCATGTCGATCTTGTTTATGTTAAGTTTGATTATATTTATGCTTCTCATGGTGATTGTGGATTTGCTTGGACGAGTTTGGTTTAGAAATGAGAATAGTAGACTGTTCTTTTTTACTGTAATTTGGATCGGGTTAGAATACGAATGTCGGAAAATGGAGCTAACTCATATATGTGTGCATGTTGTTTATGTTAAGTTTGATCATATTTATGCTTTAGGGTGATGAAGTCGATCTTGTGGCATGGTTTCTTACCATCCTTCAAAAAACTGGAATAGCATTTGTTGCAATTATGCTAGGTTGTGTATTTATGACAAGAAAAAATTTGGTTGGAGTTTTTTAATTTTTGTTTTCGATTCAGATTGTTGGAATGGAAGAAGTGAATATATATTTATTTATGCAGGAATATTTTTTGAGTTTATTATCAAATGGCAGTGGCTGATATGCAAAACCCTCTTTCAGTGGAGACCACTTGTGGGACTCTGCTACAGCAGTTGCAGGTAGTTAGCTTTCATTGTCTTGAAATTTCAGTGCATTTCATATGGATGTGAATAATTAATTTTGGTTGACGGAGTCACTGGCTTGAACAATCTGTGGTGAATGCAGCAAATTTGGGATGAGGTTGGTGAGAGTGATCAGGACCGGGACAAGCTGCTTCTAGAGATAGAGAGGGAGTGTCTGGATGTTTACAAGAGGAAGGTTGAAATGACTGTTAAATCAAGGAACCAACTTCTTCAGGAACTAGCAGACGCAAAGATTGAACTTTCAAAGCTCCTGTGTGCTCTTGGAGAAAAAAATGTCGTTGGCATTGTGAGTAATTGTTATGTGAAACTCGTACAGCATTTTGTCTAAGGTTGCCTGAGGTTTGTTATCTCTATCGAACTTTTAGTGATGACATCCTTTGTTGTTTCCGTTGTAGCCTGAGAAGACTTCAGGAACCATTAAAGAACAACTTAGGACAATAGCTCCTGCACTAGATCAACTTTACAAGCAGAAAGAAGATAGGCTGAAACAGTTTGCCAATTTACAATCACAGATTGAAAAAATATGGGGTGAAATTACAGGAAATTTGAATCATCAGGCACCTGTAGTTGATGAGAATGATCTATCCCTGAAGAAATTAGAGGAGTACCAGACCCAGCTTCGGGAACTTCAGAAAGAAAAGGTAAAACATATAATTGCAATGGCACTACTCTTCTGTCCTCGCTGTGATTTATGCAATATGCACATATGATGTTATTTGCGTTTCACATGGCAGAGTGAACGGCTACACAAGGTCCTTGAACTTGTAAGCACTGTGCATGATCTGTGTTCTGTTCTCGACATGGACTTCCTAAGCACGGTCACTGAAGTCCACCCAAGCTTGAACAACTCCACTGTTATGCAGTCAAAAAGCATTAGCGATGACACACTTTCGAGGCTGGCCAATACAGTCTTATCACTGAATGAACATAAGAAGAAAAGGCTTGAAAAGGTAAAGAACGCATTTCTTACAAGTGGTCAGGACTTAAGCAGGCCCTTTTTTTTTATTGCTAATTGTTTTAAGATATCCTTCAATATTAAGCATGCACCAATATTTGTTTAGTTCTCCAAGGTTTCCCGCTTGTTTTGCCACTCCATTTAGGTGTGATAACATGCATTTAGAATTTAAGGTCAATGGCGGTCATCTTTGGATACGTGACGTTGCATTAAGCCGTACATCGAAAAGCTCGATGCCTGTTATTTGCACAAGATTTGATCTTTGGATTCTAATGAAAATTCTTTTGTTCCACAGCTTCAAGAGTTAGCTGTCCAGTTAATTGAACTTTGGAATCTGATGGATGCCTCAGATGAAGAGCGCCATCAATTTGAACAAGTCACGTGTAATATATCCGCGACAGTGGATGAAGTGACCATTCCTGGGGCTCTTTCCCTTGATTTAATAGAGCAGGTAGCTTTGTCTTATCCTTTGACACTGCAAGTTTTAATCAGTGGTTGCTGGTCATTAACTTAATTAGCTGTTGTTATGTAAAGGTTGAAGTGGAAGTTGCAAGGCTTGATCAACTGAAGTTCAGTCGAATGAAGGAAATTGCATTCAAAAAGCAAGTGGAACTAGAAGAGATATATGCTCGTGCACACATAGAAACTGATGCTAAGGCTGCCAGGGAGAAAATTTTGGCACTAATTGATTCAGGAAAGGTTGAGCCTTCGGAGTTGATTGCTGGTATGGATAGCCAAATAGTAAAAGCAAAAGAAGAGGCCCTTAGTCGTAAAGAAATATTGGATAGGGTTGAAAAATGGATGTCTGCCCGCGAAGAAGAAAGTTGGCTTGAAGACTATAACCAGGTACACCCGCTCTCCTTTGCTCCTCTAGTTTCTCTCTTCACACTCGAGTTTAGTTGGTGATATCTTTGTGATTCCAGTAATTCAAACTACTGTTACCTGGTTGAGCAGTGAGGCTAATTTGCAGGAGTATATTTTATCATAGTTTTGTTTGTCATTATCTTGTGCCCTGAAAGACAAAGTAAACTTCACACTAAGCCTCTCTTGATGGTTTGACATTGAGCACCTTATCCAACTATATCAACCAGTTCTTGAAATATGCATTTAGTAAAGTAGAATGAAATTAATTCCAAAACTACATAATTTGGTGCACATTTTAACAGAATGCATCTTCTTAACTTAATAGTTGTCATTCTTTCTACCTTGTTCTAATACAGGATAACAACCGATATAATTCAAGCAGAGGCGCTCATTTTAACCTTAAGCGAGCAGAGAAAGCTAGGATTTTGGTGAACAAAATTCCAGGTTCATATAGAAAGCAGATAACCGTGCTTGTTTCTCCTTGAATAACTCTTTGAAATTTATTTTTGCACCTTGGTTTTGTAGCAATGGTTGACACCTTGGTTGCCAAAATACGGGCTTGGGAGGTAGACCATGGCATACCATTCACATATGACAGTGCTCCCCTTCTCCAAAAGCTGGATGACTATGTCATGCTCCGGCATGAAAGAGAGGAGGAGAAGCGGAGGTTAAGGGTAAGTTCACTCACATAGCTTTCATCATATGAAGTTTAGAAGAAAAAAATAACAGAAGTTGAAAGCTGAAAACGACATCTTTCCCACGACAGGACCAGAAGAAGTTTCAAGATCTGGCGATTAGTGAACAAGAAACAGGATTCAGTTCAAGGCACATCAGCAGTAGCACGAAAAAGGCGGCAGGGCCACGTGTAACTGGCAATTTCAATGGAACTCCAAGCAGGCGGCTCGCTCTGAATAGCAATCAAAGTGGTGGGCGCTCAGGTAAGGACAGTAGAAGAGACTCCCGACCAGTAGCACCGTTGAACTTTGTCGCCATTTCAAAAGGGGATGTGGTACCCCATGTCTCTAGCACCAACCCATTGCCCGTTACACCATGATAGCAGAACTGGGTTAGAAGAGAAAACTGTGTTTACCATTCTAGATGACTTTACAACTAGTTTCCATTCTATGGTGGAGATAACAGACGTAAAAAGGGAAATGGTTCTGTCATAACTCATAATCTGTGTAGTAAAACATGCATTTGAGCTTTGGCTATTTTGTATCATATTCCCAATGTCGTCCTTGGCTCCTGAAGCTGCGAAAACACCAACAAACACCTGCACGAAAACGCCGACACTGGATTTGATGAATCGAACCAAACAGCTGCAATGGTTGAGGGAGCTCAATTTGTATGAGCTATGTAGCATCTCTGACTCTGATGCTCTGCTTTTATAATCACGAATTTGGACTGGATATATTTGATGATAAATTTTGGGGTTAAGATATTTAAGTTGGAGAGAGCAAACAGCTGCTAGTAATAACAAGCACAGGAACCATCAACTCCACTTGTCATCGGATTTTCAAATGAACTATTGGAGGAGTTTCTTGTACTAGCTTCTAGTGGCGCATTTCAATACGCGATGTGCAGGCTACATCTATCAATCATCACAGGCAAAATACAGGAAGAAGAGGGGACGTGGGAGCAAGGAACTCCGAGATGTCCCCAAGAGGCCAAAGTCACTCAAGGTGCAGATTCATCAGTTTCATCTGCACAAAGTAAATCCTTCACAAACCAAATTTACCTCCCCTTAACTCGTTCCCCTCTTCTTTAACCATGTCTATGTTGCCAACACAAACAGCTTTTTACCAAGCCAGCTTAGTCGAAGACGGGCTCAAGAGGATCTAGAGTATACAGCATCAAAGAGGAATAGAGGATGTCTCTTAGAGAAAATAGTCTGGTGCAGGCTTTTTCACAGGAGCTCCTCTTGATTCCTGCAGGCAGTAAATTTGGTTGTCAACGCTAAAGCAAAGTTCTTACCAAAGAAGAACTCGTCTATAAGCTTGGGCTAACTATTATGTATTATGTACAGCATTATTGCTTGAAACTCGGCTAACCAATCCATCCTAGTCTCATGAGAATCAATAGAACATCCAATAGTCTAACCGAGAAGAATCACTAACCATGAGTAGTTACTTTGAAAGAAAAAAAATGATGCTTGATTTGAACCAGATATTTACAGTCACATTCAACTTATATCATATGAAACTTTGCAACATTTTAATACTGCTCCTACAGGTCTTCACCTGCACTAGGGGAAGAAATGGAAATGAACGAAAGCAACAAAACACCAAACGTCAAATTTAAGGTCTTTATGCTCACATTAAGTAGATATTGCAAAGCACTGTTCATGACATTTATTTAGTTTAGAACCTAGGGTTGATGACTTTCCAAAAAGCTACTCAAATTTTAAGTACGCGAAGTTATCATGTTAAGCAAAACATCCCTATGGATATAAGGTTGTAGCAGTCAAGGTTCAATAACCAGAAGGTTAGGAATACAAACCTGTGGAGCTGCTTCAAAAACTCGGAACTTTTTATTGAGATTCGCATCTAACTCAAGTATTGCAGCAACATTGCCACATCTGCATAGGAAACAACATTGCGAAGGTATAAGTTACTGCCTTAAAAGTTGTCCAACATGTGGTAAGTTTGGCTTTGAAACTGTACCTATAACAATAATTTGGAGCTGACCAAACTGTAACGATCTGGCTATTGAACATCCACTTATAGCCCTCCATAACCAACTGATGGGCACGACATATATAATCAATGTTGTTTGCATGGTTAAATGTGGAAACCACACCGCCGCCAAAAAGGAACCCAGCGCCACGAGGACTCAATCCCCAACCATCCACATTGTCTTCAGGGTCCGACCACATGAGGTCACACATCGCACCCTCGTGAGGTACCTCTTGCTTCCGATCAATTACTCGAATCTGACACACAAATCATGTTGGATTCCAATATAAGGTCGTAACAAACCATCCCAATGCCTTTTTTTTTTGTATCAAACAGGAAGGGTTTAGAAGTGGTCTGACCTGGTCTAGTGTAGATATGGAAGGAGAAAGACCACCATGAACACTAAATACTTTGTTCTCAATCAGGGCTGATAAACTGTACAAGAACCAAGCCAAATTCAATAACCTAACAATCGTTCAAAGAAGATAAGAACATGCTTAATTTAATAGAGAGTTAGATTGTGAAAAGATGATCAGCTCGGGCTAAAAACAGGGCTGTGGATGCTTTCAGCATTGAAATTTGTCTTTAATCATTTTAAAACTTGTTTTCAGATTGTGTCCCTAGCAAAGTTTTAGGATAAGAACCTCACATAGAAATTTTCACTCATTACTATACAACTCCAATGAACTGCTAAGATTAAGAACCTTCCAGGTTTTCAGATATAAAATGACCTCTTACAGAATTACAGGATAATGTAACTAATTTCACTATAAGTTATAAAAGCTGTGTAACATCAACACCTAAAAGTTTCTCCTTTCTAAGTTCATAACCCTTGTATGATGTTATGTAATACATCAGTGCAATCTTCTGGAACATATCCCGGATATATATTATTTAAAAGGAGAGCATACCTTAAGTAATCAAATATATCAGTGCAATATCTCCAAACATTCACTGAACCATATTTACGAAGGCACTCATCATAAAAACCATAGACCTGGTAGACAAAGGACAATTATGAGACAAGAAGAAAGAATACTTGAACCCACAATGGTTTCAGATGATGGCCAACCTGTGTGATTTGGCGGCTCTCATGGTTCCCTCTAATCAGTGTAATTCGATCTGGATATCTGACCTAGATTTATACTGCATGTTAGAATGTTAACCAGTCATTGGAGCTGACAAAATGGCAACACTTTGTGGGCAAAGGAGACCAGAGCAGCATTTAGTTGCATTGCAGATAAATAACGAGAGCAATCTGGAACCAGAAGACCACTCAATAAGAAGCAGCTAAACAGAGCCATTATATGATATATCATTTTGACCAGCAACTGAAGTAGCTTGGTAAAACAATTAATAGGGAAAATTGCATAGTACATCTTAGTGTCAGCGTTACTCACTTATCCGGGCCGAGGGGTGGTACTATAGGCTAATAGAGTTTCAAGTTTTCAACCACGATCCCATAAGAAAACATAGATATATTGCACTAAGTCCTAAGTGGATATTAAACACGGGTAACATAGGCTAACCGCAAGAATCCAAATTCAAGAATCAAAACAATTACGGAAAAGTAAAAAAAACTTGTGCATGTTTCTTGCCTCCTGTCTCGCACGATAACTACTAAAAACCTAGCATGGGATGAAGTATAATATAATGAAAACATAGAGCAATATCCAAGAGCAAAAGGCTTCTTGGATTAAAATCAGTGCACTATACATCAGCAGATTTCCATACTATTTATCACAAAAGGGGAAGCAATATAACATTGAATAGTACCTTAAGGGCGAGCAGAAGAAGGAAAGTTTCAACAGAATAATATCCTCTGTCCACAAAATCTCCAAGGAATAAATAGTTTGTCTTGGGACAATCACCTCCCACTCTGAAAAGCTCTTTCATATCATAAAACTGCCCATGAATGTCACCACACATCTACAAGGAAAAAAGAAGAGCACAACACAAAAAGGGTGAGTCAACTTTGACTTAGATTTACATTAGCATGAACTACTTGTACTACAATGACTAGTACATTATAGGATAAAAGAGAAAGGTCAGGAGAAAAAAGCAGAAGGAAGAGCAGAACAAATTCTGGACTAACAATAAGGTCCATCCCAGGAGAACGAACCTCCAATACAAGGCTTTACCTTATCTTCCTAGCTTACAGTGAAAAAACGAATTCCCCAATTCCTAAATTATTTCCTACAAAGATCATTCACTTATCTATAGAAAACATAAACATAGTTAGGACTTGACTATAGTGAGGATTTAACCCAAATCTCAGTTACATAACCACAGTTTTGAATTAGCAAGATTTCACAGCTAATCTAATAATATTTCTTCACTCATTTCCTGCAATTGGTCTACCTCAACCTTTACATAAAAGTTTACTTGGCCATGCATGCCCAAAATTCATATGACAACCCCACATACATGAGAAGAGAGTAAATAAAAACTACCCTGGCCCCGAGATTGAAGAATTATATCATATGAAAATCATCAAATCACATATTAAGAAGACTGACATTTCAAGATTGTTAGATATTTCCCTCAACAAAAGCACATTATAAAACCAAGAAATATGTAGAGCTAACACATTAGACACGTAGTTCCACTGAGTATGAAGGATTTCAGCATATTGCACAACATCATTATTGGCAGTTATCCCCAACCTTACAGTCAGTAGTAGACCAACTTTCCTGAGAAGTTTACAATATTGACTAAATCAACAAGTAGAAAATCAGCACCACAGTGAAGCTTTTTGAAATGCAACAAACATTTATTGGAATGAGCATACAAAAAAATAACAAACAACTAATAACCTAGAAACAATAGTACTTCCATCAGCTAAAATATAAAAATGAAATGCAATCTACTTTGTTCTTAACTAGTTGCTAATAAGAAATCTTATTCAGTCAAGCTTTCCAATTTCCTTAATGTTTTTGTGGAGATTAATGTAAATATCTCTTGATAAAAAACAATTACCTTTTTACTATTACAAATGACAAACAAATGCAGCTCACAAATCCTTCAAGATATGTTTAAACAACCAAACTAACACAAAGTGTCAAGTGTCAACAAATATTTCCATATATCATAGATCAGGATAACAGGCCTTTCAGAAAGTAATACACCACTAATTTGTCCACAATTAAGTAAATATAACAGCCATTTATTTATGATCATACCCTCTTTCTTCACCATGACGAACATAAAGATAACAGCATGACCTATTTTACACACCAGCAACTAATACACCACTAATTTGTCTACAGTTAAGTAATATAAAAGTCATTTATTTATAATCATATCCTCATTCTTCACCATAACAAACGGAATGATAACAGCATGACCTATTTTACACACCAACAAGAAGACCAAAGGCCAAAGTCTAGCATACAACATACTCCACCAGATTCAACGCAGACAAAAGTTCCACAACCAGCCAGTATCAACCTAAAGCAACAACAGAATGTCAAACAATACACCAAACACTTATAAATTTTATCGAATAGCTCTTTCCTGGGAGCTGTAGAACCCAACATAGTGTATCTCATAAGAGGTGCTCAGAACAAAAGATGACTTTGGCAACAGGAATGTTTTTCAGCTCCCAACTGCCCGAACGTGAAACAGGTGTGCATTATCATTTTCCCAAATCCAAACCATAAGTCAGATTTCACACCATTAATAAATCTAGCCACTTGTACTCTTCCTAGGTCACAATAAACACCAGAAGTTGAACCCTAAAAGCAGACCTTTTTCCATAGAAGGGGATTAAAAAAGGCAGATTCTATACATTTCCGACTTAAAACGGAAACAATAAAACTCACTCCGAAACAACGAAGATTCAGACTAGAGAAAAAGTCGAATGTAGAGAACAGCCAAAATTCCGAACATAGATTCAGCAGCCAATTAAAGCAGACTCCAAAGATTCCAAAAATTAAGTTTGATTTGCGAGACCGACAACTACTCACCTCTCTCACAAAATCAAATCAAGGTTCGAAGACAGAAGAAAAACTGAAAATCAGGAGTTCGCAAATCGCAAGCAACGAAGGCAACAAAACGCCGTAGATGCGATAAAAAAAAAAGATAAACACGACGAACTCTGACAGCTCGACATTGAAAGAGCTTACAGTGACGGGAGCATCGACTCGTTGAACGTTGCTCTCTTCGACGAGGATCTCCATGGCTTTGAGGCATAAAGCTTTAACCTCCGACTCCTTCAATGCCTCGCACCTTTTCAGCTGCTCTATTTGCCTGTCGAGGTCCGACATCGTCCTCCCCTCTACTCGCCTTCTTCCTCCTCAGAGCCGATTTGATAGAGGGGGACAGAGAGAGAGATAGAGCTTGAGCAGTTGTTGGCTATGGCGTCTCTCACTTTGTCGGGGAACGCTCCTTCACTTGGTTCGAAGAGTTGGAAAAAATCTGGAATTCGTTTTGGCCTCTCAAATCTTAAAGGGTGAAAAAGTATTTGCAATATGGTCCCTATTTGTACTTTTTATTTATAATTTAGTCCCTATTTGTACTTTTTATTTTCATATTAGTCCTTCCTCTTTTGTGGCTACTACCTACGGACGGTGAGCCATGCTTGGTTGAGAGAAATTGACTAAGATTATTTTTTTAAAAAGGGAGTCAAAAATAATGATTTTTTAGATTTTTCAATAGAACATACTACATTTATCAAAAATAATGATTTTTAGATTTTTTAGATAGTAGATTGCAATAATTTATATATGTTTTATATTCTTTAAAAAAAATTTGTGAAATAATCCTTAAAAATAAATATTAAATTATTAAAATACATGTTCAAATGAATATTGCTTCCACTAATATGGAGCCAAACTTCTTTTTTTTGTTGTTGTAATAGCTTAATATTGACGTCAAATCACATGTCTCCAATTTTGTCCCCTCATCTTGTCCCCAACACCGCTCCCTCACAAGCATTAAATAAAAATAATAATAATAAGAAAAATACATTATAACAATAAAAAAAATAAAGGAGATTTGTGAGAGGGGACAATAGAAGGGGACAGGCGTGGTAGAGTTAGTGTTGCCTAGTTTCGTATTTTGTAGGGTGTGCCTCCGCTTGTTATATTGCATCTTTTTATGTATTCATTTGTATGTTTTGACGGTTTTTCGTCGGTCGACTTGTCAACCATCGAGATTCAAGTATATCTGATCTCGAATTCTTACTTTATCAAAAAAAATAAAGGAGGACAAACTCGTGAACATGAGATTCGGACCCTTTAATATATCATTTGAAATAATAAAATTGGAAGGTTGTTTACTTGTTTTTCTACTCACTTCTTCGAGTAATATATGATTATTAATCTATGATTTTTTTTGGTCAAAATAGATTAAGGACTCTAATTTGAAAAATGCTTCTGTAAATAACAATGTCTAAAACTCTAAATGTCGTACAAATCTTTTTAGAATACGTAAGAGAAAGTTCAGTGCTTTAGAATACTAAGAGAAAGTTCAATCCTTTGGAATAATGCATCATTTATTTATTTTTTCTGACTTTTTTCACCTCCAAAATGTAATCCAATCACTCAAAAAAGACTGGATCTGTTTGGATAACATAATTATAATGCAACTTACAAGGCCTTATAGCGGTGATAATGTATTGATACGAACGTCTTGACGTGGCAAAAGAATCTTTTACCAAACATGGCCTTATTCCTCACCCTAATTGCAAAACATTCACCAGTTGATTGTGTTTCCTTCTTTTAACCTCTTTACAAAACGCCTATGGCATATGACTAACGTCTACTTGTACTTCCCTTCATTCATTCACTCATTCCCCATGCTCCGTTTCGTCGTGGATGGGGCCATCGATGGCTTCGACAGCTGAGGAGACCGATGAGTCAGATGACGCGTCGTCAAGGGTCAAGGCCGAGAGCTCGCCATTGACAGAGCTCTCGTCCTCGCTGAACGAGGGCGCTGAGGACGATACGTCCATCGTGCTTGCAGCCTCGCCAAATGACAAGGACGATGACTCGGAAGATTCTTCGACAGGCTGTTGGAGCGACCAGTACATTATGCTTGCGGTCAAGGTTAGGATCATCTTCGGGTTCACCTGCATTCGAGGAGAATGTGATCAATCACACAAAGTACCAAATCATAAAATATATCTCTTGTTACTAAGATTCGAGATCTGTTTCATAAACTGGTTGCTTCTACGAAAGGAACCGACGATCTTACCTCCATGATGTCCTCAGGCAACAAGAAAATGGAACATCCAAGCTTTCTTGCAACACTGATAATATAGATAGCATTCAATCTCTTCTCGTCGTCTGTGGTTATAACATAGAACCTTTATTAGAGGACGGACACTAGATCTATCGTATCTCTGTCATTATAGGATTAGAGATTCGTACCACTTTGGCCTTTAGAGACGAGGTTCCAATTGACAACCCTGGGCGCCACAGAGCTAAGGAGTTCGAGGAAGAACAGACCATTTGACAAACTCTTATCCTGAGGATCGATTCCGGTTGTCCATAAATCAGATCAGCTTCAGTCTCAAAAATGTCTATTATTACAAGTTCAAAATGGTAGTAAAAGTAATGTTTTTGTTTTTTTTTTACCTTGAAGCTCTGCATACGAGATCTTCTACCCGTGCATTTAACTTTCTGGTTCGCCCAGTTGAGGATATCCGAATCACTAATCTCCTTTCCATGGGAGAAAGATCGCAAGTGCTTCAAAAGTTGGAGCATGTTATATCTCATCAGCTGCCACAAGTAAGCTGAAAATGACAGCAAACAGCCCATGATCAATTATCTGAATGTGTTAACTTCCCAAGGAAAAAATTGAATGTATGATGATTATAACAACTCAAAAAATACGGTGATGAGGACGAGGAAGAGGGTAGGTAGGAGCAAAGTACATTCATATGCAAATTTATGTTCCAAGGCTCGAAAATCGGTTCCAAAGGACTACAGTAAGGTGAAGATACTTACCAATTATTAGCTTTTTATTTCCCTGTACGAAGTCGTTACCAGCAACGTTGACAAGCGAGAATTTCAACTGCTTCCCTATCTGCACGACTTGATTGCAATTTTCAACTTTCCTGAATGGCATTTTGATAGGAGGTTTTGTTGCTTGCTTCCACTTTACAGATCCTGGAGAAACCTTGTCTAGAGCTTCCAAGAGTACCCATCTGTGTACGTAGAGCGAACCAATACATAACCGGCTCAGAAACATAATGCACATCATAGGAAAAACGAGTGTGAAAAATAGAACTGTACATAAAAGATCAAGAATAAAACACTCACCCATTTCTAACATCCTCGAATAAGTTATTGACATAGGTACCACAGCCAAGGCTGTTGATCCAAAATCGGAAACACCTCTCCTCTCGAGAGATCTCTATGTCATCTGTCATCATCTCGGCAAAAGAGTACTTTTTGTTGTCCAATGACAAGCCATTCCTACATAGAAACTACATGATCAAGTCGACTAACAAAACAGGTTATGGCAATATGAACGGATCAAAATTACATGGGGGTAAGGTAAACTAAAGGGCAGCACAAGTTCTAACCTTTGCTGGAATATCTGAGCGATAAATGCAAGATTGAGATTTGATGTGCCTTCAACAATGTCCTTTGCGTTAAGGTATCGTTTACAGCCCATTCTCTCTGCATGATCAAGTATCAACTCTGCCCGTTCAGTTGGATCCTTAGCATCCAATGTATCTGGACTACAATGTTCCGGCGCAAGAACATTAAGGAGGAACGCATAGGCTTTCCCGTCCTGCAAATGCAATAGTAGAGTAATCAATAAACATCATGGCATGGGACAGATGAAATTTTTTCAGAAAAAATCATTACAATGTGATGTAGAAAAGGAGAAATTGAAAAGTAACGGCTGCCAGATACGTCTTCTTGCAAGATGAATAATGTGTAGACAACAATAAGGCCTAAGAATAGCCAATTTGCTATGCGATCCAAAATAGGAACTAAACGTTTTAACTTGTGCAGTCTAACATATGAATGAGTTAGAACTGATAAGGACATGAAACCGACAAATAGACCAGTTTATTTGACTATGTTATGCCATTTAAGAAATGAAAAGCTCTACGAAAGGTGTTCTACAGCAGTTATACTAGAAGGGTTTTGGAACGGCGGAAGGATACCTTCAAATCAGATGAGAAGTTTGTTAAATTTTTCTCATACCCTCCTCTTTTCAGATGAAAATTCATCCACTTTAACAAGACCTTTTCTGGAGACAAACCCATGAGCTCCTCAATGTCCTGCGTAAATTCAAATAGCAATATAGAAATTCCTTTCTTTAAGATTCTGATCATGAATGCACACTATATCAGATAGAGAAATGGGAAAACGACATTACATCGCAATCATCTGCCAGCTCAATGAGTTGAGGCGTCTTCCTTAAGTTGAGATCAGCCAGCAGCTGGATCTGATGTTACATGTAGAAAAATTTGCAAGAAAATCAAAAGATGTATGCGTAGTACACCCTAATTTTCATCTATCTATTGAATAAATATACAAATCAAAGGGTTAGATGAGCTCACCTTGATGATTTGAGAAACCAAACCAAGGACTAGATGAGGCTGTAAGAAACAGAAAACTCAAAATGTGAATATTCATGATGACACATGCTCGAATCAAACAGTATATGGAAACAGGTTGTAAAAGTAAACTAACTCTGCCTTCCACCAAGTCCTGGGGACCAATGTTAACCACAGTGCATCCAATGGCTTTAGCTGAGTTAAGACAAAGTGTATGATTCTCGTTCCTCTCCCAAGGGTTGAGAACCCGTTTAGTGTTTATCGTCCTTTCGTCTATCGTACCAGGAACGGCAACGTTTATCAGCTTACTGCAGCAACACAAGGGCAATCAGAAGGCATCAAGACCCAGTAACAACCGCAAACAAAGGAGAAACGATTTCAATGTCAAATCTCTTGTTACAGTTTAGATACCATAGAAGAACGCCATCCTTTGCAAGTTCAAATAGATCATTTGAGGCCGGATTAAGAGGTAGAAACTGTTGCAGAAATGGGTCGTCTCCAAGAAAACTATTGATGTGAACCACGTAGCATTGCTTCTCTGATTCCGAGACTGTATGAAGAAGAGTAGTTGTGCTCGCCTTAAGGTAGGATGAAGAATGATTTGAACCCCCTTCATGGTCTGCAGCCCGACTTCGGAATGTCAAATACAACTGCCCAAATCCAAAACATCCTTGTTAAGCACAAGTACAACTACATTTGACAAAGTGATCAGATACAAACTTCCATTTTGCCAAGTACTAGCGATGCAAATATCTAATCTATTGGTAATTCAGTACCTGGTATATCATTTTATCCAATAACAAATTGAAACTACATTCAACTAAAAAAAGGCTAAACTATAGAAAACCACTCATAGTGCAGTCTTTTTTAACAGCAATTCGCAAATAAACTACAGCCATAGGCTCCATTAGCAAAAGAGAAACTCGACCTCAAAATACAAAGGAGGGTCTTTTACAAATGTGGGAAATTGCAGTCATTTTGTCTATTGTATGACTTTGTAAAGGGACTATTTTGAGCGTGTTTGACAAAGCGTTTAAAGTAGCATTTTAATTTGTAGAGCATTGTTTGATGTGGTAGCGTTTTGACGATTCAACTAGCGGTCTAAGTAGCTTTTAACGAACTGCTTGACATGACAGACACGCCTTAACCGAAGATTTTATGTAATTGACACTAGAGGCATAGGCCAAAAACTCAAAAGAGCAACCTTACCTTGAGAAAGTCCTCAAAGTGCACTTCATCACAGGCATCACAACTCAACCCATTCAACACATCTCTGATCTCATCAACCTTAAACAACTCACTCAATCCCTTCAATTTGACCATAAGTTGTGGCAAATCTCCCACAGTCACCTTGCCCTTCTGATCCTTTACTGAAAGAAACTACAAAGCCAAAAATCCCTAAAATCACAACACAGCAATACCTAATAGATAGCCATACATCTAAACATGACTGTAAAACAGTTAAGCGCAGAAATGGAGGAGATACCTTGGAATTGAGACTGCGAAGCTCCACTTGTGTGAACTGGCTTTGAAGCCCTGCATCAGAAACTATCACACCGACAAATCCAGACATTTCTTCTTCTTTGAACTTCCAAGAACTGCAGGGAAAAAAAACCCAGAAAAGCTTTTGAATTAAATCGCACAAAAACAAAAATCACAAACCCATCAATGGAAGCGGCATTCACACATACCCAAATGGCGTTGGAATGGAAATGCCGAAGGAAAAGGAAAGAGTTTCCTTAAAGATTGAAACTTTGAAAGGAAAAATATCAAAACTCAATCTGGGTATATTCGATTTCAATCGAAAAAACGGGGAGGGAGATGGCGTAGGCGAAGAGCAAAGGCGAAATGGAGGTAAATTGAGTGGGGTAGGGCAAAACGGTAAATAACCAAATATGGGTGTAGTTCGGAAGTAGGAAATGAATTGAATGGGAGTTCAACAATGGGGGATAGAGATTGACGAAGATGATGAATTTGACTTGAATTTGGCCATTGATTTCTTTCTGCGGTCTCTACTGATTCACACACTCCTACAGGCTTAATTTGAGGGGTGTTTTGTGTTGTGTGCGGTTTGTCCTGTAACGAACTCGATGTGGAATGGGGGATACGTGTCCACCGACCTACCTCCATGTGGTTCACCTCAATCGATTCCCTCTGATTTTTTTTCCATCTTAAATGATAAGAACATGGGGGGTCATATTGGTAGAAAATGACATTAAATTCCATTGTATGCTGAATCATTTCTTGTATTTTTATGTGAATTTTAATCCCTTATGTAAAGTTTTTAGTTTTTGACACAATTTTTTTATATTTAAAGTATGATTTTATACAATTTTTTTTATTCGCCACTTATGAAAGGTTTATTACATATGTAAATTAATGAGTGAAGACTGAAGAGTTTGAAAGAAAACTAGTGAGCATGCCTGTGCTACGTACGAGACTTATTTTAAATATATATATTTTTAATTAATATTTTATCATTGTAATTTTATTACTAATCATTTTTATCTCTAAAATTTTTAATATGTTTATTTATTTTTGAAATTCGACAGATATATTAACTTTGACTATATTTTTTTTCTTACTCACTTCTACCATGCAATTCAACTATATAAGCAAAAAATGATAATTGCTTTAGAAATGCATGTGTTTAGGTTTAAAACAAATAAAAAACAATATAGTATAAACTTGAAAAATGTTATACTTATAGAGGACATGTTTTAAATATATATTTTTAATAAATATATTATCATTTTAATTTTATTACTAGTAATTTTTATCTCAAAATTTTTTAATATGTTTATTTATCTTTGGCATTCGATAAATATATTAACTTGACTCTATTTATCTTCTTACTTACTTTTACATGCAATTCAACTATTTAAGCAAAAAAAAAATGATAGTTGCTTTAGAAATGCATTATCTCTAAAAGTTTTAATATGTTTATTTATCTTTGAAATTCGAAAAATATATTAACTTGACTCTATTTATCTTCTTACTCACTTATACATGCAATTCAACTATATAAGCAACCAACAAAATGATAATTGTTTTAGAAAAGGAATGTGTTTAGGTTTCAAACAAATAAAAAATATAGTATAAACTTGAAAAATGTTGCGGTTATAGAGGACTTATTTTAAATATATATTTTTAATTGATATATTATCATTGTAATTTTATCACTACTAATTTTTATCTCTAAAAGTTTTAATATTTTTATTTATCTTTGAAAATCGATAAACATATTAACTTGGCTCTATATTTTTCTTCTTACTTATTTTTACATGCAATTCAACTATATAAGCAAAAAAAAATGATAACTGCTTTAGAAATGCTTGCATTTAGATTTAAAACAAATAAAAAAATAATATATTATAAACTTGAAAAATGTTGTATTTATAGAGATTTAATCCCTTGACATGGTGGATTGGAACTATACCTATAACCAATAAGCTACAATAACTTTTTGGTTTTCCTAACCTAATATTAAATATATATATATATATATATATTAGATTTATTTGTAAATATTTAATAGGTGCAATTAATGGACTTTCACCCAAATATATATATAGTAGTATAGATATAGATTAGTTAATAAAAAAAATATTTTCAATAATAATCCTCATAATTTGTAAAACATTACTTAATTTTGGATTTTACCGTATAAATCGTCACTTAATTAGGATCATTTTTAATTTTAATTTAAGGATGAATTTGGAAGTCAATGTACGATATCTTGTTTGAGTGGATAAAAAATTATTTATTTCTTTGTTTTAGTTTGGTTCAATTCAGTTTAATCACGTACTCTATATAAGTATCATGCAAGTAGATATTGTTTTGATAAATGATTTATATCATATCATATGATGTATATATGGATATGCACTAGACCTATAATACTGTCAAGTCTTATAAACTTAGCTATAGTAATGATATATAATAACTAATAAGTCACGAGTTTAATTTAATAAATCTATAGTAATGATATATATGGATATGCACTAGTAACTTACTTTAAACTCCTTTATTTAGCTTTATAAATTGATATCACATGATTTAGAATGTTATGTACGTGATGTCTCTACCCAAAAAAATATGTTATGTGATGTCACTTCAAATCAGAGTTATAAAATATCAAAATCAGAAAATTATAATAGTTGTTCTATGATTTCGAGAATTTGACCTTACGTATCGATATCATAGTTTTTCTACAATTTTTGTAAATTTCTACAATAACCTATCTATTTTTTAGATATATTGGTAATTATATCATACCAATAATCCCGTTGATATAAATGAATAATTTTTATATGAATAACTAAAATATATCGTATGAATAATTAAGAAGAAATTTGGCCCAAAGGCCAAAGGCCTTTGGGCCATTTAGACATTGTCCTATGATTTTAACTTTGCTAGTAAATGCCTAAAAATCTTTGATAATACCTAAACTACCCCTATTTTATTTTTCCCACCCTGTTCCCTTGCCTTCATTCTTCCTTTCTTTCATTCAGATCTGAGCTCAGCGGATGAGATCAATGGCTCTCATCTTCCCCCGTCTTCCCCCGCCCCCGTCTTCCACCTTCCACACCTTGCAGATTCTCGTCTTCCACCTTCCACCTTGCTCGATCGAGAATATGCTGGACTGCGTCGCCCCTGCCGGTGACGATGAAGTTTGAGATCCAGAGGTTCTGCTGTTCGAAAAAGCAGATTTAGCTCCGTCTGATTAAAGAGGACCATAGACGCCTCCATGGGCTGCACCTCCGTCTGATTTGCATCGTTTCCAGATTTTAGCTCCGATGTAAATTTGCGCCGCCCCCGTCTGATTTTGCATCGTTTCCAGATTTTGCATCGTTTACAAATTTGGTAAATCACATAACAAATCGCATTAGGTAGTCTGAAATCTGGATTTTGATGAATTTCATCTTTTCTGCTTGGATGGATTTTTGTTAAAAGATTACTGAGTTGATATGACAGTACGATCGTTCATTCAAATTGGTTTCACAATTCTGAATCTATTCTTTTTTTATAATGGTGCTCAATGCCTTTATTTTGATATATATATATATATATTATATATATATATATATATATTAAACAACCAGTAAAACAAATGATTTACATGCATTGAGCACTAACAGTGTCTCTCTCTCTCTCAAATGATCATAGAAGGGTTTGTTTTACACTAACAGCTTTATATATATATACATTTTAGTTACAGTCTCTCTCAAATGATTTTGATATATATATATATTATGTATACATTTTAGTTACAGTCTCTCTCTCAAATGATTTGTTAGTGCTCTCTCTCTCTCGAATGATTTGTTAGTGCTAAATGCCTTTATTTTGGTTACAGTGTCTATAACCCTGTTTTATAGTGGTGACAGTGTCTATGATCCTGTTTTGATAGTGGTGACAGTGTCTATGACCCTGTTTTTATAGTGGTGACAGTGTCTATTATTTTGTTTTTATTTTGGTGACAGTGTCTATGACCTTTTTTTCCATAGTGGTGACAGTGTTTATGACCCAGTTTTTATAGTGGTGACAGTGTCTATTATCCAGTTTTCATAGTGATGACAGTGTCTATGACTCTCTTACCCATTCATATATTGAAGGAGAACTGTCCACCTAATGTCTTTTGGCTTCTCATTAGCCCCTCTAGGGTTTGTGCTTACCTTGTCCTAGGGTTTTCCATTTGGTGACAGCAATCATCTCTTAACGACGTACTATACTTAACATTTTAGGGTTTAGGATTTAGGGTTTAGGGCCTTGGCCCTAAACCCTAAAGACTTAACCCTAAACCCTAAACCATACTGTACATCACATGTTCTTTTGGCTTCTCATTAGCCCTTTTAGGGTTTGTGCTTCCCTTTTCCTAGGGTTTTCCTTTGATTACAGTGTCTATGAAACTTATTTCATAGTGGTGACAGTGTTTATAAAGCTGTTTTTATTTTGGTTACAGCGTCTATAGAGTTTTCCTTTTGATTACAGTGTCCATGACTTTGTTTTTATAGTGGTAACAGTGGCTATGACATTGTTTTTATTTTGATTACAATGTCTATAACCCTCTTACCTATTCATGTATTAGAGGAGAACTGTCACCACATGAATATCAGCTTCTCATTTTCCCCTATAGGGTTTGTGCTTCCTTTTTCCTAGGGTTTTCCTTTGATTACAGTGTCTATGACCATTTTTTCATAGTGGTGATAGTGTCTATAAAGCTGTTTTATTTTTGTGACAGCTTCTATAGGGTTTTCCTTTTGATTAAAATGTCTATGATCCTTTTTTCATAGTGGTGACAGTGTCTATAACCTTATTTTAATAGTGGTGACAACGTCTATGTCTCTCTTACCTATTCATATATTAGAGAAGAACTGTCACCACATGTATTTTGGCTTCTCATTAGCCTCTTTAGAGTTTGTGCTTCCCTTGTCCTAGGGTTTTCCTTTGGTTACAGTGTTTATTACCCTGTTTTTATAGTGATTACAGTGTCTATAATCCTGTTTTTATAGTGATGACAATGTCTATTACCTTGTTTTTATAGTGGTGACATATGTGGTGAATTTTGTTGTTGTTGTTTTTTTAACGAGTTCATTGTCATTACCCTTATCAATAGTGACACATATGTATTGACGATTTTTTTTGGTGACAAATCAAAAATAAGGTAATAACCCATATTTTGCAACTAAAATGATAAGAGCTCTAGAAATGTTCAAGTAAATCACATATTCAATTTCTTTTTGTCAATACTAAAAGTCAATTTCAAAATGCATCAAGCAAAAGTGTGTAGACAGCAAGTGAGATTTCACACAGATTCAAGTGTGCACAATCAAGAGGGGGAATATAACTACAACTGGAATTTAATTTAGAAAAAGAAAAAGAAAATGCAAAATGAAGTAGGATCATACGGTTGAATTGAAAGGATAAAATAATACAGTATATTCTCTACTTAATCTTCCGGTCTTATGGTCCTTAATTAGCTTCACTGTTTCAAGAATCTCATTTGATCTCCCAGGAATAGCAACCATCTTGAATCTCCACCAAGTTGTCGAGTGATAGGCGTCGCTCTTGCGCAGTGGATTCAACTCCACCAAGTTGTCGAGCAGCGGCCACAAACAGGCCACAAACAAAGGCCGATCAACCCCGGATTCAGATCTGGAGGAGGACGGAGGTGAATGGTCGGAGTCGGGGGATGAATTGAGGGAGAGGAGTGTGCGAGTGATGAATTGGAGAAGCGGTGGTCGCATGAATCTCCGATGACGCTGAACATGGCGACTGACGGCGGAGCAGCACTGGTTAGGGCCGACGGAGTGGGAGTGGTGGAGCCTCAAGCGACGACCACGGACCGACCGACAGCCACCGGAGACGAAGATGGTTGCTCGATTGTAGGGAGGCGGTTGTTTAGGTTTTGATTTTAGAGAAACTGCATATGGGGACGAAACGGAAGAGCGTGAAAATTGGGGGAAATAGGGGCAGGGGCAAAAGTGTCAATTGTGGACACTCCCCTAATTTTAACCATCTTTTGTCTTAGGACTTAATTTTTGTCCAAAATATGGACAATCACCAAAAAAAACCCAATAATTAATATGTTTACCGTTTACATGTGTGTCCATATATCTAGCCCATACAGGTCATATCATCATACACACCGAAACTCAAATAAGTCCCAACTTTAATGAAACCAATGCAAAGTAGAACACTACACACCGACACTAAAATGAGTTGCATGTATAAAAAATGGCGACAGATTTGCAAATATATATGACTATATATGAGTAAACTACAAGATTGGATCATGATGGAAAACAAGAAATGATGACATGTACACATCAACCGACTAAAGGACACAAATTAAAACCCATGGCACAAAGAAGTGTACATTTCAAGTCCATTATGGCAATATCACCAACCCTCGATTGAATCCAAAAATTCAATGTAGACCAACTTTTTGTTAGCAGTATATATTTTATAGATAGAGTTGTACATATTTACGATTGTATCCTCAGGATTTTCACCCAATGATATATATATAGGAATAGGCTCATCTGAAATCGCAACCCTAAATTTTTTTTTTGTTTCACAAATTCAATCGATCTAGCCGCCGCCGCCGCTCCAAGAGCCGCCGCCGCTCCACACCCGCTGCCCCACACAGTCCTGTCGCCGCCGCCGCCGCATTCCCTGCCGCCGCCAAACCCTAAAGCCGCCGCCGCCTCTTTTGTTGCCGCCGCCGCTACCTACCTTCCTTTCCCGATGGCTGACGTTTTCAACCCCCCACCCCCACCGCAACCACAAAACCTTTACCCACGAAACCTACCAACAAACCAGCCTAGGCCGACCAACCAACGCGGAGGCCATGACCAAGGGAGGAATACCCGTCGGGGCCACAGCGGCGGACACAGCAACATGCCGCGTCCGCAGCAACATGCCGCGGCCGCCGCAGCCCCCGCCGCCCTACCCGCAGCATCAGTCGTATGTCCCCCCGCCGCCCTCCCCCTATCCGACGTGGGCGGGCTACCCACCGCCGCCGATACTCTCCGCCACTTTCTCCGCCATGGGACTTCAGCAGCCGGACAACAACTGGTATATGGATACCGGGGCCTCCTCTCACATGACGAATGCGTCAGGTAACCTACAAACTATTTTTAATTCTAGCACTCTACCATCCATCTATGTCGGAAATGGCGCCCCACTATCCATTGTCGGTTCAGGTCAAGCAACCCTCCCCACTGGCCCACCCCTCCGCCTTAACAATGTCCTACTTGCCCCTGACATAGTCAAAAACCTCATCTCTGTTCGTCAATTTACCATTGATAATCACGTGGCTGTCCAATTTGACCCTTTTGGTTTTCTTGTGAGGGATCTTCGCACGGGGACCCTAATCATGCGGTGCAATAGTTCCGGTGACCTCTATCCACTCGCCCCAGCGGACAATTCCGCCCCTGCCGCCCCCACCGCCCTAGTCACCCTTAGTTCCGACTTATGGCAAGCTCGTCTTGGCCACCCTGGCGATCACGTACTTCAAAGTCTTCGCTCTAGCAATTTCATTTCTTGTAATAAAGCCTCGGGCGTCTGCACTTCATGTGAGATCGCCAAGAGAAAAAGACTTCCTTTTAGCACTTCCCATTCTCATACCTTTGCACCGTTTGACATTATTCATTGCGATTTGTGGACATCGCCTATTCCTAGTGCTAGTGGTTTTCGGTATTATTTGGTTGTGCTTGATGACTTCACCAATTTTGTTTGGGTCTTTCCACTGCGCCATAAATCGGAAACACAGGGCCACCTTGTTAGCTTCCACAGCTTTGTTCACACCCAGTTTGGTTTGCTTATCAAGGTCATTCAATGTGACATGGGAGGCGAGTTCGACAACAACATTGTCCGCTCCTTTTGTCAACAAAAAGGGATAGCCCTCCGCTTCTCTTGTCCACAAACGTCACCTCAAAATGGCAAAGCGGAACGCATTCTCCGCACGCTCAATGACAAAACCCGAACTCTCCTTCAACATGCCTCTTTACCCCCCTCCTTTTGGGTTGAAGCTCTTCACATGGCCACTTACCTCCACAATATCCTACCATCAAAGGCTATTGGCAACTCTAACCCAACCTTGGCACTCTACCATCGCTACCCATCATACGATCATATTCGAGTGTTTGGATGCCTTTGCTTTCCCAATATGAGTGCCACCGCTCCTCATAAGCTCTCCCCACGGTCCACAAAATGTGTCTTCTTAGGAATTTCCCCACACCATCGAGGCTATCGGTGTCTTCGCTTGGATACCAATCGGGTTGTGACATCTCGCCACGTGATTTTCGACGAACATACCTTCCCCTTTGCCCCCCACCATCAACCCACTGTCCCCACACCCCAAGAATCCAGCAACTCGGCCTCATCCCCACCCCTCCTACGTCTCCTACTTGGCAGCAAACCACCGATGCCGCGGCCGCCGCCCCACCCGCCGCAGCTATGCACCATGCCGCGGCCGCCGCATCCTGCTGCCCCCGCCGCCGCATCCTGCTGCCCCCGCCGCACCCACCCCTGCTGCACCTGCCCCTGCTGCGGCCGCTACCCCAGTGTCGCAGCCGCCGCCACCCGCAGCGCCCGCCCCAACCATGACTACGCGATCTCAAGCTGGGATCGTCAAACCTAACCCCAAATACAACCTCCTCACCCCATCCACTCCCATATCACCTATACCTAAGTCACCACAAAAGGCCTTACAGGACCCAAACTGGCATGCTGCCATGGTCGATGAGTTTAGTGCTTTAATTAAAAATGGCACGTGGGACCTCGTTCCTAGGCCTCGGGACTCTAATATCATTAACTGCATGTGGCTATTCAAACATAAGTACAGGTCTGATGGGTCACTTGAACGACACAAGGCTCGCCTCGTTGTCAATGGCAAGTCTCAGGAGGCTGGTGTGGACTGCGACGAAACGTTTAGCCCGGTCGTCAAACCCGCTACCATACGCACTGTGTTGAACATCGCTCTCTCTAAGGACTGGCCTATTCACCAGCTGGACGTCAAGAACGCTTTTCTACACGGTAACCTTCAGGAAACTGTGTATATGCATCAGCCTCCAGGCTTCTATGATCGCTCGCGACCCTCTCACGTCTGCCTTCTCCGGAAGTCTCTCTATGGGTTGAAAGGGCGCCTGGTATCAGCGTTTCGCCACGTACCTCAGTGCAATTGGTTTTCGGAGCAGTCAGTCAGATCACTCCCTATTTGTCTTCCATTCAGGGTCTGACACGGCGTATCTATTGCTGTATGTTGATGACATTGTGCTTACTGCATCTTCTCCATCGTTACTGTCTCGCCTGATGGGACTGCTGCGTTCAGAGTTTGCCATGACGGATCTTGGTCCCCTGAGCTATTTTCTCGGCATCTCTGTGACTCGCACTCGGGATACATTGTTTCTTCATCAGAAGAAATATGCCCTTGATATTGTCGACAAGGCTATGATGACATCTTGCAAGCCCGCTACCACTCCTGTCGACTGCAAGTCCAAGCTCGATGCTGCCTCCAGTCCCAAGGTTGATGGCCCTACCGCATATCGCAGTCTGGCAGGTGCCCTCCAGTATCTGACGTTCACTAGGCCAGACATTGCTTTTGCCGTCCAGCAGATTTGCTTATACATGCATGATCCCCGTGAGCATCATCTACAGGCACTCAAGCGGATCATCCGGTACATCAAGGGCACCAGTGACCTGGGATTGCACCTATGTCGCGGCCGCTTCGACACTCTCACAGCCTACTCAGACGCTGACTGGGCGGGTTGTCCGGAAACCCGCCGTTCCACATCTGGCTTCATCGTCTACCTTGGAGACAATCTGGTATGGTGGTCCTCCAAGCGTCAGGCAACCATATCTCGCTCCAGTGTCGAGGCTGAGTATAGAGGTGTCGCCAACGCCGTGGCGGAAACATGCTGGCTACGCAACCTCCTCTGCGAGCTTCGCGTTCCACTTCGTGCCGCTACATTGGTCTACTGCGACAATGTCTCCGCAGTTTACCTCGCATCGAACCCGGTTCAGCACCAGCGGACCAAGCACATCGAGATTGATATACATTTCGTCAGAGAGAAGGTCGCTCTAGACCAGGTTCGAGTGTTACATGTCCCTTCTGCCTATCAGTATGTGGACATCTTCACAAAAGGATTACCTACTCCTCTTTTTACTTCTTTTCGTTCCAGTCTTGCTATTCGCTCACCTCTAGCTGCGACTGAGGGAGGATGTTAGCAGTATATATTTTATAGATAGAGTTGTACATATTTACGATTGTACCCTCAGGGTTTTCACCCAATGATATATATAGGAATAGGCTCCTCTGAGATCCTTCAATGACTCAGTTATCTAAACACTTACACTTTTGTGTTTGATGTCTTCATCCACCTCGCCGCTGTTTTGCATCACCACCCCTAAATACTTTTGTAAGAAATTTTGGCTTTGACCAATGTCGTAAATTCAAGTTTCTTGAATCGAACATGCTCACGTGTGTAGGTGTTTTGCTCACCCTATATTGTGTTTGGAGATGAAAAGATCAAAGCCAAGGCTGAGCATTACCCAACTCATTCGAAACAGTATTGAGACGCAATGTAGAGGTTAGGGTTATTATGTTGATGGTGGCTTGATTCATATGGCCGATGGAGAAGAGATCATGTCGTCACATTCATCAGACAACAAGCATAAACAAAAGAGGGTGAGAGAAAATGGAATTAATTTTTTCTTTTGGTCGAAGAAAATTGACTTCTTCATTTTTCATACGATGACTTCATCACTCCAATCAGCTAGAAGCCTAGAAACAAAAGAGGCATCACAAACAATCGATTTCAAGCCCACCTTCAAATTGGCCATCAATAGTCACTACTTGCTGGTATAGGGTGACTTCTTCATCTATTTTGATGATTAGATGTATGGATACGATTCTTTACTAGATTTATATTTTACCGAGACAAATCAAGATATATATGATTTATGTTTTTTCTCGGATTGTAGAGGCAATTAGGAAACAATTCGTTGAGAGTAACATGAGTTATTTCAAGAATGTTGAGCGCTCATTTGTTATTAATGAATCCTTCGACATCATCATCATTATTTGCTTTACACAACCTTCACACCCTAATAAGAATGTTCTATAATTTTGATTTTGAGAAGTTAGATTTGATTTTAAACAATTGATTGGTAGTAATTTTCTAAGGTGGAGATTTATTTTGTTTTTTATTATAATGGTGAGATTTGCACCTTCCTAACATAAAGCACAAGACACTGTGTCACCCTCTTTTATATTTGGTGTTTATTTTCACTCCACAATCAACGTGGTACCTCCAACACTATAACTATATTTTTTTTTGCTTTAATTGCTTAATAATGTATTAAAACATTATGAGCGAAAAACAAATAGTGCTTCTGATGTCTTTGGTAAATCTACAATAGTCTACCACTCTCAAATGACTCGCAAGATTAACAACAACCCAATTGCTTTAGTTAATCTTTTCTCCAAAGATTTGTGAAGGTAAATTCCCCTTTTTTTTAGCACAAGGTAAATTCCCTTATTTGTTCAAGATAACTGTTTTTTGCATTTATTTTCCTCGGAAAAAATTGATCGGGATAAAAATGTCATACAATGTTTGAATTTTAGATCCTCTAAGTGGATTTATTGTAGTATATGTTAGATCCTCTAGTCAATCTTTTGCATTCTTTCAACTTCCCATATTTTAGATGGTCTAACGTGAACATGTGTGCCGGAAGATGAAAAAACTCCACTTAGATCTTTTCCTATTATGTAGCACAACACAATCTTGTTTTGGTGTTGGCTACTCCTTGTCTTTCAAATGTATGTGGCAGTCTATGGAATTGAATCTATGATTTCGCTATCAAATTTATGGGTGAATTTGAACACTTTTGAACCATATAAATAAATAAATAAATAAATAATGGATTATGATTGTGGAGTAGGCGATTTTCATAAGTGAACAGATCATCTAATCCATAACCATGATTCATTTTGTGGTCCACTTCATTTCATTGGTAAAGAGTATAAAAAATAACACCACTTGTTAAGAGAAATACAATCTCCATTCGGCAAAACATGTCGTTTACTATTCATGTACACTTCTTTAGAATGATAAAAACTATATAAAATATTCATTTTTTAAATAATTTTTTAGCAAGTTTGTACTTATTAACAATAACTACAAAATTGTTAAAAAATATTAAAAAAATAGATATTTTATATAGTTTTTATCTCCTAAAAAAGCGTACGTAAATAGTAAAGTGACACGTTTTGCCGAACGGAGGGATGGAGTAATAAAACAAGTCATTTCAACCGATAAAATAAAGCAAACCATGAAATGGATTGCATTACACGTGTAACATTAAATGCATCTCTTAATTATTTTGTGTATAATTTAACTCTGGAAAAAAATTCAAAAATTATATTTATATTTCATACATGTATATTTACATGTTTATAAACCTTTATCATGAAAATTCATTATTTAAAATTTATATATAATTAAAATATCGACTATATTATAACATACTTTTTATATTTTTTAAAAAATATAATGTTTCCTAATACAAGTTTATAAACATGTAATTGTAATTGTATGAAACATAAATATCATTTTTTTTTAAAAAAAATCAAAGTTAAATTATACACAAAATAATTAAGGGATGCATCAAGAGTTACACATCTATATAAAATACTAAAACAGAGGCCTAAAACGGGCTCTGGTGCGATCTCGCGTCCGCGGAATTTTCTGGATTAAAGCGTGATTATTTTTTCTTACGTGTCATTTTCTGGATTAAAGTGGTATTATTTTTTTGGGCCATGTCAATTAATAAACCAATATAAAACTTATCTTTTTTAGCCAAATTTAATGATCCCACTTATTTCAGGTTGTAAACAAAAAATATAATAAAATATAATAATCTTTTTTAAAGGCTAAATTATGAAAGGAAGAATTTATACGTACGAATCTGCAAAAAAAAAACTTGATAGAATTATACAAAATTTTATATGGAGTATTAATAACTAAGTTTAATCTTTTTAGGTAAAATAATTTATCCATTCTTATAGGACACAATTTATAAATAGTGTTTCTTAGTCTTTTGACTATCCGCTTTTTTGACTACCCGCTAAAGATTTCTAAATAATCTATCCAATTATGTTAAAGATTGAGTATAATATCATTTGCGCTTTAAATTCCAACAACCGTTTATCAAATTATATGATTAATCTAGATTCAAACAGGTTTACATTCTAAAAAATATAACGCAATTGAAAAATATATATTTACTTTATATGGAGTAGTAATTTATATTAATTCATAGATTTTTTTAATAATAAAATTTATTAAAAAATCGCACAACGGGCGAGTAATAAAACTAGTAAAATACTAAAACAAAGGCCTGAAACGGGCTCTGGTGCGATCTCGCGTCCACGGAATTTTCTGGATTAAAGCGGGATTATTTTTACTTACGTGTCATTTTCTGAATTAAAGTGGTATTATATTTTTGAGCCACATCAATTAATAAATGAATATAGTTAGGTAAAAAACTTATCTTTTTAGATACATAATCTATCCAATATAACCTTATATCTTAATTAGATAAATCTATCTAATAGACTAAAATATGAAAACAGCACATAAATTAAAAGTTTTTTGAAACGTTGTGTACTATATAAATATTCTTTATGTAGATATATTTCATATAAATTTATTTAGTACAATGTAGGGAGAGAATTAATTTATATATTTATCTTTTTATAACATATAATAATGATAAGTTATAATTTATTTATCTAATATTATTTAGTACAATGTAGGGAGAGAACTTTTGACCTATACTAAATTAAAAGATAGGAATTAGTAATTGACATAGTTAAAACTTAATATAAAAAATACATAGTATAATTATAAAAAAACCGCACAACGGGGGGATAGTAAAACTAGTGTGATATAAAAGATCTTCACTAAGGTGGGGTGAAAGAAGAGAACACTTTTAGATCACAAAGTTGATTAAATCTTAACTACTCAATTATAAATAAGTGGTTTAGATTTAAATTAGTTTAGCTATTTTTTAATTTATTTTTTAAGGTCGATAAATTTCTATAGGATAATCCTATCAATCTTACGGAGTTCAACTCTACGATATCCTTATCGAGGATAGAGGGGTAAATATAACCATCCGTTATTTTTTAATAGTAGAGATTTACTCAAATTCACCAATCGGATCTGGTCCCATGGATTACATCAAGTGATTTGATGTAAATCAAGCAATGCTATGTATCGACCGGACCCAAAAAAAAAAAACAACAGAAACATGACAAAGGGACAGTTCCTATGAAGGAAAAACCTAACAAGCACATAAAACCCATAGCCTGAAGCTAAAAAGGCTACAGTTTTAAGGGCCCAGTTGGTACCGATACTGAGGAATTGGGAATGATCATTGATGCAGATCGCAAGAACAAGCAACACTGTTTGTGAATCGGACACAAAAACAAAACAACAGGAACACGATGCGCAGATAACGACTATGAAGCTAAAAAAGTGTACATTTCAAGTCCATTGTAACGAGCATGATAGATATACACTTTAAGACCCCATGTGCTTTATCGTCTCCAGATCGGGGTCCTTTAGAAAACGCGATGGACAAGGCAAGTTTCCGCGTGTTTCATGGGGCATTTAGCGTGGCAAACGCCACTATTTTGGGATGCCCGGGTAACATATATCAATAAGCATTGGGGGCGTTATTACCATAAGAATATGTGCAATAAAACAAACTACTAGAAGACAATACAAAGATGAACCCCATTGTCCCACACAAGATGCCAGCGTCCCGGAAACATATATCAAGTGTACTAACCAACAGATCCTTGATATTATTATGATCTTAAAGCTTGATTGGTGTGACCGTGACTTCCGTGTTTAAGATGTCTTCGGCTTTGGTCGGGAAGGAAGCAGCTGCAGCAAAATATAGAAGCATTGGTCAAGAACAAAGAGCAAATGATGTCTCCCTTTACACCTTCCTATTACTCGACACATAAATAGGAACATTTAAAAAAAAAAAGACAGATACAATACCAATTTATGAAATTTATCATGCAACACTGATCTAGGTTGGGATGCAACACGACTTTTTAAGGTGGCGTTTAGTTTAAGTCGAGGTATGATTTTGGAATTTGATATATGTTTGGTTAAGTTTTAGAGACCGTTTTTCACTAATGGTCAGGGGTAGGCCTAGACTGATATAGGTTGTAGGTATGAGTACTCTGTGGTATCAGTTTGGGAAAGTGAAAATTGCAAACCAAACACCAGGAATCAAGTTGGGATTCTTGATTCCCTACAACCATACTACCCTAAAGACTTTACCCGTGACCTTACTAAATGAACATAAGCAACTTTTGTTAAAACATTTTTCAAATGACCATGGTAAAGGTAGCGAAGCAAAGATGGAAAATGCGTCCATGTAAAACATAAGCATATAAGGGCATTTGCTACAATGTAATCAACAAAAATGATATTTTTTTTCCCGCTCAAATAGCTTAGACTGCGTATTAGTGAAAGAACAATGGCAAAAGTGAACAGTACCTGATAACAAGAAATGAGAGACGTGGCGAATCCAAAAGCTCCAGTGACACGGGGAGTCACTTTCTTGGGAGCCAATTGCAGCAGCCCAACTGCGACAACAATATCTGCAGCTGCTTTAATCAGAGCCAATGACCTCTCGTTTGACTGCTCAAGTTTAGCACAATACTGCTCATTCTGCACTCAGCGAAGCATAACAAAGAGGGAAAAGTAACAATATACATGAGCCCATAAAAAATAACAATATACATCCAGTAGGCAGTAGCCAACTACAAACCAACATTACGTACTTTATACTTGTCACTGCCTTTAAGTTCCTTCTCTAACTTCTTGGTTTGGCCGGAAAGTCTACCAAGCTCCCCAAGCTGAAACATTAAGGTAGATGTTCACTATTCTCCAACTTAAATAACAAAAAGTCATTGCATAACAGATGAACATAAGAACATTATGTAACAACAGACCTCAACCAAGGTGGAGCAAACAGATGAACCCATCCAACAGTAGAGGGAGATTCTTCCAATTAGCTCCGCTCGCTCTTTGTTCTGTTAAGCAACTAGTGAGATAGTGCCCTCATTGTACTAATTACCTTGAATACTTCAAAGGCAGATAAGAAGCTGCACCACATACCTTATAGATACCAGATCTACCAAGCCACACAATTTGATCGAGAAACAAGAATGTTGACAACAGTGCATTTTTTGACTGGGGAAAGAGCAAGTCCTTGGTGTAAGACAAATTTGCAACAGATATTTCACAAATGATACCATGGAATATCACTTACCTTCCCAAGTAATATCAGTGGCAGAGGAGTTCCCTTTGGATTTGGGCTGACAAGAGCGTGCAAGTCATTGACAAACTGAAGTAGCAAAGAATACCACAAAGACTTCAATTTCATCATCCACAAAAAGCAAAACAACTCAAAATGTGAAACAGGTTATGAGGAGGCAGAAGGCTAGTAATGGCTTAATTAAGCTATGTTGAACCTAATAGACTATCAGAGCTAACCTTGAACAAACGGAAAACTTTTCTTGCCAAGCTGGTTGACTTGTCAACATTTTGCGCGGTACCGGGTTGCCCATTGCTCAAGAATTTTGAACCATATTGAATTGCCCTGCATATCTTGTCCCTGGCTTCAGCCTTGTGCAAGTACACAACAACAAGACCGAGGTCTGCCCTTGTCGCATCTAGTGCGGTCATCTTTTTATCTTCATAAATGCACTGAACAACATTAGATGACACGGTGCAGGGAAAAAAATTATAGAAAAGAATAAAACATACCAAAGACCTCACATAATAATATGAATCAACAAAAAAGTATTTCCACAAGTATATACTGGAAGAATGAATTGGGTAAATTTAGAGTTTATTTCATCTCGCTCGATTCTAGACAGTCCTTATGTAGTAATTCAACTTGAAAAAGGGCAGAAGAAAAGGCCAATTTATCCCTACCAGACCATCATCATAAGATATTAAGACTTAAGTCCACAAATTTGACTATGAAAGAAAAAGCTACCCTCCTTCTCGGCTCCTGCCGTTGGGATAGGATAGTATCCAGCTATAACATGCTCATAGCCATGGATGGATTGCATACAGTGGAGCTCAATAGCTCGATAATCCGACATCCAACTCCAATTACTAGATAAATGGGCATGTAACTCCCTCTTGCCTAATTCACAGGCTTCAATTCAAGCTACTAGAGAAAAAGACAACTTATAATCTATCAAGTATCAATACTTGCAAACTCATTTATTGCAAAAAAAAAAAGAAAAAAAAGAGGTTCATTAATCCTGAGAAATCGAGCTTCTATGTATTAATGGTCAATTACTATTCAATTCAACACAAGCCCAATTCAGGGGGTGAACCGTGAACGTCGAAAAGCAGGAAATTGCACATCATAGAGCGAACAAGTAAAGACCACTAAAATTCACCCAGAGCCGAGCACGAATCGAGCAACACAGAAATCAATTCAAAGCAAGAAGAGCTACCAAACGGAATCTTACAAGCATATACCCAAGTTCTAGGGTTTTGAATTTGGGGGAAGAGAAAGAAGGAGGCGGAAATTACCAAGATTCAAGAAGGGGATGAAGACGAGGGCGAAGAATAGGGTTTCTCCCACACACACAAACACGTATTTTGTCTGGCAAATCTTCCTCCTCCTGTGGAGGCTGGAGATTGAATTTTGGGGGTAAGGGTCAGCTTGTGTGATAAGGCCGTGTTTGGCTATCCCTTTTTGAGCTTATTACTCACACTACCAGACAAATTGGGATTTTCCTCTCACTATCACAACACAAACTTGCCTATCACACAAATCTATCCATGGGTTATCTCAATTAATTACGGCTATTTTGTAATATAAAAAATTTAAAAATTCATCTGATTTTTTTTTTTGGTCGGAAAAGAAATTCTATCATTATTAGTATCAATGTTTAAGATATTAAAAGCTAGATTTGTAAACTGCATTCAAATCATGTTATACCATATGATAAATTTTGTTTTTATCATCACAAGTTACCATATGATAAACTGCATTCAAATCATGTTAATTGTGCAAATTTAGTGCCTCAAAATAATTTTTTTTATATATATATCAACACATTATGATCCTATCACTTATAATATTTTAGGTCATATAAGTTAAACAGATTCATAACTTCCACTAGCAAAGATATTATTACATAGATTTTCAGGTTTGAGAACACCTAAAACTACTCTCTCTTAACAGTCTTTATGTTTCATACAGTTTATGAAACATAGATTCATACAAATTTGGTACATGAAGGTTACTGAGAACTTGCACAATAGCAGGCACATTGGCTCCTAGTTTCTGCTAAACAGGCCTATTATTTTACCCTTTTCGAGTCGATCCAACAGCTTATTCGCGCCATGGACGTCCATCTGAGTGAGCTTCTTGAGATACCCGATTGCCCCATACGAGATCATGAGCTTCCGACACTTCTTGCTCGATGAAAGGCCTTCCAAACACGCGACTGCATACTTCTTGGCTGTGTTGCTTGGGTTTGGATCAAGCAACCGGACCAAGTTTGGCACGCTCCTCTCGTCGTCCTTGACTTCCCTCTGGTTCCGAGGGAGAGTCATTAGGGCCGCGAGGGCTTGTGCAGCTGCCTCCCTGGCTCCGTTACTTGTAGCCTCAAGCAGCTTTACGAGGAGAGGAATGCAGCCGCCCTCAGCCACCATTCTCTTGGTTTCGGTTGAGGTGGAGACTCGACAAATGGCTGATGCCGCGGCCTGCTTGGCACCCAAGGACCCAGATGTTAGAACATGGACCAGACGGGGAAGGAAGCCAAGGGACTCGAGCACTGAAATTGGCACTGAACCAACCAGATTCCTCAATACTAAAACAGCAGGCTCCTGAGGCAAAGGGCTGTCAAGATAAGCCAAGAGGGTTCGAATTCCGCCTTCTTCAATGACTAGTCTTCTAAAGCTCTCGTTGCTCGCAGTGAGATTCTTCAAGCAGTCGGCTGCGTACTCCTTTGAACCCAACAGCATTCCACAATCAAGGAGGCTGATCATGACCCGAATGACACCTTCATCGACTAAGTTTTGCTGTACATCGGGAAAAGCCGATAGGTTCTTGAGTGTCCTGGCGGACATGGCTTGCAAGACTGAGTCACCAGCCTCACAGGCCTCGAGCAGTGGCACAACGGCTCCATAACGGACCATTGCATCAGCTGCCTCGGCTGACATAGAGAGCCTCTGGAGGGTCATGGTAGCTTTTTCCTTGGCAATGGGGCTTCCTGACTCAATCAACCTTATGAGACTGGCAAGAACACTTTCCGAAATCAGCCAGTTCTCGTACCCCCCGAATTCTACTAATGAAGAGATTATGGTTACTGCCTTTTCTCGATTTCTTGCACTTGTCGTGGAGAGGAGGTTGACTAAGGAAGAAATGTTGCTTCTTCCGATGCACGACAATACGCTCTTCTCGTTTTCTTTCATGATCTCGACAAGGGTGTCAAGCGCTTTGGTTTTCGAGTCCAAGTGTCCAATTTGGAGCCTTGCAAGCAACTCCCTGATGCTCTCAGGCTCGGATGATGGTGCTGCACGAGTTGTTGTGAACTCGCTGAGCACACCAGTCTTGATCAACAGCAAGCAATCTTTCAAGACCAAATCCAACTTCCCACACAACGAGTCAAGCTCGCTCTGCATCTGCAGCTTACCCTCATACTTCTCTTGATTGCATAGCTCAGCTAACCGGAGGACTTCATCTAGGGTCTTCACAACAGATTGCAGCTGTTCCTTGCAAAGGTCATTCTTCGAGAAGCAAGGGTGGCTCGATAAGTCCGACAGGCGAGGAGGGATCTGCTCAAGCTTGGATGTGATCATCTTCCATCTTGCTGTGAACCCTTTCACTTGTTTCGCTATGTCAACGGCTACAGGCACAAGATCCTGCACTCGAGATAGCCAGTCTTCGGCCTTCTGGCAGTTCTGGGTATCGAGCAATCCGTCTCTATCTTTCTCCTCCACCATTGTTTGCTTCACAGGCTGAATTGAGATCTCTGAATTCACAATTTTTATTTGACAGGATCAGAGGATAAACAATTAACTGATTCACAACAAAATAGAATTGGGCAAGGGTGAATCACAAGTGAGAAGCTCAAAACAGTACTTAGAACTTGCAATCATCTATGAGACACAAAAGGGTATCTTCATAATTCACAAGGGTCATCATAGATAAATGAGGTGAATGACAGCCAAGTGAATTATCAACCAATGCACATGAAAGGAATTCCACTAACATGAAGAAGAAGAAGGGAAAAAAAATCACAATCATGATGAATAATGGAAAATTGAATGTTTCCATAATTACAAGCATTGAAAAAGAAAAGCATGTTCACAGTAGACTATATCAATATAGTACAGTTGGTATTGATAAAGATGGATGGAATTTGATCAATTTACTCTAAAACAGCTAAGACAAGCTATTAGCTACTTCTACCTACAAATACCTGAAAGATTGTCTATAAGCTGTTTACAAAAATGTCCTTTTTTTCTAAAATTGAAGTGGAAAAACTCAAATCAATTACAAATTTACAATTTCAAGCATGTTAACAAACTTTGATCAGATCTAACAAAGTGGGGATCTTTCAAGTTGAGACAAAAAGTTAGAGACTTTTCCACTTTTTGTGGGCTTCAAAAGAGAGATACATGGCTAGATGGTCCCTGTCCCTGTCAATGGAGAGTTGCCCACAGTCTATCTGGAGTTAATTTGAATTCATAGCAAAAATCAAAAGTAAGTGACATGAATGTAATGCAACTTTTACCTTGAAACTGAATCTGGATTTCTCTCTTTCTCCACTAAATCATTTAGTTGACAACTTGACAGCCGCCATGGGAAGATTTAATTAGCTCCAAAAGTAAACCCTAACTAGCTTGATATTCAAGAACTAAGATTTAAGACTCAGAAAGAGGAAATTCTATGCATTATCTCCCCCAAAAGGAAACCCTAACTAGCTTGATCGCTGTGTATGTGGTTTTTCGGTGACAGGGATTTTGAAAATTAAGGATATCCAGTAGGCCTAAATTGGACTTCGAAGTGGAACAGAACCAGAAACGGTCGACAAGATTCAAAATTTTGAACTTGATCTCGCTGCCAGAAAGAAATTTTGAGATTTAGGGATACCCAGAAGAGCTAATTTGGACATCGAAGAGGAACGAGGAGAGAAGCGATAGACAAGATTCAAAATTTCTGAAAAAAAATCCAAGAGATTTGATGTTTAATAGCTCAATCTGTATGTGAGATTTTGTGGTGTCCCAGAAAGGGGTTTTGAGAGAAACAGGGGGTAACCAGGAGGCCTGTTTTGGAGTCTTTGGAGTTTGAAGAGGAAGAAGAGGACGAGAAACGGTCGACAAGATTCAAACTAGTAGAAGAAAAATCCAGGGAGTGTTTGACCCGCCTGGGACCATCAAATAAAGTTTGATTTGAATCAAGTAAAAGTAAAATGTGAACCTCAATGATGATCCCAACGAAATGAGAGTATCAATGTTTGATTCTTCTATGGTTGTATAACTTGTATTAGGGGATGAAATACATTTTTTTAATAAACTAAATTAACAAAGATTTCAAAAAATTGTTAAAACAATTAAAACATGATAACATTTCCAAGTGCAGTCTCTTAATCTTTATAAAAACTGTAACTAGTTAAGTAGGATCTAGACCGTGTTTGATGCTAGATGTTGTTTTGGAGATTATTTGAGATGTTGGTAGATGTTATGAGATGGAGATTATTTTGGTAGATTAATGAGATTATTGTAGATGGAGATTTTTTTGTAAAAAAATCTCTGTTTGGTGTTTGGTGTTTAGAAGATGGTAATAGATTGTGTATAAGCATTTGACCATACTACCCCTGGGTATTTACCCCTTTCTTGCCCATAACTGTCGGTGTATACGACAGGGCCTCCCAATTGTCGTCACTGGTGCTCTCCACGGGCGATTGAAGAAGCTCGAAGATCCCTCCATCGGTTGTACAAAATCTCCATCCCGGATTGAAGGTGACCGCCTTTGTCACAGTCGCTACAGCCGCCATCCCTTCATCAACCCGCCGTGACCTCGCCGTGGCTACGCCGTTTCTCCTTCAGCCGCCATTGACGGCCGACGTCCCTCACCTTCCGTCCACATTGAACGTCGATGAGAGGAGGAGAGGATTTCACATAAACGGAGAGGAGAGGAGGGGAAAGCTTACCTTCAATGGTGGGTGGAGCTCTTCGGTCGGCTTGTGTGCTCTCCAAATCTGAAAATGCTCTTACGTCAAAAAGGGCAAAAGTGGATGATTATATGGGTAATCTCCTCCCATCTTCAAAAATCTTCCCATGGGTAGATCTTTTTTTGTCTGAATTTCATCCCCTCCCATCTCCTCCCACCTCCTGTCGGCATCTCCCTCCAACTACTGCCAAACACCATTCCAAGGAGATGTTTTTTTTTCCAGCTCCTCCCATCTCCCTCCAGCTTGTACCAAACACACCCCTAATCTCAAAAGTAATTGTACTAAAGTATGTTTAGTGTAGAGCTTAACATAGAAGTTGAATAGGATTCCATTATATTAAAAGGCTTACTCTTCACTTACTCTTCCCATACATAAAAATTAAATAATCTTCATAAAGTTTTCCGAAAGTCACACCATTAAAAAGATAGAGTCAAAGTCCTCAACGTACTACCCGCTATGTTGGGCAAGATAGTGACAATGAGTTGCTCAACCACCCTTTAGCCCGATGCTCATGACGCGCTACGGAACCTCAAACGTGTCGGGGCTTTACTCGTCGTAGAATCCCCGGTAGTGGTTCATATACCTTGATCTGCTTTTCGAGTGACATGGAAGACTGACTATTACACTTCTTAGCTCATACAGTTTCATTTAAGGTAGTGGTAAGTTTTAAGTGCTTTGATATCGGTCCAACCTTGCTTGTTGATGAACAAGCATTGTATATAAATTGATGAGCTACTCATTCGATTGTCGATTGTTTTTAGGATTAACCTCACTCAACTTATATACTTAATTATTAGTGTGCATATGCCCTTGTGTACGTGACCTCCGGTCTCAATTTTGGACTAGCTAAAAAGAAAATGAGATGCTAGATCATTATCCAAATATCAAGTAGAAAAAACAACCCAAATTGCACTTGCAAGAGCGTATTATGAACTAAACAAACCTTTTATATAAGCTAGTGACCTACTCTTTCTGTTGTCAATTAATTTTAAGATGACATCTCACTCGGTTTATATATTTGGCTGCGACACGTGTACTCGTGCACACGGCTCCTAGTAATGAGTCCCAATGGACTTCGATAAGTAGAATTTTGTTTTGAAATCAGTTGACATTAAAATGACTAGTTAATCAACCTCTTATTAGTTATAAATGACTATCCGTTATTTTTAATATGGGATATATTCTCAACAATGTATCTTGATTTGTACCAACTACAAATCACTCCAACTTTTTTAGATAACAATTAAAATATTATTTTTGGTAAAAAAAATATAAAATATATCTTTTGTTAAAATTGGGGTGGATCTACCTTGTAAGGATGGGATGCTCAAGCATCCCCGAAACAAAAACAAAAAATATATTAAACCACCAAAAATATAGAAAACTATTTACCATGTGTTCTGCATTTCTGCTTCTTTGGCATGACTTAATTTTAATAATTAATCATTATTAAAATTAATTTTCTCTTGGTACTCTAGTTTGTCTCTTTTATGAATTTTTTTTTTGGAAGCAAGATAAAAATTAAGAAATCCGCCGACGACCCGGCTTTTTTCCTAAAATGTCCGACCGGACGAGAACACGAAGTTCTGGATCATTTCTGATGCTATCATCGGCAGGGATGCAGTAAACCAAACGCGCAATCCTGTCCGCAACCGCATTAGAATCCCTGAAAATATGACGAATAACAACATTAGACATAGAATTAACAGTGAGAGAGATATCGGCTAAAATTAGCTCGATATTCCAGGTGCAAGCCCAGTCTCCCAACAGAGCTTTTATAACGACCAAACAATCTCCTTCGATCAGAAGTTTTTGAATCCCAAGTTCAGACGCCCTTTGTACACCCCTTTGTAGCCCTAAAGCCTCGACAAACACCGCTGAAGCCCAGTCTCTTTTATGAAAATTAATCCCCTCTCCGAAGTGTCCACAACACTAATATACATTTTACCTTTAAAGTTTAAAATATTTTTACTCATTTCTCCATTATGTAAATATATTACTAAGCTTTTTACCCTTCACAAAGAGTATTTCTACCGACTTAATGCTTAGGTGTTGATTGCTTGTTCCTGGATATGTCATTTAAAGCTACGTAGTTTTGTCTTTTTGCTATTGTACGAGAGGTCGTGGACGTGATCGAAATTTGACGGCACATTGATGGTCGAGTTCAAATCTGAAGTCTCCACTTTATTTCTCAGGGATTCCCTGCATTGTCTCTACCAACTATTAAAAGAAAATAGTATTGATCTTATAAAAATAATTAAAAAAAATAAATATAATACGTATTATAATATAATTTTGAAAAACCTTTCTAAATAAAGCTTCTTATTCTGATTTTTTATACAAGGCGATGATTTGAGGTGTGTCAACCACAGTTATACTACCACCTAAAAACGTCCCTTTCAGACGAAAAACTTCTTATTCTAATTGTATGGTTTGACAATCTACGGACTTATCCACAATCTAAATTCGACGTGTATCTAATCTCGAATACTTGCCGTATAATAATACAAAATATGATAGAAAAACCGATTTTGAAAGGGGAAAGCCAAAATTTTAAATTGCATTCAGACAATTTAAATATTACTGTACAGTAATGCTCAATCCTTTTTTTTTTCAAAAAAAAAAACCCGAAAATGCTCAGCTGTGTCACTGTGTGTGGTTAAGCTCCTACAGTGGTATATATCTGACACTGTTGAGCGTATGTCTCTATAATTGTGTGAAGAGAATTTCTAGGAAATAGCCCATGTGGGAACCTGATTAATTCGACCGTTGCTCATTTGTTTCTACAAATTTCAAAATTCTGAGTTTTTTATTTTGAAGTCTAGGACTTTGCACAACTAGACAAAAATGGATGAATCGATCTGGGACCGATAAACACGTAGGTTCAATTTAAAGATTTTAAATCCTACTCCATCCAATTTTATAGCTATGTACATCCCTTAGCTTTTGAAGTCCTAAAACAGTCTTGATTGAATTCTGAATGTACAGTTTCGAGTTTGATTGGTTCTTTCACTCGGTTTTTGGTACATGAGACTAATTACTGATATGATCAAATTTAATGACCATATTATAGGAATTTGAGTTTTAGTGGTTAATAATAATAATAATAATAATAATAATAATAATAATAATAATAATAATAATAATAATAATAATAATAAACATTGTTTTTTTTACAGTATGCAAAGAGTTGGATGTGCTACAGACATCCATTATCATCTGAAAAGATGATGTTTTGAAACTTATAACAGTAAGAATCTAGAATGATATTACAATTTAAAGGAGATTTTGCAAGGAAATCGGCTGCTCAATTCGCCTCTCTGTAGCAATGTTGAAAGTTGATCAATTCGAAACTTTGAAACTTTGAAATAATGTTATTTCTTGAAACTTTGAAAGTCCAAGTTATTTACCAATACTATCCCAAAATTAAATTGAGGCTATTTCTCTCCGTATGGGCAAAAATTATTATTAAAAGAAAATGAGTTATTTGCAATAAATATCTTGAGATTTGGGATGATTTTGGACAATATCTCAACCTTGTAATATTTCGCTAAATATCCTAAATTTTGGAGAAAGTTGTATTCTCTACCTATGATAAAATTTCTGCATTTTTAAAATCACTCATGTTTAAAAAAAAATTAACCAAAAATAGCTTCATTTATAAAAAAAAAATTGAAATAAATCCATATTTCCATCAAAAGCCCCAAAATCCCAAAATTTGAATCGGTTTGGAACGAGCTAAACAATCTAGAGTCCTTTTTTTATGAAAAAATTTGGTCAAATATCCATTTAAAAAACCTAATTAAGTAAATGTTCATTTTTATTTAACAATTAAGAAAATATTTGTAATATTTTCATAATACCCACACTACCCTCCTTATATTTTACCCATTTCCCTCCCATCCCTGGTGTCCATAAACCTTTAGTTACATTTTAAGAATTCCTTCCTACACACGCCTACATCACAATCACGTCATGCCTAAACCGCCTCTAAAACTCGGTAATAGTTGTTCTCCAATCTTGACCGGAGCACATCCAATGATAATGGCATTGGAAACCAATTAATGTTATACTTGTACATAGTACTGTAAATGATTAGTTATTTAATTGTACTCATTCTAAACCAATTAGTGTGTGTTAATACTAGATGGGTTTACGTAGGTATATGCAGGATGTCTCGTTCTAGGGTTTCAGTTTGATAACAAAAGTGAGTTAATATTGTGTGTTAATAGTGGATGGGTTTACGTAGGTATATGCAGGAGGCCTCATTCCAGGGTTTCAGTTAGATACTTAGATGACAAAAGCGATTTAATATTAGGTGACAAAGGTGGTGACATTAGCACTTATACACACATTCCAAGGATCCAGTACGGTGATTTGTGATGATGTAAATGTGGTCGGGAAGAAGATAAAGAGATCCAAGGATGGGGAGCTTTTCAAATTTCAAGTGGAGAGTCCCGGAAGGTGAAGAACCGATATATATAGTTGTATTGCAATTTGCTAATGCAGCTCCTTTTCTCTGTCTTAGCCTTAAACATCATTTACTTTTTTTTAATGTTAAATGTACATTGTGTTCAATTAGTGAATGATTACTTTATATTAAACTAGTGGACTACCCCACGGGATTATCGACTTTTCACTTTTATATCAATGAGTTTATACATTCACATATTAATTCAAACAAAAACAAATCAAAATTAAAAATTAATTAAATAGAAACTCAGTCTTCTATTTGATCTTTTTAGACTTTTTCATTTCATATTTTAGGTATTTCTTAAATTAAGTTGCAAGGTTTTAATTTTTCATCTAGATTATGCTAACACTATTTTAGTTTTATTTTTCTATACACTATTTTTTACTTGTCGAAAACTGAGCATCTGAGATTATGGTAGAACCTACATCTTACTGTTATACGGAGTATACTTATTTATCCGTCAATGAAAATTTTATAGTATTAGATGTTTTAAAACATATTCTTATATGTAATTTTTTTTATAAATGTGCTCTATTTTTGGTAATTTACAATTTAAAAATATTTGATGAAGCTAATGAATATAATTTAATTTGTTGTTTTCATTGTATATTATGTTTACTATCAAATACTCAAGTGTTGATTTTAAATATGATAATTGGTTTTCTACTTTCAAAATACTACACAAATAATTGATTAGATAATGTTAAATTAGACTTTTTAACTTCTTATAAAGATGGTTTTTACTCAAGTGATGATTAGTTTTTTTTTTATTTTCAACATTTCTCATTTATTCAACCTCATTTATGACAAAAAAGCTTCTTTTACTATATAGAAAGATGTAATATACGGTTGTCCGTCTATCTACTCAATTCTTTTGTAGAGTTTGTTTAGAAATGCAAAATAAAGATGATAGGTTTTAAGCGACCTTATTTTATGGTCTGTTTGGTCATGTTGTGTTTTGATGGCGCTATATTTCGATGATATTATACCTATTTATTGTGATACCACAACTTGGTGAATTTTATATATATTGGTGACATCCTATGTTGCACGGACACGAACACGGACACGGGGACACGAGACGATACGGACACGGGGAAACGACATTTCAAAAATAATATGATACGATACGTTAAGGACACAACAACATAAATAATATGTTGTTTTAAAGGTCTAAATATAACTAATAGATATATACCTAATAGAGATTATTTTTAGGGTTTTTTTGTTGTTGTTTTAATAAATTGGGCCAAATTTAGGGTTTTTTTATTGGACTTTATTAACTAACTGGGCTAGGTTTGCAAACTGTTCTCTCCCTTCCCTCATCTTCTTCTTTCTGTCAGACGTTCTCCCTCCTCTGTGCAGCGCCATGCCCATCTCTTCTCTCCTTCTCTCTTCTCTGTTCTCCCTCCTACAGATCCGTCGTGTCGCCCGCGTGTCCCACCGTGTCATCCCGTTTCCGACACATAAAACGGCGGCCGGTGGCATGTCCGTGCAATATAGGTGACATCATTTTATGATATTTTGTATTTGTGATAATTTTAAGTGGTAATAATATCATAGAGTTTTATAGTTGAGAAAAAAAATATGGTGACAATGTTCTATAGTTGGTGACAATAGGGTGGTGACAATGTATTGTAGTTGGTGACAATAGGTTGGTGAGAATGTTATGTCGTTGGGGACAATATATTACTTACAATAGGTTGATGACAATAAGGTGGTGACATTTTTTTTTGTCATTGGTGAAAATACGTTCGAGAAAATAATATGGTGACATTGTTCTATAGTTGGTGACAATAGGGTGGTGACACTTTTTTGTCATTGGTGACAATAGATTACTGACATGGGATTGGTGACAATAGGGTGGTAATGTTTTGTTATTGGTGACAATAAGTTGATAAAATAATATGTTGACAGTGTTCTGTAGTTGGTGACAATAGGGTGGTGACAATGTACTGTAGTTGATGACAATAGATTAGTGGCATTGTTATGTCGTTAGTGACAATAAATTACTTATAAGAGGTTGATGACATTAGAGTGGTTACAATGTTTTGTAGTTGGTGACAATGCGTTGGAGAAAATAATATGGTGAGTATGTTCCGTAGTTGGTGACAATAGGTTGGTGATAGTTTTATATAGTTAGAGAAAATAGGTGGCCTGTGATAGTTTTTAATAATTGGTGACAAAAAAAATTGGTGAAAATGCTCTTTAGTTAGTGATAATAGGTGTGTTTCAGTGTTCACTAATCGGTGAAAATAATTTTATACCGGTGTTTGGTAATTGGTAACAATAGTTGGTTATAGTGTATTATAGTTGGTGACAACGATTTGTAGTTTGTGACAATCTATTCCGAGAAAAAATAATGTCAAAACCATATGTCCCTAAAATAAAAAATAAATTATCGAAAAAACTGTCACCAGAAAAAACTGTCACCAACAACTGTTATCAAAACTGGATGTTGACCAGAATGGTCAATATTGACCGATCAAGGTCAATTATAAATGGTCAAAGAGAAAGGAGGTGGAATGAGAAAAGTGGATAAAGGGAAGGAGGGGTAAAATTGTCAATTATGGACAATTAATTTATTTTAAAAGTGGACATTTACGTAATTATGTTTAGTTTTTTGGACAATCACTAAATTAAGCTTTTTTTATAGAGATTATTAAAATAAACAAGTAAACACGAATATATTAAGTTTCACTAAAATAGTATAAAAACTAAATTTATACTCCATCCGTCTGTGAATACATGATTTATGGTAATTTTACATACTATTTCTTTTATTAGCTCATGATCATGTGTAATTTTTGTCAAATGTTGGTGGTTTCAAAGTTGAAAAATTTTCATTTAGGATAAAGAACACAACTAATTTTAAAGTTTAGGATAGGATATTTAACAAAATACTCCCTCTGTTAATTAAAACTTATCGTTTACTATTCATACACGCTTTTTTAGAATGATAAAAACTATATGAAATATTAACTTTTTTTAAAATTTGTTTTTATAAATTCATACTTAATAGTAACAAGTATGAAATTATTAAAAAATATATTAAAAAAGTCAATATTTTATATAGTTTTTAACACCTCAAAAAGCGTGTGTGAATAGTAAAACGGTAAGTTTTAATTAACAGAAAGAGTAGTATATATAAGGTTAAGATATTATGCACAACGAAGATTTGGAAATTTATTGCACTTTACCAAGATATTATGCACAACGAACAATGATAAGGGCAAAGAGAATCTTGAACTCTCTACCTTATATTCTCGATCAACTCTTTAATTTCACAGCAAATTATAAGATTCAAACCGATTCTATTCTATATGGTCATGCCTTTGGCACACTTTCTAAACTAATCAATTACATGTTTGTAAATGCTTTAAAATCATATTCAAAATGTTGTACAATATGTGTGCTCTCTATGAACTTTCTGCAGATTACACTCAGTTGAGTTCGCTGGACTTTGTATTGTAATCAAATTCAAATGTTATATACTTTCAATCTAAATCCCTGGAAAGAGACTAAGCTACCAGCTCTCTTGAAGATTAACATATCAAATAAATATAGGCCTATGCTTACTATCCAGATTTCTAAGACTAGAGCCCCCACTTTAGGCCACCAACTCGCTTGCCCCTTCCTCCTATGCAAGCAAGACCCAACTACACCTCAATTACAGAGATACTATAGATCATGAAAATCAGCTTCTGGAACGTCCGCGGGTTAGCCCGGGAGAATATTTGGACACAAATTGATGAAACATGTAAAACGGAACATATACAAATTTTAGCGCTAGCGGAAACCAAATTACAAACTCCACCGAAAGAATCTCTTTGGCGTCACGCGGGGTTTGATAATCTTTGTTTCTGTCCCTTAGGACTCTTTGGCGGCCTTTGCCTCTTATGGAAATCATCTCATTTAAACAAAGACAATTTTGAAGTCACCCGATCGAAGGAACGATATATATTAAAGAAATATCACAACGTCAATTTCAACTTAACATTAACGATCTTGTTTGTTTATGCCCCACCTTACCAACAACAGAAATTAGCATTTTGGAATGAGATATCCACCATACTACAAAATAATCCTCATCCCGGCATTATTGTCGGTGATCTGAACGATATTCTTTGCAATTTTGACAAATTTGGAGGTTCTCAGCCACTCCCATCGAGATTTAACAGACTTACAGAGTTTATTTTAAAACATGACCTAATTGACATCCCTACTACTAGTAATCAATTTACATGGCGGAAAAGCTCCCAGGCAGAACATAACACTTATGAAAAATTAGACCGTTTTTTAGTCCATAGAAACATTTATGCAATACTACCAAACCTAACCACTAAAAATCATGCTTTCACGACTTCGGATCACAGTCAAATAACATTAGAACTCTTCCCAAATGAAAAACCCATAATTCAACCATTTAAATTTGAATTAGCTTGGACAAAACACAAAGATTATGAAAATCTGGTTAAAGAAGTGTGGCATCTCAACCCCGCTGGATCTAACCTATTCAAACTAACCAAGCGTCTACAAGACCTCAAAAAGAAAAGTAAGCTATGGAGCAAACAAACTTTTGGGAATATCTTCACACAAATAACTGAAATTGAAATGGATCTTCAGCAAATACAATCTCAGCTACTCCAAAAATTCCTAATTAAGCATAAACTCTTACTTAATAAATATAGGCTTCGTATGAGATGGGGTTAATAAACTGAATAAAATTATAAATAGGGTAAATTTTATAAACTGTGGGTAAAAGTAGTTAAAAATTTAAACAACAAGATAATCTCCGTATGGGGCGAAAAACAATTTATTTGTAAAAAATGGAGTTTATTTGGTTGTTATTAGGGATATTGTGGTACTTTCAAACCAAATAAGATAAAAAGTAGGGGGTGAAACAGTACTTTTGCAAAATAAACACCAAAATAATCTTCATTTTGTAGCTTTTTTTAACTACTTTTAGTTCATTTTTATCATCCATACAACCATAAACATTGTTTATTTTATAAACAGCCTCAAATGCTAAAATTTTAATAGTTTATAACTCTTACCATACACACCCATAATCAACTTGTTAATTTTCAAAAAAACTTATTGGGGTCAAAGAGCTAAGAGATTTCACATTAAAAATATGGACACAAACTCGAAGTATTTCCATCGGGTGCCAATAGAAATATAATAAAATCCTTTGTAACCAAAGCTGGATTTACCCTTAACACAACAACTCAAATCCATGATAAAATTAAATCGGACTTCTCCCGCCGATTTGCTGCTCCATCACAAATGCAGGGGCACTGTCGGCTATTGCAGCACATAACACCAAAGATCTCCACTTCGGATAATGACTGGCTAACCCAACCAGTCTCAAATTCAGAAGTAAAGGCAATCGTCTTCTCTCTTGGTAGAGAAAAATCTCCTGACCCTGTTGGCTTCCCGGTTGGCTTCTTTCGCACATAAAGGACTCTTCTCTAGTGGGAAAAGCAACTAACTTCACACCTATCAACCTCTGCTCAACCATTTACAAAATTATCTCTAAGATTCTTGCTAACAGACTTCGACATATTCTCCCCAAACTAATACATCCACTTCAAAGTGCTTTCACAGCTAAACGATCCATCCAAGACAATATTCTAATAGCAAACGAAATATTCCATTCATTTCAACATAAAAAAAAGGATCGTCCAACTGGATGGCTGTCAAGCTGGACATGGAAAAAGCATTTGATATGGTCAGATGGGACTTTCTACTTGATATTTTTGTTAATACCCAAATTATCTTTGGGTATTTCGTTTTAAGTAAATATAATTTTCGTAATAAAAGTTATTTTCTTTTGAATGTAGAAAGTTTTTTTTTTAAAAAAAAATTAATATAAAGTTTAATAACTAGTTTTGAGATATTTCATTTTTATCTATGTGCACTTATAATAAAGGAATTAGTTTTTAAGTTATATTATTTTAAGACAAAGTTGTATATTTTATTTAAAATAAAGAGAAGGATTTACAATTATAGCTTATTTTAATGTACGTAAAATATTTAATATTACATTTTAGAAAAATGTTGTTACATAAAGTAAAATGTATTTAATTAAACCTTTTGTTTTATTACTATTATTTAAATTGTGGGATTTTAATAAAAATATTCGGATAGGCATTAATATATATATATTTATAAATAGGAATAGAGCTTGAACCGGATTTCTTTTTATTTAAGTGAACCGAACCGGACCCATCCAAAATAATAATAAAAAATGTTGAACCGGTACTAAACCCTTCTCCTACCTCCAGCCCAACCGTTTGCAACTGTTGAACAAAGCTAGTTTTTACCTCCTTCAAATCTCATCCGAATCTTATCGTTTTTGTTTCTAAATTGTTACCCAATCTCTAGTATGTCTATATCCATTGAAACAAATTGTTACCCAATCTCTAGTATGTCTATATCCATTATAAATTTGTGATTTCGAATCCAAACGAACTCAAACGGGTTTACCCCAAAGGATCCGGCTCCCATCCCGTTAGCAAATTAACTGGAGCGTGCATTTGGACAATTTCCCACCCTTCGATTAAATCAACGCCTAGAATTAATTTCTAATTTTATTTATTTTTTTAAATAAAGGAAGTCTGACTCTGCACCAATTCATCCTTTCTTGGGGATTCCAAAGTGAGGTCTCCCCCTTCCCTTGAGTCCACCGCCGTGTCTCCGCATCTTTCTCCGACCTCCCCACCGGAGCCAGCGGCAACCACCACCGGAGCCGCTACCGGTACCAATCCTCCTATCTCATCATTTGTTAATTCACCACCGCTGAACCCTAACCTCGTTGCCGTCTGTCTCCTCCCTCCGCCGAACACCACTGCAACGCCGGCCGCCAAGTCCACCACTTGTCGGCACCCACCAAAGCCCACACAACCCCACCACTGCACCAGCACAATCCCGCAAGGCCACAACCACTCTCGCCTGTCTTCAACAACGCCGGCTGCCACCACTGCTTTGGTGCACCTCCCTCCAACCATCGGCGCCTCCCAGCCACAATTTTCGGACTGTTGTCCGGCCACCCGTTCTCCCCCTTCCTCCATTGAACCCTTGAGAACATAGACAAAGACGAAGGAATTAATCCATCGCTTCTCGGATGACCCACGATCCCGGGTTCGCTGGGTTGTAGCCTCGTAGGTAATTAGGTACCACGTATGTGGAATTCGGGTTCAATCGCAGAATCACACTAGGAATCAAAGTTTGGGGGAGAGGGGGAGGAGAGGAGTTGGTGGGAGGAATTAGACTTGTTTTATTTTTAAAAAAAAATTCAAAATTAATCTTAGCCATTAATTTAATCTAATGGTGGGAGATTGTCCAACTTTAGCCTCCAGTTAATTCACTACTGTACGGGAGCCGGACCCTATCCCAAATTCGAGGTTTTATCTAAAACGGCCCTTTCGTGATAGATTTTTTATCCAATTAACCAACTAGATATCTTCTAGAAAGATTTGTAGTTATCCCTATGGATTCGATTCGATCCAAATCGGCTCCGTTTGACATCGACTATAAATATAAGGGTTCGGTGTTCTTCGAAATTCATCCCGTAGAGAAGAAATCAGAGCTTATAACCTATTCCATTGGGTTCTAAACATCTCTAGAAACAATCCTTTTCACAAGTTTTTCACAAAAACCTTCCCAAACCGAAAGCCCCAATTTTCGAATTCAAACTCGCCGAAGCCGCCCCCGTCCGCCACCATTAGCCGCTGTCGGAGCCGCAAGCCACTACCGGGAGATGCGTCTCATCGCCATGAATCCGTATCCACCAGTAGCGTGTCATTCCGAGCACTATCAAAGCCGTGAGAGTCACCGAAACTTCGCCGGATAGTCGCCGGAAATTTGCTGGGCACGTACTGTCGGGTGGGAGATTGAAGAAGGTTATTTACGCCTAAGCTCCCATACTTTATGTTTTTATAAAATATGCCCCTATTTTAGTCTCTAAAATTTCAGAAATCATCCCGCAGTTTTAGATGTTATTGTACCGAAATCCAACAAGACGAATAAGGCAAGTGAATTTTCGACCTTTTCTGCTCATTTCGGTGCCTTCGTGTCTTATTGTTTTCTTTCCTTGATTATTTGTGTCTTGTATTTCATACATATAGATTCGACCGTAGACTTCATCAACTCCGTCACAAGTACTTACAAGTCCATAATTGGTACCGAAATCCAACAAGATGAATAAGACAAGCGACTTTTCGAGCTTTTCCGCTCATTTCGGTGCCTTTGTGTCTTATTGTTTTCTTTCCTTGATTGCTTGCCAAATTAATTAAAATAAATTGCAATTCACCTGCTTGTGTGATTTATTTTACCATTCAGTTTGAATTTGGCAAGTATAATTGGGTGACCTTAATATAAGATATTAACGTAGTTAACCACCGCTCATTTCAGTGCCTTCGTGCAGTGGTGCACCACCACCGTACCTGCAGGCACTTACTGCCCTTACGGAGTATCATAGCTCGCGGTTTCACCAGGCACCAAATGCCCAAAGTTAATATTACCTTTCTTACGGAGTATCATAGCTCGCGGTTTCACCAGGCACCAAACGCCCAAAGTTAATATTACCTTTCTTATTAGGTAGCCTACTTTAATTTATACTCGAAAATTTACAGGTCATATTTAATTTTGTGTGCTAATGATCAATAAATTATATATATTCAAAGTTAAAAGGATTATAATAATTAAAAACGATTAATTAAGAAGGATAAACTATACCCCAAGCAGCCGGTGATTTGGCATCCTCTGATTTTCTTTTTCGTAGAAACCGTTTCCGTCGGGCCGACGTCGGTGCTAGAAGGATTCGCCGGCGCCTCCCTGCCTCCACTAGTTTTCTTCTTCGGAGAAGTCGTTTCCGTCCGGTTGGCATCGGTGCTAGAAGGATTCGCCGGCGGTCCCTACCTGCCTCCACTGGTTTTCTTCTTCGGAGAAGCCGTTTTCGTCTAGCTGGCGTCGGTGCTAGAAGGATTCGCCAGCGCGTCACTGCCTGCCTTCACTGGTTTTCTTCTTCGGAGAAGCCATTTCCGTCGGGCCAGTGTCGGTGCTAGAAGGATTCGCTAGCGCGTCCCTGCCTGACTCCACTGGTTTTCTTCTTTGGAGAAGTCATTGTCGGCAGGCCGGCGTCGGTGCTAGAAGGATTCGCCGGCGCGTCCCTGCCTGCCTCTACTGGTTTTCTTCTTTGGAGAAGCTGTTTTTGTCCGGCTGGCGTCGGTGCTAGAAGGATTCGCTAGCGCGTCACTGCCTGCCTCCACTGGTTTTCTTCTTCGGAGAAGCCGTTTTCATCCGGTTGTCGTCGGTGCTAGAAGGATTCGTCGGCGCATCCCTGCCTCCACCGGTTTTCTTCTTCGGAGAAGCCAATTCCGTCCGGCTGGCGTTGGTGCTAGAAGGATTCGCCAGCGCGTCCCTGCCTGCCTCCACTAGTTTTCTTCTTCGGAGAAGCCGTTTCCGTCTGGTTGGCGTCGGTACTAGAAGGATTCGCCAGCGCGTCCCTGCCTGCCTCCACTGGTTTTCTTCTTCAGAGAAGCCGTTTTCGCCCCGCTGGCGTCATTGTTAGAAGGATTCGCCGGCGCGTCCTTACCTCCACTGGTTTTCTTCTTTGGGGAAGCCGTTTCCGTCCGGCTGTCGTCGGTGCTAGAAGGATTCGTCGGCGCGTCCCTGCCTGCCTCCACTGATTTTCTTCTTCGGAGAAGCCGTTTTCGTCCGGCCGGCGTCGGTGCTAGAAGGATTTGCCACCGCGTCCTTGCCTCCACTAGTTTTCTTCCGTTTCCACTGATTTTCTTGCTCGGAGAAGCCGCCTCAACTGGTTTTCTTGCTCGGAGATGCCGCATCGTCGCTAACTCCATTGGTTTTCTTGCTCGGAGAAGCCACATCGTCGCTGCCTCCACTAGTTTTCTTGCTCGGAGAAGCCGCCTTGTCGCTGCCTCCACTGGTTTTCTTGATCAGAGAAGCCGTTTCTTGCTCGACGGCGTGGTTGCTACTAGGACTCGTCGGTGCACTGCCTCCACTAGTTTTCTTACTCGGAGAATCCGTTTCCTACTCAACGGCGTGGCTACAGCTAGAAGGACTCGCCGGTGCACCGCCTCCACCGGCGAGCGCCATTTAGTGGGTTGGGTGTGGTACGATCGGAATGAGATGAGAGGAAGAGCGAGAAACTGAGAATATAGATGAGACAGTAAGAATGAACTCGATCAACATATATATAGAGTGGGTTTAGGCCTTAGGGTAGGGTGTCCTCAGCCGCGAGCAACAACCTTTATCTTCTCCTTTCAATTATGTTAATCCTACTTCTGGATCGGGCACTTTCGTAACAGCTGCAAATGACCTTTTTTTAATTAAAAAAAATAGTATTAGTCTAGCTCTCATTTGAGCACATGTTGAAGCAGTTAAGAGTATATATATTTAGGGCAAAGCCTACAAAGGTAACAAAATTATGACAGGTGATGATATATTATACAGATTACATATGTATCTTGTATAATGGGCGGGCCCAACCCATTTTGTAACACCATTGTCCCATATTGGATATATTAAGGATGTTCGGAGTGATTTATAAGTGATTCAACCCCTACTCATGTCACAATAGCTCTTCCTTTTCAGGCTCTAAGTAAAAACAATAGACCTGAGAGTGGTTGCTACTAGGACTAGTAGCAACCACTCTCAGGTCCGTTGTCCTTACTTGGAGCCAGAAAAGGAAGATATATTGTGACATGAGTAGGGGTTGAATCACTTATAAATCACTCCGGCGTCGGTGCTATAAGGATTCGCCAGCGCGTCCCTGCCTGCCTCCACTGGTTTTCTTCTTCAGAGAAGCCGTTTTCGCCCGGCTGGCGTCAGTGCTAGAAGGATTCGCCGGCGCGTCCTTGCCTCCACTAGTTTTCTTCTTCGGGGAAGCCGTTTCCGTCCGGCTGTCGTCGGTGCTAGAAGGATTCGTCGGCGCATCCCTGCCTCCACTGGTTTTCTTCTTTGGAGAAGCCGTTTCCGTCCGGCTGGCGTCGGTGCTAGAAGGATTCGCCAGCGCGTCCCTGCCTGCCTCCACTGGTTTTCTTCTTCGGAGAAGCCGTTTCCGTCTGGTTGGCGTCGGTACTAGAAAGATTCGCCAGCGCGTCCCTACCTGCCACCACTGGTTTTCTTCTTCAGAGAAGCCGTTTTCGCCCGGCTGGCATCAGTGCTAGAAGGATTCGCCGGCGCGTCCTTGCCTCCACTAGTTTTCTTCTTCGGGGAAGCCGTTTCCGTCCGGCTGTCATCGCTGCTAGAAGGATTCGTCGGCGCATCCCTGCCTCTACTGGTTTTCTTCTATGGAGAAGTCGTTTCCGTCCGGCTGGTGTCGGTGCTAGAAGGATTCCCCAGCGCGTCCCTGCCTGCCTCCACTGGTTTTCTTCTTCGGAGAAGCCGTTTCCGTCTGGTTGGCGTCGGTACTAGAAAGATTCGCCAGTGCGTCCCTACCTGCCACCACTGGTTTTCTTCTTCAGAGAAGCCGTTTTCGCCCGGCCGGCGTTAGTGCTAGAAGGATTCGCCGGCGCGTCCCTGCCTGCCTCCACTGGTTTTCTTCTTCAGAGAAACCGTTTTCGCCCGGTTGGCGTTAGTGCTAGAAGGATTCGTCGGTACGTCCTTGCCTCCACTTGTTTTCTTCTTCGGGGAAGTCGTTTCCGTTCACCTGTCGTCGGTGCTAGAAGGATTCGCCGGCGCGTCCCTGCCTGCCTTCACTGGTTTTCTTCTTCGGAGAAGCCGTTTTCGTCCGGCCGGCGTCGGTGCTAGAAAGATTTGCCAGCGCGTCCCTGCCTCCACTAGTTTTCTTCCGTTTCCACTGATTTTCTTGCTCGGAGAAGCCGCCTCAACTGGTTTTCTTGCTCGGAGATGCCGCCTCATCGCTAACTCCACTGGTTTTCTTGCTCGGAGAAGCCACCTCGTCGCTGCCTCCACTAGTTTTCTTGCTCGGAGAAGCCGCCTCGTCGCTGCCTCCACTGGTTTTCTTGATCAGAGAAGCCGTTTCTTGCTCGACGGCGTGTTTGCTACTAGGACTCGTCAGTGCACTACCTCCACTAGTTTTCTTACTCGGAGAATCCGTTTCCTGCAGAACGGCATGGCACAGCTAGAAGGACTCGCCGGTGCGCCGCCTCCACCGTCGAGCTCCATTTAATGGGTTGTGTGTGGTACGATCGGAATGAGATGAGAGGAAGAGCGAGAAACTGAGAATATAGATAAGACAGTAAGAATGAACTCGATCAACATATATATAGAGTGGGTTTAGGCCTTAGGGTAGGGTGTCCTCAGCCGCGAGCAGCAACCTTTATCTTCTCCTTTCAATTATGTTAATCCTACTTCTGGATCGGACACTTTCTTCACAACTGCAAATGACCTTTTTTTAATTAAAAAAAATAGTATTAGTCTAGCTCTCGTTTGAGCACATGTTGAAGCAGTTAAGAGTATATATTGAGGGCAAAGCCTACAAAGGTAACAAAATTATGACAGGTGATGGTATATTATATACAAATTACATATGTGTCTTGTATAATGGGCGGGCCCAACCCATTTTGTAATACCATTGTCCTATATTGGATATATTAAGGATGTTCGGAGTGATTTATATGTGATTCAACCCCTACTCATGTCACAATAGCTCTTCCTTTTCAGGCTCCAAATAAGGACAATGGAGCTGAGAGTGGTTGCTAGAAGGATTCGCCGGCGCGTCCCTACCTGCCTCCACTTGTTTTCTTCTTCAGAGAAGTCGTTTTTGCTCGGCTGGCGTCAGTGCTAGAAGGATTCGCCGGCGCTTCCTTGCCTCCACTAGTTTTTTTCTTCGGGGAAGCCGTTTCCGTCCGGCTGTCGTCGGTGCTAGAAGGATTCGTCGGCTCATCCCTGCCTCCACTGGTTTTCTTTTTCGGAGAAGCCGTTTCCGTCCGGCTGGCGTCGGTGCTAGAAGGATTCGCCAGCGCGTCCCTGTCTGCCTCCACTGATTTTCTTCTTCGGAGAAGCCGTTTCCGTCTGGTTGGCGTCGGTACTAGAAGGATTTGTCAGCGCGTCCCTGCCTGCCTCCACTGGTTTTCTTCTTAAGAGAAGCCGTTTTCGCCCGGCCGGCGTCGGTGCTAGAAGGATTCGCCGGCGCGTCCCTGCCTGCCTCCACTGGTTTTCTTCTTCAGAGAAGCCGTTTTCGCCAGGTTGGCGTTAGTGCTAGAAGGATTCGCCGGCGCGTCCTTGCCTCCACTGGTTTTCTTCTTCGGGGAAGCCGTTTCCGTCCGGCTGTCGTCGGTGCTAGAAGAATTCGCCGGCGCGTCCCTGCCTGCCTCCACTGGTTTTCTTCTTCGGAGAAGCCGTTTTCGTCCGGCCGGCGTCGGTGCTAGAAGGATTTGCCAGCGCGTCCCTGCCTCCACTAGTTTTCTTCCGTTTCCACTGATTTTCTTGCTCGGAGAAGCCGCCTCAACTGGTTTTCTTGCTCGGAGATGCCGCCTCGTCGCTAACTCCACTGGTTTTCTTGCTTGGAGAAGCCACATCGTCGCTGCCTCCACTAGTTTTCTTGCTCGGAGAAGCCGCCTCGTCGCTGCCTCCACTGGTTTTCTTGATCAGAGAAGCCGTTTCTTGGTCGACGGCGTGGTTGCTACTAGGACTCGTCGGTGCACTGCCTCCACTAGTTTTCTTACTCGGAGAATCCGTTTCCTGCTCAACGGCGTGGCTACAGCTAGAAGGACTCGCTGGTGCACCGCCTCCACCTACGAGCGCTATTTAGTGGGTTGAGTGTGGTACGATCGGAATGAGATGAGAGGAAGAGCGAGAAACTGAGAATATAGATGAGAGAGTAAGAATGAACTCGATTAACATATATATAGAGTGGGTTTAGGCCTTAGGGTAGGGTGCCCTCAGCCGCGAGCAGCAACCTTTATCTTCTCCTTTCAATTCTGTTAATCCTACTTCTGGATCGGGCATTTTCTTAACAGCTGCAAATGACCTTTTTTTAATTAAAAAAAATAGTATTAGTCTAGCTCTCATTTGAGCACATGTTGAAGTAGTTAAGAGTATATATTTAGGGCAACCCCTACTCATGTCACAATAGCTCTTCCTTTTCAGGCTCCTTACGGACCTGAGAGTGGTTGCTACTACTCTCAGGTCCGTTGTCCTTACTTGGAGCCAGAAAAGGAAGATCTATTGTGACATGAGTAGGGGTGGAATCACTTATAAATCACTCCGGCGTCGGTGCTAGAAGGATTCGTCGGCGCGTCCCTGCCTGTCTCTACTGGTTTTCTTCTTCAGAGAAGCCATTTTCGCCCGGATGGCGTCAGTGCTAGAAGGATTCGCCAGCGCGTCCTTGCCTCAACTAGTTTTCTTCTTCGGGGAAGCCGTTTCCGTCCGGCTGTCGTCAGTGCTAGAAGGATTTGTCGATGCGTCCCTGCCTGCCTCCACTGGTTTTCTTCTTCGGAGAAGCCGTTTTCGTCCGGCCGGCGTCGGTGCTACAAGGATTTGCCAGCGCGTCCCTGCCTCCACTAGTTTTCTTCCGTTTCCACTGATTTTCTTGCTCGGAGAAGCCGCCTCAACTGGTTTTCTTGCTCGGAGATGCCTCCTCGTCGCTGACTCCACTGGTTTTCTTGCTCGGAGAAGCCACCTCGTCGCTGCCTCCACTAGTTTTCTTGCTCGGAGAAGTCGCCTCGTCGCTGCCTCCACTGGTTTTCTTGATCAGAGAAGTCGTTTCTTGCTCGACAGCGTGGTTGCTACTAGGACTCGTCGTTGCGTTCCTCCACTAGTTTTCTTACTCGGAGAAGCCATTTCCTCCTCGACGGCGTGGTTGCAGCTAAAATGAGTGACCGGTGCGCCGCCTCCACCCGATGAGCGCAATTTAGTGGGTTCGGTGCGGTACGATCAGAATGAGATGAGAGGAAGAGCGAGGAACTGAGAATATAGATGAGAGAGTAAGAGTTAACTCGATCAGCATCTATATAGAGTGGGTTTAGGCCTTATGGTAGGGTGTCCTCAGCCGCGAGCAGCAACCTTTATCTTCTCCTTTCAATTCTATTAATCTTACTTCTGGATCGGGCACTTTCTTAACAACTGCAAATGACCTTTTTTTAATTAAAAAAAAGTAGTATTAGTGTAGCTCTCGTTTGAGCACATGTTGAAGCAGTTAAAAGTATATATTTAGGGCAAAACCTACAAAGGTAACAAAATTATGACAGGTGATGATATATTATATACAGATTACATATGTATCTTGTATAATAGGCGGGCCTAACCCATTTTGTAACACCATTGTCCCATATTGGATATATTAAGGATGTTCGGAGTGATTTATAAGTGATTCAACCCCTAATCATGTCACAATAGCTCTTCATTTTCAGGCTCCAAGTAAAGACAACGGACCTGAGAGTGGTTGCTACTAGGACTCGTCGGTGCGCTGCCTCCACTAGTTTTCTTACTCGGAGAAGCCGTTTCCTGCTCGACGGCGTGACTGCAGCTAGAAGGACTGGCCGGTGCGCCGCCTCCACCGGCGAGCGCCATTTAGTAGGTTGGGTGTGGTACGATCGGAACTGAGAATATATATGAGAGAGTAAGAGTGAACTCGATCAGCATCTATATAGAGTGGGTTTAGGCCTTAGGGTAGGGTGCTCTCAGCCGCGAGCAGCAACTTTTTATCTTCTTCTTTCAATTCTATTAATCCTACTTCTGGATCGGGCACTTTCTTAACAGCTGCAAATGACCTTTTTTTAATTAGAAAAAAATAGTATTAGTCTAGATCTCGTTTGAACACATGTTGAAGCAATTACGAGTATATATTTAGGGCAAAGCATACAAAGTTAATAAAATTATGATAGGTGATTACATATTATATACAAATTACATATGTGTCTTGTATAATGGGCTGGCCCAACCCATTTTGTAACACCGTTGTCCCATATCGGATATATTAAGGATGTTCGGAGTGATTTATAAGTGATTCAACCCCTACTCATGTCACAATAGCTCTTCCTTTTCAGGCTCCAAGTAAGGACAATTGAGCTGAGAGAAAGTAAGGACCAAGTAAGATGAATTGAATACTAAAATGCCCTCGTTCGCAAAGATGTCAAGGATACATAATGGAAGAGGGGTATTTTCAAAGAAACTCAGGTCCAAACTGTATCCAAACCACCGAGTATAAACTAGCTACAATATGTGCTCAACTCTCTATACACCGTATAACACCTAACCAATGCAAGTCATAAGAGAGATCGATCACAAATTAATCTATACATATAAAAGCTAACTATAACCATGACTTAAGTTACATAAATATATGATTGGGAAATTAAAAATCCATTAAGAGCTAGAATCAGCAACTATGGTTCCTATCTATCATTTACGTAATGGTATTAATTTAATTAATTTTCATCTAAATGTAACACAATAAAACTTATTACTATCAAGTAGTACTAATTAATTTAATTTATTTATAAATTTACAAATAAAAATAATGGATAAAAATAATTTAATTTATTTATAAATCAAAATTAATTTAAAGAAAAATAAAATGAGGTATAAAATTATGATGGGAAAGAAATAAAAAAAAAAGGTTTCCTATTGCCAAAGCATACACCCCGACGATAACTCTTCACGAATGTCCTCAACCGCGAGCTGCAACCTTTATCTTCTCCTTTCAATTAATCTGTTGATCCTACTTTTGGATCGGGCACTTTCTTAACAGCTGCAAATGACCTTTTTTTAATTAAAAAAAGTAGTATTAGTCTAGCTCTCATTTAAGCATATGTTGAAGCAGTTAAGAGTCTATATTTAGGGCAAAGCATACAAAGGTAATAAAATTATGATAGGTGATAGCATATTATATACAGATTACATATGTGTCTTGTATAATGGGCTGGCCCAACCCATTTTGTAACATCATTGTCCCATATCGGATATATTAAGGATGTTCGGAGTGATTTATAAGTGGTTCAACCCCTACTCATGTCACAATTGCTCTTTCTTTTCAGGCTCTAAGTAAGGACATCAGACTGAGAGGGCTAGGTGGCATGGGCTAGCATCTCTTAAAACCCAAAGTCTTACACATTTTTCATTTTATGCATATAAAAACACCTTTGTGTGAAGCTTAGCACTTAATAATTGTAACAGATTTTCTTTCTTCGAAAATTTATGGTTTTGGTGTGAAATTCAAGAACACCATCGTTTCTCTTTCAATCTGTGTTCATGGTTTGATCTTATTTTGGTTCAAACAATGGGAAATAAATAAAAAATGAAGGCAATAGGTTTCCTATTGCCAAAGCATACGCCCCGACGATAACCCTTAACGAATGCCCTCGGCCACGAGAAACAACTTTTATCTTCACCTTTCAATTATGTTAATCCTGCTTCTGGATCGGGAACTTCTCTTAACAGCTGCAAATGACCTTTTTTAATTAAAAAAACAATATTAGTGTAGCTCTCGTTTGAGCACATGTTGAAGCAGTTAAGAGTATATATTTAGTGCAAAGCATACAAAAGGTAATAAAATTACGACGGGTGATGACATATTATATACAGATTACATTTGGGTCTTGTATAATGGGCGGGTCCAACCCATTTTGTAACACCCTTTTCCCACATCGGATGTAATAAGGATGTTCGGAGTGATTTATAAGTGATTCAAGTCCTAATCATATCATAAGAGCTCTTCCTTTTCTTTCTTAAAAAATTTCTGTTTTTGCTGTGAAATTCAAGAACATCGTCGTTTCCCTTTCAATTTGTGTTCATGGTTTGATCTTAGTTTGGTTCAAACAGTGGGAAAGAAATAAAAAAAGTAATAGGTTACCTATTGTCAAAGCATACACACTAACAATATCCGTTCACGAATGCCCTCAGGCGCGAGCAGCAACCTTTATCTTCTACTTTCGATTCTGTTAATCTTGCTTCTGGATCGTGAAATTTCTTAACAGTTACCAATGACTTTTTTTTAATTAAAAATAGTATTAGTCTAGCTCTCGTTTGAGCACATGTTGAAGTAGTTAAGAGCATATATTTAGGGCAAAGCATACAAAAGGTAATAAAATTATGATGGGAAAGAAATTAAGAAAAAGTAATAGGTTTCCTATTGTCAAAGCATATTTACCTACAATATTCGTTCAAGAATGACCTTCTATGTATCCGGATTGCACTGACCAAGGAGGAAAGAGAGCGAGAGAGAGTCCGTTAGGGGAATAGTTGTGTTTCTTGCTCTTTTGCTAAGCAGATTTGTTTTGCCTCAGAATCCCCAAGTAGTTCGCCCTGAAATCTTCGTCATGGCATGTTTTATGGATCAAGGTACACGGATTTCTTTGGCTCCTATGGTTTTAGGACACATTTACCATGGTCTTAATGAGATGGCAACACATCCAACCTATCCGAGTAGGGCTAACCCTAGCTTTGGGATCCATTTTTTGATCGGATGGTTGTCATAATATTTTCTTTGCTTATATAGATGTCACGATGATAAAGAGTTCCCCAAGGACTATCCTCTCCTCAAACGTTGTATTGGACTCCAAGCTGAGAATTGGACCATCCACAAAGCCAGACTGATATTGAGACATAACCAGCATGTTCGATACCGAATTATGCCTTTCAGTGATAGGGTTGACTTAGACCGAGTTGATGTCGGGGCGGGTGAAATATTTGGTGGGTGATGTGTCGGATAGGGTGAAGGGTTTTGGGTGGTGGGTCGGGTGATGGAAGTAGATTATCCACCCATCACCCGACCTATTGCCATCCCTACCCGTTGATGAGGCGGGTCATGCGACTGAATACGATAATGACTTGAAGTTGGTTTAGAATTTGACCTTGATTTCACAAGGTCTCCTTCAACTGATATAGAGGCTCCACCCCCAGTGGCGGCCCATGATGAGATAATGCTCGTCGTAGAGTCCCACCCATCAGAAGATCATAAGGGTAAAGCATCATTGCCCTCCCTTCTTCTTCATGATCTTTTTTTAAATTTATTTATATTTGTGATCTTGAATTTGTCTCAAAAAAAAATTTCAATGTAGGAGGGTCACTCTGTTCAAGCGACTGGCCTTCGTCACAGAAGATTGACTACGAGGTTAATCAGGAGCTTGATTTTGATGTCAACAAACCATCTTCACCCGATCTAGAGACTTCACTCTTGGCAACAACCCAAATTGAGTGCCAACTGCAACCCTCAAAACAGGATTCTTTTGTCGCAGTTTCGATTGAGAAAGCTCCTGGGAACCTTCAAGCTTTACTCCTTTCTTCTATGAGGGTTTGGGTTCGCGACTTCCTCTTTTCTGGCGTAAGCGACGTGGTTTAGCTCAACTTCCTTGTTTGATACCAAGCTCAACTTGAATCACACCAAGCTCAACTTCCTTGTTTAGCTCAAGGCCTCTTGATTTGCAGAAAAGAAGGAAGGCACTCCTACTTTTGAAGAAGCAAGTCTGTGAAGTAGAGGCCGACATTGACTCCGATTTTGCTACTTTAGAAGCTGATAGTACCCAGCTGCAGGGCTTCATTCAGGAGGACGAGGAGAAGATCAGGTTGCTCAAAGCCGAACTTGACCAAACGGGGTTTGTGAGGATGATTGAGCTCAAATTGATTGAAGAACGTCGTCATGCTTGGGTTAGCGAACTAACTAATTTCTCTTCTTCCCACTCAAATATTCAAAAATGGCTTACTGTCTAGTTTAGGGTTGAACAGCTCATTGACTTTTGCTAGTTGTCGTTAGGAATTCTCTTTTCACTCTTTTAGGATGTTTTTGTTTACTTTCGCCTCCATTCATGCATTTGTTTAACCCCTTGAGTACACATATTTTTTTATGAGCTAATAAGACTTTTCCTCTTCCATCACCCAATTGCAAGGAAGTATGATTCATGAACTTCACAATGAAATTCAAACATGGTTGTATTCATTTGAATGACATCATATGGCCAAGGCAGACAGAGTGGATAACTCAATTAACTCCTTTCGAAAGTAACATAATAATATGCTAGTCTATGTCCCCTTCAAATTCGACAAGGACCAGCAGGCATTGCATTTGTTTTTGGGGTTGCGCTTAAAATTTTTGGACTAGCTAAACTGCCTACGTACACTCTTCATGAGGGATCAATTCGTTCGTAGTTCATCTTAAAAACCCTTTTCTTCATAATATATACTATAGGGTGCTTCAGTTTAGGACTAATTTCAAGTCCATCCTTCTTTTATTGAACTATGATCTTTTTTTTACTGCATCACTCAAATCATCTGGGCTCACCTTCTAGGAAGGGTTTCCCAAATGCTTCGACTATCATTTGCAAACCCATTTTTTTTTTGCGCAACTGAATTTGACATATTTTGTTTGTCAAACGTCCTACGTACTCCTTATTGGAGATCAAGTCATGACGTAGTTATGGGGATTTTGACTCTCGAGGCCTCATGTGAAGAATTTCTTTATGAATTTTCCAATCATGCAGGAGTATACAACTTCGCCTTCGGCGTTTGAGAGCTCATATTATGCCCCTTTAGGGAAAACCTTGGTCACCACATAAGGACCTTCCCATTTTGCTTCAAATTTTCCTTGGGATTTTCGGTTGATCACAATCGGTCGCCTGATGGTAAGGACCATATCCCTGGTCAACAACCTTTTGAACAGGGAAAACAACGTCACTAGAGCCGGTGCAGCCACCTCCTTTTGTACTGTTTGGCCAGCTTGTAATATTGCAAACTATGTTTCTCTTCTCCTCTCTTATCCAGGGTAACTTAGGGGGTGCTAATGTAGTGTTTTGGAACACCTTTGATGGCATAGCCGAAGGGAGTGTCTCTATATACTACCTCTTTCCTTATAAGAGGTAAACCCATGGCCCATGGGTGTGAGATAAAACCCATCCCATGAAGGGAAAGGGGAACCCTAGTGGGATGGTTAAACCCATCATATTTCCTCTCTTTTTTTTAATAAAAAAAATGGAGCATATATATTATTTTTTGTTTATTTGTAAAATAAAATAATTTTTTATTGGTAGATAATATGAGGTAGGGTATAGATAAAGTTAAAGAATATGTAATGGAGTAGACTTTGTATGTGAGAAAAAACTTAAAGGAAGAGGTAGAAGTATTGAAAGATGAGGTTTCGAAATATTACGAAGAGAAAAAAACTGAAGATGGGTTTAGCCATGGATGCGGATGCTCTTACAACATCAAATAAATGAAATGAAGTACTTTTGAAATAAGTCTCTCTTATATGACATATCCTTAATTAGAGATCTGGAGTCTTGAGTCCTGAAAATCCATAACAACTAATTATCTCCTTGTTACCCAGTAAGTAGTGTACAGTTGAGAGTTTGAAGCCAAGTTGAAAGAAGAGCAGTAGGTATTTCTCTCTCTTTCTGACATTACAACAGTATGCCATGTGAATGGACAATTACAACAGTCAGTGAATCTCCATCTTTCTTGAAATGTTCAATATCTATTGAATGCTCCTCAGACTTGATTCATGAAAGAAAAAATAGCTCAGTAGGTATTTCTCTCTCTTTCTGCCATTTGATTAAGAATCAGAATGAAACAAACTTTTCCAAAAACAGATAGAAGAGATATTACAAGGGCTGATGAGCAACACTCAACTGCTGTTCTATGTTCTAAGTCGGTTCTAACTATGATTACATCCATGAAAAAACAGGTGCGCAGCAAAATTGACATTAACTGGCCTTCTTATTGAACTTCATAACATGAGCAGACTAGCTACAGGACACATTCTTAAAGATGTGATTAACAAAAAAACACTAAAGTAATATAAATGACCAAATTACCTCAAAAAACTTGACTGACACTGAAATTGGCTATCTTGCAAGTTAAGTTCCATTACTTGAAACTAGGAGATTTTGTGGTTTTATATCCATATGCACACTATTCTGTTGTGCAAAAGGAAAACAAAATAATTTAGCTTCATTTTATGAATGCCAACAGAAAAAAAAAATCACTCAAGGATACGAAATTGCAGCATCGTCTAATCTATTTATCAAAGCATAAATGAAGTGAGAAGTTGTAACATCGGACTAAGAGAAGTATGAAAAAAGAAATCGGAAGCAGAGAATCAATACCCATAAGAAGTTGTCGTTGTTTGGATCGTCAATCACCTCAACGAGATTCACAATATTAGGATGGTTAAGCATTTTCAGAATTAGTACCTAAAAGGCCACTAACTAGAGTAACTAATGCATAAACAGAGAAACCAAGATTTTAGCTCAACATATTAGAGAAAATGGCAAATGTATAGAGGCATAATGTATCAACAAAGTGAAAACATGAAATCAAACTGATTTCCACAACTTCTCTATATTTTTTCCGAAAGACCAAAAATCATCTACCGAAGAAAAGTAATATTAATAAAATCCTTTTTTTTTTCTCAAGAGTGAATTACCACAACTTCTCTATATTTCCTCTCCATTTTCAAACACAGCAAAATACCCATTCTTGGGCATTGAATTGATTACCTTAGCCTGTGAATTTATGTTCTACGTACGATGAATGCTTGGAATGTTCCTAATGCAATCACACTAAGCAGTTGAATGAGGTTTGAGTTCAGAAGCTCAGACCCAGATAAGAAGACAAGCTTACCCTTTATACATTAATAATTTAATCTTATCCAGAAACGTACTATAACTAACCAAGGTCTATGGCAGTTCTCAAAAGCAACTACACCTATTTTCATAAGATTATTCTCAAACTCATTTGAATTTATTTATAGACTTGTATCAATGCATCATTGAATACTATTTTGTGAATGAATTGGCGATGTTACTATTTTCGTATTGAGTAATTCAAATTTACAAGTCTGAAATTTCGTCCCACATTTTAGAGAGTCCTGCTTGTCTCTTATTTTCGTATGATGCAAAGGTTGCGCAAGAAAATGAGTCGCCTTGTTTTTTTTTGAGAATATAAGAATTTTGAATCTCAATAGGCCAACAGTTGGCCTATCGAGATTCTGACCTAACATTAACATTTGATTTTACTCGCAATAAAATCACTATATTATGTTGCCCATTTACATAGAAAAAAGAAATGAAAATCAATGGTAAGGGTAATCATGCCAATTGATCTTATAACATTTGCTTTTCTTATACAACATGACTTATATTGTATGTATGATGTATCTCATATGTACAGTCAATTAAATCACACTAACAAAAAAATATATACTACAGTATTTCTTTCAGAAGATTAATTAAGTGATCACAAATACCAAGCAGCTGGTATTCCGATCACAACACCATCACCCTCCCGGCGGGGCTGCCGCCACCTCCAATCAACCGACTCCGGCACCACCGGCGGCCGCCCCCATTTCCCAATCTCCAAACCCTTTACCCTAACGGAGAAATTAACAATCCCTCTATCCTCCCCGCCCCGATCCCGCAACCGGTAGCTCAACAGCCGGGGGTAATCGCACGCCACGTGGCCCTCCACGAGGTCCGCCACCGCGACGTCGGCTGTCCCAATCGCCTCGCTCTTGATCCTCCCCGTCAGCGATCGCCTCGACGCCCTTACCTCGAGTCTCACGCGCCTCGCGTTCGTGGGCACCGAGACTTCGAGGCTCTCGTTCTTCCACGTGGCGAAGGACTCGCCCTTTGCCACGTCAGCCGTGCCAGTGGCCCCACGCGCTGCTTCGTCCGCGTGGACAACCACGTGCACGGCGGTCTTCTTGTTCTTGGTTGGCATAGCTAGCGACTCAACTGATTGTAGTACTATCTGTAGGTCAAGGGGCGCCATCGATCGCCGGAGTTTCGAAGCTTTCGTGATCGTACGAAACGGAAAAGGGGAGGTTTTGATGGATTTATAGGGATCGGAATCGGAGGGGAGGCGGAAGGTTGGGGAGAAAGAGGGCTGAAGGAGGCGCGTTGTTTCGGGAGAACGTTCGTGCGGGGTGCGTGCAACGTAAGCGCGGGGAATGTGGGAGGCGGGAAAGGCGGGGCCCACGTAATTCGACGTACAGGATGTTTGTTGATGACGGGAGTCGAGTTGACGACACGTGGTGGGGTGTTACTGGGTGGTGGGAATAGGAGTGGACCCCACTCCTTAGATTTCATCCCGCCAATAGTCAACACTGTCGTCTGGTCTGATGTACAGTACTCGTAATTTAGTTGTAGCGTGAAAATTGAAACATTCAAAATTCAGAAAATTCCCATTTTGGAGATATGATAATTTATTGTTAAGGACTATTTGTTTATTTTTTAGGTAAAAGATTAATTGAAGTTATAAATTATTTGTGTTAAATATTTGTTAATAAGTTGTTATATATTACAGTTTGGTAAATCTAGCTAGTTATTAAAGTAGCTAATGAAAATTTGTGGATAGAAACTTAACCATTTTTAAAAAAAAAATAACATCTACTCCATTTAGACTTGTCAAAACATAACCCGATCCGAACGGACAAAGAGAAAATGAGGGAGAGTTTCTCTCTCCTAAGAGAGAGAAACTCTCAATTTGGTCCACCCTTTTGCCCCCAAAATCTTCTGGTGAAACCCCTTATTTCTATCATCTTATCTCGTCACTCTTCCCAAATCAATGATTTGGTCAAATTGATCCTCCAAACAAAATTTTCGTACCCAGTCCTGTCTATTAGCCCTCTGTGTGGTTCTTTGGGTCGGTTTTTGTAGCCTTTCGGAGTCGCTTCTCCTTCGACTCCTTTTCGAGGCTCATCGGTGCCGCCCTGGTGTATCTCCGGCGTCGAATCTTGTCTCCTTTTGTTGTTTATTCTCCCTCTTCTCTTGCCGCGCTCTTGGTTCGGTGGGAGTCCTGGCTTCCTGTCGGCTTGGGCTTGGTGGGGTTGTGGGTCGGGACTATTTCTTTCCGTTGCAGTTGGGTTGGGGCTTCAATGTTTTTGGGTTCCGATCGAAAAGTGAGGAAGATTACCACCTTGCCGGGCTTGCCCTGGGGGTTGTTGGTTTGGCGGCCTGGTGGCTTTCGTTTGTCCTCGTCGACGCCGATCTGGTCTGGTGGCTGGTGGTTCGTCGGCGCTCCTCCTGGGCTTCCTTCTGCCTGTTGTCGTTTGCCATCCACTCGTGTGCCCGTGGTGGCCCGACTTCGTCTTGGTCTGGCCCGATACCTTGTCCTTTGGGCCCAAGTTTTTTGCTTGGGCCCAAAGGAGCCCGAAGATTTTAAATAAAGGAAAAAAGAAGAAGAGAAAAACCGTATAGTGTTTTTTATATGTTTGAATAAATTATAGCTTGGGACCAGTTGCTTGTGGTGCGGTTTGGTTTAGGGCTAGCAAGTTTTTCGAGCGGTGTTCTTCTCCTTTGTCGACGTGCGAGAGGTCGTGGACGTGATCGAAGCCTGAAGGCTCTTGATTTCAGAGTCCATATCTGAGGTTTCCACTTAGTTCCCCAGGGATCCCCTGCGTGCTTCTACCAACTGACAGCAGCGATGTCGCACACTGCTTCCGTTCCTCCAGCATTAGTACTAGCCTGCGCCCGTTCTGCATCTCTGTTGTAATTTGGTTTTCGGCTTTGGTGTTATGTCTTTATCTTTTGCTTGTATTGACGGTTTATCCGTCGCCGATTTTTCGGCCTCTCGACCCACCGGGCCTGTCCGGTGCGTCGAATTTTTACCTAATCAAAAAAAAAAAATAACCCGATCCGAACGTCCGATAAAATTTGGGTCCAGACCTGAAAATTTTCACCCGAAATTTTTTTCCGACCCGAACCCGAAAACCCGGTAATTTTCCGGGTCATCTGGATTTCGACCCGGTGACCCGATTGACCCAGTAATTTTGACCCAATTGATTCGATTGACCCGGTGATCCGATTGATTTAAAATTACATATGATTATTTTTTTTTGGAGATTCCAATTTATTTACATTTTATAATTACAATCACTTGATGTTTCATTTTAAATCAACTTTTATATTTATTTGTATTGTGTAATACTCCCTCCAATCCATAGTATTTGATTTTTTTTATTCACATTTTTTAAGAAGAAAAAACTCTAAAAAAATATTAAAATAAATCTATGCTTATTACTAATTGCATGAAATTATTTTTTAAAAATTATTTAAAAATTTGATATTTTATATATTTTTAAATTTTATTAAAAATTACAAGAAATAATAAAAATAAATATTTTTTATCAGATATAGTATATAATTACAAGTACTAAAACTTATGAACCACGTTTGTAATTTTAACATTTTAAAATTATCGCAAAATTACCAAATCATGATTTTTTTAACTTAAAAAAGAAAAATTTGACAAATCCGAAATCGACTCGATTTGACCCAAAACCAGGTCAAACCCGAGTTCAAATCAACCCGAATCTACTCGGGACCCATTTTACCCGGAACCCGTTTCACCCGAAACCCGAAATGGTCCGACCCGATTGACAGGTCTAACTCCATTTGTTCCATAATACGGAGTACCCGAAAGAGGGGTAGTTAGGGTATTATAAAAATATTTTGGACAATTACTTAAAAGTGGGATTAGGGTGGACAAATGCTAAATACATTTATGCAAATGGCATTTGGGACAAATAACTTCTTTTGATAATTGAGTTATAATATAATAGTAATTCATTTCACAATCCTTAAAAAATACATAATTTAGAAGATATTTATACAAACTTATTAAAAAAAATTATAAATAGGTGGCATCATTTAGTGAGATAAGAAAAGCTAATTGGACAATTCTTTTTGGAGGAAAATTTTTAATGAAAATATGATATGTGGAAAAAAAGATGTTGTCTAGTACTCTGTATTGTATAAGATTTCATACATTTTCTCAAGGATGATAAAAGTTATATGAAATATTATTTTTATTACATCGTTTCACACTTATTATTAAGCATCAAAGATGTTGGTTTGGTTTGGTCATGTGCATATTGCAGAGGAGGGATTCAAGCACGCCAGTGAGTAGATGTGACAGAAGGGAATTGATAGAGTACGACAGAGGAGAGGGAGATCAAAGAAAGGTTAGAGGGAAGTGATTGGACAGATTTTACCCTCGTGAAACTTAATGAGAACATGGTTAGTGATAGGATGTAGCGAATGAGCATTATTCATGTCAAAGAGGATTAGGTTGGGTGGCAGAGGATTTGACAATTGGCAGAGATCGTATCCATTCCCCACCCCCCCTTTTTGCACCATGTTTTTTGTGTGTGTTTTTTCTCTAATCTCTTTCACTTTATCGTTTGTTATATTTGTCCATTTGGTTTTTTACGTGTTTATGTCTGTGCTTGGGTCACTGAAAAACACTCTCTCGACGTCTTTGGAGAAAGAATACGTATAACTTGCCCCCCTAAACCCTACCTAGGTGAGATATATAATTAAGAATATTGTTGTGGTTGTTACTGCTGTATTATTAAGCATCAAGTTGTATAAAAAAAACTAATTATAAAAGTTGATATTTTATATCATATGTTAAAAAATTAAATAATCTGAATTATGAGACAAATGGAGTATATTTTTTTATTATATAATAATTAAATAATAATATAATAATATATTTATTGATTTTCTAAAAAATTGTGCACTAACATATAAGATGACATATGCATGGCGAACAGATGAAGTATATACATTATACTTTGTTATGTCCAAATCAGTCCATAATTAATTTAGATTTAAGAAATTAAACCATAAAAAATTTGAAAGTACAACGATATATATATATATATATATAGATACTACCTCCGTTTCAAAATAAATGTCTTTTGACTTTTTACACGTTTTTTAAGAAGGTAAAATCTCTATAAAATATTATTTTTAAAAAAAATTGATTAAAAATAATATTTTATAGAGATTGTACCTCATTAAAAATTTTTGCAAAAAGTCAAGCGATATTTATTTTGAAACGGAGGGAGTAGATAGATAGATAGGTTACAATACAATCCAATCCATATATATTATATACTATATTGGTGAAATTAAAGAAAGTTTAAAGTTTTGAGGCAGGGAAAATGTGAAAGAAAGTGGCATGAGATGTGTAGACCAATTTCCTAGTGTTGTTGATTCTGAATTCCGTGGAGACGACTGTAATGTTCCTTCCACTCCTTAACACTGTACTTTCCACCTTCAACTCAATCTGTAACATACATGTACGTTAGATCCATCTATATTAATTCAAAATGTAGTTAATGTGGTTTTCATTTTCATCAAGGTAATGGCTGCTCTGCTTTCCCTGGTGTCTATAGCTTCCTTTACACTTGGATTTTCTGATATTTGTGTGTTTTGATCTGGATCTTATAATGAAGCTAATCTTGCTTATATGAGATTCTGCATGTACAACGTGGATTGGAATGTGAAATTCACTTTGTAGTGGAAAGTTTTATTCTAAGCACATGGCAAGCTAATTGGAGACTGCATTTGGTTTGCTTTTGACTGTTGTTATCTTATTACTTGTAACATTACATGCTTCTTGGAACCCCTAAAACAAATAAATTGTGTCTTCCTCATTCGGGTACAAAATGCCAAATTTCAAGCTTACTCTACCTTGATTCGCCTTAGAGTGCTCTAGAAATAATTATTTATTTCATCGTTGTCTTTAATTCTCTGATATGTTTTTATAGGATGCAGTGATGTGCAAATTTTGTTTTTTTAGTCTTTTTGGTCTGTTGATTACTATTGCTGTTAAATCTTATTTGATGTTTTCCTCTTGATCTGTTGGAGTAGTGTTTAAGACAATAAACCCATTGATATCTTAGGTTTAATAGTGAATTTTACATTTTTACTGATTTGTTTCTTCTTTTTCATTCATCCTATAGGCATATTGTTTATATAGACAACACACATTAGAGGAAGCTGTAGAATCCTTGAAAAGTCAAGAGAAGAGTGATTAAACTATGCTACTACAGTCCTAGATACTATATCGTCCGGGAAAAATGAACGATAGTATGGAAATTTATCAAGCACTTCAAAAGTCAAAGATTGAATCCTTAGAGATCAACTTAATTGCTAGATTAGTATCTTCTGGGAGCTCTTTTGAAGTACAAAAGGTATTGGATGCATCCCACCATAATACTTATCAAAAAGTATGAGAGATCAATTTAATTGCTGGATTGCTGGATCAAATTAATTGCTGGATTGGTTTTGTCAAATGTTCATTTTGTTCAGTCCGATTCACCGTCAAGTTGTGAACTCTATTGTACGGTGTCCATGAAAAAGCAGGTTTTAATATTATACACCATACGAATAACAAATATCAAACATTAAGAATATCTTAAAATAAATAGTCTATTGAAGGCCAAAGTGCAATAGTTGGAGCTACCATCGAACTTGAATTGAACAATGAAGATTTTTCGTAGCTCGTTTCACATCCGGAGTGTGAAATTATTTGTGGTTATTAAAATTCATTTTTTCAACAATAAATACAATAGGAATTAAAAAAACCTAAACATACTTTATTGTGAACCCCGATCATATATTTAAGGGGAGGAAAGAGGTGTGACAAAGGTTTCAAGGTCATAAGTTAGAGTTGTCAGTCTCTCCATTTAACGACCTCTCTGAGAAGAAAATGATTGTTTAGTTTTCATGGAACTTGTATGCAACTTTGTTTATTTATTGTGTAACTATGTTTTCATTCCTTACCTTTCTTATTTATTTGTGTAAGGTCAATAATTATACAATATCACTTTGCACGAATTGCAATTTCTATTTGGTTTATTCTTTTTTTTTTCTTAAAGTGTGTTTTGTAATTTCTGTTTTGCCTAAATCTCCATAAATATTTACGGTTTCTAAAAAGTTTTAACTTTTCACTAGGTAATTACCCCTTCAAAAGCTATAAAGAGAGGAAAAGCTCAAAGAGCCCATCATGACCCCTAGGTTCATATGCCTATATTGCCATACTTTCCATTTAGTTTTGAATTTTATCTCTTTTTTTATATAGATATCTTAGCATATGTATTTTATTGTGTAATGGTGGCAATACTTTTTCCATGCTTATAAAAAGCTCCTCATTCATATTGTCTATCTTAATTTTCTTAGCAGCAACAATGAAGTATCGATCGTCTAAAAAAAGCATCATAACAATTGAAGATTTCGAAGAGCGGTAGAGCATGCACAAAAAAAAAAGTATGTTAGTGGGAAATTAATGCTCATCGCGTATTTTTATCGCGCGTCAAACTCGATTGAACATAGGTTGTAAACTCCGAACGCGTTTCGGGAAAAGTATTAGTATATGTTATATTTTTGACACATATTAATATTCTAATCTAAATTTCATTTTGATATAAAAGAAAATATATTTTGAATTTAATAATATATTATTTAATTAATACAACCATATCTTCTAAAAATGTATCAATATCCAATGAAATTGGGTAAAATCTAATCTTAATCACATATTGTTAGCTAGATTGAATTTAAATTTGATAGAATTAGATGGAAATTGAAGAATTTTATCGGAAATTGGATAGAAAGCCTGGATTCTTTGTTAAAAAATTAACTGTTAAGGAGATAATATAATATAATATAATATAATATAATATAATATAATATAATATAATATAATATAATATAATATAATATAATATAATATAATATAATATCGATTTTTCTATCCTACGTAGGATAAGACCCTAAATTTGGAAAATTTTAAAAATTTTAAATTATTTTAGCCTTTTTTTTAATTATATTTTTAGGGTCGCTTGTTTTTTTAGTAGGGAATCTTTTCTAATTTAGAGTCTTATCCTATGTTTTAAGGGCATATGATAGAAAAACCGATATGATATGATATGATATAATATATAGATAATAGATAATGGATCATAGATATGTATGGAAATTATCTATCAATTTTGGTACAATATAATATATGTGTTAATTGATTTTTTCTACAACTATAATATATAAGATAGAATTGGGATCTTAATGATTATATATATAGAATATAGAGTAGAATATACTTAATGATTGAATTAATTAAATACCTTAAGCTCTAGCAGGCTATACGTAATTCCGGTATTGTAATTTCCTGTTGTTTGCGTTGGTGTTCTTTGGTGATCCTAATCTTCGATTGTTCATACTTTCGAGGTATGTTTTCGACATGTATTATTATTCTTAGGCATCGTTTGGTTACACTTTTATTTCATAGGAAGTACAAATTTCTATGAATTGGCTTTCAATATATGCGTTTGGTATAATTTTTTTAAACTAAAAAACACAGGAATTAGAATTCCTAGGAATTGGAATTCCTACAAAATGGAGGAATTCAACTTACCATGAGGGGTGGGTAAGATCTACTTCCCCTTTTCTTCTCCAAATCTTTTATTTATTTTATTATTTTTATAAAGAAAATATCTAATTTGTCCCTATTAATAAGATGAATTTATTTTTATACAAAGGTTATAAAAGTAATTTAAAAACAATTGCTGTCAAATATCCATGTTGAACCAAACAAAATGCAGTATTTGAGTTCATAGGAATTTATTTGCAAACAAACATATTTTCATACTTCCCGAGAAGTAGAATTCATGGGAATTCTATTTCCCGTGAAGTAAGTTCCCAGGAATTGAAATTCCTACATTAAACCAAACGAGCCCTTATGCTATCCTACTGATCGATCCTAGGTAGTTTTGGGATAAAACTTATTGTTTTCCAATGTGTTTAAATCCCGAAAATCCAATAGTTTTTTTTTTATTCGAGAAAATCCAATAGTTGAAGTATAAATTTTTTTTTATAGATTGTGATATTTGTTTTCTATTTTAGATTTTGAACGATAGATTGCATCGATGGAAATGGGCGCACGACTTGTTATGTTGGTTTGCATGTTGTTTTGGATGATTTACACGATATTGTTCGCCACGCAAGTCTTTCCTCTAGCCGACGATGATTGCTTAATCTTTAAAATAGTCCTGATTTCCATCGCCGTTACGGCTTCGATTATTGGTTGTACACTCGTCTTCTGCCATCTGCTGGAGGAATTGTCAGTCCGTCACATTAAGCTCCAGTGGCAGAGAATTCGCAACGGATTAGTGACTTCGTTGTTCTTCCTTGTTCTCATCGGCTCAGTTATCTTGATGACGGAGAAGGGTCAGTGTTGTCCAATACTTGTAGATCTGTGCTTATCTTTTTTAATGCTTATTATCGAAGGTTGGATTATCCTTGCAATGCCCTGGGCTCCGACCAGGAGGAGGACTCGTCATGGCCTCCTCCTTGCTCTCATCACTCAAATCGGCACCATTTCTTTCGGTGAACCCACACCGCATCAATATCGTCTTTATAAGGTCTCTGTCGCTTTGCTTGGCCTACTATTGGTCTTTCTTTGCAACATTTTCCAATCTCTTCTCGCCCGGGAGAAGGCACATGTCCTTATTATCCCGTCTAACCTCGAAATGTCTCAATTAGGGGTGGATGCGGGACGGGATTCCCCGTCCCGTCCGATTTTTTTGTGGGAATAGACCGGAACGGGATTGACTACTTTTTTCTAATCCCGTGTGAGTCTTGTTCCTCACGGAACAGGACATGACCGGTACGGGACATGACCGTTACGGGACGAGCCTTGAGATTATTTTCCAATAGCTATTTTAGTTGTCAATTAATTACTTAACTCATCACCCAATAACGGGTTTAATTTTAAAAGTCAAAATTCATTTTTTATTAGTTGTATACCATTTTATTTTACTTGAGATTATTTTCCAATGAAATATCAAAGATTTTATTCAATTAAGGACCCAATTCAATAAGGATATGCTTGTTAGATGTAATATATCTATTATAAGTCCAAGAGCTCAATTGTAATTGAAGATACCCTAAAAATAGCTTGACAAAAAATGAAGCTCTTGGGACACTCCAGTCAGATCCATCAATTACGTACAAATGTTGCACAATAATATATATAGTACGTGACTATCATAGTTATATTAGTGTTACTTGAAAAGTTGAAAGTTAAATCTAGCTATCATAGATCAGCAACGTACTAAATTGATTATTCACGGCCCGATATATATCCTCAGATTGAATTGAGCCATAACATGAAAATTCAATTTCTAATAAATTGGAAGAAAAAACAAATTAACATGATTAAAATAGTAAAAAAAAATTAAGAGGTGAAAATAGTAAACAAAGAAATTAATAAAGATAAGGATATTGTTACGTAACAATTCTAAATAAGGTTTAAACAAATAATAAAGTATATTTAATTGCAAATGACATGAATATAAAAGCCAATGTTTATAACACTATCCAACAATGAATATGATTATAGCTTCAATTTTTGTATATTAATAATTAATTATTATTATTTTTTTGATTAGGTAAAAACATGTATGTTATATTTGTGACACATATTAATATTAATATTCTAATCTAAATTTCGTGTTGATATAAAAGAAAATAGATTTTGAATTTAATAATATATTATTTAATTAATACAAACATATCTTCTAAAAATGTATCAATATCCAATGAAATTGGGTAAAATCTAATCTTAATCACATATTGTTAGATTGAATTTAAATTTGATAGAATTAGATGGAAATTGAAGAATTTTATCGGAAATTGGATAGAAAGCCTGGATTCTTTGTTAAAAAATTAACTGTTAAGGAGATTAGATCATATGTTATATAATATAATATAATATAATATAATATAATATAATATAATATAATATAATATAATATAATATAATATAATATAATATAATATAATATTGATTTTTCTATCCTATGTAGGATAGGGCCCTAAATTTGGAAATTTTTAAATTTTTTTTAATTATTTAAGCTTTTTTTAATTACATTTTTAGGGTCGCTTGCCTTTTTAATAGGAAATCTTTTTTAATTTAAGGTCTTATCATGTCCTAAGAGTATAGGATAGAAAAACCGATATAATATAATAGATAGATAATAGATAATGGATCGATAGATATGTATGGAAATTATCTATCAATTTTGGTATAATATAATATATGTGTTAATTGATTTTTTCTACAACTGTAATATAAGATAGAATTGGGATCTTAATGATTATATATATAGAATATAGAGTAGAATATACTTAAAGATTGAATTAATTAAATACCTTAAGCTCTAGCAGGCTATACGTAATTCCGGTATTGTAATTTGCTGTTGTTTGCGTTGGTGTTCTTTGGTGATCCTAATCTTCGATTGTTCATACTTTCGAGGTATGTTTTCCACATGTATTACTCCGTATTATTCTTATGCTATCCTACTGATCGATCCTAGCTAGGTAGTTTTGGGATAAAACTTATTTTGATATTTGTTTTCTATTTTAGATTTTGAACAAAAAGTTGCATCGATGGAAATGGGCGCACGACTTGTTACGGCGGCTTGCATGTTTTTTTGGGTGTGTTACACGTTTTTGTTCGCCAAGCAAGTCTTTCCTCTTTATGGCGACGATTGCGTAAGCTTTAAAATAGTCCTGATTTCCGTTGCCGTTATGGCTTCTATTGTTGGTTGTACACTCGGCTTCTACCATCTGCTGCAGGAATTGTCAGTCCGTCACATTAAGCTCAAGTGGCAAAGAATTTGCAACGGATTAGTGACTTCGTTGTTCTTCCTTGTTCTCATCGGCTCAGTTACCTTGATGACGAATAAGGGTCAGCACTGCCCAATACTTGTAGATCTGGTCTTATCTATTTTAATGCTAATTATCGAAGGCTGGATTGTCCTTGCAATGCCCTGGGCTCCGACAAGGAGGAGGACTCGTCATAGCCTCGTCCTTGCTCTCATCGCTCAAATCGGCACCATTTCTTTCGGTGAACCCACGCCGCATCGATATCGTTTTTATAAGGTCTATGTCGCTTTGCTTGGCCTACTATTGGTCTTTCTTTGCAACATTTTCCAATTTCTTCTCGCTCGGGAGAAAGCACATGTCCTTGTTATCTCGGCTAACTTCAAAATGTCTCAATTAGGGGTGGGTGCGGGACGGGATGGGACGCGGGACGACCCCCGTCCCATCCCGTCCGATTTTTTTTTGCGGGACTAGACCGGGACGAAATTGACTACTTTTTTTCCAATCCCGCGCTGACCTTGTACCTCACGGGACGGGACAGGACCGAGACGGAACGGGATGGGCCTTGAGATTATTTTCCAATAGCTATTTTAGTTGTCAATTAATTACTTCGTCACCCCAATAACGGGCCGGGGTTTAATTTTAAAAGTCAAAATTCATTTTTTATTAGTTGTATACCATTTTTTTTGACAGATGTAATACATCTATAAGTCTAAGAGCTCAATTATAATTGAAGATACCCTAAAAATAGGGCTAAATATATATTTCAGAGTAAAAAAATACAGTATATAATGGAAAGGCTAGCTAACTATCATTTTCTAAAGGAAAAGTCTACATTTACAGCTATCCTACACCATGTTATACCAAATTAATTAACTGGCCCGAAGGTGTAGGAAGTGGAGAAAGAGGAAATTGGCGTAGAAAGTGAAGAAATTAAAGATGAATTTCCACATATGTGGGTTTAGTTTAAAGGAAAAGTCTACATTTATTAGGCTCTATACAAGCTTACGACAAACTTGGCGTATGAAGATAACTTTGAACAGCCCTTTCATGACTTGTGGGGTCACCTAACGCCAAGCCTTCAAACGACCATCTGCTAGAATAGATCGATCGAGCTCAATACGATATTGTGAGTCAAAGTGCTCTCGATCGGCTTTGACAACAAATTTCATCGCGCGCCCAGCCCACCAATGAGCATTTCATCGCGCGCGCGCACGTACAACAAATTTTAACTCACCGGACTGTACAATATTTAACTAACTAGCAAAAACACTCTGGCAGCTATTAACAAGTCAGAGTAGACTGGGCTTCTCACTGGAAAAAACACGGACTCAAATCAGCTCTTCCCTCCCAAATCCCAATGCAATGCCGGCCTTGAGATCATTCTCTTTCTCAATTATTCAACATGTTTCCCGAGCCTCGTGGTAATCACAAACCAAACAGAAATTTTTTTAACAAATGTTATTGTTGACACCAGGGATGACTTAGTTGTTTGTTGATAGATATACTTTAGTCAAATTAGCTATGATAAGCAAGTTTGTTTCTTTAACTCTTGCTTCTCATTGCTTTATTGTTTAACAATATATGGCTAGTGTTGATCAGTGCTCCAATAGATCATATTGTTTAAAGAATCCTTAATGTGTTATTATCTATTTGTTCCTCCTTCCATTTCAAGTTCTAGATTTCGCCTTGTCATCATATCGCTTAGAGTCCAGATTCGTTATATACCTCATTATTGTTGCTCTATACATGTCATGTTCAATCCCGATTTCCATGTATAGAATTCAATTCCTTTTGTTAGATTGTCCATATCTCTCCGACAGTACGTATGTTCATCCAAAGATGTTTAGCAGAATCGACGTGCAGAAAACTCCGACCATCCATGAATGCAATTGGTGTCTGTTCCGTTCAACGGCCGTAACTTTCATAGTTGGAGTCGAGCTGTGCGCATGGCGTTGGGAGCGAAGATGAAATTAGGCTTCATCAATGAAAAATTTGAGCGACCGTCGGAGATCGATGATGATTATGACCGCTGGCTAAGGTGCGATTTCATGGTAACGAGCTGGATCGTTAATTCCATGAAACCAGAGCTGCAAGAAAATTTCATGTTCGTGCATTCTGCTAAAGAATTGTGGGAGGAGATTCAAGAGCGTTTTACGGAATCAAACGCTCCACTGATATACCAAATCAAGAAGGAAATCAGTGAGATTAAGCAACATAATTCGAGTGTTGCTGAGTACTACAGCAAAAGGGAGAAAGCGTGGGATGAGTTGATGGAGCTAGAGTCCATGCCGATCGGTAAGTGTGGAGGTCTGAAAGTTTGCTCGTTTGCTATTTTGAAGCAGCTGCTGGACAGGGAGGCTACAACAAAGTTAATGCAGTTTTTGATGGGATTATCCGATACTTACGAAGGAATTCGTAGTAGCATTTTAGCCATGGATCCTCTTCCTTCTGTCAATCGTGCGTTTCATATGGTTACGCATATAGAGAGACAGAAAGGTATTACGGAAGGGGGTTCTCAGAGTCATGAAGTGCTTGCTGCTAGGAATGCTGGCAATCATGGCTCTAGTAGCTCAGGGAGCATGAAGACTGGTTCAAACTCTAGTGGATTGGGTAATTTCAAGGCTTATGGGAAAGGAGCACAGAATTCTGGTGCTAGTTCAAGTTCTGGAACAGGAAATGGTTCTTCTGGCAACTGGAAAACTAAAGAAGAAATGAAGATGGAATACAAGAAAGCTAAAATGGAGCTGATCTGCAATTATTGCAAGGAAAGAGGTCATGTTAAGGATACGTGCTTCAAGCTTGTAGGTTTTCCAGATTGGTATACTGGACCAAAGAGAAATCAAGAGGACAAAATAGTGGCTCATGTTCAAGATCTGATGGAGAAAGACAGTCCTTGTGGTGGAAATGACAGAGGTTCTGGATCTCAGTTTGGAGGTGACAGCACAGACATGAAACTTGTCAATGCTGTGGTTGCTGAAGTAATCAAAGCTATAAAAGGCAAGGCTCCTGCAGATTCCTCAGGATATGGATCTGGATCTGGTTCTATGAGTTTTGCAGGTATGATATCTTCTTCTGTGTTTAATAATGGGCAACAGATACCTGTCACTTGGATTGTGGATTCAGGGGCTTCATATCATATAGCTTGTCTTTGGCACCTAACACGAGCCGAATAGAATACCGCGGCTTTAGCCAAGAAAATTATAATTAATTCACCCCTGAGAACTGGATCGAGATCAATTGTACGTGCAACAGGGTTGTCTGAATTCGCCAAGAACAAACGGATCATCGGAATTCACCTGTGAACCAGACTCAATACCCCCTAAACTCCGAATTCGCTTCATGCGAAGTAACTCCAGATCTTCAGAAACCTCAAGCAAGGACTCGTAAAGGACCTAATTAAATCAGCTGAAGAACAAGAAAAACAGAAAAACGAGCCCAATTTCAAACTACCTTGAACACAGGCAAACCAAAAGCGAGAACGCAATGAGAAGAATCAGATCACCATGAATATCAATATGCTAGCTAGCTGATAATTGAAGCTTGAAAGATTAGAACAGAAAACATCTCAAGTATAGAGGGAAAGAAGAAGCTGTTTCATCATTCAATTACATTGTCCGGATCGGGAACTTGGTTTGGAATAATTCGATGTCCTGGTCTATTATTCGAACCCTGGATAATAAATTCAGTCTAGTTTGAAAAGATATCGTATTGATGATCTGTGGTAAAAACATTCTCAATCCACGTTACGTACTAGTGTATTTTGTTAAGCTTCCTTATCTGCAACTAGTGTAAAATTGAACTCACGCCACCTTGTATATTATCTCCGTTGCTTGTTTACCAGCCACTGTTGGTTGATGTTCAGTACTGAACTGTGTTCATTTACTTCCACAAGTCATATTCCGCAGATTGTATATGATGTGTACTTTAATTTGGAGCATTGTAGATTAGCTTCTGTTTATAATAAAATTAAAGTGAATACTCCCTCCGTTAATTAAAATTTGACGTTTTACTATTCACGCACGTCTTTTGAGGTGTTAAAAACTATATAAAATATTAACTTTTTTAACATATTTTTTTAAATAATTTCATACTTGTTACTATTAATTATGAATTTTAAATTTAAAATGTTAATATTTCATATAGTTTTTATCATTCTAAAAAAACGTGCATAAATAGTAAACGACAAGTTTTAATTAACAGAGGGAGTATTATCTATCCTTTCACAAGTCATATAAAACTTAAATATGATGAAAACGTAAATTTAAATAACGAAAGATTTGTGTTTAATTAAACTCATCTGATTACCATTTTGTTCACATGAGCCATATTATATATAGTATACAGTAGTAGTTAAGCTTGTTCACCTCTAATTTCAATTTGTGTTTAAACCTATCAGATTCCCGTACGATCCACATCTTAGCCCATATTTTTTCTTTAATCCACACGTCTACGGTTCTTTGTGCAGGCCTTTTTTTAATATAAAACTTAAATATTTGCGACCTTCATGATTGAATGCTATATATATAAACTTGTTCTTCCGAGAATCGACCTTCATGATTGAATGCTATATATATAAACTTGTTCTTCCGAGAATCGACCTTGTCCCCATCGACATTGCTTATGTATAAATGAATTACACAATAAACCATACTCACTCCGTTCGGAAATAAATGGTGTTTGACTTTTCTGCACGTAGTTTTTAGAGCTAAAAACTATATAAAATCTTATTTATTTTAATTAATTTTTTTCATAATTTAATACTTATTACTAATAGATATTAAACTATGAAAAAAATTTATTAAAATAAATAAGATTTTATATAGTTTTTAACTCCTAAAACTACGTGCACAAAAGTCAAACATCATTTATTTACGAACGGAGGGAGTATATAGGTATTAATTAATAAGATTTCAAAAGTTGTAATACATACTAACTCAATTTGATCGACAAGTATAAATCTTATTAGTACGTATATTGTAACTATAATTACCGATCGGAACATTTAAAATTTAAACATTACATATATGTTAGGTAATTCAATTCACAAGATCAACGTTAACGAGTAGATTCAATGTATACCTTAAATCATTAATTTTCCACCATTGTTACTTTTGAGTGTTCCATCCGCAACATCAGACCAACAAATGTCCAGCCCGTAAAAATGGAATGCACAATATGGACTGGAGTATGAATTAATATTAGTTTAGTAGTGGATGATCGAACTCACCTTTTTTTTCCCTACCACTTCAATTGACTCCCTTGTGTCTGATTGGCCCGTTAGGATTGGAGCACTTAATTGTAAGTTTTGAAGGTGGTGATCGAGTTCTCTATTCACAAAATCAAATAATCAACCATTATTTATTCTACATATTTTCGATCAAGGATTACTCACTATTTCTTTTCTCTGCAAAGTAATTTTCAGCAAAAAATGGAAGGGCGAGGAGGAGTCGGAGGGAGAATCAAAGCAATGGGGGGGAAGCCCTGGATTGCAGGGGAGGGGAGTGCGGCAGGCGGCAAGGGCGTCTGCAGCCCACGCGCTGCTACTCACCTTCACCATTAATGTTCTCGTTCTCAAGCTCCACCACCATCCCCTCTCCTTCTCTTGCTCTTGGTGGTTCGTTTTCCTCTTTCAACTCATCGATTCACTCCTTTCGATTTCACCTATTTCTTTGAATTCTCAGCTTCCGGGGTGTAAAAAGAACGTAATTTTGGCTATGAAATTCAAAATCGAGACCGAGAATAAAAAGTGAAAGCCCTAATTTAATCCTCCTATCCTAGATGGCCAGATATTGTTTCTGTTTCGTTGCTTAAATTGTTTCTGAATTGAAGTCAAATAAACTAGTTTGAGATTGAAAATCTAGTTCAGATTGAAATTGATGTGGCGTTGTTACTTGTTGGTGCATTTTTTACCATTGACAGACAGTATGAGACTGCATGATTGGAAAATTAGTTTATATATATATATATATATATATATATATATATATATATATATATATATATATATATATATATATATATATATATATATGCAGGCTTGTGTTTTCCCCCTTATGGTTATTTCACATAGTTGTTGCCCTGTGGCTGTGGAGATTCTCCATCCCCGCTCCTCAGGAATTAGATGCTCCTCTGGTATATCTTTTTCCCTAACTACCACTGTGTTCCAAGTATTATAAATCATTTATAATGTTCTAGTGGGACCTGTTTCATGCTGTTGTCGCGCTACTCCGCTGCTTATTGCCTTTGAACTGCTTCCTTGCATCTATTTGGAGAGCTCTTCTAGTGCGTTTTCGTGATCTATAAACATTCAATTTCTTACACACATGGTCTCTTATGTTAATTTGTTTCTTTACAGGGAATCATGTTGCAGTTATGAATTTGAACATTGTTTTCCTCCCAATTTATCTCTTGGAAACAATCATTATAATAGACAATTTAAGGTACCTCCTAATTTTTGTACACTTGTTCTTATATATTATTCTTCATCATCCATGTATTTGAAATGCAAATGCCTTCTGGTTACATATATGATCGAGTTGATTAATCATACACCCTTCATACATAGCACTTGGCATTTCGGAATGTCTGCTTCTCCTCACTGATCTTTGATAATGCCATTGCAGAATGGGCTTCCCGCTATTTCTAGTTGATTTGGAACTAAGCGGGATCGATAGAAAGTTGTAAGTCAGCTTCCCATTATCATTTCTCTGTATGCTTCTCCTCGCTAATCTTTGATGATGCAATTACAGTGAGCCTGCTCTGAAGAAGAAGCAATCGGAGTTGAATGCTATATATTGTAATGTAAGTTACACATTGGTAGAGTTGATGTCCATATTTTCTTTGTATTGCTCTTTTTCTTTTTTTTTCTGTTATCTTCCTAATCCTAAAATTAAGATTTACCTCATCTCTCAAAACTGTACTGTGTGCAGTATTGCTCAACTACTTTGTCCATGCCTTTCATCCTAGGTGCTACGGTGTCCATGGTTCAGATGATAATTGGTATTATCTTGTTCACTCGTTAGTGTATTACATTTCATTAGATTGCAAAGAAAGCAACCCTCCATACTAAGTTTGTTCTAGCCTTGGGTTTTTGTGTTTTGAAAAACCATTTTAGCTACTGCGTATGCATTTCCTATTGCCCATAAGGATGGTTAGTACTTGGATGTTTAGACGATCCATGAATCACGGAGGTGATAATATGCCTTTCTTTTCCTTCAAATATTGCGAATCTACACTTACAGATAATACAGCTGTGTTTTGGGTTCCAATTATTTATTTGAGGTATTATTAATATCATGTTGTTTAGCTAATCTGCGGTTTCAATGAAAGGATTATGGCTATGTGAAATTTTAGCTTTTCTTGTGCTCTTCCCTTTGGATGCAGCATTGCACTTGGAGTTGGATACAGCTATGCATTTTTTGTGTTTCTCTTGCATGATCCTGGTGACATGTTTGCTAGGCTGTGCAATGGTTTTGATATCTGGGCTCCTTTTCTTTGCTTTGCTCTTGATATAGGGAACTCTTGCGGAAGATCCGAGTGATTCCAATTCCATATGTTTTCTCCCATTTATTCTCCTTTCAAGGGCATGTAGTTCTATTTTCTCAAACACAACGGGGGGAAACAATTTTTAATCTCCAACAACATAGTGAAGCTCGTAATGGGCAAGCCTTGAAAGAACTTTTTTCAAGAGCTCATGACTTTCTAGAGTTTCTGCACCATGATTCTGGATATATGTGATCTACTTTATGAGAGTATAACACATGTAATTAATCGTGTAACACACACATTTCCATAATAATCATACTCTGCATTATTTGTCACCTCTATGTCACGGTTATAGGTTGGTGGTCAGTTGATGAAGCAAGTAAAGAAGCACAGGCACATCGGATTCATCGTGACTATGTCTCAGGGCCATTCTCCTCTTTAACTTTCCTGCAATCGTGAAGTGTATGTTGCTTTGTGTTTCGCGAGTCCCCATATGTTGATATGAACTAAATTAAGCTAGAAGCCCTTATTTTCTAATATTGGACATGTTAAATAATCGGGTAATGGGACGATGGATGAGGGATGACTTGTTTTCTTATACTACTTGTTACTATATTCCTATAAAGCTAGAGCATATTTGCTTGATACTGTCATATATATCTGCTGGTTAATCGGATTGTTCGTTGTTGTAGATGCAATCCATTTTGCGGCAGTCCTCTTGATTTGGCGAAGAAAATGTCAAACAAAGATCTTGTTGAGGAGGTGAGTGCATTGTTGAAATGGAATCTCTCTGGCGCAACGAGTTCCCTGCACGGCAGGGTACGTCATGTACGTGAAATGGAGTAGAGGCGAGAAAACAATTAATTAATTAGTTTATTATTGATGTTGCAACGTACAGGACGTACCTGTACGCGCATAAAAACAAGAACCTGAATAAACGTGACTATATATCAACGGTGCCATAACATGACCGCCCATGTCTTGCAAAGAGCCCTTATCATTACCGACCATTTCATCATCTTCTTCTTCACCTTCCCCCTTTTGAGCTCTTATTACCGAGCTTGATTTTTCTTCTTCACAAATCATTCGGGTTTGTCAAATTTTTCCTTTTTATATTAAAAAAAATCATGATTTTGGTAATTTTTTTATAATTTTACAATGCTAAAATTAAAGATGTGGTTCATAAATTCTAGTGATTGTAATTATATACTATATCTGATAAAAAAAATTATTTAAATTTTATTATTTCTTGTATTTTTTAATTAAATTTAAAAATATATAAAATATCAAATTTTTTTAAAAATAATTTCATGCAATTAGTAATAAGCAGTTATTTTAATATTTTAATATTTTTTTAGAGTTTTTATCTTCTTAAAAATTGTGATGAAAAATCAAAAATCAAATACTGTTGATTGAAGGGAGTATTACACAATACAAAAGTTGATTTGAAAATGAAAGATCAAGTGATTGTAATTATAAAATATAACAAATTGAAATCTCCATAAAAAAATTAATCATATATAATTATAAATCAATCGAGTTAGAATTACCGGGTCAATCGGGTCACCGAATCTAAACCAAGATGACCCGGAAAATTACCGGATTTTCGGGTTCAGATCAAAAAAAAAATTTCCGGGTCTTAACCCAAAATTTTTCGAGCGTTGATCGGGTTGGATTTTAACAGATCTACTTGTGAGGAATCACTCAACTCACAACACCACACACCACACTTAAACTCACACACCTTGGGAGGCACTCTCACTCTCACTCTCACTCACTCCACACTATACCTACTTTACCACCTAGGCCTATTTATATGACTTCAAGTTGGGTTCATCCAACTGCCCACATTCACATCTTACAAGGGAGATCTTGCCATCTAATGTCCTAGCCTATCATCCATCAATTACAAAGCTAGAAAGATCGACCTTTCTCCTGAATATTCTAGGCATTGGCAACAACACTAAATTAAAGTGGAAGCTTCCATCCAATATTGGGCCTTAAACCCACTTTTTTGGTAGCCATTTCTAGCCCGATGTGGAAGCCCAATAATTATATGAAAAATATGCATTAATCTCCAAAACCTCCTACATCGATTTGTTGTGGATGTTTGAGAATACCTATCTTCAGGGGCTCCCGGAGGAGCATATATACACGGAATAAATTAATTGGAGTATTTTATTGGAGTATATACTTGCACACCATAATTCGTGGCTCGGTATAGACTAGTTCGATAGCAAAACACAAAGCCCTACTCAACAGGCGGGTTTCATCGACCCTGGGCACATCCCATTAGATCGAGATTCATACACAAAAGGTTGCATCTAGTCACGCCTACATAGACCGATGGAGGGATCATGAGTCCACCACCAAGGTGATAACTTGGGGTTGTTTGCTTTGTTCTTGCCACTGTCACGACTCATGGCATGGGTGTGGTCCTATTTGTCATGTTCTAACTTCTAAGGGGTGCTTATTTCACAAATTGGTGCATCAATTGACAAAGCTCTCTTAAACGATTTGGATTTGAACCAGAGTACCATATTAATTAATTGAAGTTGTTCAAGTGAGAAATCACTACCGTTACCGTACGTAAAATGGTTCTCTCTCTCTCTAACTTAGAGTAAGTTTGTAGAGCTTTCTAAAACGGAAATTTTTAGGTGAGGAAGATGCAATACACCAACTTTGTTGTTCATAGTGTGGTTGGTTGATGTTGAAAGAACTCAAGATGGAAGCAATCAACCGCTAAAAAATCATCTAATCACCCACCTCAATAGTGTGGTTGGTTGATGTTGAAAGAACTCATTGTTATACACAATGTAACACTTAAAACTAAACCTGCTCTTATATTAAACTATGAAAACTAGTAGGCGAAAACAATCAACCGCTAAAAAATCATCTAATCACCCACCTCAATAGTACATTGCAATACGAGACATCTATCCTTCCTATCCTATTCTTCCTATATAGCAAACCAAGCTTTTCTTTTTTCATAAATGAGGTTGAATAAATGAGAAATGTTGAATTTTTTTCTTAAAAAAAAAACAAATCATCACTTGAATAAAAATAATCTTTATAAGAAGTTAAAAAGTCTAATCTAACACTATCTAAATCAATTATTTGTGTAATATTTTAAAAGTAGAAAACCAATTATCATTTTTAAAATTAACACTTGAGTATTTGATAAAAAATGATATCCACAATTGAGTAAACACAATATACAATGAAAACAACAAATTAAATTATATTCATGAGCTTCATCAATATATTTTTAAATTATAAATTACCAAAAATTAACCCCATATTTATATAATTATTATATACAATAATATATTTTAAACATCTAATAGTATAGAATTTTCATTGATCGATGAATAAGTATTCCGTATTACAGTATGATGCATGCTCTATCATAATTTTAGTTTCCGACAAAAAAATAGTGTATATAAAGATAAAACTAAAATAGTTGCAGTACAATTTATCCTAATAAGGTTAGATGTTAATATAAACAAAAAAAGAATTAGAAAACATTTAAGATTAAAAATAATTAAAATATATTTATTTAGAAAAAAACATTTTAATTAGAAATAATATTATAAATCATAATATTTCATATAAATTTTCATAAGCATCGATAATTTATTTTATGAAAAAATATCTTAAATTGTAAGCATTAACTTATAAAGGTGGTTTTCTTGCCCAATAAATTTATTAACTAAATGTCTTCTCAACAATTAGAAAAAACTTTTAGATTAACAACAATGACCACTATACACCTGTTTAGATTAACCATTTTAAAATTAATATATAGCACACAATATAATATATCATAGAATTTACAATTTTGCATAAACGTTGTCTTTCTTTATTTAAAAAATCATTATCTTAAATTTTAAGAATGAATCGAAATAAGTAGAATGTTAAATTGTATTATGTTTATGTTATTAAATATAAATATGAGTATGTAAGGTTATTTTGGTTAGATGTTTTCTTTTCCCAAAAACTCCATCCTAGATAATTTAATTTGACTACAATCTCTCTTAAACTTTCCTCTCACAAAAAAAAATTCATAATACGGAGTATTTTCTAAACTGTCTATACAACTTACGGAGTAATTTAATATGGAGTATTTCCTTAATTGTCCACACTAATTGAGGTGATATATTGGGACAAAAATATTCTTAAAAGTTGTTGTAGCCCTAAATCAGACCCATCACTCAATGTCAAGGTCAAGATAGAATTCCTTCATCTCCCCGACTATAGCTTCGTCACCCTTCTCAAGGAGCTGCTGGATAAGAAATCAATGAAATGATGCAATCTCCTTGTCCAGTCCTGTTCCAAAGATCAAATACTCAATGAATTTTTTTTCATTTCCTCGAAATTGTCCAGTGGAATCTAAAGACTTGATTCCACAAATTCCTTGTATAATGTTGTTGCATCTCGTTGGCTTATTGCAATTGATAAGCCTTCCTCGAGATCACTTGCTCTTATTGCACTGTCTCCACCTTGAGCTTTGAGCAAACACGTAGTTTTTGATCCACGTGATTTAGTCAAACTTTAAGTTACTAATCCATTGACAATCAACACCAACAGATTCGCCAACAGGATACCCTTGACGACTATCATTTCTGCAACACTCGTATGGTGTGTATCCCCATAACCTATTATAATTCACAAATGATATCAAATTAATGTAATGGAATTTTTTTAAAAAACAAATATTAGGATCACTACTAAATAGTGTTGGCAATAGGACATTATAATGACTTGATTTCTTTACTTATGTAAGTGTAGTTGGTCTTGTTTTTATCTAACGGTGTTACTTACTTTCTATTTTTTTCTGTTTGTTGGAAGAGTCGTAGTCCCTTTTCATTGTGACAATACACAATTGTGCTCAAATCATAAATGAATCAATTGAGAAAAAAATATCCAACTAAATTATTCACTTGAAAGTTAAAGAAAAATGAAATGCTTTGAGCATGTATATGGAAATGTATCTAGTTTTTATATACCAATGGATGTTTCATAAACAAAAATATAGCACATATGCTTTTAAGCAATTGAAGTGACTTTCCATCTACATTTCTCCCCTTGCCCTTTCCTTCTTTTTAGAAAGTTTTAGTATTTGAGTTTGAACAATGGTTCTTTAACATTTTTTGTTTGTTGGGAAATTTGTCTACTTATGTCATTTCTTAGTTGTATGAGTACTTCTTGTTAACCATAGAGTAGTTTAAGCTTTAGTGTTGTTGTGTACTGATTTGATTGGGAGTTTAGGCTTTCTACGTTTGAAAATTGTTAAAAGATGTCTAGAATGTTGAGAATTAGGACTTGCCAACTTGATCGAGCCTCAACTAATATCTTTTTATTGAGGTTGGAGCACAACTTCGCAAACTAGTATAGATCCATGAGAACCAGTTGCATGAACTTGCAAATGCGATGCCCTTTAATGCTCTTCAACGATCTGTCATAACCTACAATAGATTGCCAAATTCTTCTGAGATAAATCAAACAATCAGCAAGACAATGAAGCGTGTGTGGGAAAAGCAGAAATTGCATTCCCTTGACATCAATTAAGAAGTATTCGACATCAATTAATCGTTCAAACAATTGAGGCACCTCACGCACACTCAATTCTAATTCGACGCACATATTACTCACTAAAACGAATCTAGGTGCTCATACACACAAAATACTATTGTTATCAGTATTTAAATTGTAAACTAGCTAGCTAGGTCTAATTACTTTAATGGAAAAGGCTCACTTATTTGACTCTTTTGATTACTCCGTATTTGTAAAATGCAATATGTCTAGGCTTTCTTTGGGCTTTAAGGCTTTAATATGATGAATATTCATTTATTTTTGTGCTTTTTTAAACAATATACCTACACATGTAAATTTAACTTGGACCCCTTTGTACATTGTGATCTGGGTCGTCGCACTTGTTGCCCTACCTTATGGGCCGACCCTGAATAGGCAAATCACTGAGATGGTAGTATTCACCCCAATGAAGGCCCATGACTTGCTGAAAAAGTCAATATTTTTGGTCATAATTAAGGATATTATTTATTTTTTACATAGTAATAAGTTTAAAATCTATCCTAATAAGACTAGATGATAATATAAACAAAAAAAATTAGAAAACATTTAAGATTAAAAATAATTAAAATATATTTATTTAGAATAACCATTTTAATTAGAAATAATATTATAAATCATAATATTTCATATAAATTTGCATAAACATCGATAATTTTTTTAATTAAAAATATCTTAAATTGTAAGCATTAACTTATTAATACGGTTTTCTTGCCCAATAAATTTATTAACTAAATATCTTCTCAACAATTAGAAAAAACTTGTAGATTAACAACAACGACCACTGTACATCTATTTAAATTAACCATTTGAAAATTAATATATAGCACACAATATAATATATCATAGAATTTACAATTTTGCATAAACATTGCCTTTCTTTATTTAAAAAATCAATATCTTACATTTTACGAATGAATCGAAACAAGTAAAATGTTAAATTGTATAATGTTTATCATATTAAATATAAATATGAGTATGTAAGGTTATTTTGACTAGATGTTTTCTTTTCCTAAAAACTTCATCCTAGATAATTTAATTTAACTACAATCTCTCTTAAACTTTTCCCTCATATAAATTTCATAATACGGAGTATTTTCTTAACTGTCCATACAACTTACGGAGTAATTTAATATGGAGTATTTCCTTAATTGTCCACACTGATTGAGGTGATGTATTGGGACAAAAAGATGCTTAAAGTTGTTATAGCCCTAAATCAGACCTATCAATCAAGGTCAAATTTCAAGATAAAATTTTATCATCTCCTCAGCTACAGCTTCGTCATCCTTCTCAAGGAGTTGCTGGATAAGAAATCCATGGAATGATGCAGTCTCCTTGTCCAATCTTGTTACAAAGATCAAATACTCATGGAATTTTTTTTTCATTTCCTCGAAATAGTCCAGTGGAATATGAAGACCCTATTCCACAAATTCCTTGTATAATGTTGGTTCTCGTTGGCTTATTGCAGTTGCTAAGATTTCCTCGATATCACTTGCTCTTATTGCACTGTCTCTACCTTGTAATTTGAGCAAACGTGTAGTCTTTGATCCACGTGATTTAGTAAAACTCTGAGTTACTAATCCATTGACAATTAACACCAACATATTTGCCAACAGGATACCCTTGAGGACTATCATTTCTGCAACACTCGTAGCGTGTATATCCCCATTACTTATGATATTTCACAAATTATAGAGTAGTCTAAGTTTTAGTGTTGTTGTCTACTGATTTGATTTGGAGTTTAGGCTTTGTACGTTTGAAAATTGCTAAAAGATGTATAGAATGTTGAGGATTAGGACTTGCCAACTTGATTGAGGTTCAACTGATTTTTTTTATTGTGGTTGGAGCACAACTTCGCAAACTTAGTTAAAACAAATTTGCTCAACTGATTTCTTTTTATTGTGGCCGGAACGAATCTATATGCTCATACACAAAAATTACTACTGTTTTCGTTATTTGAATGGTAAAATAGCTAGCTAGGTCTAATTACTTTAATGGGAAAAAGGCTCACTTATTTGACTCTTTTGATTACTCCGTATTTATAAAATGCAGATGTGTATAGGCTTTTTTTGGGCTTTAAGCTTTTAATACGATGAACATTCATTTATTTTTGGGCTTTTTTTTAAACAATATACCTACACATGGAAATTTAACTTGGACCTCTTTGTATATTGGGCCCTGAGTCGTCGCACTTGTTGCCTTACCTTATGGGGTGACCCTGTATAAGCAAAATCACTTAGATGCTAATATTCACCCCAATGAAGGCCCACGGCTTGTTGAAAAAGCCAAATTAGAGGGGGAAATTACGACTAAGCACACCCGACACAGTAGAATAGAAAGTCTCCAAAAGGAGGCTTGTCAAGCGTTGATAGCTCGATGGATCTTCGTTGTTTTTCGGAGCATTTGTAGATTCCATTTCTTCCTTTCTAGCCCTAAATCGGACCCATCAATCAACATTCAACATGAGAGAAATTGTATTTTCATTCAATACTATGAAGAATTAGCCAATCAACTAATCCTTTATTAAGACGACAATCAAGATCAAATGCCTAAATCATCATCTTGATCATACACAAGATAACGGAGAGTTTAGAGGAAGAAAACTCCATTTCCAAGCTTTGGAGAAGTACTAATCTTGCTGATTTCAAATCACAAATCTATCTATATATCTATATAACATAAGGGTTTATTTGGATGATCATATATTATAACTTATAACATATGTATGATATTATATTATAATATATGGTGTAATGTGTAATATAAGTCAGAATACCTTCTTATCCAAACAAACCTTAAGAGATATTTTAGTTAAACAAATGTTAAATTAATTAAAACATGTTTAATCCCCACCATAAAAATAAAATAAAATATGCTTAATTGTGTAATTATTAATTTTTTTAAAAAAAATTATCCTGACCAAAAGTCCCCATAATATAAAATTGTTTGAAGTTCAATTTTATTGCTTTCCATTCACATAGTGCGGACATATGGAGAAGGGGAGGGAGATGATGAGGATGGATGGCGAAACCTCATAATTCAATAAAATAAAGCTATAGGGATTTGAACTTAAAACCTCATAATTCAAATTCACATTTTATACCAACGAAGCTAAACACACTTCCTAACTTATTACTCTTTTCAACATTTTTTAACCCTTAAATTATCAAAAATTAAAAAAAAACATATTTTTTTATTTTATATTTTCCTCCAAACCGAAGGAACTCGTGCCACCTCATGTCCCCCTCCCTCCGCCCTGATCGGAGGCAAATCTTCTAAATTGTGAGAAAAAAGTGGTAAATGTGGGATTGTGAATCAACATATTTATTTATTTTTTAGTTTACTATAGTTGTGTTTCCTTTCCCAAATAAATGAACAAGGGACAAATCTTAACCCCCTTCATTAAGTGAATGATCAAGATTTTTCCAACTCAGTCTATGAAGTTAATACAAGATGAATATAAATACAAGAACAAATATCATGTATTATAAATACAAGTACAAATATCATGTTCACTTGTAAGTAAAGGACTTTTTCAAATTACACACGGTTTTTTTAAACGATAAAAACTATACTCCGTATGAAATATTATTTTTTATTTTTTTTAAATAATATCATACTTACTTATTCTGTTTGACAACATATGTCGTTTATTATTCATGCACACTTTTTAGGATGATAAAAACTGTAATGCATAAAATGTGCACCTCGATCCTTCCCAATGTCGATCGATCTTCTCTGCATAAAAGGAGAGGAAGAGGCGGGGCATGCTCCTCCGAAAAGGAGCCTCCGATGCTCAAGTCAAAATGTGTCGGCCATTAGAGAAGTCTCTCCTAAACCCTACTAGATCACCCATATATATAATGAGAATTTGGGTTTGATTAGGGTTCACTTTGTAAATGACGATTATGCCCCTAGATCTCCTATAGAATTACTTTTGATAAATTGCCCCTCGGGTTTCCTTATCACGATCTAGTGATGAGGGAAGACGAATAATTCAATGCTCTTTGCTTTCTTTGATCGACGACAAACACTAATGCCTGCCCTTTTGCCTTAATTGTATCCTACACGCTTAGCATTCTCAACCAATAAACACAATGTAACGTAACTAGCACATTGTTAACTAACCAACTGAAAGTTACTGCTCAAAATGATTTGATGAATTTTTTGCCATAAGTGAGAAACAATGTTAATTGATGACATTCTTGCTTAACTTTTATTTATGATTGACAATTTGGTGGTTTTCATTAAGGGTTGAACATTTCATCTCAAATGACGTTCTTATCGCATGATTTTGACTTTTGCTGGCCCTTAACGGGGTTATTATGGCTTAAAATTGGCTTTAATTGGTCGTAAGTGACGATTCTTTGGCCATAAGTGACGATTTGTTGACCATAAGTGGCGCTCTATTGGTCTTGAGTGGCGCTCTATTGGCCTTAAATAGCATTTCATTGGCCTTGAGTGGCGTTCTATTGGCCTTGAGTGACGTTCTATTGGTCTGAAATTGGCGATTTATTGCCTTAAGTGGCGATATGTTGACCATAAGTGGCGACTCAATAGCCGTAACTGATTATTTTATTGAGATTTTCGAGACTTGATCCATCAGCTTTACTTTTGTCATGGATTGATGCATTAATTAATCTTTTGGGTGTATTTGGTTATATATCATTGTATTGAAAGGGATGAATAGTAAATGATGTCTGACATATTTTTTCGAACGGAGGAAGTGGTAATAAATATAATATTATTTTAAAAAAATTAATTAAAAAAAATTATTCCTCAAAACTAATAAATATATTAATCCTCAAATTTGCAACATTTTATAGATCATTGAGAATTTTGCAGTATAAAAACTATCCCTCAAATCTGCAACATTCTTCAAAAATAGAAATGTTTTCCTAAGTCTGCAGCATTCTTCAAAAATATATTATTCCTCAAAAAATTATTCCGAACGATTTTTGAACGGAGGGGTGCGCTCCGGTGAAAACCAAAATAACGGTAAAAACCTGTGAGGACCCACGTTTTAGCCCGGTTCACTAGCTTTATAGCCCGATTATGAATAGAACCGATCTATAATGTCACAGATTTTAACCCGGTTTTGAATAAAACTGAGCTATAAAGTCACTTAATGTAATTTTAAAATATGAGTTTTCAGCGCGGTTTTTAGGTTTAACTGAGATATAAAATCACGTGTTATTTTAAAACTGGAGTTTTTAGTACGGTTTTTAGGTTGAACTGAGTTGTAAAGTCACTGTGTAATTGAGGTTTAATTTTTAGCACATGTTTCAAATAAACAAAGCTATAAAGTAGTCCTCACGGTTTTTAGATTGAACTGAGTAGTCCTCACTGAGTTGTAAAACCGTGAGGACTACTTTGTAGCTTGGTTTATTTAAAACCTTTGCTAAAAACCTCAATAAATCAATGAATTCGCTCAGCTCAGTTTTTTTCCGTAAGCAAACAGTAGGAGCAATTACAGAAGACTTAATCTAGCTCGTTGATCATCCTGACGGATGACGTTACAAAGATCCCTATTAAAAGGGATAGTACTCCTATCATTGATAATACCTTTCCTAGCTATGAAGTCAGCTCCTTTGTTGGTTTCTCTGTAGCAGTATCTGAACTCTATGTAATCAAATTCTCTCTTCAGGATGTTGATGTATTCAATCTGCCTCATGATGTCCCATCTCATATGTTCACCTTTTGAGATTGCTTCGATGAGTTGCTGATTATCTCCCTCAATATGATTTTCCGAAGGCCCTTACTGCAGGCATATTGCATGCCTACTTGGACCGCGATCGCTTCAGTATGTATAACTGATCCATGCACTGTATCCTCATAAAATATATCAACTATGTTGCCCTCGAAATCACGAATGATCCCCCCCCCCCCCACATGACAAGAGCCCGTGGGCGCTACAGAACCATCCACATTGATTTTGTAGACAGTTCCTTGTGGTCTACTCCACTTTACTCTAATTCTTTTAGGTTTCTTATCTAATTTTTTTGTAGTGCTTACCGCCAGCTTCCAAGTTTTGATGTTGTCTATGATTCGCTGTACTAAAATTCCTAACATATCTGGATTCTTTTTTCTGAAGATTTTATTGTTTCTAGTTTCCCAAATAGTTTCCCATATGAAAATCAGATCTTCGAAATTATTATTATCCTGTTTGATTTTTCCAATCTTTTCCTTTAGAGCTTCACTCCCCGCTAAGTGTTAAAAGTATATTCTTGTTCGTTGCTCATATAGAGCAATGATCTCCTTAGCAACCAGGCAGTGAACGAAGAGGTGAGCTGTATCTTCATCTCCTTGATAACATAATGAGCATTGGCTAGGAACACGATTTATGTACTTGTTAAGTCTGACAGTTGTTGGAAGACCATCAACCATAATCTTCAAGAGAAAATTTTTAAGCCGCGGAGGAAGACTTAGGTTCCAAATTCAATTGTAATTATCATTTCTCTGAGTATTCCTATTAAGTAAAATCTTTGTAGACTTTGTCGAGAAGCTCCCAGTTGAGTCCATGGTCCAAACCAGCTTGTTCGGAGTGTTCCAGGACGGGATTTGAATGTTAACTATTTCATTAATAATATCCTAGGGGAACAACCTTTGAAGGAGTGGTATATTCCAGGTCTTACTGATGGTGAAAAGTTGACTTACCATCATATGGGGACTATTATTAGCTGTGTACGATTTGAGATTTTTATTTGGGATCTAGGGGTCATTCCAAACATTTATAGATTCCACATTCCCTATAATCCAAAGCAATCCCTGTTCAAATTTCTCTCTAAGGGATAAGAGTCGCCCGATTTGCCAGGAGGTTGCTTGGTTGGTTCTGACTCTAATATTCTCATTTTGCAAATATTTTTCTTTTATGACCCTAACCCAGATGCTGTCTTTGTTAGAGTAGATCTTCCAGAGAAGTTTCATTTGAAGGCCTACATTCAAATCTTCAGCTTTCCTTATACCCAAGCCACCGTGGATCTTACTTTGGCATATATCATCCCAACTTATGAGAGGGGTATATCTCTCCGAGTGGAGTTTTTTCCAGAAAAAATGTTTATTAATTTGATCTATTTATTGCAAAATTCTTTTTGGAAGGAGGAAATTTTGCATCAGGTAGTTTGTTTTTGAGTTGAGGTTCGCCTGGATAATGGTCACACGGCCAGCTTGGGAGAGGGTAGAGGCTTTCCATTTGGGAAGTTGTTTTTTAAGATTTTGAATAGCATCCTCAAACACACAATTCTTAACTCCCCCATTCATAATAGGTATCCCTAAGTATTTTTCAAGATTTTTAGAAATAGGAATACCCATATGTTGGGCTAAATCCTTTGCTAGGTTTTGATTAACATTTTCAGAGCATTGAAGAGAGCTTTTATTGTAATTAATTATTAAACCAGAAAGGTTTGAGAAATTATTTATCATGTTTTGAATTGTGTTAAGGCTAGTGTGAGCCGCTTTAGCAAAGATTATAGTATCATCAGCAAAAGTTAAGAATGGAACCGAAGTTCCATTCTTGGTGAGCTTAATTCCAATTAGAGCGTCATCTAGGAGAGCTTCTTTATGGAGTTCTCTAGCTAGACCTTCCATTACTAGGATGAAGATATACGGGGCTAAAGGATCACCTTGCATGATGCCTCTATTTAGATGGAAAGTTTTGCCTGGAACATTGTTTACTAAGACAGAAAAGAAGGTTGTAGTAATGCAGGTCATTATCCAGTTTACCCATTTGTCATGGAAGCCAAACTGTTTAAGGACAACTTCAATATATCTCCAATTAATTTTGTCATAAGCCTTCTCCATATCTAATTTTAGAACCATCCAACCTTTTCTCCCTTTTAGTTTATGAAAGTTATGAAAGATTTCATGAGCAATTAGAGTATTGTCTTGAATCGATCTACCTTCTACAAAAGCACCTTGGTAAGGATTTATTAGCTTAGGGAGGATTGGTTTGATTCGATTGGCAAGGATCTTGGAAATCACTTTGTAGATGGTGTTGCATAAACTTATAGGTCTATAGTGATTTATAGTTGTGGGGTTTTCGTTTTAGGAATAAGAGCTATGAAAGTCTGGTTTATGGTTGAGAGCATATGGCTTGAGTGGAAGAAAGCTTTCACTGCTTTACAGCAGAATTGGCCAACTATATGCCAATAGGTTTTATAGAATTCTGGAGGGTAACCATCCGGGTCAGGGACTTGTCTTCTGCCATATCAAAGAGAGTGTCTTTGATTTCTTTTGAGGAAGGTAATCTAGTTAACATTATGTTTTCTTCGTAGTTTATTTGAGGTTGAATGTTCCAAACCTATGAGGTTCTGATCGATCTTTGATTTGTACCAATAAATCTTTCTGACATTTCTTCTGTTATTTGTTTAGAAATAAGATCAATATTATTAAGGGTGTTTCCATCTTTTGTGATGAAGGAATTGGTATTACGCCTAAAGTTTTTAATCTTGGCTGTAGATTGGAAGTATTTAGTGTTACAATCAGCTAGCTGAAGGTGTTTAATCTTGGCTCTCTGTTTTCAAAACTTGAAGTTGAATTCAAAACGTCTGTTTTTTTATGTTATAATCTAGAGAGTCTTTCGATATCTTAAGCATGGATATTTCCCCAAGGAAGCCTACTTTGGATAGACAGAATGTCATGCTCCACTTTGCTGAGCTACTTAGCCATATTATAAGTGTGATTTCTACGCCAATTTTTGGTGTTAGTTTTAAGGAGTTTCTATTTTTGAATAAGTTTGAAGCCAATAGAGCCTTCAAACTTATTCCTCCATACTTTTTTAACCATTTCTTCATAGACTTTGGACCAGGCCATCTCGAACCGAAATGGGGCACCCTTTTTTATGTAACTTGTGCCTATGTTCAGAGTTATGGGGCAATGGACAGAGTTTGAGAAAGAATGGTGTTTGGTTATGAGGGTAGTGAACCATGTTAAGATATTCTGGTGGGAAAGTGCTCTATCAAGCCTTTCATAAGTGTTGTTGGAGCTAGTTCTATTCTTCCGCCAAGTGAAACGGGAGCCAGAGAAGGGGATAGTGTGAAGGTTTAGTTCTTCTTTAACAACTTTTAATCGTCTAAATCTAGCAATTGAGGGAATGGATCCACCCATTTTTTCTGTGTCATTTTCTATGTCGTTAAGATCTTCAATTATAATGATAGGAAGTAAATGTTTGTGCACAGAAGCAAAGATTTCCTCCCAAAAATGAGTTTTTTCATTCTCTACTGCAGTAGCATAAACAAACAGCAATGCAAGATCATGCGAATCAATAGTAGTTTGGATCATAATGAAACAGGGGTTTAGTTCTAACATTGTACAAGAATCATGAAAATTAGACTTATGGAGAAGCCAAATTCCACCTCTAAGCCCAGTAGCTTTGATTGTGATTGCATCTTGGAAACCCGAATTCTTCAGCTGGTTGAGAGTAAGAGGTTCAGATGTCTTGGTTTCAATTAAGACAAGTAGGTCTAATTTGTTAGAGAATCTGAGATGGTTTAATTCTTGCCAAATAAGGGGTTGTTTAAAGCCCCTTACATTCCAATATCCAATATTAATCATAAAATTGATAAGATAAGTATAGATTTTGCTTCTGATATACAATGTTGTGGAGTAGAAACTTAGTATATGTAGTATCTAGGCAGGGAGACTTAGATAAAGAACCTTTCCACTTATTTCTAGAACTTGCATAATCCCAGTGTCTCTGCATTGTGAGTTGCTTCCTAGGCTTCTATTTTGGCATCCTTCTAAAGTTGTTGTTGTCGTTTGGGTGGCTGTTTCAAATACTTGTGGCATGTGTCTCTTTGTTGTTGCTTTCTTCCACATTGTAGTCTTTGTTGAATTGATGTTTTCTAATTGTTTTTTGTTGGATTGGTTTGGTGTGGATGGTTGGGTCGCTTACCACCACTAAATTCATAGAGAACTCAATGAGGCTTCGCTGAATGTTGTTTTGAGGTTTAGAGACAGAGATCATACATGTGATCCTCTCCATTTTGCATCTTTTGATCCTTGAGTCCATAACACTGATCCCATTTTCCTTGCTTTCACATCCAGCAAAAGCTTGGTGCTCTCTTAGCTTGGAGCATAGGTTAGTGTATGTAAAAAGAAGGCATATAGCAGAAAAAGTAACAGTTAGAGTCATTAGATTTAAACCGACAAACATTCCTTAGATAACTCCCAAGGCAAAAAGAAAATTGTTGGGAGTCATCCAAGGTAGCAAGATAGTCAAGGCTAAAGCAACAGCCACAGTACCGAGAAACATATTTCAAAACACCATTACATAACAACATAATGTCAGACTTTTGGGGAGAATTATTTAAGTAATTAAGGGCTTTGTCCAACACCGCCCCAGGGATAGGATCATAGGCTTCAATCATCATCAAGTCTTCTTCTTCCTAGACTTCTTCATTGCTGGGGAGGATGCTTCACTGGTATCTTCGTCTTCCTTGCGTTTGGAGACTTCACTTTCACTTTGAATCATCTCATCGTCTTGTTGCCTAATCACAATGCCTCTAAGCTTCCTTATCACTGAGTTGTCAGACTTGATGGAGAGGTGAGATTCTTCAGTTTGGTTGCATGTGTCAATCATCTTGCCTTTGCTCTGAGCCTTGAGAAGGTCTCCCAAAGATCCATCCATCATATTGTTACTAGTTCCAGTAGCATTGTTATTCGAGAGAATGGTATGAAGGATCAAAGGAGCTATGACAAAAGGCAGGGTAGTGCATTCAGCAGAAAGCTGAGCAACGTGGGCATTGTTCAGAGCAATGAGTTGATTTATAAGCTCGTTGGAGAAAGCTGAGTTGTTGGTAGGGAGAGGGGGAAGTTGGGTGTGAGCAGAGCTTAGAGAGATCGTCGGGAGCAGGCCAAAGTCACCAGTACGAGGAATCATAGTTTGGGAGAAAAAGGCTCATCATTTTTAGAGTAGGGAGTGAAGGCACTGCCACCTCCAATGAGTCTGGTCTTAGTGAGGTGCCTAGTAGTATTAGCCGAAGGGGAGTGGGCAAGGAGATCAACCTCTGAGTTTTCATCAAGAACAAGAGTGAACTTCCTAGGCCTGGGGGTGTTCAAAGGACAATCATCGTAGATATGGTCATAGCCACCACAACAACCACATCCATAAGAAAAATCCCCATACCACACCCTAAGCCGAATGACTCCATGCTCATTTTTCTTAACATAAATGAAAGTGGTAAGCTTATATAGAAGGGAAACCTTAACACAGGCTATGACCAATCTCATTTTGTTGCGGGAGTTGGCTATCTGATCAATCTTGATGAGAGATCCTACACCCCCCTCCCCCTCCAAGAATATAAGCGATAGCTTCCGGGGAGTAGAACTAATGTGGCAGTCCAGGGATACATACCCAGACATCTGCAGTGGTGGTCTCTTCTTCCATAGGGTTGAAGCTGTCAGTCTAGGGATACATAGCCAGAAGAGATCCTGAACATGGTACGACCTGTTAGACTATACCATAGCCCTATTCTCCTTATTGGAAAACTTAAATATAAGCCAGTAATTGCCAATGGTGTCCACTCCCCAGCTTCCCTTGAGATTTTTCCATTCCGCTTTCATCTTCCCTACTACTTGTTTGAGCTCCACCGGGTCTTGAACAAACCTTCTAATGAGGCTGAACTCGGTTAATTTGTTGTGGAGATCCTTGACTCCAGGAACAGAGTAAGGATCCGAGATTTGAGTGACAGTGGGGTTAACATCAAGAGGGGGGCAGAGCTGAGAGAAGTAGCTGGGATAGGCTGTTGATCAGTCGCCTGAGATTGTAGAGGAGCATTGTCCAAGGCCAACGAGAGGGTGGGTTTAACAGGTTGGGTATGAGGAGGCATGGTCTCAAAGGAGATACCTTGCCTAGAGGTATTGATCAAAGCCTCAACGAAAGACAGTTGGTTATCCATGGAAAACGAGGTCACAATAAGAGGGAGAGAAGAGATGATCAGAGGAGAACTGTGTGACTCCTTCCAAGCATTACCCACAATATTTATAGGGGAAATCAAGTTCATGCAAATAGAAGGATTCATATATAGATTATATTTCCAAAATATAGATCCATGTGTGAAGTTTCTTATAGCTTTAATCATACCTTTGCCACCAAGAGGAGCTCCTAATGTCTCGGATATATCAATTAGGGCATCTAAATACATCCTCTCCTCTAGCGGTTCCTTACTGTGGTGGAGAAATAAAATGTTTCCCTTTCCTTTGTTTTGCCATTTTCCAGAGATCAAGAGAGTCTCAGAGCAAGGGGCACCCTTCAGCCGCCCTTCATCCCAAGACTGGCCAATCACTAGATTTGCATGATGATGATTAAAGCCTAAGTTGCATTGGAGATCATAGTTAGGCACTTGATTAGTGTTAAAATAAGGTTTACATAGAAGGTTTGTGGTTGATATTTGGTTTGGAAAAAGTTTGTATTCCAATGTTCACATAATTGCTCCTCCTCTCTCCGAACACAAAGAGAGGATTTAATGCCTTCTGACAATGTTGAGAAACGCAACTTCGTGTGATGGCTTCTGGGCTCAAGAAAGCAATACTTAAAGGGGTAATTAACTCTAATTTGGTTTGATTGGACTGGGTTTTGAAAAAGTTGTTTGAAGTTTGGGTTGGTTGATTTGAGATTTGAATATTTAGGGTTAGGAGATTTAGATTGTAACGGTAGCAGCATTCCAAACATGCATCAAACTCCCTAGGGAGCATGATGCATGTTGAATCCAGCAACAACAATGACAGCCCAGAAGATCAAAAAACCAGAGGGAAGAGAAGCCAGAAGACAGTTTCTTCATGCATGACCCCTCTCAATTCGCTTAGCTCAGTTGGTTATTGGAAAGGATAGAATCAGCCCCTATATTTTTATGCCTTTTTTTTGTTTTTAACGCTTTACTTACTGGGTGAGGTTTTTTTAACTCTTTACTTACTGGTGAGGGTTTTTTTTTCTTCCAAACCAGGCCGAATAGCACAGCAGCGAAGGGCAAAGAAAAGGTCTTGCACCCCGCATGCAGTGGCTCACCCCGCTCAGTGGCTAGTTGTGGCTCTTTTCCGGCGTGGCGGCGACGGCGCTCAGTGGCCGGATGCTGCTCCAAGTCCCCACTTCTGCGAACATCAGGCCCTTTTTCGATCGAAAAGGTTAGTTTTTTTGCACCTTATAACTTATGTTTTGTTAATTTGTGCTCCAAAATTTGATTTGACATTCAATTGATAGGTAGGATATGAGAATTTCTTTAGGGTTTTTATTAGGGTTTATGATTTTCATAATCAATTTTGAATAATTTTGATTAGGGTTTGTGAATTTGTTAATTGAATTTTGCTTTTGTGAATTGAATTCAGCATCGATGCTAAATTCAATTCACAAAAGCAAAATTCAATTAACAAATTTACAATCCCTAATCAAAATTACTCAAAATTGATGCTGAAAATCACAAACCCTAATCAAAACCCTAAAGGAATTCTCATATCCTACCTATCCATCCCTTGAATTGATATCTTGGTGAAGTGTTGAAAAACTATAGCAAATCTCACAAGTAATATTGGCTTGGTGAAGTGACGAAAAAGGCATTCGAATTCAGAAGTAATATTGGCCTCGAATCGAAGGTGAATTGAATTTTGTTAATTGAATTGATATTGGCTTGGTGAAGTGTCAGAAGTAACATTGGCTTCGAAGGTGAATTGAATTTTGTGATGAAAACAATGTGGACTTGAGGCAATGATTAAAAGAGGAACAGATTGGGACAAGGTTGATTGAATTTGTCTTTGACTCTTTGTATATTTCTAGTGTCTAGCTTCTTGTGTCTATTGTCTAAATTCTAGCTTCTTTGTTTGATTTGTCTTTCTTCTATGATGAACTTGAAGTGAATAACTTGATGTTGTACTATGCTTCCTTAAGAGTTTATTTCATGTTCTGCATCATTAGTAGGATATTATTGAATGTACTAAACCTTAAACATATATAATATGATTATCATGTTATTTTGAGTACAAATTATTGTCTTGAATTACTGCCAATTGTCTTGGATTGTTGCCTTCGCCATGCGCCTAGCTTGCGGCTTGCGCCTAGGCTCCAAGACCCATGGTGATCCTTGCGCCTTGAGTACTAAACCTTAAGAATATATCACTTTAAAGCGATTAATAATAGTTTAATGTATTTAATGTATTTTTTTTATCTAAAAATATATAATTGCATAGATGTGAGAGGTTATTAACATTTGAATTGTTGTATTTTCATCTTTAATATATAAAAAATAATAGTTTAATTGTATTTTTTTTAAGTTAACCACGTTTTTTAGGCAAAATAAGTTGATCACATTTGAATGGATGTATCTCGAACACACCGACTTTACCCCCATCAAGAAGTTTTGATTGATTATATGAATTTTTTAATACTTTTATTTATCTATAGAATTATAAAAGAGTGAATGTATGGAATGAAGTGACGTACCTCCGTGAGATTAACACCGTCACAATCTTCGTTTTTATGTATCGGGTTCGAGTATGCCCACATGGTTTTAACGCCTGACCATCTGTATATGTCTTCCCGAGCCTGACTGCTTGCTTCTCACCGGATTGATCCGTTTTCTTGTCTTAAGGCTGGACCATTTTTCACCTCATTTGGCCCTTCTTCATCTCTCTAGCTACTCCCTGTCGCTCTCTCTTCCTCCGGCTTCTCTTCTTCCTGCTATCAGTCCTCGTCCCTTCTTGAATCGAACCTCGTCGCCCCTTTAATCGCACCGCTTGCTGTCGCCCCTTGAATCGAACCTCGACAACCCTTTAACCGCGCTGCTCGCTTGGCTTAGAGCTTGTTTCGGTGAGTATTTTAGCAATTTCAGGTGTTTGGCTTGATTTTATCAATTTGAGGTTTAGGGTTCTTCGTTTTCGTTTGCGTGGCTTAGGATTATTATATTCATATCTTAAAATTGGGTCATTGTTAAGGGTTATTCATTTTCGTTTGCGGGTCTTAGGGCTTGATTAGGTGAGCATTTTAGTGTAATTTGATGTGTTTGGTTCTATTTTAGCAATTTGAGGTTTAGGGTTCTTTTATTTTATGTTGAACCTTAAATCATAGATCCAAAGACCTTAAAATTGGGTCATTGTTTAGGGTTATTCGTTTTTGTTTCCGTGGCTTCGGGCTTGATTAGGTGAGCATTTTAGCAATTTGAGGTGTTTGGCTCGATTTTAGCAATTTGAGGTTTAGGATTCTTCTTTTATTTTGTGTTGAATCTGAAATCAGAGATCAATTTTTGCATAGGTGAAAACAAGCAAATTTATAGTTTAGAGCTTTATTGACTGCTTATGTGAACACATATGTTCATAGATTTGTGTTTCTGATCTTTTGCACAGGTCCAAGACATTCGTTGCTCCGTTGCCGCCTCTAAAAGATAGGGTTTACGCTAGAAATCAATTTGGTTTTACTTTTTTATTCCGTGTGAATTAGGGTTTTGATCTCAATTGAATTCAACTTTAATAATAGATAAATAAATATATACATAAAATAAATTGAAAGCTGCGGCCCATGGTCTTCTCCTCCACCAATTGAAAACTCTGACCAGTTTAGAAAATAGTACTCCTTCCGTTCGACAAAATTTGTCATTTTAGGGTGTTATTTTTGTTCAAAAAAACTTGTCATTTTAGGTATTTTGCCCTTCACTTTACAAAAATACCCTTGATATGATTGATGGTTTGTTAGTTGTAGTTTTCGATAAAGTAAAAAAGGAGGGTAATAATTGAGGGTAAATTAGTATATTTGTTAATTGTCTTAAAACTTGTGAAAAAAACTAAAATGACAAGTTTTGCCGAACGGAGGGAGTAGTATGGATATATATAATCTCTTTTGAGACTTGAAATAATGTCCCAGAATCTTGATTAAATTGCCCCGTGTACACAAACATCAAATCAAATCAAAGCCTGTAGGAGCTAATTGAAATGACAAATAAGATGATCGATGAAATCCACCCATCAAATTCCACCTAAAATTCAATTGCCTTAAACACCCAAAATAACATAATAGGCTCGGTCTTTACATAAAGAATGACCATACCGGAAAAAAAGGGTCCCAAATAAAGAACCATATGAAAGGGAGAGAGAGAAGTCCATCTTATTTCTTCGGGAGAAATCAGTGTGGAGAATGTGAGCAGCAAAAAAAAAATATAGGAATTTCTTGTTAATTAAGATTTTCTTTACTCTCTCCGTTCGACAAAACTTGTCATTTTAGCTTATTTCACAAGTTTTGAGGCATTTAACAAATGTACTAATTTACCCTCAATTATTACCCTCCTTTTTTACTTTATCAAAAACTACAACTAACAAACCATCAATCATATCAAGGGCATTTTTGTAAAGTGAATGACAAAATACCTACAATGACAAGTTTTCTTAAACAAAAATAACACCCTAAAATGACAAGTTTTGCCGAACGGATGGAGTATCATTCTTTTCCTGAACCTATTTCCTCTTGGTTAGCTCTTTGCAAAATGTTGTATTCAAACTTTTGCAATTGGTTGTTCTTTAATTTGATATATTACTCGAGTGTCAATATTTTACTGATCATTATTTGCATTTCTGTGTCCTTTTCCGTCTTATTCATAAATCGGAAAAAAAAAAAAAAAAGAAGTTTGCCCACTAAATTTCGAGTATAATTTGGTTACAAATGCTTTTTTAATTCCCCAATAGACCTCAAATGTTATTGAAAAGAAATGAGCTGAATATTTAACTATTTTGATGGATCTGCATTATATTTTTTCTGTACCTATGTTTTAATTTATTAAGCTATTCCATCTTAGCCAAAAGTGGAAAAATCTTTGCTATGGTATTCCTTAATTTATCTTTTGTTCATTCTTGATGATGCCTCTGTTGTGCTTGCAGGTAATGTTAATTAAGAACGGGAGTTTGGATAGCATCTATGACACATTCCAATCATTTGATGAGTTTGGTTGTACAGACCTAGAATCTAACAACTGTATTGTTTATGAAAGCTTAGATGTTGAACTCGATGACAATGAACTGGCAAGGTCTACAAGTCTTTTTTCAGAGGCTGCCTTACGTAAATGGATCTTCAATTTCAATTTATAACTTTTTTTGAGTAGGGCTTACTGTTAGACAATTCCTTGATATGAGGATTGGTGAATTAATAGTCACATTTCAGAGGCAGCCTTACATGAGTGGAGCTGCCATTTCAATCTATAACTTTTTCGAGTGTGGCTTAATGTTAGACAATTCACAGTTAATCACACACTATATATATTTTTTTATCCTTTCATGTGGGGACCAATTACCTGATATGAACATTCCTGATATATCAACTTTGTTTTACCATGAAGGGCCAATTACCTGATATGAACATTTATAATATATCAACTTTGTTTTACCTGGAAGTTTATAGTTTTCGTGTTCTCTATCTAGCTAAGCTATATACATAATATATCCTGTTTTCTGTCCATTTTATGTTGTCTTTCTGACTAGAATATAAATCTCTCCATGTATATTTTGATTCTAAGCAAATATGGCCATAAACTCGTCAAGGCAATCCTATATGTTTCTTTCTTTCAACCAGAACAAAATTATCTACTTGTCTCTTTATTAATAATCGTATTTTCACTATTTCAATGTGATTAATTTTACCCTCCTTTGCAGCGTTGACTGTTGAAGACATTATTAGGAAAGTAATTGAATATTTTGCACATGAAAGTCCTTTCACAACGGAATATCACTTTTTGAAACAATGCTGGATCTGTGAGATCTTGGAGGTTATGTCATAGTATATCATAACATCACTTTTCTTCTTTAGGTTATGCCATAGTATATCATAACGTCACCCAATTCAGTTAGCTATAGAAGAAGAGCAATCTGAAGGTTATAATGAGACTGACTTCAAGCCCTTGTAATACTATAAGGGTACGTAGGTAAAAAGAGATTTACTAATTAACCTGTCTAATGCCCCAAAATAATGACTAAATGATCGATACTTGGTGCTAGATGCTACTCATCAAAGTTAATTTTTGATCTTTGATTCTTAGAATCTTCTTATCGTTAAAAATATGGATTTTGGTAATTTTTCACATGTGCTTCTTGCTGATATTTCTTGGTATTATGGATATGATGGACTTGTTCGCATACAGTTGGTGTAGAAGTCGATCCATTAGGAGACTTAGCACAGAGACATAACGAAAACTTGGGCAGTTGGTCCTAAAGAAGTATGTTTATCTCTTTACATCTATCAAAATTTTGGATTTTGGTTATTCTCTTTTTCTTCTGCCTTTTATGCTCATTTTTTTTAATCTTCTAGATATGTTCTTGATTTGCCTTGAATATAGGTATGGAACGGAGTTCTTCATGCTGTATCGATATCCACTGGTTGTTAAGCCCTTGTACACCATGCCTTGCTATGATGACAATCTGTATAGCAATTCGTTTGATGTCTTCATTCGTGGTAACTAACTACTGATCCTACCAAAATGTTCAAAATTAAAAACTTGCCCAGATTTAAGTAAGACTTAAAATTCAATTGAATTTTAAGATTGCACATGCATTGATAATAGACGATTAAAAATGTTAAAAACCAAAAATTAACAATGTAGGTAACTATTTTTTCCAGACTTGTAATTAAACCAAAAATTAACAAGTTATTTTCCTTGTTTAGACTCAGGTGCTTCGAAAATTCAGTTTGAACAAGTACACTTGCTAAGCTGTTGCAAGTAAGTCATATTCCTTATTCTTTCTCTACATACAGATTAACATGTGGAAGTTGTTCACTTGAAATGTACCTAATTCATTTCTACACCAACTCTAATACATTGACTTGAAAGAGGTGATATGACTAGCAAATAGGCACTTTAGGTACCTGCTAATCATTCTATTTTTTCATATTTCTGTTCTTTTTAAATGAATTTCCAATCGGAATTTAACTGAATTGGGTGATTTGGATATGACTTTTCCAAAATTAGCATGGCCTTAAATGAAAGATCTAAAATTTTGGATCTGACTGGTTTATTTTTTATTTAGACTTACAAGTCAAAAGCTGAAATATATGGATTGCAATATGAGTCCGGAAGTCTAATTACTAATAATATATAATTATATGAAGGATGATAAGAGGTTGATACTTTTTTTTAACATTATGCAATTTTAAAAGTGGCATATTTTCATGTGAGTGCAGTGATAAAATGCCTTATTGTTTTTCTTCTTTTTCTAATCAGTTCTTGATAATCTTGACCTCTTAATTTACTTATTCATCACTAGGACGTTATCATTATTGATTGAATAGAACTGATGGGCACAAGGATTTCTTCCAAAAAGATGGCATCTTTTTACTTCTTGTTGGTATATATGCCTGATGAGGATCTTCAAAAGGCAAAGTTTCTTCAGCAAAGGTAGATGAACTCTCTTGGCTTCTTTTGGTTCTGCTATAGATGGAGTGGTTGCACATTGAAGACAGAGTGACCATAGCCTAATTTGTTTGCAAGTGTCCAAGGATTCAAGCTAGTCTCTACTTTTCAATCACATTCTTTGTTTTCCCGTAGCAAAAATTATAGTTCTTTGGTCAATCTTATCATGAAGGAATACATTAATTTCCCCATCTTATTGTCAAACACTAAAAACATTATCATACGTTTCCAATCTACATTCATAAATCAATTAACACTTTGTAAACCCTAAGAATGCGCACGGTTTCTGACCTAGTAAATAAAAACATGTCATTAAATTTAAATATAATAGTATATAATAGATAATAAATTTTATAATATAATGGAATTCAAAGATTGATTCTAGTTAGGCCATGTTAATGATTGATTTTTTATGGAGTTATGGGATTAATTTTATTATAATAGATAAATAGATATAATTGTTCATAATTAATTTAATTAAAAGATTATTTTTTGTGAGATTGGATCATGTTGGCTTATATTAATTAATTATAGAAAAATTGTCTACAGAATATATGAAAATATTTTCAAAATAATGGAAATAATTAGAATATTATATTTGACCTTCCCAAAAGGTAGAAAAAAGTACTCAGTATGATATTTTTAGCTTTCAATTACTTTTTACACCTTCCCAAAAGGTAGAAAAAAATGATCTATATCATAAACTAATTTTAGAAAGCCTATCAAGAATAAGTATTAGAGAATACGTATTTTGTCGTAATAGCTCGGAATTACTTTGACAATTATAAAAAATAAATATTTTGATTATTTAAAAAAACCTAACTTCCATGGACGTGAGTGGTTTAAAAAAAAACATATATGTTATATTTTTGACACATATTAATATTCTAATCTAAATTTCATTTTGATATAAAAGAAAATAGATTTTGAATTTAATAATATATTATTTAATTAATACAACCATATCTTCTAAAAATGTATCAATATCCAATGAAATTGGGTAAAATCTAATCTTAATCACATATTGTTAGCTAGATTGAATTTAAATTTGATAGAATTAGATGGAAATTGAAGAATTTTATCGGAAATTGGATAGAAAGCCTGGGTTCTTTGTTAAAAAATTAACTGTTAAGGAGATTAGATCATATGTTATATATAATATAATATAATATCGATTTTTCTATGCTATGTAGGATAAGACCCTAAATTTGGAAAAAATTTAAAATTTAAAATTATTTTAGCCTTTTTTTTAATTACATTTTTAGGGTCGTCTGTCTTCTTAGTAAGGAATCTTTCTAATTTAGGGTTTTATTCTATATTTTAAGGGCATATGATAGAAAAACCGATATGATATGATATAATATAATATAATATAATATAATAGATAATGGATCGATAGATATGTATGGAAATTATCTATCAATTTTGGTATAATATAATATATGTGTTAATTGATTTTTTCTACAACTATAATATATAAGATAGAATTGGGATCTTAATGATTATATATATAGAATATAGAGTAGAATATACTTAAAGATTGAATTAATTAAATACCTTAAGCTCTAGCAGGCTATACGTAATTCCGGTATTGTAATTTGTTGTTGTTTGCGTTGCTGTTCTTTGGTGATCCTAATCTTCGATTGTTCATACTTTCGAGGTATGTTTTCGACATGTATTATTATTCTTATGCTATCCTACTGATCGATCCTAGGTAGTTTTGGGATAAAACTTATTGTTTTCCAATGTGTTTAAATCCCGAAAATCCAATAGTTTTTTTTATTCGAGAAAATCCAATAGTTGAAGTATAAATTTTTTTTATATAGATTTTGATATTTGTTTTCTATTTTAGATTTTGAACGAAAGATTGCATCGATGGAAATGGGCGCACGACTTGTTACGGCGGCTTGCATGTTGTTTTGGATGATTTACACGATATTGTTCGCCACGCAAGTCTTTCCTCTGACTGACGACGATTGCTTAAGCTTTAAAATAGTCTTGATTTCCATCGCCGTTACGGCTTCTGTTATTGGTTGTACACTCGTCTTCTGCCATCTGGTGGAGGAATTGTCAGTCCGTCACATTAAGCTCCAGTGGCAGAGAATTCGCAACGGATTAGTGACTTCGTTGTTCTTCCTTGTTCTCATCGGCTCAGTTATCTTGATGACGGACAAGGGTCAGCGCTGTCCAATACTTGTAGATCTGTTCTTATCTTTGTTAATGCTTATTATCGAAGGTTGGATTGTCCTTGCAATGCCTTGGGCTCCGACCAGGAGGAGGACTCGTCATGGCCTCCTCCTTGCTCTCATCGCTCAAATCGGCACCATTTCTTTCGGTGAACCCACACCGCATCAATATCGTCTTTATAAGGTCTCAGTCGCTTTACTTGGCCTACTATTGGTCTTTCTTTGCAACATTTTCCAATCTCTTCTCGCCCGGGAGAAGGTACATGTCCTTATTATCCCGTCTAACCTCGAAATGTCTCAATTAGGGGTGGGTGCGGGACGGGATGGGACGCAGGACGACCCCCGTCCCGTCCCGTCCGGTATTTTTACGGGAATAGACCGGAACGGGATTGACTACTTTTTTCCAATCCCGTGCGGGTCTTGTTCCTCACGGGACAGGACAGAACCGGTACGGGACGAGCCTTGAGATTATTTTCCAATAGCTATTTTAGTTGTCAATTAATTACTTAACTCGTCACCCCAATAAGGGGGTTTAATTTTAAAAGTCAAAATTCATTTTTTATTAGTTGTATACCATTTTTTTTTTACTTGAGATTATTTTCCAATGAAATATCAAAGATTTTATTCAATTAAGGACCCAATTCAATAAGGATATGCTTGTTAGATGTAATATATCTATTATAAGTCCAAGAGCTCAAATGTAATTGAAGATACCCTAAAAATAGCTTGACAAAAAATGAAGCTCTTGGGACACTCCAGTCAGATCGATCAATTACGTACAAATGTTGCACAATAATATATATAGTACGTCACTATCATAGTTATATTAGTGTTACTTGAAAAGTTGAAAGTTAAATCTAGCTATCATAGATCAGCAACGTACTAAATTGATTATTCACGGTCCGATCTATATCCTCAGATTGAATTGAGCCATAACATGAAAATTCAATTTCTAATAAATTAGAAGAAAAAACAAATTAACATGATTAAAATAGTAAAAAAAAATAAGAGGTGAAAATAGTAAACAAAGAAATTAATAAAGATAAGGATATTGTTACGTAACAATTCTAAATAAGGTTTAAACAAATAATAAAGTATATTTAATTGCAAATGACATGAATATAAAAGCCAATGTTTATAACACTATCCAACAATGAATATGATTATAGCTTCAATTTTTGTATATTAATAATCAATTATTATTATTTTTTTGATTAGGTAAAAACATGTATGTTATATTTGTGACACATATTAATATTAATATTCTAATCTAAATTTCATGTTGATATAAAAGAAAATAGATTTTGAATTTAATAATATATTATTTAATTAATACAACCATATCTTCTAAAAATGTATCAATATCCAATGAAATTGGGTAAAATCTAATCTTAATCACATATTGTTAGATTGAATTTAAATTTGATAGAATTAGATGGAAATTGAAGAATTTTAACGGAAATTGGATAGAAAGCCTGGATTCTTTGTTAAAAAATTAACTGTTAAGGAGATTAGATCATATGTTATATAATATAATATAATATAATATAATATAATATAATATAATATAATATAATATAATATAATATAATATAATATAATATTGATTTTTCTATTCTATGTAGGATAGGGCCCTAAATTTGGAAATTTTTAAATTTTTTTTAATTATTTAAGTTTTTTTTTAATTACATTTTTAGGGTCGCTTGTCTTTTTAATAAGGAATCATTTTTAATTTAGGGTCTTATCATGTCCTAAGAGTATAGGATAGAAAAACCGATATAATATAATAGATAGATAATAGATAATGGATCGATAGATATATATGGAAATTATCTATCAATTTTGGTATAATATAATATATGTGTTAATTGATTTTTTCTACAACTATAATATAAGATAGAATTGGGATCTTAATGGTTATATATATAGAATATAGAGTAGAATATACTTAAAGATTGAAGTAATTAAATACCTTAAGCTCTAGCAGGCTATACGTAATATTCCGGTATTGAAATTTCCTGTTGTTTGCATTGGTACGTGTTCTTTGGTGATCCTAATCTTCGATTGTTCATACTTTCGAGGTATGTTTTCCACATGTATTACTCCGTATTATTCTTATGCTATCCTACTGATCGATCTAGCTAGGTAGTTTTGGGATAAAACTTATTTTGATATTTGTTTTCTATTTTAGATTTTGAACGAAAAATTGCATCGATGGAAATGGGCGCACGACTTGTTACGGCGGCTTGCATGTTTTTTTGGGTGTGTTACACGTTTTTGTTCGCCAAGCAAGTCTTTCCTCTTTATGGCGACGATTGCGTAAGCTTTAAAATAGTCCTGATTTCCATTGCCGTTACGGCTTCTGTTGTTGGTTGTACACTCGGCTTCTACCATCTGCTGTAGGAATTGTCAGTCCGTCACATTAAGCTCAAGTGGCAAAGAATTCGCAACAGATTAGTGACTTCGTTGTTCTTCCTTGTTCTCATCGGCTCAGTTACCTTGATGACGGACAAGGGTCAGCACTGCCCAATACTTGTGGATCTGGCCTTATCTATTTTAATGCTAATTTTCAAAGGCTGGATTGTCCTTGCAATGCCCTGGGCTCCGACCAGGAGGAGGACTCGTCATGGCCTCGTCCTTGCTCTCATCGCTCAAATTGGCACCATTTCTTTCGGTGAACTCACGCCGCATCGATATCTTCTTTATAAGGTCTATGTCGCTTTGCTTGGCCTACTATTCACTACAACAAAAATGTCTATTGGCGAGGAAATATTTCGTCGCTAAAAATTGAATTTTTGTCGCTAAAAAGATTTGGCAAGGAAATGCATTTCGTCGTCAGTTCCTCGCAGAAAGCTCGTCAAGGAAAGGTTAGCCGAGAGAAAAATATTTCATCGCCAAAACTTTTAGCGATGAAATCATTTTCCCTCGACATAACTATTAGCGACTAATATTTTCCTCATTAAAAAATAAACTTTTTGTCGCAAAAAAAGTGGAAGAATTCGAAAATTGTTGTGGAATGTGTTTGGCGACAAATACAATTTCGTCGCTAATTTTTTTTTCCTCACTAACGATCACATCAAATTGTATGAATATTTTGTACGACTAAAATTTTCATCGCAAAAGAGACATAAATTTCATCGTGCAAGTAGCTGAAGGATTCAAGAATAGTCACTAAATATATATGGCGATAAAAGTGATTTTCATGCTAAAATATTTATTTCCTCCCAATTGTAAGTACTAATTATAACTTTTCAAATATAATTTTATAAATAATATACATTTTGCGACAAATTTATATTTGTCGATGTAGATAATTTCAACGAGGAAATTATATTATCGCAATATTTGTTGTTTAGCGAGAAAACAAAAATTGTCGTTTGATATATATTTTTTTAGTGGCAAAATGTTGACTAGGGAAAACGTTTCATCAATGGCCATTTAATTTTGTCGTTGTAGAAAATATTTTTTGCGATGAAAATATTTTCATCACAACAAAAAAATTTAAGGCGATGAATTTATTCATTATTATAATCTGATATACGATGAGAGAACTTGTAGTGTGCTTTGTTAGCGAAGAAAATGTTTGATGCTAAATATATGATTTGATGGAGAAATTTAAAGCATATATTATAATTTAAAATAACAAAATACTAGACAAAAATATTAATAATCAATAATCAATCAAATATAGCATGAATATATGTATAGTGTGCATTTCCCCGAACTAAGAGCAAGCCAAATCTCTAAAGTAGAGATTAAAATACCAAAATCTCTAAAAAAATACACTCCAACTGCAACCGCATACTGGCCTGAAAGGTATTGCCTTGGCAATATGTCAACGGAATTTGCATCAAATGTCAGATCCAATCCACGAGCTGGACTGACAAGTAACAAGTTCCACTAACCAAAGTGAATGTTGCATCCTTTCTGCCATATGTAGTGAAGAAAGTCAGATCCAATCCTTTCATTACCTTAAAAGTTCCATGTAAGTTGACTGATACAAATAAAAAAATACTAAGTAATATATTAGTATATCATAGGAAACAAGAACAAGTTGTGAAACAATAATAAGTGAAGCATGCAACACAAGCACCAGGAAATATTGTGAGGGACAAGGAACTCATCAGGCATACTTGTGGGTCTTCTAGAGGGTAATTCAAAATCAAATGTGAGCATGATGAAGCCAAATTCCCCTTCATAACGCTATCAAAGAAGCGAGAACTGAAACTAGATGGGACTTTGCCTGAGCTCTCTTTTCACATGATGCACATGTGCATTTATTGGACCAGTAGATGAATAGCCTTATGTGGCTTGTTGTAGGAGCAAACCAAAAGGAAGAGACCATATTGATGTAACCATGCCAGGAAGCAGAATTGATGTTAGTTCGCCTGCAGAAAAAAGCAACAACTCAATTTAAGTTATGAGACCAAGGGGTACTCAACCAAGCTTCATTCAAAGAAGCCTGTTTAGGCATTGAACAGCAAGAAACGGCAAGAAATTCATAAGCAATCGACAACAGCAACTGAACAGCAAGAAAGCGGTGTCGACAACAACTGAAACAACATCGACAAAGCATGAACAACAAGAAATTCAAAGCATGAACCACAATCGAAATCGGAAGGGTGTTGACAGCAAATCGAAATCAGAAATCAGGAAAAAAAATCGAAATCAGAAATCAACAGAAAGCGAAGAAGGGGCAAGCGACATCAATCGACAACGGCAATTGATTGTTTGAATAAGATATTGAAATCAAAATCTAACAAAAACAGAAACAAAAGAAAGGGCCTCAAAAAGTCAGAAACAAATCAGTGACACAGATCAGTCTATACCTGATTGGGCCCTCGAAGCGTTGTTCCACGATTTAGTCTATACTGGTGGCAAAGTTGATCTTCACAATCCACGGGAAGCAATCAGAATGACAGAGATTAGAGAACGGGGTGACGAAAGGGGGGCTAGGGTTTGAGTATGGAGTGCAGTTTGGCAAAGGTTCATAAAATAGGGTAAACCGTGCGCGCTGTTAGAAATTAGTGGAGAGGGAATTCAAAATTGAGGGATTTTTTCCTTGGATTTTTTAGCACGATATCAGATTTGAATCGGTTGAGATATTGAGTTTAAAGGATTATTCATATAAATAATGTCACTATGATATATGATTATTCATTATTGTTTGTAAATTTTAAAATAACACACCTTAAAAATGATATTTAAACTATATAAACTATAATTAAAAATAATTGAAACAATTTGTAATTATTATTATTTTTCATAAATATAAAATAATGGTTCGTTTAGTTTTTACTCCACAAAATAAGAAATTCTGATGCAGTGATTTAGTGTATTTATAAAAAATATGAGATAGAAGGTATGAAATTGTCGAAAAATATAAACATATTAATTTCACATATAAAATGAACAAAAATATGTTAATTTCACCTCTAAAATGATCTGAATGGCTGAAAATGCCTATAGGTTGCATCAAAGCTGTGAGTTTGAATAATGAACTGATTCTCTTTTCAGAAAGATATCATAATACTCAATCGAGTGGTTGAATTACTTCCTACATGATTTCCTATGTGCGACTTCATCGTTTGATTACTCGTCGATGACATAGAAGCTTTATGGAACTAAATCCTATCTTTACCCTTGTACTATATGTTGTATATTCTTTCAGTTTTTAAAAAATTGAAAGAAGTTTTTAATAAATAACTGATTTTTTGTCAGTATGAATATGAAATATATTTAATTTATATGAAATATTATATATATATATATATTGTGACTTATATAACTTTTTATAAACTATGACAACATATTATTATTTTTTCCTAGAATCAACCACAATGTGCCACATAAGACGTTATACATTGGTTTTAGTATATGTACTAGTGTAGGTCCTGTTTCGTGCACGGAGAATACATTAATACAATATATACATAATTTAGATAGAGTCTAATAAATAAATAATAATCTAAATATACATAATTTTTTCCACCAAAAAATAATATAGATATAAATAAAATTAGTTCGATATATTATATATAATCTAAATATCTTTTATTTAGATTCTCTCTAAATATAAACAAATTTCACATTTATAAGGCAAAAGGTTTTTTTTCTAATGTAACATTAATTGAATCTCATGTAATTTAATAGATAACTTATTTTTAAAATATTTTAATATTTTTTTAGTAAATATTTATGATATATTTATTACGTTAGTCTACTGAAACAGATATGCACGGATGGATTGTGGCTACATAATATTTTTTATAAATCATTTTAGGCTCAAAAAATAATACAAATATAAATAAAAAACAATTATTTAATAATTAATTTTTATATAAATAATTTTTTTCACCAAAAAGTAATCTAGATATAAATAAAATAGCCCTTGTCAAATATTACATATTTATCTATTAATATTTTTGGTAAGTATGATTATGAAATAGTTTTTATTTATATTTTTGTCAATCAACTAAAATATATAGATAGATAGATAGATTGTAACTTATATAACTTTCTATAAATTATGACAATATATTATTTCATTATTTTTTTTATTCAAATGGTATTTTCTTATTGGTCAATATTATTGCTGAAATTTTAAAATATTTATTTCCTATTTAAACATATTTGTTTCCTCTTTTTCATATTAAAAGATTATTTAAAACGGTTACATTGAACCTTCGTCAAATCTTGGCAGATTTTATTTTTTGGTATTGAAATTATTGATTTACCTTATTTAACCGATTGCAATATTCCCCACAATGTCTATATTCAATGAACATTTAATATGGAATACAAAAAATTTTGAAATTAGTAAATAATTTATTTCTTATTATATTATACATTTTCTAATAAATTGGTTCAAATCAAAAATATTGAATCAAACATATTTTATTTTATTTTATTTTACAGTAATTTATGGTTGCATTTTCTACACATCACGTGCATGGAGCCATATCTTCATCTATCGTTTCAGCAAATATACTATATAATTATATATGTTTCATTTTCGTTTGCGAGTTATGTGTACTTGTTACATGCAATTATATCTTTAATACAAACATATATTTGTCATCATAATTGATTATTATCCATTTGATACTATTATTGTTTTTTTATTACTTTATATAAGTATGAAATTACTTTTTGTAACTGTTGTTACGTTAGTACTGACTATATATTAATTGTTATATTCATAATTTCAAAACATCACGTGCCTTCAAGGCGCGGATATTACACCAGTACATATACTAAAACCGATGCATAGTGTTCTATGTGGCGTATTGTGGTTGATTCTAGGAAAAAAAATCATGTGTGACGCGTTGTAGTTGATTCTAGGAAAAAAATTAATAAAATAATATATTATCAAAGTTTATAGAAAGTTATATAAGCCACAATCTATCTATCTATCTATATTTTAGTTAATTGGCAAAAACATAAATAAAAAATATTTCATAGTCATACTTACCAATTAATGAATATCCAATAAATTTAAGTCATGTCATACAACACTCTAATTAATCTATTTATCTACATGTCATACTATGTGCCAATCTTAACTAATAATTATAATTAATTTTTTATCATTTGAACAATAAAATCTTATCATCAAAATATATACAACCTAATAGTTTGAATTTTTTTTCAAACTATTCACAAAAAAATAATTATTTACAATAATATTCACACAATCAAAATATTTACGGAAATATTCATTTTTTGCAGAGTGGACAGAGAAACGCGGGTTGAGACCGCGTTTCTTTCACAAGCGTTAAGATCTGAAACTGAAGTGAGGCTGGAAAAAAAAAAGATAAAAAAACGCGGATTGAAACCGCGTTTTATAATAAATTTTGGGTAAAACGCGGTTTTAAACCGCGTTTATATCAATATGTTTTTTAAAATTGAAAAAAAAAAAGATAAGAGAATGATGAAGCAGACAAGCAGTACTGCGCAATGCAAAAATACACATAGGCCGCGCTTCATTCTACTTTTCTTTTTTTTTTTAAATTAAAAAACAACAAATATATAATAACTATATAAACGCGGGTTAAAACCGCGTTTTACCCAAAATTAATTATAAAACGCGGTTTCAATCCGCATTTTTTCCATTTTTTTTTACCAAATTTCAGATCTTAACGCTTGTGAAAGAAACGCGGTCTCAACCCGCGTTTCTCTGTGCACTCTGCAAAAAATGAATATTTTCGTAAATATTTTGATTGTGTGAATATTATTGTAAATAATTATTTTTTTGTGAATATTTTGAAAAAAAAATCTAATAGTTTAAGTAGTTACAAAACCTATCATTTTACGTTGAGTTATTTTATAAATATTTTACTTTGAATTATTTTATCTTTAGACATTAATATTGGTTATGTTAATTCATTAGATATAAGGATAAGTTTTCATTATTCAATAGATATTTACAGTAGTACGTTTGAAATACCATATAAAAATATTTATCTTCCATATAACATTCTTAATTATATGAAATTATCTCATTAAAAAATACATTCTACCCTATCCAATTATATAAGCAATCTTATCAAATGTATACATATAAATTACGTACTAAAAAAATAATCTATATTTCTCTTTTTATTTAACGGGTTGTAAGGCTATTTATCATAAATTAAATTATGACTTATTTTAGTATTTTTTTTACAATGAAACTACATTATAATTGACTTTGCTTAATTTTTTATTATATTTAAAAAAATCTTACTTTTTGATTACTCTAATTAAAAAATCTTACTTTTTTAATCATGTAATATTGCCTTAATCTAAATGAAAGTATTTTAAGCAATTGATTATAGAAATTAGTAGACTATTAAATACCTACTAGAAAAAAAATGAAATTTTACCAAAAAAAATGAAAATGAAGAGATGATAAATTTTGTCAAATATATTTATATTTTATCAAAAAAATGAAATTAGTAGACTATTAAATATTTATATTTCAGCGAGCCTATATTTACTAATAAATATAATTAATTAAAAGCCATATATATATATATTAGTTTTAAAAATCTTTAGGGATTAAAAATAAAATGTGCTCTAGAAGATAGGATTTTTACTTAAATATATAATTTTATTTATCAAAAATCTCATGAAAAGATTATGACTAGCTTTTTGTCTAATTTAAGCCATGGAATTATTAAAATAATTCTTACGGATTAAGATAAAAGTAGAGAAAGAAAAGGAAATAAAAATAATTAATTTAGGATAACTTTTCCATAAGAAGAGAAATTTCTGGAGAGTTTATCTAAAATAAATAAAAATGTAGAGTTTTATTAATAAAAATATATTATTTTGAATTTTTAAAAAACATATTATTTGAAAATTGTTTGGTAATTAAGATTTAATTAAAAAAACAAAAAAACAAATTTCAATTCTTCTTTAAAAGAAAACATAAACGTGCTAAATTTTTTAATCACATGATTTAAAGTAATAATTACAATTAACTATTACAAAATAATTTAAATAAATAATATAAATATTTAAGAGTTTGTTATTATGATGTTAGTTGGTTACAAGTTTTTTTATAAACAATAATTATTTTTATGCTACTTTATATATTGAATTTCACCGACCATAATCTTAATTTAATTTATGATTGATTTAATGTTTTTATTACAAGATTTCAAACCAACTGTTTTAATTTTCACATAAAATTTAATAAAAAGGTAATTCAAATATATTGATATAGTAACATATAATTTATAATTTATTAATAAGACGCACAAAGGTGCGGGTAACGTTACTACTACTAATAATAATAATCATAACAAAAAACTCCAAATATTTAACCGATTATGTTAAATTTTGCTCAATAAAAAATATTTGAGTTTATTTTTTAATTTAACAAATAAGATCTTTTTTATTAAAAGAAACTACATCTATAAAAATTTCTTTAAAATATGAAATAAAAGACGAAAACACTAAAAAATATGAATAGCGTTGACCACCAAATAAATATACGAAAAAATGCAATAATAATGACGATGATGAAAAAAATAATACATATAGTCAACATGTTATGCACGATATAAATTATATGATATAAATTATACAATTTTTTTTAAATAATACACACTTTTAAGAATCTATGCTTGACACACTTTATTAAATTACTAGTTTTATTACTCGCCCGTTGTGCGATTTTTTAATAAATTTTGTTATATTAAACATCTTTGAATTCAAAATATGACACGTATACGAATCGCATAAGAGATTACAATATTTTATTTTATTTAGTTTTTTAGATCTTATAATATAAAATTTTAGTTTCTTTTCTTTCATCTTATATTACAAGTTTTTTTTTTAAATATGTAATTGTTGAAATTTGACTTCATTGCCTTTTCAAAAAAAAAAATTTGATATTATTTAATATTGAATCAATGTAGTCATATAAGCGATTGATAAATTTCTCAATAATCTAATTAAAGGATTGATTTAAGGTGTAAAGATGAGTTTTATGTAAGACCATGTTACTATGCTACTATATATTAATCGGTTTTTAATAAATTATTTAATTCATCCATTACCCTAATACCGAAATTTTCAATAGAATAAATTTGCAGGCATAAATAATATTAGATAGATTTATCTAAAACGATAAATATATAAGGTTAAATATTTACAAAAATCCTAATTAAGATATAAGGTTACATTGGATAGATTATTTGATTTAAAAAGATAAGTTTTTTACCTAACTATATTGGCTTAATAATTGATGTGGCCCAGAAATATAATACCACTTTAATCCAGAAAATGACGCGTAAGAAAAAATAATCCCGTTTTAATCCAGAAAATTCCATGGACGCGAGATCGCACCAGAGACCGTTTCTGGCCTCTGTTTTAGTATTTTATATAGATACAATGTTATTAAATGATATCAAAGTAGATTTATATTTTATTTATTTAGATAGAATAGATATACTTCTAATAATTTTTTTTAAATGATGGCACAATTTGGCAACATGATAATTAGGAAAGTATAAAATTGTAGTTACCCAATTCTATGAAAAATGGTGAAATAATGAGTTTCATTTATTCACTTTTTTAAAAAGTTATTTATTACGTAGTATTGTTATTATTTTTTGGCGGGAGAAAATTATGTAAGAATCACCCAAACCCTCAATGTATATTCGCTATGAGTAAAGATCCCCTACATCACCCAATGAAATCTTGGGTGTTACATAAAATTTTTTAAGGTATTTTTAGTGATAAAAAAATTATAAAAATTATATTTACATTGTATATCTTTAATAACATATATTTGTATATTTTTTTAATAAAATTGATACTTAAAAAATATTAAAATCAAAAGAGTCATTATTTTAGAATATTAATCTATGTCACTAATAAATTTGGCGAGGAATTTATTTTTTTCTCGTTAGTGAATTTGAGTAGTTTCATTTATTTTCACCCAACCCAATAGCGATGAAAATGAAATGTCCTCATTGATTAATATGTTTAGTGACAAATTATTTCCTCGAGAAATGCATACTTTTAGCGAGAAATTAAATATTTATCGCCAATAAATTTGGCGGATTTTACATAATTCACACGAACATATAACAACAAAATATAAAATTCCTCGATGATTCTATTATTAGCGATGACAATATTCCTCAATAAAAACTCCAAGTTCGTCGCTATTTTCCTTATACTTTGGCCGACCACATTATGACAATAATTAGCTATGAATAAAAAAATTTGTCGCTAAATGCAACTTTTAGCGAGAAATATAGGTTCCTTACTAAAATTGACATGCCCTTTAATGACAAGTGGACATGCTCGTCGCTAAAAACCACATTTACCGAGGAAAATTAATTCATCGCTAAAATTTTGGTCGCTAATACGCATTTCTGTAATGATGATTGGTCTTTCTTTGCAACATTTTCCAATCTCTTCTCGCCCGGGAGAAGACACATGTCCTTGTTATCCCGGCTAACCTCAAAATGTCTCAATTAGGGGTGGGTGCGGGACGGAATGAATCTCAATAAGCCAACAGTTGGCCTATCGAGATTCTGACCTAACATTAACATTTGATTTTACTCGCAATAAAATCACTATATTATGTTGCCATATTTACATAGAAAAAAGAAATGAAAATCAATGGTAAGGGTAATATCATGTCAATTGGTCTTTTATAACATTTGCTTTTCTTATACAACATGACTTATATTGTATGTATGATGTATCTCATATGTACAGTCAATTAAATCACACTAGCAAAAATATATACTATTTCTTTCGATCAGAAGATTTAAGTGATCACAAATACCAAGCAGCTGGTATTCCGATCACAAAACCATCACCCTCCCGGCGGGGCTGCCGCCACCTCCAATCAATTGACTCCGGCACCACCAGCGGCCGCCCCCAGTTCCCAATCTCCAAACCCTTTACCCTAACTGAGAAATTAACAATCCCTCTATCCTCCCCGCCCCGATCCCGCAACCGGTAGCTCAACAGCCGGGGGTAATCGCACGCCACGTGGCCCTCCACGAGGTCCGCCACCGCGACGTCGGCTGTCCCAATCGCCTCGCTCTTGATCCTCCCCGTCAGCGATCGCCTCGACGCCCTTACCTCGAGTCTCACGCGCCTCGCGTTCGTGGGCACCAAGACTTCGAGGCTCTCGTTCTTCCACGTGGCGAAGGACTCGCCCTTTGCCACGTCAGCCGTGCCAGTGGCCCCACGCGCTGCTTCGTCCGCGTGGACGACCACGTGCACGGCGGTCTTCTTGTTCTTGGTTGGCATAGCTAGCGACTCAACTGATTGTAGTACGATCTGTAGGTCAAGGGGCGCCATCGATCGCCGGAGTTTCGAAAGCTTTCGAGATCGTACGAAACGGGGAAGGGGAGGTTTTAATGGATTTATAGGGATCGGAATCGGAGGGGGGCGGAAGGTTGGGGAGAAAGAGGGTTGAAGCAGGCGCGTTGTTTCGGGAGAACGTTCGTGCAGGGTGCGTGCAACGTAAGCGCGAGGAATGTGGGAGGCGGGAAAGGCGGGGCCCACGTAATTCGGCGTACAGGATGTTTGTTGATGGCGGGAGTCGGGTTAACGACACGTAGTGGGGTGTTAGAGCATGCCCAACAGCTTCTCTAAAAAATTCTTCAAAATGGAGAATTATAAACTACTTATTCTGGATTTTTTTGGGTTGAATTCCAACAGATTCTCTATTATGGAGTTTACCCCAAAATATATAGAGTTTTCTCCAAATTTAGGGAATAGTTTCCATTTTTTCTCCTCATTCTCTATTTTGGAGAATGTAATGGAGAATCTGTTGGACTAAAATCCATCTTAATATTCTTCAAAAAATCAATATGGAGAAGCTGTTGGGGTTGCTCTTACTGGGTGGTGGGAATAAGAGTGGACCCCACCCCTTAGATTTCATGCCGTCAACAGTCAACACTGTCGTCTGGTCTGACGTACAGTACTCCGTAATTTAGTTGTAGCGTGAAAATTGAAACTTTCAAAATTCAGAAAATTATGATAATCTATATCTATATACTATTAAAACCAAAGTCCCTACGTCACATGTCCTCTCTATGTTCAAAGTGTAAAAATAACTAAAAGTCGGCCTTTTAAAACACCCAAGTCGGCCCTCAAACAAAATAAGAACATCTAGGGTTTTTAATCAAAACGACGCGTATCGCTGACGACCAATGCTGCGGGCGCAGCATATATGCTGCGGCCGCAGCACACTGTTTCTTCGTACCCCGCTGCAAATTGATTGGCGGCGCCCGCGGCATACATGCTGCGGCCGCAGCCAGGGGCTTTTCACGGAAAATATATCCCGAATTTGCTCTTCTTATCAACAGGAAAGTTGTAGTTCTCTGAAAGAGCTTTCCAACGCATGGTCATAATAGTCAATCGGACAACCGAGGCCTCCATAAAGTGCAAAACAAGTTCAGCATGTCTGGCGACAACTTCTGCAGACTTGTTCTTCGTTTAGGCTCGCTTCTTCTTCTCAGGACCTCTTTAGATCTTCATGTAAGCTTCCTTGATCAACTAGACATCCTCATCTAATGCTTCATCAACCCATGTCTCCTCCTCGGATCCACAGTTACCTGAAATAATCAATAAAAACGTGTAGATTCCGACTCCACCAACATAGAGAGCAAATATGCAAATTGTACTTAAACCATGCATGATATGCATCATAACTAAGCTAAATGCAACCTATTATGCCTACCTAAATGCATGCCATCAAATGGCCGAGTCACCTCCACGGAACCACCGAGCTCCACCTCATTCCTCCTCCTTCAAGCATTTGTGTCCACCCTCCTCTCCTCTGACATTCGGCATGCCCAGCACCAACGTCGAGCCGCACCGGAGCCATGGAGTCTCCTCCTTCCTCTTCTCCTCGCCCTGTTTTCCGGCGAGTCCGAGGACTCCACGGTGAGCACCAGACCACCCCTTCTTCCTTGATTCATTCCCAGCTATGGTTTCATTTTAAATCTTGCGAGAACGAGAGGGCGAGAGCGGGTCGGAGAGCGCGGGGCGAGAGCGAGCGGCGAGGTCGAGCGCGAGGCCGTGGGAGTGTCGTGGGTGAGAGTGAGTTCGAGAGGGGGGGAGACGAGCTGGACGAGATGGTGAGGATGAGGGAGGTCGAGATCGAGCTTGGGCGAGCGGGAGCCGAACCAGGCGCGCAGATGCCCCGAGCTGGAGGAAGGGGATGAGTAGTGGGCCCTGCCCAGTCAGCCTAGGTGGGTCCCACCTCCTTTATATATATATATATATATTTTTTTTTTGGGTCCAGTTATGTTTTATTTCGGGCTGGGTGGTCCGGTTCAGGGGTTTCGGGTCCGGGTTGGGCTGGATTGTGGGCTCGGGCCGAGTTCTCTCCGGGTTGAGGGTGTTGGGCCTTTTCTTTGGGTTTGTTTTCAAGGTTTTATTATATTTAAGATAGATGATTATGCTATATGTTATGTTATATATTTATTATTTTAGTATTAGATTATTATTATATTATTATCATATTTTGTGATAAGTACATCTTTCTGAAATTTTATATATTATTATAAGTTGTTTTGGAAGTAGTAGTATTTGGGGTATAGTATGTTATTATATGGTGATTTTAAGGTGTTAGAGTGATTTATTTATAAATGTGGGTTATTAAAACGGAATGAGTTAGTGTTTTATTTAACTTGAATATTGTTTAAGGTCGTTATTATCACTTAATGGTCTATTGATTTATTGTTTACTTATTTCTTAATTAATTTATTTAGTTATATTTTTCTGAATTAATTATTTATTTATTTAATCAAATTGATGAGAAGTATTTATTTAAAATAATTCATTCGTTAAGTATTGGCGTTTTAAATGGTTAGTTTTGGAACATGTAGATTATTGAAATATTTGGCAAGAGTCAAAAGTTATTAAAGCTTTAAGATTAAGGTTTTGGAAATTTGTAACTTATGCCGAATTATTTTAATAAAATAATATTATAGGGTTGATTTAAGGATTCAAATGTTTAATATCGGGAGTTGGCTAAGTATGATTTTAAAATAATTGTTTGTTTATTGAGTTGTTTATGAGTTTATATGTTGAGATCTTGAGATGATTTATGGAAATGGGAATGGCATTGTGATGGTATAAGATGTTGAGTTAAGTTAAGATGGAGATGATGATGATGATGATGATGATGATGATGTTGATATAAATAAGATGTGATGATGAGAATATGCCCAAGTTGTGGAAACGAGATGGGAAATTGAATTGAGACATTAATGTTAATGATGATGATGGGATGATTAACTTATATATGTTTTATGTGAATCTTATGTGTGCTATTTGATATGCTTTGTGTAAGTTAGACTTAGACTTAATTATTATGTTACTTATCTTCTAGGTGATCTCTGATCTGTCTGGATTTGCTTGATTACTGTATTGCTTGGATTCTGCGCTTCTCCAGGTAAGTTCCTTGAACTTACTCATGATGGGCGCTTTATGCACTGGGTGTTATATAGTAGGCTAGTGTTCATGCACCATACGACTTAGAATCATGCGTAGGATCTAAAACGGAAACCATATGTCTTGCTATCTGTCTTTGCTAGAAACGGCCGTCATAGGTGTTTATTGGTTGAGACCTTTTTCTCTATTCTTGTCATCCTAGTTGGCGCTTATATAGGAAGTTGCTTGCACTCGATGATGCGGTAGGCTTTTGGTATAGAAAGTTGCTTGCACACGATGATGCGGTAGGCTTTCTAATAAGTGCATTAGGACTCTTAGAGCCTTAGGCCTTATATAAGTGTCATTGCTTGCATTCCTTTCATAGTTAGTAGGCTCATTGCATGGGGTTGGCCTGCACCGTAGGGTGAGGTAGCTCCTTTGATGGTGAGTTGCTATAGGATTTCTTAGGAGCCTAGAGGGACATGCTATTTGGCATTTCTTGTAATTGGCGCGCTTCTTTAATTATTTCTGCATTTACTTATCCGCATGCTTATCTGTTTAAATTCCGTTTTGCATTACGCATTTCATCTTAGGAATAGGATGCTTATTATATGCCTCTCAGAGTGTTTACACACGCGCAGGAGTGACCCGATGATTGACCCAGATCCCCTTCTTTTTTTTTAGATTCAGGTAACCGTTAGCCGCTATCTTTGCTCATATGGATGCTTGGCGGGTTCAGACTTTTGGCGTTAGATCGAGAGCTTGAGAGACCACTAAACTTTCTCCTTTTTAAAATCTTTTGCATCGTTTTGACCCGGCTAAGGTGGCACTCTTTTGGATTGTATTTGATTTAAACCTTGCTTCTTTTTATTGCGAAAACTTGTGACTCGTACTCGGATTGTAAGATCTAGTTGGAAGGTAACCTTGCCTTCTTAAACGTAACTCGGATAATTAGGTTTTCTTTCCTAGGCCCAAGGAAGGGCAAATAGGGGAAAGAAGATCCTTATTTTCCGGGCCGTTACACAAAGTTATTTTTGGAAATATTATTTGCATAATACTCCATCCGTTAATTAAAACTTGACGTTTTACTATTTACGCACGCTTTTTGAGGTGTTAAAAACTATATAAAATATTAACTTTTTTAACATATTTTTTAAATAATTTCATACTTGTTACTATTAATTATGAATTTATAAAAACAAATTTAAAAAATGTTAATATTTCATATAGTTTTTATCATTCTAAAAAAGCGTGCATGAATAGTAAACGACAAGTTTTAATTAACCGAGGGAGTATCATTTATTATGGCAACTATATTTTCTAATGTTATTTTTTGTGGAAAATTTTATAATATTAATTATCCAATATTATTTGATTTTAAATTTTTTTAACCATCTATATCTATATATTAATTAAAACCAAAGCACCTACGTCACGTGTCACTCCCTCGCGCAAAGTTATTTTTGGCAACATTTATATTGAATATATTTAGAAATAACTTTTTTCAACAATCTATCTATATATTAATTAAAACCAAAGCACCTACGCCACGTGTCACTCCCTCGCGCAAAGTTATTTTTGGCAATATTTATATTGAATATATTTAGAAATAACTTTTTTTAACAATGGGATTAATTCAAAACTTTTTTAAATAAAGTTAATATTAACTATACAATATTATTTCATTCTATATTAATTATACAATACTCATTTCAAGCTATTTTCTTTAAATAATGAGATGAATTTAAAACTTTTTTTTAAATATATATATATAGTACATTCCAAATATATCATTTTTTTGGAGCAACCAATCTCTCTCCCCCCCCCCTATATATATATATATAAATATATATATATATATATATATTGAAAACTATTTTTGTTTTTATCATAACCTTAATTTTTGTAATTTCACCTAACCAACCTAATCTACACAAAATTTCACATGATAAAATTTTTAAATATTTTTTGACCAGTGGGATTTATTTATTGTAACTATTAAATGATAAATATTTTTTTATTAATTAGATGTCATAATCACCTTAATTTTACAATTTCATCCCAATCAACTGAACCTATAAAAAAAATTCAACTATTAAAATTTGGACAAGTTTCTTTAATTAATCTATCTATATCTAACTATTAAACCGTAAACATTTTTTATTAGGTGTTATAACTTATAAGCACCTTTATTTTAGGATTTTCACTCAACCAACCTATTCAACTTAAATCTTAAACTAATGTAATTTTTACACATTTTTCACAAATATTAATTTTTTACTTACTTCATCAAATCAATTTTTTTCTATTTTATGTTAATGTATGGTAATTGTTTCTTTCATTTTACACTGGTAATTTAATTTTTATACCTACAAAATTTTATTTATATTTTTCTAAAAAGAAAAATACGCGTCATGACGCGGGGACTATACTAGTTTATTGTTAAAGGGTTACTCCCTCCGTTCGGCAAAACTTGTCATTTTAGCTTATTTCACAAATTTTAAGGCAATTAACAAATGTACTAATTTACCCTCAATTATTACCCTCCTTTTTTACTCTATCGAAAACTACAACTAACAAACCATCAATCATATCAATGACATTTTTGTAAAGTGAAGGGCAAAATACCTACAATGACAAGTTTTTTTGAACAAAAATAACATCCTAAAATGACAAGTTTTGCCGAACGGAGGGAGTAGTATTTAGACCATCCGCAACCATAAGGTTACCTCTTATCCAATTTTTTTCCTCTCTCCCTATAATATTTTGACACCTCATTTATTTTCTCTTTTAAATAATTTTCTACTTTATCAACCTCTTTCTTTAAGGTTTTCATATTTTTACTCCACAACCATGAGTTTACCTCATTCTTCTCTTTTTCCCATTTATTTATACCAACTATATGATTTCCACCAATCATAATCTTATTAGTTAAATATAAAAACATAAAAATAAATAAAGCATCATGCTTTTGCAAATGGTCCAATGCACTTCTTACCTCTCCACACCAAGGTAACCCTTTTCCTCTCTTTACCTTAAGGTTTTGCCTTACAACCATGAGGTTACCTTTTAGCAACCTTAAGGTAAGCAAAACTCATGGTTGCTCATGCTCTTATTTTATTTTTTTGGGTAAAAGAGTACGTTCAAGTTGATAAATTATTTGTGTTAAATATTTGTCAATAAGTTGTTATATATTATTTAAGTAGCTCATGAAAATTTGTGGATAGAAACTTAACCATCTTTTTTAAAAAAATAACATCTACTCCATTTGTTCCATAATACAGAGTACATGAACTTTTAGATATTGATACAAGTTTTAATAAAATACTTCATTTTTTAAAAAACATAATCATTCCACTAACTTTTTCATAAATTTTATTATTTTTTTAATACACACTGCACATTTTAACCAATCAAAATCTCTTAAAAAGTCAACAATACACAAATTAATACTCCCTCCGTTCGAAAATATAAGTCAATTGACTTTTTGACAAGCTTTTTAAGGATCTAAAACTATATAAAATAATATTTTTTTTATTAAATTTTTACATAACTATATACTTATTAGTAATATATATAAGACTATGTAAAAAAATTAATAAAAAATATTATTTTATATAGTTTTAACTCCTTAAAAAGCGTCAAAAAGTCAATTGACTTATATTTCTGAACGGATGGAGTATAAATCATTATAATTTCCTACCTATAAAATATGAAAGTCCATCTATTTTAAAACAAAAACTATCTTCTAAAAATCATGTATTATGAAATGGATGAAGTATAGACCTAGGCATCGTGGAATTACCATGCACGGCCTTTTGGACTCTATTGAGAAGCTCCACATGATATCATTACATTTTATGAAACAAAAAAATCGTTTCCTAAACAACTGTGAATAATAATCATCCCTCCTCAATTTGAAGTCATTATTAACTACTAGTTTATTCCTCGTGCAAAATATAAAAATGTTACAAAATTTAAAATTATAATACTTATTTCATATTTAATTATAAAGAAATATTAAAAATTAAAAGATAAATAAAGTGTATTCATCTACTGACAAAAATGATAATCTAAATCTTATGATAATTTTTATATATTTTAATAATAATAAAATTATTTCAATTTACTAGATTATTTTTAAAATAAAATTAAAACTCCATCATTAATTAACTATCCTAAATTTCAAACAAAACCAAAATAAATTTAATAGGTAAAGAAAAACTATAAAAATATAAATGAGTAGAAAACATAAATATATCTAATTCAAGAGAGAAAATATGCAATTGAATGGTCCGCCCTCCTACCAAAATTAGTTGTGCAATGTCAAAAACCTCTAGCCTCGAGCACCAAATTATTCAAAATGAATATCTGACACATTTCTCAAAAGGTTTTTTTTTCTATATATATGTAATGAATTTAACAATCTATCAACTAGAATCCACAATATTGTGAATCCATCAAATAAATATACCAAGTTGTCCAAACATGTTGCAAACTTAGTAACAATAAAATATAACCAATAATTATCTACCCTATTATGTCAGACTTAGTAAATCTCAACTGAAAATATCGACTTACATCGCAAATTGCTTTAGCAAGAAAACCCCTTTAACTAAACCTCTATTTTATTTTGATATTTTCAAGATTAAAATCTAAAAGTGGTTCTTATACAAACAAATGTACCAAAATATTCATTTCAAGATTAAAATGAATATTTCAGATTGTTTTATTACTCTATATGTAAACTATTAGAAACACTAAACTTCTAATATTGATTGTATATTTATTCACAAATGTAGTGAACTGAATAGAGCATCAAAATGTTTATAAAATAATTTACAATGAATAAATGATCGAAATTTTGTAAAATAAAAAAATATTGATTCGAAAAATATTTTTTATTGAAAAATTTATTAAATCATAAAATTAAATTTGATTAAGCATGATAAGACGTACTTGATTTGCAAAAAAAAAAAAAAGAACACACAATGACTTTACAAATATTAGCTAGATTATGATATAATTTATTATTTTTTTAAAAAAGTGTGGTATACAATTGAAACCTTATCAAAATAAAAAAAATGCATTTATTTGAAATTATATAAATACAAAATTAATTGATTCATGTTGAAAAATAGATTGCTCTATTCTCAAAATTGTTATCAATAAATTATTTTATAAATAATAAATGTGTGGCTAAATATGTGGCAATGTTGATGAGGTGTGAAAATTTAATTTATCAAACTTCTTAATAGAAAAATATTTTCACAATAATATCAAGTACTACAAATATATATAATCCATCATTAACATATGTAAATAAAAAAAAAGTAATATGTGGAAATATATGAAAACATCAACTAATAAAAGAGTTGATAAATATTCTTAAATTTAAAATACAATTACATTATTAAAATATAATATTTTCGATAATTGAGTTATAATGATAACTGAGTTATAATATAATCGTAATTCATTTCACAATCTTTAAAAAATACATAATTTAGAAGATATGTATACAAACTTATTAAAAAAATTATAAATAGGTGGCATCATTTAGTGAGATAAGAAAAGCTAATTGGACAGTTCTTTTTGGAGGGAAAATTTTTAACGAAAATATGATATGTGGAAAAAAAGATGTTGTCTAGTACTCCGTATTGTATAAGATGTCATATATTTTCTTAAGGATGACAAAAGTTATATAAAATATTATTTTTATTACATCGTTTCACACTTATTATTAAGCATCAAAGATGTTGGTTTGGTTTGGTCATGTGCATATTGCAGAGGAGGGATTCAAGCACGCCAGTGAGTAGATGTGGCAGGAGGCCGGGAATCGATAGAGTACGACAGAAGAGAGGGAGACCAAAGAAAAGTTAGAGGGAGGTGATTAGATAGATTTTACCCTCATAAACCTTAATGAGAACATGGTTAGAGATAGGATGTATCGAAGGAGCATTATTCATGTCAAAGAGGATTAGGTTGGGTCGCAGAGGATTTGACAATTGGCAGAGATCGTATCCATTCCCCACCCCCTTCTTACACCATGTTTTTTTTGTGTGTTTTTTTTCTCTAATCTCTTTCACTTTATCGTTTGTTATATTTGTCCATTTGGTTTGTTACGTGTTCATGTTTGTGCTTGGGTCACTCAAAAACGCTCTCTCGACGTAGTCGGGGAAAGAATGTGTATAACTTGCCCCCTAAACCCTACCTAGGCGAGATAATTAAGAATGTTGTTGTTGTTGTTACTGTTGTATTATTAAGCATCAAGTTGTATAAAAAAACTAATTATAAAAGTTGATATTTTATATCATATGTTAAAAAATTAAATAATCTGAATTATGAGACAAATGGAGTATATTTTTTATAATATAATAATTAAATGATAATATAATAATATATTTATTGATTTTCTAAAACATTGTGCACTAACATATAAGATGACATATACATGGCGAATAGATGAAGTATATACATTATACTTTGTCAGTATACTATTGACTATATGTCCATATCAGTCTATAATTAATTTAGATTTAAGAAATCAAACCATAAATAAAATTTTAGATTTTAATCTATATAAACTCTAGGATATTAATATGTATATTACAATAGGCAACAAATTTTGAAAGTACAACAATATATATATATAGATACTACCTCCGTTTCAAAATAAATGTCGTTTGACTTTTTGTACGTATTTTAAGAAGGTAAAACCTCTGTAAAATATTGTTTTTTTTTAAATTGATTGAAAAATAATATTTTATAGATATTTTAGCTCATTAAAAAATGTGCAAAGAGTCAAGTGACATTTATTTTGAAACGGATGGGGTAGATAGATAGATAGGTTACAATACAATCCAATGCATATATATTATATACTATATTGGAGAAATTAAAGAAAGTTTAAAGTTTTGAGGCAGGGAAAATGTGAAAGAAAGTGGCATGAGATGTGTAGACCAATTTCCTAGTGTTGTTGATTCTGAATTCCGTGGAGACGACTGTAATGTTCCTTCCACTCCTTAACACTGTACTTTCCACCTTCAACTCAATCTGTAACATACATGTACGTTAGATCCATCTATATTAATTCAAAATGTACTTTCAGCTGGATACTCATTGTACGTAATTTGTAACCATATATATATATATATATATATATATATATATATATATATATATATATATATATATTTGTGAACTAATGTGTGCATATTTTTATGGAATTTTCCCAACAACACGCTAAAATTCATCTTAGTCACAGCTTAAAGTTTTATGTTAGTCTTTGTGTTTTTTTTTACGATCGGTAATTTCCATAATAAAGAAAAATATACATTCAATTCGATCAATATCCATCTAATTACCTCATTAATGCAGATGCATAGGTAAATTGCTATTAGAATGTACCTATTTATTTATCCAATCATCTTTCTATACTCATTTCGTTCAGAAAAAAAACATATAATTTACTATTTACATACGCTTTTTTTTATGATGATAAAACTAAAAAAAAAATTATTTTTTTATTAATTTTTTTAAACAATTTCGTACTTATTAATACTAACTACGAAATTGTTATTTTTTATATATAAAATGAATATTTTATATAGTTTTTATTTACATAAATAATAAATAACCTATTTTGTCGAACCGAGGAGCGAGTATATAGCATGCAATAACTTCGGGGTAGGTGGTTAATTACAACAAGATCGACAATCTAATTAATGTATAGTAATTCATTAATGGTTGCTCGCCCATAAGATGGATGCAATAGTAACTTTGATTAATTTTCACTATTCTTATTTGTTTGAAATTGCGCTTGAATGGATAAGTTCCTTTATCATATTGTAAGAATGATTTTAAATAGTATAAAGTATATATTGATACCTTTGAAAAAAAATACAGTTTTTAAAAATCATAAATTTATATGTAAACTATATGTACTCATTTCCATTCATTCATTGGAATTTTACACTCATAATATATAATATATAATACACAATAAAATATAATTAAGAAGACTTTAGAGGTTAATTAATTTCAAATAAAGAATAATTTGCTCACAGTTTACATTGGTAATACTTATAAATAGAAAAGATTTTGTATTATTAAACTAATTAAAATTATTGCAATATTTTTAGCCCATATAGATACAAATAAGTTTGCAATTAATCAAACAATAAAATCAACACTAGTGCAAGTAAACTCACATTCATGGGCGCCGCCGATAGATATGAGAGGCTAACTTCGCCCATACATAGCTCCCGATCCTCCGTCACCACCGTCCTCGCACACGCCACCGCCACCCTCTCCGCCACTATCGCCACCACCCCTCCATTCAATCCCTTGTAAGCGTTCTTCATCCATATATAAATGTATCCATTTTTCAGAAGGAAAAAAAAACACAAAAACAAAATTATATCCAACAAAAAATAATCAACTTCTATAAAGGAGTTTTTTTTTGTGTGTGTGAAAGGAGTACTTGTTGGACTCATAGGTTTGTTATTGTTGAAGATATAGTCGGTTTAGGGATAGAATAAGGAATGAAATCGCAGATTTATTTATTCAATAAATAACCAAATAATTTTCTATTAACACACTCTTATATTTCTACAAATATATTTTGTCATCATATATGTTATCCAAATTTTATATCAATATATATTTCTATAAACAATAAACGTACATATATCACATCAAACAAATTGTGCATATATATATACCAAAACGATCGAGTCGATATTGGAAAAAACTTACGACGACGGCGGGGACGACGGTGAAGGAGCAGGAGAGTTTGCCGGGAGAAATGGTGAGGACCTTAAGGAGGCCTCGCACAAGATCCGAATAGAAGTCTTTGGAGTTGCCGGCGCCGGCCGGGAGAGGTGGGTCAGATACTCCGAGCATAGTCAGGAAGGCCAGGACTTGGTGCCCGTGCGCCGGGTTCATGTCGCCGGAGATTGGGGATTTGGGGGCGGGATCGGCCGCCGCCGGTGCCAACTTATTCAACTTATCCATCGGATTTGAGTAAAAATAAAAAATGTTGGTAGCAATTGGTATATGGTTTCAAATCGTCAATTATTGATCTTTTCTTGCCCACCGAAAGCAAAGTTGTTGAGATGCAGCAACAAAAGTGCTCCCTCCGTGTCAAAATATATACTCTCCCTCCGTTCCTTTATATTTGTCTTTCTACTATTTATCCACGTTTTTTAAGATGGTAAAAAATATATAAAGTATTTATTTTTTAATAATATCATACAGAGTACTTATTAGTAATAAGTATATTAATATTAAAAAAAATAAATAAAAAATTAATATTTATATAGTTTTTACCTTCCTAGAAAAACGTGCTAAATTTGAAAATGTTAAATATTAACGAATGGAGGGAGTATAAAAAAAGAATAAGACTTTTTGTATATACTCTATGCAAAAAAATATTTTAGGTGATTGTTTGAAAACCTTAAATACCTCTTTGTTCAAAAATACATGTCTTAATAATAAATTTGTAATTATTAAAAAAATTAATAAAAAATTGATATTATATATATATAACTCGTAAAAAAACTGTCTAAAAGTAAAAAGAAATATATTTTCGTTCAAAGATAATACTCTGTATAATTTAATTGATTTATGATAAAAGAAATAAAAAGCCTCTTAGGAGGTCCTACATTACGCTCCTTCCATGGCGGTAACCCAACCCTCGTTGGTTTGGTAAGCCCTGAACTCCGGCTAAATCTCTCTCTTCGGAGAGCCTAAATCTCTCCTCGGAGAGCCCAAATCTCTCTTCGGAGAGCCCCAACTCCTCCCTTCGGCGAGTCTTGGCTCCATTGGTTCCTCCTCCTGGGCGCCGTCGGCTCGGTCGATGTCCCTCAACCCTCGATTTGCCCAACACCGTTCCACGACCTGCAAGGTTGCTCCGTCTTCCCCCGCCTGGTCGGACTCCATTCAAAACCTAAACCGATTTGGGGCTTTTATGAATCCTTGATTTGTATCCCCAAATCACTACTCCTCCCTGTCCTGATTGGTTCTCCGACCTCTTCCCAATCCAGAGCTCCTGCTTTCTATCGTGGTCTTCCCAACGGTGGCGGTTTGTGCCTTGGTGGAGCCCCTTCGGCTTGCCGCTGGTTCTACCGGCCTTTCCTCACCTCCCTCGCTGAATCTTCCCCCTGGCCCTGCTTCGCCGGCTGTTTCGGCCTCGTCGTTGGGCGTTTTCGGCGGGCTATGCTTCCCAGTGCTTCGGATCTCTGTCGTTGGGTGGTGGCGGCGCCTCTCCTTTTGGCGTGGCTCCATCCCATCCCCGACATTGGTGGTGCCCTCCGTTTGTCTCCTGCTGTGCCTCCCCTGCCTTTCTCGCTGCATCTTCGGATGTGATGGGCCCATGGGAAGCCTGATTGCTGGAGGTTTCGGGCCCTATGTTGTTTCTTTGGGCCCAAGGCCAAGCCTTGGGCCCAAAGCTGGCCCGAAACAAGAAAACCTAATAAAAAAAACCAATAATAAATAATTACATATATATATATATATATTTATGTTAAGACTAATTCGATGTAGTAATTGTCTTATATATATATCTATGTTTTGGATATGTATATAAAATCATTTAAAACCGTCTGAAGTGGCTTAATTAAAATTCCGATTGGGTTTCCCAATGGGGGTTGCGAAAATCCCGTTTGGGTTTTTGGTGCTTGTGTTTCAGGCGTTGGGTGACTCTACGTTTTGCGTGACTGGATTCTCTTCTCCGTTTGATGGGGTTCTGGCAGTCGGAGTCGGGATAGGCTGGGGTCGTGGCAGTGTGTATCGATGCGTCTCCTTTCTCCGGAAGTATGGTTCCTTGGAGGTTCGTCTTCACTGTCCACAAGTGATTCCTGATGTGCCGCTGGCCTACGGTGCTGCTTCGGGGTAGTGCTTGGCTTCGTCATTCGTCTACGTCCTCGTCTTGTTTCAGTTTAGTTGTATTTAGTTTCGTTGTTTTTTAGAGTTCTCGCCTGTATTTTGCACCAACCTTGTATTTTATGTTTGCTTAGACGGTTATCCGTCTGCCGACTTGTCGGCCATCGAGGTTCAGGTTTGTCTGACCTCGAATTTTTTCCTAATAAAAAAAACGATAAAGAATAATATTACTGGTATAAAGAAGATTAAAAAAAAGGGGGAGAGAAGTCATTAGTTCATGATAAAAGAAATAAAAAAATGATAATCAAAGAAAATTAAAAAATAGAGGGAGAGATCAGAGAAGCTACTCGGTTTAATGGGAAATCAAACGCCGGACGGGATAGAATTAATGAGGGCTATCTCTACGAGAAGATATTGAGCGCGCCTCAAAAGTTTTGAGAAGATGTTCCATCGATGTACATGAACACTTTATTATTTTTTTTATTAGTACCTGAACACTTTATCTGCTTGGACTCGAGGGTTAAAAACTCTATAATATATTAAATTTTATAATTATTTTTTAAAAATAATATTATATTATTTTTAATAAGTAAAATACTCTCTTCGTTCAAATATGTAAGATTATTTACTTTTAGGCACGTAGTTTAAGGAGCTAAATACTATATAAAATATTGATTTTTTTTAAATTATTTTTTTATATTTTAATACTTATTAATAAAAAGTGTTATATTGTAAAAAATTAATTTTAAAAAAATTAATATTTTATATAGTATTTAGCTGCTTAACCTACGTGCCAAAAAGTAAAAGATCTTATATTTCCGAACGGAGGGAGTATTATTTTTAAAAAATAATATAATTTTTAAACGATAATGATTTTGATAGACAATCTCTATATATGATATCAGGTCAATAATTGGAGGGGGTGGGGTAGATATGATGCATGGGTCGGGAAGGTATTTTAAACACGTGTTAGAATTTTCCAAGTTCAATTGATAAAAGTTAAATTTCATCTCGGTTCTATCAAATAAAAATTACGCAGGCGGGATACATGATGTTAATTTTTCGTCTTATAAATCTTGTCTTGTCCATATATATATATATATATATATATATATATATTAGAAAATATATAGTTTATCTATACCGATCTATCTATATATATATAAACTCTTAAAAAAAATTTAAAATTCTCTCATTTTCAACAAATCATCTTTTTTCCGTTTTTCATCTTTCACATAAATCAATGAATTTAATTCAAAATATTATATATTAATCTATATTTATTTGTAACTCTTTATATACTATTATAATGGAGTCCGTCTTGAATAATCTTATTACACATTTCTCTTATAAGTTTATTATTATAAGTTTAATCTAAAATATTAAATTAATATTTTATTTTATTATATAATATTAATTTATTTTATTATTAAGATTTGATTTTGTAAAAAGCGCAGCATGACGCAAGAATCGTGCTAGTTATTTATATAAACATTAAATAAATTTTAAAACATATATTTTCCAACTCATATGCAGACTCATGAGTCATGCCTAGCTTCAATTTGAATTGTGTTGATTCTTGTTTTGTGTTTCATTTATGGCTCGTTTGGTTTGATGTTAGAATTGAAATTCCCGGGAACTTACTTTATGCGAATTGAATTCCCGTGAAATTCAATTCATAGGAATTATAAAAATATGTTTGGTTTGATTTTTTATTCTAGATGATTAAATGGAGGAATTAAGAATTTCTAAATTAAAAAGGGTGGAAGTTCAACTTACATAGGAGGTATTAGGTAAGGGAAATTCCTCCAAATTGGAGGAATTCAACTTCCTGGGAAGTTGAATTCTTGGGTTTTAGATGTTTAAAATATAACCAAACACATACTTTTCTCCTACTTCCTTAGATTTTATACTTTCTGTGTTTTTGAATTGCCAACCAAACAAGCCCTTAGTTGTTGTGTGTGCACCTTTTTCAAAGTTTGTTTAAGCGGTCAAATTGTCTTTAATTTGATCTCCCAATGATATACTCCACTCGACAATTGACACGTCCGCCGCCACATCAAATGTAACTTCGTAAGATTAATTATTTGTATCATAATCTCTCAAATCTAATACTCCCTCCGTCTCAAAATTTAAATTGTTTAACTTTTTTAACACGCTTTTTAATATGTTAGACCATCCACAATGATGGTGTGCAAATGTGCAAATATGTATTTTTTAGACATTTTTTAGCTCCATTGGTTGTTTTGGGTGTGTGCAAATATGCACATTTGAGCATGTAATGTGCAAATTTGAGCACACCACCTCCCCCATATGCAAAAACTTTTACAAAAAGCAAGACCATTTCATTGGTTTATTTTTTTATAATTTTATTTTCTTTTTTGTTTTAATTGAATTGTATTTGAATGGTGTGTAAAAAATGCACATTTTACCAATGGAGCAAATGACTAAAAAGTGATGTGTATTTTTACACATCTTGTGCAAATGTGTACATTTTACCCAAAACCATTGTGGGTGGTCTTAAAAACTCTATGAAATATTAAAATTTTTAAATTTTTTTAAAATAATTTCAAACTTATTATTTATAAGTTAGAAATTATTTTAAAATTTTTGAAAAAAAATTAATAGTTCATAGAGTTTTGAACACATTAAAAAAAGTTTCAAAAAGTCAAACGACTTAAGTTTTGAGACAGAGGGATAGGGGTGATATTCGAGTCGAACGAGCCGAGCTTGACATGTTAAAGCTTGGCTCGAACGGAAAACGAGCCGAGCCGAGCTCGAGCCCAAAAATTATTCGAGCTTTTTTTGGCGCTCAAGCTCGGCTCGCGAGCCCAGGGCAAAACTCGAGCTCGGCTTGATTAGGCTCGAACAAGCCGAACGAACGAGCCTAAGCTCGTTCGAGCTCGTTAGTTAGGCTCGTTTGGGCTCGTTTGAGCTCGTTCAAGCTCGGTGCCTATGCAATCAGATTTCTAATCAAGTGGAGGACAAGCAGATTCTTGTAATATGACACCTCGTTCTCAGATTCATACTGAAACAATGGACAATTACTCTAAAATCATGTAGATCTTTACAATTACAGGAACTAGGAGGAAGTAACAGGGAGAATGGAAGATGAACTAGGAACAGGAAGAACGGGAGATGAACAAGGAACAGGAAGAATGGAAGATGAACAAGGATATATAATTACTCTAAAATCATGCTGAAATTAACAAAGGGCAATTACTCTAAAACCTAGTTAAAGAAAATCACAAAGGCAAGACAGACCAATTATTGAACAAGGAGGGAGTAACAGGGAGATGAACAGCGACGATGAACAAGGAGGAGCGCGCCGAGGAGCTGCGAAAGTTTGCCAAGGAGGGACCACGAGGCGCCGACGAGGGAGTAATGGGTACCTCGGCGCCGAGGAAGTTCGCCGCGCAGAGGAACCACGAGCAGCCGCACAAAGGAGATTCGCCGGCGCCGAAAGAGGAATGGGTACAACGCCGTCGCCGATTGACAAAAGAGGAACTTGATGTTGTTGCAGCAGATCGTCGGCGCCTCCTGAGGAAGGAAGGACTGAAGGAGCGACGGACTGAGGGAAGGAAGAGGGAGATCGAAAGGAAGAGGGAGATCGAACTGAGAAGTCTGAGAAGCGGCTGAACTTTTGACAGGGAAACGCCTTCGGACTGGCACACATGGTAACTTAATAACCCTAGGGGTAGTTCTGTAATTTACACATCGAGCTTCCGAGCTCGGCTCGGGCTCGGCTCGGGCTCGGTTCGAGTCCAAAATGTTGTTCAAGCTCGGCTTGTTTTACGTATTCGAACGAGCCGAGCTCGAGTTTTTTCGAGCCGAGCCCGAGCTGTTCGGCTCAGATAACAACCCTACGGAGGGAGTATTTTTTTTATTTAACTACTCTGTATACTTTAACCATGTTTTAATCAAATTTTAACAAAAAGATCTTCTTTCTAAAAGATTCGATTTTAATTTTTAGAAATTGTAAAATGAAAACTAAACCTAACACGTTAGGTTTGGTTCAGTTTAGATTCAATTTATTTAGTTTTGGTTCAGGTTTAAAACCTAAATGAATCTAATTGACAATTAATTATAAAAAAATTTAAATTTTTAAATTTTTAAAAAAATTATGTTATAGAAAACTCCTTAAAAATAAACACAATATCTTATAATGTGTTATAACTTTTTTTATGAGAATTGATTGAGCATAAACTAGTGTCGTATACTGTTTTTATTTAAATTTATAAAAGTTAGATTTGAATAAAAAAAAACCAAATTTTTAGACATTGCGAACTGTAAACTGAACCTAATATCTTAGGTTCGGTTTAGTCGTTTAGATCCGATTTGATTGGCTCTGTTTAGTTCAAAATTTTGGTTTAAACCAAATTTTGAACAACGCATCCTAGCTATGAATACCTAACAAATAATACTATAGCTTTTTTTTCCTTCTTGATTCAGAGTTTTTTTATAAGGTTGTTTTTCTCGTTTTAGTTCGGTTGATTGGTTTATTGGTTGTTGGTATCAAGCTTCAAATTATAAGCATGAACTCAATTAAAATTATAAGCTTGAACTCAATTCAAGCTCACCGATTCAAATCTACCCTAACAATTAATCACAATACATACTCAATCTGTATATGGGTAAAAATGATACTCCCTCTGTTAATTAAAACTTGTCGTTTACTATTCATGCACGCTTTTTTAGAATGATAAAAACTATATGAAATATTAATTTTTTTTAAAATTTGTTTTTATAAATTCATACTTAACAGTAACAAGTATGAAATTATTAAAAAAATATATTAAAAAAGTCAATATTTTATATAGTTTTTAACACCTCAAAAAGCGTGCGTGAATAGTAAAACGTCAAGTTTTAATTAACGGAGGGAGTATATTTTACATAGAGATGACATAATTTAATTTATTTTATTTTTATCAAAAAAATGGTCATGAAAAATATTCCCCTTTTTTTCCTGTTGATTTTAGTTTTCCATATATACTTGAATATTGCAACCAAGTAGTGATCGATCTAACAAATTACCAATGACCATGACTCTATCAACCCACAATTATCTCCAAATCTCTCATCCTACACCACTTATTATCTTCACTCAAACCTATATTACATCCAAATTAAACCCTCTTTTTACTTCTTCTACTTCAAGAATCATGAAGTCCCCCTTTGCCGATCACACTCCTGACCAAAATGGCACCACACCGAGCCACGAAATCGACGAACAAAACCCTGAAAAGCCTGATCAATTATCTTCTTTCACGCTCAAATTGCACCACTCCAAGTGCCTCAAGAAGGTCTTGACTACCATCAGCAGCGCCGGATCCCATGCCAACAATGCCGCGGTCATGGACATCCTGGAAACGGGTGTTGTTTTCCGGGTTGCCCATGTACACCCTGCACACGACATGCTCACCTTGCTTAAGATGGAAACGACGTCGTTTCAGTGCTATAGTTGCCAACAAAATTGCAGTGTTGGTTTGAATCTTCGCGAGTTTAGCAACATTGTCAACTCCGCTAGGGACGATGAGGCTCTTTCTGTCTCTTTTGATGAGGATTCGTCGAATAACAATCTTCGCTTTGCTTTTGTAAATCAAAGTTAGTGTACATATTTTTATAAGCTCTTAGATATTATAACGTTTATGAATAACTTAAAATATAAACATTATAATTAATTTTTAAAAATATTGGGAAAGCTTAACTAATTAATACAATACTTAAACATAGCTAGCTCCTTCAACTAGGTGCTTTAAGTTTAACAAAGATTTGAACTGTAACTTAAATAATGATATAATTAGGGACTTAATCAAGTTATTGTGTTTTTTGTTGGATATTGAGAAGAACAGATGGTGAGGAGTGTAGGAATGCAAGCATTGAAGCAACGGATCAAACCAACATGGAGGAGTGTTCGTCACCAGATGAATCCATACATGAGTTCAAAGCCTGCATAAAGACCGTAGATTTTGCTCACATTTTGGAGCATGCAAGGCTTAACAAAGAAGCTAGTAAGTTGTAGCTATTTATAGTACTTTAGCAAGTAAATCGTCAATAAGAAAACCTGAAACTAACTAAATTTACAGTTCAGATAACTATGGCTAGGACAACGATCACTATAGTATCCGGTTGTGAGATCCTTGTCCTAAGTGAAGAGGTAAATATAACTAAAGTTTTAGTTGATATTGTGGCATCGAGTAGCAATTGACTAATTGGTTAATGTTATGAGCACATGCATATTATCAAATCGTGCAGCGTTACGATTGTGTGATCAAGGATGCCCCAGCTAACATGATGCACGAATTGTGGCTTTCGGTGAACCACATCAACGCGGTCCTCCTGGGATGCTCACTCTTGACTGCGTCGGTTTGGATACATGATTCGCACTCAAGGTCTCATGGTCCGCCTTTTCTAGAGTTTCCTCTCGAGGAGTTCGGGAAGCTTCTTGTTTACTTGCCCCAACCATTTGTTGTATGATTTTTTTTTACTAAACCTTGATCATTAAATTCTAGTAGGTTACAATCAATTGATTCATTTTTTTTACTAAACCTCGATCATTAAATTCGAGTAGGTTACAATCAATTGATTCATTTCTTCTCTATGTAAAAGCTAGCAACATTTCATAAAAGAGTGAAAAGTGGATGATGGATAGACATGTAAGACCTAGGGTCACGGGTGGAAAGTGGATGATGGTGAGCATGTAAGATCCAGGGTCTTAAGAGGTGTCAATTCATGCCACCACATCTTTTCAGATCCATTGTCCTAATTTGGAGTAAGAAAAGGAAGAGCCTTATGACATGATCGAGTAGGCTTGAATCACTTATAAATCACTCTTAACATCCTTAATATATTCGATATGGGATAAGTTGTTACAATCTTTCCCACTTAAAGCACTGACGGCCTCGTCATGCTCAAGGAACTACCCTTTTAGAGCGCACTCGATCATACTATCACATTACCTTCAAGTCCAAAGTCGATTTTGATATCATTTGTAAGACCCGGAGTCTTAAAAGACACCAATCCATGCCACCAAGCCCCTTAAGTTTCTTCAACTCTATCTGTTTATAATTTTCTAGATATATTATGTCTCTTCTAGTATTGATTTTTTTTATGAATGTTGTAAGACATAATTTTATTGAAGACTTATCATTTTATAATATTTTTTCTATTATTGTTGTGTGTTGTATAAATTATATATATGCAATATATCTTTCGGATTAGGTAGAATGAACAAAATCAAATAGGCAAAAAATCATCCATATTTCACTCATCTCACCTGCTCACTCGTTAGGTGGTGGTGAAGTGGATATGAATGATGGATCGAGAGGGGTGATGGTCCACCCATGGTGGATTGGGTGAAATGAAAGTACATCCACCTATTACCCGTGCCATTGTTATCCCTAATTTTGATCCGATTTTCGAATTGACCCGAAAATGCGCATACTTCGAGTCTTGAGAATGAAAGTTTTTATTCGACCTGACCCAAAGAAGAACAAACTCATTCTTGTAATTTCTATAACTTTCTCATTTTTAAACACAACAATAATGTGAATTAGATATAATGAAACCTAATATAACTAAATACTCCTCTGTACTGGTCTAAAATATTTGATTTTTACTATCCTTCATATTTTTCAAGGAAGCTAAAAACTCTATAAATATTTTTTAAAAACAATTCCATAATTATTACTCTCGCCGTTCGGAAAAACTTGTCATTTTAATTTTTTTCACAAGTTTTAAGGCAATTAACAAATGTACTAATTTACCCTCAATTATTACCCTCCTTTTTTACTTTATCGAAAACTACAACTAACAAACCATCAATCATATCAAGGGCATTTTTGTAAAGTGAAGGGCAAAATACCTACAATGACAAGTTTTTTTGAACAAAAATAACACCCTAAAATGACAAGTTTTGCCGAACGGAGGGAGTACTAATAAGTAAAATTATGTAAAAATTAATATTTTATAGAGTATTTTTTTTCATTAGAAAGCATGCCAAAAAGACAAATACTACGTACTCCATCCGTTCGCTTTTAATTGTCTTTTTACTATTCATACATGTTTTTTAAGGTGATAAAAACTATATAAAATATTTATTTTTTAATAATATTATATTTATTCCAAAAAAGTATGAGATTATTAAAAAAAATTAATTAAAAATTTAATATTTTATATAATTTTTATCATCCTAATAAAATATATGTGAATAGTAAATGACAAATAAAAGTGAACGGATGAAGTATTAAACATTTTAGACCAGGGAGAGAAAATAAAAAAGTCAACCATTTAAATAAACAAAAAATAATGATTATTTTATAATAAAATTAAACTTGACTTGTTGACTCTACTTAACCCAACGTGATCAACCCGAAGTCCATTTTAACTTGAGCTTATCCGACCCAATCCAACCTGACCCAACCACATAATTTATTCGACATTGTTCGAACCCAAATATATATGAGTATTATTCAGACCGACTCGATCGACCCATCTGGTTACAACCCCTATCACTAATCAATCGCCAGTTGGTAGAATGGAATGAGACATTAGGTTCCCTTAAGCGTATATCAAAAGATTGAAGTTCAAATATCGTTGACAAAAATAGTCAATTGCTACTCGATGCCACAATATCAACTAAAACTTTAGTTATAGTTACCTCTTCACTTAAGACAAGGATCTCACAACCGGATGCTATAGTGATCGTTGTCCTAGCCATAGTTATCTGAACTGTAAATTTAGTTAGTTTCAGGTTTTCTTACAAGACGATTTAGCTTGTTAAAGTACTATAAATAGCTATAACTTACTAGCTTCTTTGTTAAGCCTTGCATGCTCCAAATATCGCTAACCAACTTCTTGTTAGTCTAGTGGGATGACACAATAGATTTTCTTAAGCAGATAACAAATACAAATTTTCTATCCTATGCCCTAGGAGGTATAGAATAAAAGGTCAAATTGGAAATATTTCCTCCAGGTACATCCAGTTTAATCATTTTTAAATTAGATTATAGAGTTCAACTATTTTCTTTTAGGGGTTTTTTCCCAATAAGGTATTTTTATCGCCTGCCCTTGGACACACAATAGACAAACCGTAAAAAATATACAAAAATTGAATTAGGAAAGTCATCATCAAAAGGCCTCTGTGAATTTGTAATACCTAGTTCACATGTAGATTGACATAATAAGCTTTAGAGATCCTTCGTTTATTCTATTGGATTATTTTTCAGTTTGTAGACAGGATTTGTCTAAAATATTAGATATATTGGGCCTATTTTTCATTGGGCTAAATCATGTGTAATGAATTCTTTATAAGCCCAACTGAAGCCCAAGTTATAAATATTTGTAAATTCGGAGAAACACACATTGAGTTTTCGCTCCGAAGCTTTTTCCCTCCATCAATGGAGTTCTGCACAATTCCTTGATTTCGAGCACTAGTGGCTGGATTTTTGTCAATAATCCACCGTCTCGCTACGAAATCGGAATTCTTGATAGATATTAGCTTCTTTCTTGTCAATCTGTACAGTTTTCGCACGAAAAGATGATGCTCCCAAGATCTCCAGTGCTGAAGCAGGCGCATCTGTCGCCGGAGATTCTCGCGTCTCCAAACCCTAGCTCGCGGAAGCAGCGGTCCGATCGGAAGCAGCGGGGATTCCAGAAGGAGAATGTGGATCCGAATGCTTTGCCTTGTTCTTCTGATTCGGAAGTCAAGGTGAGGCTAATTATGTGATTCGATATATCGTTTGTGTCGTTGAAAAAATTGGGAACATGAATCAGATGTGATTGTGAATGATCTGCCAGAGAATTAGCATTTTAGTTACTGAATTTAGAAATTTGATTCAGATTCAAAGATTTAGAAATTTGGTCAGCAAGAGTAGGTCTAGGGTTCCGTTCTTGTTAGTGTTTGGGCAGATAGTCATTCTCTCTGTATGCTACTGGTTGTGCTACAGGATGATGATGGTGATCTACAGGTTGTTCTTGATAGTCACCTACAAAGTTCATCCTTGAGGTGGTCACCTGTCAGATTTTCCTACAGCCCTCCAGATACAAAAAAAAAATTTCCAGTTGAAAAAGTTGACGTTGGAGTGCAGACACTGCCTGAAGATACTGGCTTGTCAGATGAAGATAAGGCACCATACCTTTGTTTTAAGAGCACTACTTTTCCAAGAGAGAGTCAAGGAATGGATGAGAAGTCGACTCTTCAACTGGTTCCAGTTGATGGATCAATGTCAAATGAAAAATCTAGAATTCAAGTTCCCAAAGTATGATACCATCAATAAGACGAATCTTGCGTGCGTTTGCTACCTTTTTATCTTCAGCATCTTATATTTCTTCACAATGTATATTTGTGCAGGCAGTGGAAAAGGTTCTGGCTGGAGCCATAAGGAGAGAAATGGCTCTAGAAGAGTTCTGTTCACATCAGACTTCTGAGATTATGCAGCTAAAACGTTTGGTTAGCTCCTTTATAATTTTGCTAAGGTTGAGTCCTTGTATTATCAAAATGTGGGTTTATAGTGCCCCCCTATACAGGTCCAGCAGTACAAGCATGAAAGGGAATGCAATGGAATCATTGGGAAAATGCACGAGGACAAGGTAGTTAGAGTTGAGAACCTAATGGATGGGATTTTACCCGCTGATGAGTTCATGGAAGAACTTTTGTCCCTCAAGAAGGAGCATGAGGTACCTGACAACTTCAAATACAACCATCATTACATTCTATTTCACTGTAAGTTAACTGATGAAGGCCGTTTATTTTCTTTTGTTTTCTGTAACCAGCTTCTGAAGGAAAAATATGATAACCACCCTGATGTGTTAAGTACAAGACTTGACCTACAAAGCATTCAAAATGAGTTGGAAAAGTATAGGAACTTCTTTGATCTGGGTGAAAGGGATGTTTTGTTGGAGGAGATTCAAGATTTGAGGAGTCATTTGCAGTTTTATTCTGATACGCCTAAAATATCTGAGATAGAGAGCAAGTGGATCGCTCTTGCTGAAGAACTGAGAGCTGAACTTGAATTGGAAAAGAAATGCTCTGAAGAGCTCAAGGAAGCATTGCAACTTGCAATGGATGGTCATGCGCGGATGCTTGAGCATTATGCTGAACTAGAAGAAAGACATGTGCAAGTGCTTGCACGCTACCGAAACATACAAAAACTCACAGATACAGCTTGTTAGATCATTAGCACTGATATATAGGAGATTAGGTGCTTGTTAGATCTCCTGGATGTGCATACAAAGAATCAAGACTCATTTAACTAATTTTCTGTCTCCATCTGTCTGTACAAATAGGTGATCAAGATGAATGAAACAGTAGATGCACTTTGCTCCTTTTCTGCTCAAATGTCAGGTCATGAATTTTTAGCTGATCCATTTCATTATAGGCAGAGATGGTTGGAAAGGATAGTAGTGAAATGAAGTTATTGGCAACTAGACCTCACTGGAGTCACCTGATTTTGCTTTTAGATCAATTTTCTTGGGCACTTCTTTTCCATATCTTGTTTTGGCAGTATGATTGTTCCCTTTTATTTTACACCTTTAACTTTCTGTAAATTACATTATCAATAATGGGTAGGATTTTACATTATATATTCTGCTACTGATTTATCTTCTTGTTTTGACTTTTAGGATGTGATAGCCACGAAAGGAAATGAATTTGAAGACTTCTTTCTTAAGCGTAAGCTTTTTATGGGAACATATGAGAAGGGATTTGAAAGGCCATCTTCAATCCAGGAAGAGAGTATCCCAATAACACTCACTGGAAGTGACATTCTTGCCAGAGCAAAAAATGGAACTGGGAAGACAGCTACCTTTTGCATTCCTGCCTTGGAAAAAAAATGACCAACAGAAAAATTTCATACAAGGTTTGGATTTTATTCCTCTTGAGTGTATGTAAGTTAACTGCTTCTTTCAGTTCCCCCAGATTTTAGATGCTCTAATGTGAACATGTGTGCTAGAAGATTAAAAAAGTGGCTTGTTGTTAGTCTTTAAAAAGTCCCCAGCATGAATTTGTCAAGTCCTTTTTTCTATTATGTAGCACGGCCTTGTTTTGATGTTTCCACAGTATGAAGGTTCCATATGATCTGGAATCTTGTGGTTTGTTATGGTTTTGAATGATGCTGTTTAATCCTCTGTATGTTATTGTCCTGTCTTGGCCTCATTGCTATGTAGTCGGATTAGTGAAGGCTTTGACCTAATTTCTCTCTTTGTGTTCAGTTGTTATAATTGTCCCAACGAGAGAATTGGCACTTCAAACATCTCAAGTTTGCAAGGTGCTTGGAAAACACTTGAAAATTCAAGTCCTGGTTACTACTGGTCAAACTTGTCTCAAGGATGATATAATAAGGCTCCATCAACCCATCCATTTACTTGTAGGAACCGAAGGGAGATTACTGGATTTAGCCAAAAAGGCTTTACCTACAGGATCTTTATGTTATTAACCTCATGGATGAGCCAACCTTGAAGGGGATAAGACAATTTTATGCTTTTGTCAAAGAGCGGCAAAAACTCCACTGTTTGAACACACTTTTCGCAAAGGTATGACCTTAAAGTTTTTGTATACATGATGCTTTTTCTTTGGATCATGGAACAAAACAATTTAAAGCAAAATCGAATCTTTTGTTGTATTTTTTCAGCTTCAGATAAACCAGTCCATCATATTTTGCAATTCCATGAACTGAGTTGAGCTACTAGCCAAGGAGATAACAGAGCTTGTCTATTCTTGTTTCTATATTCATGCAAATATGCTGCAAGATCGTCGTTCCATAATGATGCATGCAGGTATCTTCTCTGCACCGGTAAGTTTCATATTGTCCTTATGGATCAAATGTTCCATTGTTTTCCTTTCGGAACTCCAATGGGAATGTTCTGAATGTCTAGAATATTCTGCAATTCCTGTTGTTTACAGATTCACCGTTACTTGTAGAATGATGTGATAAATTTGCATTCTTCTCTGTAAGTAAACATTACTTGTGTAAAGGTTACTTTCCACAACTTTTCCTGTATCTAATACCTCCTTTGGTTTATTTTCTACTACCATGGGTATGCTTTCTGTTGTCTTCCAATTTGGTATAGGTGAGGTTGGAAATTATTTAGATTTCGCCTATATTTTTGGAATAGGTTGAGCAAATAAAATATTTGAAATTTGTATACATTATGTTTCTACATTGTTGTGAATTTGTCATAGTATTTTTCCAGATTTGATTCATTCTTATCTGTTTGTTTCTGCAGATGTGAACCACAATGTATTGTGTGGAAGTCTGAAAAGGTTTGATTCTTCGTGCAGGTCTGTTTACTAGGGGAAGAGACATTCAGGCTGTCAATGTTGTTATTAATTTTGATTTACCTTGGAACGCAGAGACGTATTTTCACCAGGTATGTTGAACAACTGAGCACTGATCTTATCTGCCCTCTATAGAGTACTAGTCTGTTCTCAATATGTGGTTGTTGTCCTATGTAACTTGGTCGATCTGGGAGGTATGGACACCTTGGTTTAGCTGTGAATTTGATCACCTACGAAGATCGCTTTAAACCTTTGAGTACACACTATTTGTTTAAATGTCTGATCTTTTTCCATTCTATTTTGAGCAAGAGCTAGGGACTGAAATAAAGCAAATTCCACCGCAGATAGATCACGCTATCAACTGTTAGTGAGCAAGAGATATGTTGGCCACATGGATGAACAGGTTAAGTGCTTTCCGACCCTCTTTAGCTTTCGATGACTGAGAGAGAGATTTTGAGACCTTGATGTGGGAAGGTGGAATGTCTATTTGATGTGGGGTTTCATCCCTCATTTGGTACTGCATTAGGTTCTATTTGCTGTTTACCAAGTACTGTCAACTGTGGATACTTCTGGGGCTGTTCTGGCTAATGAATTCGAATAGATAACCTCAAATTACATAAACATTCCATCTGCTAAATGTGTTGATGAGTTAGTAGTTGCATGTGTTATTTCCTAGTACTTTTAAGGATAATGTGAAACAAAACCAACTGAAACCAACATCAATTCTTTCAGTTTGATTTTGATTGTTGATGAAGAAAGCAGTTCAACTGCAACTCGACTTGAATGGCATCTAACTCGCTCTAGAACCGATCTTTGGAGCTTGCATACAACATCTAGCTTCTCACCTTGGATGCGTTTGGCGACCTACCATACGGTCCAAACCAACATATCCGCAATCTGTCAGCAAATGAAAAGTTTAGAAGAGCAGTCTCAAGAAACTAGCTCATCGGAGAATTTTAATCTACCATATAGACTTGGTCGAGTAGTCTTCCTTCTCGCCTTTTATCCGAAGAACTTGGTGGCATACCATAGCAATGTTTAAGCTATAGAGGCTAAGATTCAAGCACATAATCTCAAGTTCTTCGGATCCAGTAGAAGGAAGGCATATGTTCTATAGAGTAAAAACTTGAAAATGGTGAGCGAGATGAGTTGACAAGTGACTCTCTCAACGGTCTCAACTGGCAAACTGAGGTTGACGCCATTTTGGGGAACTACAGTGTGTTGATTTGATCCCTAATGCGTTGAGTTGGTTCTATCTTGATCACCATTACCAACCTTGCCTTGGAATACAACTTCCTTAGCATAAGAATATTTTAGTCACATTTTTTTTTGTCCTAGTCTAGTTCTATCAAGCTCAACCGTTCTACATTTAGATCGGGTGCTGAATAACCCATTGAAAAGGTTGACACTCCCACTCACAAGCAACTCTATGTTTTCATGAGGATTCGAACGTTGAACCTCTTGACATGAGATGCAGTCTCACAACCACTATACCAACTTGTGAATGATAGGGAAAGTGTACATATTACTCGAAAATAAGTTAAAAACATGCTTTCAAATTGGGGAAAGTATAGGGTACTCTATACTTTGTTATGCTCGACTTATAGCAACTATAGAGTACCCGAAACCGAGTTTATTTGTGTCAAGCTCAAAGTTCAGGCTTGGCAAAGTAAACCTCTAAATTTGTTAGAGGTTAAACATCAAATAAACTTGTCAAGGCATAGAGGACTGTGAATTGTAAATTGTGATTAATTATTCCTTTCAAAACGAAGCATTGAATAGCTTGTAACAAGTCATTGCGTTTCGTTCGAGTTAGCTAGATGAATCCTTTGTTTCCTCTTTTCTCCTTTGTGGATTTCTTAGCTTATGCAGATATCATCCAACATATATAGTATTAGTCCAGATGAATGGTTACATGCAATAGTAATCTAGATGAGTGTTTTTTCATAAATACAATATCACTGATATAACAATTTAAGAAGTATAAAATTAAAATAAGATGATGCATCCGAAACTGTTATATAATCCTAATTATATGTATACTGTATTAATCGCTAATCAATAATCATAATGCCATAGTTCTAAGATCATAGATTCATATCCTTAAAAAAAAAATCATAGATTCAGAATGATGTCATATAGACAAATTTACACGTAAGGATCTCATAATTGAACTCCGTAGAGTTAATACGATTACCCTATATAAATTTATCGACCCTGAAAAATAAGTTAAAAATGATTAAACTAATTTAAACCTAAGCTACTAATTATTTAGAATGGAGTGATTAAGTTTTAACTAATTTTATATGAATTTATTTTATCAACTCTATTGGATCTAAAATGTAAATTTACTGCCTACAGCTACTAGACTAGAGAAGGATTTATGAGAAAGATTTCTCCAAAATTTTTAAAAAATGTTGTAAATTTTGGAAAATCTTTCTATTTTTTTTTTATGATGCTTCCTTATTTGGAGAATACGATGAAAAAATTGTTAGATCAAATAAGAGCTCAAAATTATCCAAAAACTCAATTTCTTTGAAATTTTAAATACTCTAATTCATCAGCAGAAGTAGCAAGACTTTTTTGGAAGTTCATTATGTAGATTCTCTTTCTATATATGCTTGAAAACCCAGTTCGAGTACATACACGAAATTGCAGGAAATATGACCTACTTTTAACTTGATAGTGCATTTCATGACACAGTTTCGGATAAAAAATGGGATGGGGTGTGGTTTCGCACGTTAAAGGTATTGCGTTTCATGTTATAGCTATGTCTCATCTTTCATTGGAAAATCATATTGTAAGCAGTGTTATAAAAATCGCGCCTAGGTAATAGGAGGGCATTTAGAAATTTTTAAGCCTATGCAGATCTTTAGGCAGAAATCCATCTAGAAGACTAGAAACCACCTAGTCTGTCTAGCCCGACGATTATTCAGTTTTAATGTCTAGGCAGGTAATTAGTCGACTTAGAGTTTTTTTATTCTCTAAGTTGGGATTTATTTACTTTTGAGTCGAACTTATAATTTTGGATTTTAGGAGGTTTAGAGTCATCAGTCAAATGCGTACTTTTGCGTTTATTTACTTTAGTGTTAGTTAAGCACCGCAAATTTGAGTTTATGAGTGATATTATGGATTATTATTACATTTTATGAATTATTGACATGGGTTATACATTAAAATATAAGGAAATAATCAAGTTTGATTTAAGTCTGCCTAGGCACCACCTAGGAACCCGCCTAGGTGCTAGGCGACCACCCACCGTCTATCCCCTTTTAGAACTTTAATATTATAGTCGTTGTTTGTAACATCGACTTGGATGTGTTTCCGAGTGTGTTTTATATATTGGAAAAGTCTTTTAAAAAATTAAAAAAATATATGCAGAAGTCGTTGTTTGTAACAAGACTCTAGCCCCTCTCCCGTTTTTACTATTTTCCAAAATACTTTATGATTTACGGCTATTCAATCCCCAAAAATATTTTTAAAATTTTGCCTATTTCGCTTCTTTTTTTTTAAAAAAAAAAAACAGCGGCTATCTCTTAGTTCCATCTATCCTTTCTAAGGGTATTCTTGCTCCATGGACCATGGATTTCACTTTTTGAAAATTATAAAAACAAACTAAATATGGTTTAGGTTGTAGATTTAATAATAAACTGATGCAACTTGTAGTTAAGGTTAACTTTGGCTGTTCCATCTTCTCCATACTTGTAGGATGATGATGGAAGGAATTCCCCAAGTCATCTATTGGAGGATGTCATTGCAAGACTTCCTATTGTTGTATTCTTTCGCTTTCATTTGGTTTGCCGGGAATGGAACTCATTGTTCGAATCTCGCAATTTCTTGCAACAATTGGAGGAAGTTGCGCCACAAACCAAGCCTTGGTTCTACTGCACAACTTGTCCTTATGGTATGGCTGAAACCGGAGCCATGTGCGACGACGACACCTACAGATAGAAATGGCAAGCTTGTCCCGCTTGCACCCGATCCATCTGATGGGGGGCTCGTCTATAACGTCGATAGTTCTCGTTAATGCTTCGTGGTTCGGAATCCTATCACACAAATGTTGATAGTTCTCAGAGGATGATGCTTCTGCGGACAGAGGTTTATTGGATGCCGAAATCATGGTGCTTGGATTTAAGGCATCATAATGAAGTGAATTAGGGGTGTGTGATTCTGTTGCATATGGTCCGGATGAACCGGATACAATGTGGCTGGAGGTGGTGCCATCGTACCGATTGCAGGGTCGTCTTTTACCCTTCTCGCTTCGCTGCCCCTTGATCGGGTAAAATATGCAGCAGCCTCATTTGATGAGTCTTTTTTCATATGCACGATAGTATATGATATCAACATAATCCAAAGGGCTACATGGGCAAAGTTCTAAGATCATAGATTCATAATGCTGTCATATTGACAAATTTACTGCCTTAATACCGCTACTAGGCTAGAGTACTGGTTAGCTGTAAACCCAAAAGAACCAGTAAGTGCACTATCTACTCTCCTTACAATCCACACATTACCCTAATCTCGGCAAAGAGACATTAACTAAGCGACTACGAAGATTCCAGATGCAAGAGAGTTAAGGTACGACATTTCAGAGCTCATCCCTGACTGTGAAAAGCTAATGCTGAAGCCTCGTTGAGGATGGGTTGACTTGCAAAAGACGCTATGCCACATAGATTTACGCCTCTCTTGATCCTCATGAAGCCCCCCTCTCCCCATAATGGACCCCACCAATTCTGGATTTCCCAAAACATCACCCCATAAGGAGTGACTCCATAGCCTATTATGTTCACTGTAAAAACCAGCTCTTTACCCTGCTCTTCGGTGAACACTCCCTGGTAGTGATAACTGATAAGTAACACAGACATACACATGTATATAAACTAAACTTGTAGTTGTATTGTATCTTTCAGAAAACAAGAGATGAGTATTCAAAACATACCCCTCTATAATTCTTGAAAGCATCCCCACGAGCATCAATGAATGCGCAGATAGGACCCTTGCGAAATGCCTCTTCTAAAGCCTTCTCGTCATTGGGGGGAATCACAAAGTATCCATCAAGTGTTACTCTTGGTCCATCCATCTGAGTAGTAATTAAGTAAGCATTTAATTATTTTTCATGAGATTTATCACAATGATGAAGATTGAAGAACATATGCACTACCTTCCTTTGATCATAATCGTCCTTTGAAAGGAGGCCACCCATATCCACGATCTTGCCGTACATCTGTAGCATTTGGGATGGGGAAACACCTGTATCATATCTTATGAACATTAGACACATTCTAGTTTCTGATTTGTCGTATTCTCTCTAAGTTTTGCAAAGAACAAGGGATCTGATCAAAAGCATGTTACCCATGTGCTCTATCTCCAACTCCTCTGCCATCATGTCCGAAAACTGGTTAAGCCCGAGCTTGTAAATGTTGTCCTTCTTGTTCTCTGAATGGATGTACTTTACATTCTCTTTGAACACCGGGAACCTCTTGAGCTTCTCATTGGGGCTCCTAGACATCCCATAGCGGGTCATCCAGAGCTTGTAGAGGTGTTGAAGGGTCTTATCAGATTGCAAATCACTGTCCTTAATCTCAAGATGCTTGAATTTCACGCTGTTCCCTGTAGTGTAAGTGCTTTCGAACTCTTCAGTTGTCATGTCCGAATACTTGTTAAGCTTGAGCTCATAAGGGAAGTTGCCAGTCTTGTTCTCCGAGTGGATGTACTTCGCGTTCTCCTTGAAAGCAGGGAACCTCTTCTGCTTCTCTTCGATGCTCCTAGACACCTCCGCGTGGTTAATCCAGCGCTCATAGAGCCCCCAAAGGGTCTCATCCGACTCTACATCCCTGTCCTTGATCTTGAGATATCGAATGCTCACAGGAACTACAAGGGAGAGTTGAATACCACATCTTAATAGTCATAATTTTGATGTACTGCAGAAAATAAGATTCAGCTTAACACAAACTGCCCTAAAATAGATGAAAACAAACACAAGAAGTTCGAAAGAAAAAAAAAACCCTAACTCATTTGATCCAAGACTTGCTAACGATTTATAACCTAAAATAAGCCCTGAAATTCTAATCGACAGCTCCACGGGCACACAGTAAACAGAACCTGAAACTTCGCACAAAGCCAGAGAGGGAAATCGGAAACTAACAAACCTAGTTAGAAGGTATGGCCTTCAAATAAACAAAAAATTGGCAGAAACTAAGCAGAATCAAAATGTCAACTCCACAGAGTAAGCTAAACAAAATTGATTAACAAAATCAAGAAAATTAGAGAGGAAATCGGAAAGTGAAGCTAAAATGACGTGGTAAGGGATTTGCCTTTAAGAAGATAGGGAGTGAGTTGAACTTACCAGGCGTTGGCGCAGCCTCTGGAAAGGAAGGGGAAGGATGAGGATGAGGAAGAGGAATGGATCTTGGGCGAACTGTCCATCTTTGGCGGAAATCGGGAATGGGAGAGTCGGGAAACTTTGGCGATGACAACGAAGAGCTCTCCATCCCCTGCAATGGGAGTGGGGTCGGGGAACGATTCCTTGCCGGTGATTTTCAGACAATGGAGGATGAAAGCGATTTTTGAGGGTTTTAAATATTTCCTCGTATATATTGGGCAAATTACAGAATCCACCCTTAAAATATAGGAAATTTCATAATTTAGATGGTTAGGATTTGAGAGTTTGTAGTTTTGGTTTGTACTTTGCAGTATTTGCGCGTGATGGGTTTAGGTAGGGCGGGGTGGGCGTAAATACCACAAATTCTGTTTGGAGCTACACGTAAGAGATAGAGATACTGATGTCGAACATCCTTCTTCTTCTTCAGCAGTTTAAGGTGGTCCCATGTTTTCCACGAGATCAACACCATTGTGAACAAGATTGATAGACTTCTCCATTTTGTGGCCCCATGAGATCTTCTCTATGACTCAAGACTTTGTGTTCTTATCCGCAATTACACAGAACAAAGATTCAGTTAAAAAAATAGGGCCACCAAACAAAATCTAAATAAAATCATTAAATTACTCATCTTGATGGAAAATAAATGTTCCCGCCAAAAGCAGAGTTTCCTTATGGGAATTTCCCATGACTTATAGTTGGATACTTGTTTTTTTCCAATCTCAAACGGTAGATCGACATATTCAGGTGGCTCAACCGAACATGTCCCAAAATAGTAGGGTTCAATATAGAGAAAGTTATACATAAGCTTTAAAAGCTATGTAAACACAAATATTCAGGTGCGCTTCAAAGTTTCATTTTGCCCGAGTTCGATAATTTTCTTTTATTCGCATTTCTTATTATTTTTTACTATTCTAATTTTCTTATATATATACCACTATTTTTTCTTTCCTTTATTTACAATCTCTTTAATTATCCTAAATGTATTTACAAACTTTTAGTTATCACATTATTGCAAATTATTTAGATCAATTTATTTTAATCTTTGATAAATATGGCATTTTAATATTTTCTAACAATTGGTAGTATAAAAAGTATTTTTTGTCAATTTATGAAAATAATAATAATTTGTGTATTTATTTATAATTATAAAATTTTCTATTATGGTGATCAAAAAAATTTGAGTAAATGTCTTCTTCTAAAGTGTAGTTTTGTGTGATTTTTCATTTTCTATTATTTTTTTAGAAATATTTTTATTACTTTAATTTCACAAAATTATTGGCACGACCTTCCTCTACCGCGCTTAGGCTGTGGTGTCACTAGAGCAGTAGTAGTAGTATGTGGTTGTCGCCTTGAAGGCTGCCCAGCGGATGACGACGGCACCACGACTAAGCCATGACCAGAAGATGGCCCTCCAACATCCGGCTTGAGTTAGGCAGCTGCTGAAATCCTCGTTCTCCATGAAGCTCCGGAATCGGCCTTTGGAGATAGTATGGCAGACTAAACATAGACTTGGGGTCGGCTCGAAAAAAAAAAACTCGACTCAAGCTCGTTCATTTCCTAAACAAGTCAAGCTTGATTTAAAAAAAAACTCGTTTAAAATTTGGGCTCGTCTCGAGCTCGTTTATCAAATGAACCAAGCTTGAACATGTCAAACTCAGCTCGTTGACTCGAATAACACCCCTAGATCGACAAAGTTCTAAGATCATATATTCATATTGCTGTCATACGGACAAATTAACTACCCTAAAAACCGTTACTAGAGTACTGGTTAGTTGTAATCCCAAAAGAACCAGTAAATGCACATCTACTGTCCCTACAATCCACACATTATATGCTCTCAGAGATATCCAAAATAAGGGTTAGATATTGTTCAGCTTGAGACACTAATCTCAGCAAATAAACCCTATATATGAGACACATCAACTAATCGACTATGATGAGGCTGAGAGATGACATTTCGGAGCTCATCCCCGGTTCCAACAAGCTAAAACCGATGCCTCGTTGATGATGGTGTAACACACAAAAGATGCTATGCCACACAAATTCACGCCCTTCTTGATCCTCATGAAGCCGCCCTGTCCCCATAACGGACCCCAGCAATTCTGGATTTCCCAATACAGCACCCCATTAGGAGTGACTCCATAGCCTGTCATGTTCACTGTAAAGACCGGCTCTTTTCCCGACTCTACGGTTAACACTCCCTGGTAGTGGTAGAACACTTAATGGAGTAACACACAAACATACATTGGAGTCAATTGGTATTGAAAACATATGGTAAACACTTACCCCTCTATAGTTCTTGAAAGCATCCCCACGAGCATGTGAAATATCCGACGGGCCGTTAACGGGAGGCAAACACGTGTCGGGTTACATTGATTTATTATTATTACTTTTGCGATTATAAGGTCGGGATCCACCAACTTAACACAAAAGCTTAAGCTATTGTGTAGAGTTTCATCCTTCCTTATAACCCATCATTAATTTTATCTTTTATCTTTTATAATCAATGTGGGACAGTGGGAGGGACACTCCCATACCAAACCTCTCAACAGAGCATCAATGAATGCGCAGATCATAGGAACCTTGGTAACTTCATCTACCAAAGCCTCCTCGTCGTTGGGGGGAAGCACACGATATCCATCAATTGTCACTTTTGGTCCATCCATCTGGGTAGTAATTAAGTAAGCATTTAGTTCTTTTTCCATGAAATTTATCAAAATGTGAAGAACAAAGAATGTACTAAATCATGATATGTCATGCATTGCCTTGATTATAATCATCCTCCGTTAAGATGCCACCCGATTCCTTGATCTTGTCAAAAAACTGCAGCATTTTGGCTGGGGAAGCACCTGTATCATATCCAAGGAACATTATTTGACATAATTGATGGATCGAAGGAATCCTTAACAACGAATCTGAAAAGCTTGTTAGTTGTTAGTTGTTACCCATGTGCCTTCTTTCGAACTCCTCTGTGGTCATGTCCGAAAACTGGTTAAGCCCGAGCTTGTAAATGTTGTCCTTCTTGTTCTCTGAATTTTTTTTTTTTTTGATAGAGCTTCTTGTTCTCTGAATGGATGTACTACACATTCTCCTTGAACACAGCGAACCTCTCGAGCTTCTCATTGGGGCTCCTAGACACCCTGTAGCGGGTCATCCAGAGCTTATAAAGGCGTTGAAGGGTCTTATCAGACTCCAAATCGCTGTCCTTAATGTCAAGATGCTTGAAGTTCACGCTGTTCGCTGAAGTGTGAGTGCTTTCGAACTCCTCAGGTGTCATGTCCGAAAACTTGTTAAGCATGAGCTCGTAAGGGAAGTTGCCAGTCTTGTTCTCCGAATGGATCGATGTACTTTGCGTTCTCCTTGAACGCCGGGAACCTCTTCTGCTTCTCTTCGACGCTCCTAGACATATCGGCTTATGTAATCCAGCGCTCATAGAGCTCCCAAAAGGCCTCATTTGACTCTACATCACAGTCCTTGATCTCGAGATATCGAATGCTCGTATCAACTACAAGGGAGAGTTGAATGCCTCAATTTTAACAGTCATAATTTTGATGTAATGCAGAAAACAAGATTCAACTTGACATTGTAAAAACCATTAGCCCTAAAACTGATGAACACAAAAGACGAGCTTCGAGAGCAAAAAGCCCTAAAATTCTAATCGACAGTTCCACGAGCGTAGTAAATGAGACCTAAAATCCGCACAAAACTGGAGAAGGAAATCTGATACTGAACAGAACAAAACTAATCAGGATTTGGAGGCATTTCCTTCAATTCCAAGAAACCAAAAATATACAGGAACAAAGCTAAGTCAAATCGGAAATTCCACAGAGTAAACTAAACAAAATTGATCAAACACAAGCACGAAAATAGAGAGGAAATCGGAAAATGAAGCAAAAATAACAGGGAAAACCGTTGCCTTTAAGAAGAAAGGTAGGGAGTTGAACTTACAAGCCCTTGGCATGGCCTTCGGCGAGGAAGGAGGGGGAGGGAGTGCAGCGGAGAGAGAGTCGAGCTGAAGAGATGATACAGACTGGGAAACTGGAATTGGAGAGTCGGGAATCTTTGGCGGTGACGACGACGACGACGGCGACGACGAACTCTCCATTTTCTTCTTCAGTGGGAGTTGGGAACGATTTCTTGCCGGTGATTTTCAGACAATGGAGAGTGAAAGCGATTTTTCAGGATTTTGATTTTTAAACAAGAAGTTTACTTGTACGGACTACGGAGTACTCTACTTTGGGGTAAATTACAGAATCTGCCCTTAAAATATAGGAATTTTAAAAACAAATCACCATCAAATAAGTGTGTATATTAGGAGTTTGAAATTTGGTTTGCATTAGTCGTATGTTTTCAAATGAAAAGATGTATTCGATGAAAATTAGATGTTGAAAAAATGGATACTCCTCCGATCAAAAATATATTTTTTAAAATTTTTCTGCATTTTAAGAAGTTATAAACTACTATATCCGTTCAAAAATACATGTCTTTTTACTTTTTAGCACATTTTTTAGTAGATAAAAGCTATATAAAATATTAATTTTTTTAATAATTGAAAACTTATTAAAATATGTTTGTAATTATTTAAAAAAATTAATAAAAAGTTAATATTCTATATAATTTTTTAAGTTCTAAAAAAATGTGTTAAAAAGTCAAAGGACATGTATTTGTATTTCCGGACAGAGGAAAATAAAACGTTATTATTATTATTATTATTATTATTATTATTACTACTACTACTACTATTCATAATCTCCCCTAGAACTTGAAGTTCTCTCCTTTGGAGAGCAGTGAAGGTATCCACGTGGAGGGTCTATCTCATTTTTTTTCCTTTTCCGTTTTTACCCCTTCCTTTTTCTGTTTTTACCAGAACCGCTTGAAATAGCAGTTTTCAAAGGATGCGAACAAGAGACGATGACTACATCAACTCCCCCTTACCCGAGCTCTAAGGCTTCGACGACTCCGACGCCTCCCTCCTCGGCTTCGACGACTCCGACGCCCCTCCCTCCTCAGCTTCGGCGACTCCGACATCCCTACCTCCCCCTCTAATTCTCAGTAACTGCTCTTCTCAAGCGGTTTCAATTTCCTCCTCACTTACTCCACTTCTTTTCTTGAATTGTGGGTATCTAATTTTTGGTTCTGAATTGTAGGATGGAAGCGCCAGATTTGTGATGGAGCAGGGGGTGAGGCTCGGAGAAGAGGGCGGAGGCCGGAATCTTTCTCTATCTCGCTCTCCATCTCTCTCAGGCGGTATCTTTCTCCTCGGAGCCAGTGAAGAGGACGCCGTACATTCTCATCGTTGCGATCGTCAACAAGGTAATCCTCCAACCTCCACCTTCTTGGCCGTTAAGGTCCTCAAGTACTACGGCTACGTCGTCTTCTTAAAAAAAAACTGACGATTCCGTTCCGCTAGGGTTCAGGGGAGGAGAGTGTGGTGGCTCGTGCTGACGCTCACCGTCTTCCTCAAGTACTACGGCTACGTCGACGGCGGCGACAGGGGCAGCACCGCTAGGGTTCAAGGAGGAGAGTGTGGGGATTGGCCTCCGTTCAAGGTTTCAAAGAAGGTGCGATCTTGAATCTTTGAATTGGTTCGAATTTGTTGATTCTTTCTAATTTGCCCAAAATCAATCCAACCATCAACTGGCAATTTGGCCTCCATCGAACCTGTCGTCCCTCTTCCTTTCTTCTTCTTCCTTTCTGTCTAATTTTGGCACCAATTTACTAAATTTCTTTAATTATTGTTCAATTTCTCAAGTCTAGGATTCAATTTCTTTAGTTATTGTTCAATTTCTTTGATTATTGCTCCAATTGCGTTGCTAGCAGAACCTCTGTTGCGTTGTTGGTGATCCTCTTCACCGCTTCAAGTTCTATGACGAAGGCTATGATATCAGAAACAAGCATTACTGGGCTGTGAGTCACTGCCAAGCTAACTCCTGCATTCATTGATGGATACTTTTACTTGAAATAATTTGCCTGTGGTTTTTAATGTCAAGCTCGATCACTCAACTTTGCAGTCTGTTGCATTCACTAGAGTCCATGGATACGCGGTGGCTGGGGCGTGGGTGGCATGTGGGTTAGGCTTTAGCCTGTTTTTTATCACCAAGAATGCCAATGTATACACCATCGTTCAAAATATTTCAGCGCACTCAAATCCATCATATTATTTCCTATTCGTGTTGATTGTCTTATTCACACTCCTGTCCATGTAAGTACAGTTCCTCAGTTATAGAAAATTGCACATGAAATATCTAGGGGCATGTTCTATGAATTGATAATCATTGAAACATCTCAAAAAAAACTGAAATCATACTTAAATCATTATGGCAATGATCTCTAATGCTTTTTTTTCCTGCCTATTTCTTGGGTTCATCTTGATGCTCGATTAGTTCTTGTCACATTGGTGTTTAGAGTTGGTACGATAACTAGATTAGTTCTGCTATTTGAACCTGCATTGAAATCAGGGATGCAAAACTTTAAAATGTAGAGAAGTCATCTATAACTAATAAATTCTCACGTTCTATACATCATCTTCTAATATGGATGCTTCTACTTTCCTAATTCCTTCTTCAAGTGCTTAAGCCTTAGTTTCTATTGCAGAGATGTTTCCCTATTTCTTATTGACCGATTGTAGAGTTCTCATTTCTGAAAAATAATTAACCAGTAAATGCATCCTTATTGCCTTTCTTTGAACCATCAAATATTGCGAGGAACTCTGCTAAATTTTTTCATGGTTATATATGATTAGCCTTTTCATTAATTTCCATTGCTTTTATTAATAAAAAAAATTATCCTTCTTATGCTTCCATAATAACCTCAATCGACCATTGGATCATTTTTCGTGGTTGCACCCGTTTTGTTTTCAAAACTCCTTGGTAGGTTTGATTGTTCTCATAAAAAGATTTATTTGATCTTTAAAACTTATTCTCAGCTTTAGCTTAATACTTGTGATCAATATGCTCACTGTCTGCCTTGAGAAACCGTTGTTAATATAAAGATGTTCCAGGCTAGGGGCAATGTGGGGAATCGAGTGGCTCATATTATGAGAATCAATTCCGTTACTTTGTTGATCTGCTGTGCATAGTTTGTTTTTGCCCGTCATTTACCCGCGGTGTTTGGCGGCTGCTGCTGCCCCTCCCTTAACTCTAGCAATTATATAAGCCTTGGCTTTGAGGAATGAGATACATCATACCTTGTATTTATGTTTTGTTGATTTGTGTAAGCTGCATTATTGATATCTTACTTTCTTAAATGTTAGTAGAAATCTGAATGTCCACGCCCTTGGTTTGCCTCATCAAAGTGCCTTAGATTTTATGGATTGACTTGATGGCTCAGGTTTCATTATTTCCCTCAATTTTCACCAAGGTTTGCAGACCCAATACTATCCATTAGCCTTGCTAAATGGCCTTTAACAGTTGCACTTTTTGCCTGCTTCAAAATATCTCTTCAAACAACTACAACTCTTCAAACACCTGTACATGGTGGTTTGAGCTCTCTTCATTATGGTTAAGAGTTTTTGGCTGTACAGTTATCATTATTTTTGAAGTATTGGACTTTTTTGGATATTTGATGTACTAACAATTACCGAAATTTAGCATTCTCACATGGAAAGGAAGTTGATTAGTTGTTCTTCGTTGTTTTCTGATTCTCTACTGCTTTTGCAGATGGTTCCCATCAAGGCTCTGTTGTCACTTCGATGGGTGAAGTCTCTTTTACACAACAAGATGTCACCACCAATGAAGACGACTTTTGCCCCCAGGTGATGAGCACATTCCAGTAGAGGTAAGGCATGCTCAGTATCGCCTCAAATCTTATAGGTTTGCCCCCTTTTGATTCAAATTATTTCATGGCTTTTCTCAATCTCCGTTTATTTCAGCTCTGGCATTGGGGATCTGGTTCAAATTACATTGTTTGTTATGGATAACTACGGGGATTTGGCTGAATTAGATATTGAATATATGTACTGAATTCGTAAATTGGATGCATTTTTTTGTTGGTCTAATCATTATATGATTATGAATTATTTTTTCCCTGTCTTCATGCATTAGGTTGAATGTAAGAATGTCTAATCTTATGTATGAATGAAGATGAATACAGTTGCTCTAATCTATTATGTAAGAATGTCTCAATTATGATGGATAAGTTACTCTTAGCAGTTTTTGGGGATTAAAATAATTTTTAAGACTCGAGTTAGTGTTATGAAAATGCTCAAAATTCTTAGCTAATACTAAGTGCCAGCTTGATTTCATTTTACTTTTAAACAGATGAAAGAAGAATAATTTTTATCACGATGTTGCATTCATTTGTTTAGTTAATATATGCATTCGATTTAGTTTTTAGATTGGCTTTTTAGATTGGCCTATGTTAAATTATCAACTATTTTTAGCACTGAGGCTGCAATGCCCTTTGAAGAGCCACTTAACGAGACTGTTTTAAGATTTAAATTGCTTATATGGAGTTCTCTGCAACTAAAGTAATGTTGTTCAGTTTGGATGGATTCCTTGAAGGTATTTGAAGTGTGAGGATAATATAATTCGATATCATTTGTTCAGAATGTAATGAACAACTACATGCACTATCACAGTAACATCAAGGTGTTTGTGATTCTTCATGAACTGAAATTCACCTATTGTCTTGCACTGAATCCGTGGTGTATTGTGCAGCTGTGGCGTATGTGGATACGGCCTTTATCTATGCTCATCAAACCGAAACATTTCCACCTTGGATTTAGAGTTAGGGTTTGAATTCCAATATCATCTTTTAGGTCCACTTTTGGAGTTCATATGCTAACTCTAATATCTATTGTATAAATAGAAGAATTTAGTCTTACTTGAGTATTCAGTGACAAGCAGAGAGGATCAGGCGTGAGAAAACACAAAAAAGAGGAGATGATATGGAACTCAAATGAAACTGGAGTCCTTAGTTCCTGTTGTTGGATTTCATGGTTCCTGTCTTGCTTCTGCATCTGTGACATCACATTATCTGAAACCTTAATCTGGGCACTGTAGGTATATGTAAAGAGCTAAAAGGGTTTGGATTTTTTAATTATCTGAGGTCTTTCTACTATGAGTGTCTTCTTTATTGTTAGAGCAATGGTCTTTCTACAATTTCTCTCCCTTAACACCCTCTTTTTCCTTTTTTTGAACTGGTAACTATATAATCATCTCCCAAACTGGGAAAGGTAAACCATACAAAGAGTATACCGCAAAATACAAAAAATATACCATAGCAGGGTCACTGTAAGATACAAAAAGAGGATCACTAATAAAAGCCTTAACATGCTCTTTATTTTGATTCTATCATGCCAGCGTGCTGTTATTGACTTTGCACTTTCTTATAGGTGAACAAAAAGTATAGGTGTTTAGAGATTGATCTTGATGGTTTGTACAAGAGAATGTTGCTGCTGAAAAAGAAGCAATATGCTGTAGTCAAAGTTCAATTCAAGGATGGTACAACGTATGAGGTACCTTTAGTCACCGTACTAAATTTTGAGACATTGTTTGAAGATGGAATGTCTTGATTTCTGAGAATTTGTTTGTCTGTGCAGGTAATTGAACAAAAGGGTCTTGATATTGTTCGACGTGACTGGAGCTTGCTATCCAAGGAAATGGGAGATTTCTGCTTGAGTCAAATTTTATCTGGAGGGTATTACTTCCTTTATCACTAAAAGAGTATTTAGACAGTTATTAGCTATAATAAAACTGAGTTTAATTGCATTCTATCTATGGTAAATTTGACCACACTTGTATTCTTACAGATCATGTGAGGATGTTGTGGAATCAATACATGACTCTCTCAGAAAGGTGAGCATAAAATGGAATCTGATGTTCTGTTAAATTTGTATTCGAATCAATAAAAAACAGTCTCGTGCGGATGTACTATGATATGCTGACTGACTATATAAGATAATGTATTGCTCTTTCATTAGGGTTAAATGTTAATTATTTACTCTCCTTGTGAGGGAAGGCTTTCAATATGATGAAGTTGATATACTCCTTAGTTTGTTTACTCTTTATTAAAATTACTTCTAGACGCTTAAAATGAATTTGAATTCTCCACAGATACAAGAAGATATGAGAAACACTTGAGAAATATGTCATCACAAAGTCATTAACTAAACCACCTGAAGCATATCCCGATGCCAAGAATCAACCACATGTTCAAGTGAGTAGTAGAACTTACAAATCTCAATTTACCACCAGTGAATTCCTACCTGAATTTCACTGTGTTGGGGTTTCAAGATCTGGTATAAACCCCGTCCTCATCATATCACATATTTCCTTGGCTTTTATTTGTTCTTCAGGTTGCACTTAGACTAAAACAGAGTGGTTACTCTTCGGGTTGTTCTGCTGGTGACACCGTTCCTTATGTCATATGCTGTGACGAGGTTTGCTACCAATCTTTGATATTTAGTGTCTAGCAAGTCAAATGCATTTACTGGAGATAAATGATGTACCCTTGAGGTAGTTCAGGAACCTCAGCAAGGATTGCTCAGTGAGCCAGGCATGCACCCCGATGAACTGAAAAAGGATAATGGCAAATGGATGATCGATATTGATTATTATTTGTCTCAGCAGGTAATGCTTTCAACTTGATTGCAACTTCATTGTGACTTCCCACATCTTCGAATAATCTCCCTCTATATTGCTGATACATTATCGTTCCATGCAGATTCATCCTGTTGTATCACGTTTATGTGCATGCATCCAGGGTACCAGCCCTGCACGTTTAGCTGACTGCCTAAGGCTTGATTCATCAAAGGTGCCGGATTTTATAATTTTGGCGATGAACCAACTTAGTTGTTTGTCTTGCTGATATTGATTGCCTTTGTTCTGTTTAGTTCCAAAGCAAGACAACAGAAGCAGTCAGCCATGGCCCTTCTAGCTTGCTGTTAAGCTCTGTAGATGAAGAGAGATAAATCTGCAAATATACTATCTTTCAATTACAATGAACGTGTAAGTTGATTATGTTAATTCTGGTTGTAGCAGTTTACATTAACCATGAGAATGTAGTTTTAGTACTATCAAGTGAAGATCCTGATGAACTGGTATATTTTATTTTCACCGGAAGAATAAGAAGATCCATTGCTCTTATTTAACTCCCACCTCTTTAAAAAAGGAAACAGTATAATGTTTATTCGGCTGGTGAATCAACGGATTTCACATTCTTAATGGATGCAATTTTCGATAGATGTTTGAAAAGCAGATGATAATCAAAGATTCTCATTAAATTTATTGAACTGCAGGTATCAGGATTGTGAGCCTTTATCTTTGTAATGCCTCAGTTGCTCAACAGTTTCGAATGTCCAAGTGTGTTTAGCTTTACTTCTGGTTGGAGTATGCATGCATGCTTATTTGGTGGTTGAAATGTTTAGCTTTACTTCATTGTGCAAGATAATAGGTAGTATTATTACTACATGAGTTTCCTTAATTTGCTAAAGTATTTGATGTGAATCTCTTTTTCGAGTAATAGATAATTTTAACCGACCTCGGAATGTTGCTATTCTCATTGGATAAGTTAGTCTCTGCTGATGCTACAAGATTCAAACTTATTGGCCTTTTCTTTTCTTATTCTGGATTTCAATCTTTAGTTACTATAGCTTTTCCTTTTATGCTCATTTGAGCTTTTTTTTTCCAAATCATCTCTCATTGTTTATTTATGTAGTTTTATGAATTTGAGAGCTTTGGTTGGAGAGATGGCATATATACACCTGGATTCATTCAAATCCCAAGTAGAAAAATCATTTTTGGATTAGAGGCAGTAGAGGAATTGGTTACAATAGCAACCTAAAAGAAGGTCTAGAACCAAATTAGGAGAGCTGGTGCGATGAAGGCGATGCTCTCCATCTCCCTTCTTGTTTCTTCCTTGTATTGCTTGCAAACAAATCTGTTAGCATTAATAGCTTTTAATTTCATATTTTATTTGAACATTTTTCCTTTTTATCCCCATAGCATTTCGTATCTAAATCCCAAGAGATACTATATATTTATCCAACATAAGTTTTTTTTTTCTCCTCACAATTATAATCTTCACATACACAACAGTACAACACATTCAGTGTAAAGATTTGCCAACAGTTGAATACTCGCGGTTGGATGCTTGTCATAATGCTTGTGCATGAAACTGCATATAATAGGTACATTTACATAAAATAATTTATAAATCCCGTGCGTAACGCACGGGTACTGTACTAGTTTAATACTAATATCTTATGAGTATTAAATTGTGGAAAAAAATTAATAAAAAATACCAATATTTTATATAGTTTTTAGCTTTTGAAAATACATGTAGAAAAGTAAAAAATCTTAAACAAACCTGAAAATAAAATAAAAAAATCAAGCATCATGCACAACCCAGCCCCAAACTCGAGTCACTCGACCCATTTTGACCCGATACTTGAATGGATCGATACGAACCTAGACAAATCTGACCCGGTCCATCCTTGACCCAAATTGAACAAGACCCGACTCATTCTTGTAATTACTTTGATTTTCTCATTTTTAAACACTTTAATAACACGAATTAACAATAATGAGACCTAATAGAACCAAAGAAATGAAGTTTAATAGTCAATAATTAAGATAAATAAAAAAATAATCATCACTTTATAATAAAATTAAATGTGACCCGACCCGAACTTACCCAACCTAGCTAAAACTTACCCGACCCGACACAAACCCGTAATTTATCCAACATATGACCAAACCTACAACAATATATCCAAAACCGACCCGACCAATCCAATTACCACTCTACTAATAGTGCACATGAACAATTTGAAGCATGGAGTTGTCATTGGCGTTGTTGAAACTAAAAGTCACCGAGGCTGACTAATGACGAGCTATGGTTTTGCATTACAAATTAGATTTATAAGAATAGAAACAAAGAGCTATTAACCTTAAAAACATTCCACCAACTTCTCCATCAAAGAGCTATTAACCTTATTACCTTAACATCACTTGCTTGTAAACATCGAGTCCCCGGTGATGGTGATGGATGAGAAAATATGGAAGGAATTCCTTAAGGATGTCATTGCAAGGCTTCCTGTAGTTGCATGCATGCTTTCAGTTTCGTTTGGTTTGCCGGGAATGGAACTCCTTACTCGAATCTCGCAATTTCTTGCAACGCTTGGAGGAAGTCGCACCACAGAACAAGCCTTGGCTCTACTCCACAAACTTGTGGTTATGTACAACACCTGCATGAAGAAATGGCACGCTTACCTGCTTACCCATCAACATTTGTTGGGGGACTCGTTCGATAATTCTCGTAAATGCTTCGTGTTTGGGAATCCCGTCGTGCAAACTTGGAACGAGTGATCCTAGGTTCCCTGCTTCGTGGTCGTCTTTTACCATTCTCTTTCCGCTGCCCCCTTGATCAATCAAAATATATGCAGAAACCTCTTTTTTTTTTAATCCTGAAGAGGGCTACAGCCCCAAATTTTATTATAAATTAGTGCAAATCCCCAATATGTGGGTTCAAATACATAATAGCTTTACTGCAATCCGGGATACTAGGGCGAACGTACATTAAAAGACACCCCAAAATCAAGGGGCCAGTTAATGCAGCAACCTCATTTGATGTGAAATGCAATAGTAGTTTTTCCATATATAAAGTTGTATAATCATAGTAATATAATAATATATTAATAGCTAATCATAAGGCTAGATAGGCAAAGTTCTAAGATCATAGATTCATATTGCTGTCATATAGACAAATTTACTGCCTTAAAACCGCTGCTAGACTAGAGTACTGGTTAGTTGTAAGTTGTAACCCCAAAAGAACCAGTAAAGTACTCTCCCTACAATACACATTATATGCTCTCTAAGATATCCAAAATTAAGGGCTAGATATTGTTCAGCTTGAGACACGAATCTCAGCAAATAACCCCTACCTACAAGACACATATATGAACTACTCGACAAGGAAGATGACATTCTGGAGCTCATCCCCGAGTAGAAAAAGCTAAAACAGATGGCTTCCTCCTGATGGTATGGGGTAAGTTGCAAAAGACGCTATGCCACGCAAATTTACGCCCTTCTTGATCCTCATGAAGCCGCCCTCTCCCCATAAGGAACCCCACCAATTCTGGAATTCCCAAAACATCACCCCATAAGGTGTGACTCCAACGCCTGTTAGGGTCACTGTATACACCAGCTCTTTTCCCGACTCTTCGGTTAACACTCCCTGGTAATGATAACTGATAAGTAACACACATTCATATGTACTGTATCTGTCAAAAACAGGAAAGAAGTATTGTAAACATACCCCTCTATAATTCTTGAAAGCATCCCCGCGAGCATCAATGAATACGCAGATAGGAGTCTTCATAAGCGCCTCTTCCAAAACTTTCTCGTCGTTGGGAGGAATCAATTTATATCCATCAAGTGTATGTCTTGGTCCATCCATCTGTGAAGTGAGTAAACATTTAATCCTTTTTTCATAAGAACAACGCATGTACTAAATCATGATCTGACATTCTGACCATACCTTGCCTTGATTATAATCATTTTCCGAAAGGATGCCACCACATTCAATTATCTTGTCGTACAGCTGCAGCATTTTACCTGGGGAAGCACCTGTATCATATATATCCAAGGAACATTAGATATTACTATTGGATTGAAGAAATCCGTAACAATTACGGTTGGCTTGTTACCCATGTACTTTCTTTCGAACTCCTCTGTGGTCCAATCTGAAAACCAGTTAAGTCCAAGCTTGTAAATATTGTTCTTCTTGTTCTCCGAATGGATGTACTTTACGTTCTCCTTGAACACAACGAACCTCTCGAGCTTCTCATTGGGGCTCCTAGACACCCTGTAGCGGGTCATCCAGAGCTTATAAAGGCGCTGAAGGGTCTTATCAGACTCCAAGTCGCTGTCCTTGATGTCGAGATGCTTGAAGTTCACGCTTTTCGCTGCAGTGTGAGTGCTTTCGAACTCCTCAGGTGTCATGTCCGAATACTTGTTAAGCATGAGCTCGTAAGGGAAGTTGCCAGTCTTGTTCTCCGAATGGATGTACTTTGCATTCTCCTTGAACGCGGGGAACCTCTTCTGCTTCTCTTGGACACTCCTAGACATCTCGGCGTGTTTAATCCAGCGCTCATAGAGCCCCCAAAAGGCCTCATCTGACTCCACATCACTGTCCTTGATCTCAAGATATCGAATTCTCGTATCAACTACAAGGGAGAGTTGAATGCCTCAATTTAACAGTTATAATTTTAATGTAATGCAGAAAATAAGATTCAACTTAACATTGTAAAGACCATTGGCCCTAAAATTGATGAACACAGAACACAAGAACTTCGAGGGCAAATAAAATTCTAATCGACAGTTTCCACGAGCGTAGTAAATGACACCTAAAATCCGCACAAAACTGGAGAAGGAAATCTGAAACTAAACAAACCTAATTAGGATTTTGGAGGCATTGCCTTCAATTCCAAGAAACCAAAATTTGACAGGAACAAAGCAAAATCAAATTGGAAACTCCACAGAGTAAACTGAACAAAATTGATCAAACACAAGCACGAAAATAGAGAGGAAATCGGAAAATGAAGCAAAAATAACAGGGAATGTCGTTGCCTTTGAGAAGAAAGGTAGGGATCGAGTTGAACTTACAAGACCTTGGCATGGCCTCCGGCGAGGAAGAAGGAGGGGGAGGGAGTGCAGCGGAGAGAGAGTCGAGCTGAAGAGATGATCCGGACTGGGAAACGGAAATGGGAGAGTCGGAAATCTTTGGCGGTGACGACGACGACGACGAATTCTCCATTTTCTTCTGCAATGGGAGTGGGGAACGATTTCTTGCCGGTGATTTTTTTAGGGTTTTAATTTTTAAACAACAAAGTTTCCTTGTACGGACTACACGGAGTACCCCATTTTAGGGTAATTACAAAACCCGCCCTTAAAATATAGGAAATTTCATAAACAAAACAATAAAAAAAACACCGACCATTAGATTTTCTTTTTTTTTTTACTCTCTTCGTCTCAAAATACATGTCTTTTTAGATTTAGTCATTATACTTAACCTACTTTTTACATCTAATCATTACTCTATTTTTTATATCACCCCTACTCTCCTCGTTACAAATTATAAAAAAAAAAACAAATACTCTAATACTCCGTAACAAAGTCTAATGATCATTACACTTAACCTACTTTTTACATCTAATCATTACATTTAGCCTACTTCTTAATCCTCGTGCATAGTCCTAAAAGGACATGTATTTTGAGACGGAGGGAGTATTAGGTAAAAATTCGAAGGTCAGGCCTGACCTGACTCATCGAGAGGCCAACAAAGTCGACAGACGACGAACCGTCAAACGAACAACCTAAAATACAGAAAAACAGATAACAAGCGAAATGAAACAAGTAGAAATAAAATGTACAACAAAACGTCCCAAGAAGACCAATACCAAAAAAGCTGAGGAAGCCGCCGAAGAACGAAGCCAAGTACCACGGGTCAGTGGTACAGCAGGACTCTAACTCCTGTGGGTAGTGCAAACGAACTCCAAGAAAACTCTATCCCGGATACGGAGTCGCCCTGAGCGCACCACCTCGACCCTAGTCAGACCCGACTCTAGACTCCTCGCCCCCCAACCAAGCAGAAGATCTCCTAGAAACATCGGAAGCAGAGCCGCAAACTACTCGAACAAAACGCCAACAAGATTTCACCTACAAGAATATCGACAAGCCCTTGCGGGATTTAGTCAAACTCTTTCGGGTGGGTATTGCAAGCTTTTTACATTTAGATAAAGCCCTTTCGAGTTTTTTTTCCTGACAAATCCGCAACATTGGGCCCGAAGGGACCCAAACATGGGCTTGAAGGACCCAAACTTGGGCCCAAAGGACCAAGAGCGAAAGTGAGGAAGCGTCAGCCGGAAGCCAAACGCAGCAGAAGACCGGTCAGGGAGGAGAGGACGACAGAGGCCAGAGGACGAGACATCAATCGGAGAAGGAAGCGCCGATAGCAAAGAGAGGCTCCACCACCAGCGAAGAGCCCAGACTCCGAGGGGTATAGACAGATTTCGATTCACCAAGGAGAGGAGAAAAGAACCCAATTCGAGGGTGAGAGATAACTGGCCGGACATGAGAGACACCGGGGACAAAATAGGAGCACCGATAGGAAGAACCTAGAGGTTGGTTGAGGGATGGACTATGAAGGAGGAAACCGATAGCCACGACGGCCAACGAGAAGCCCAACTCGGAAGTCGAAACCACGCCGACTGGAAAAGCGAAGCCCCGAACGACACAGAAAGAAGGCCATAGAGAGGAGATGGATCCGAAAAATGTACTGAGAAGTGCTCATTAGACCAAGGGATAGATTGATTTGGGAAGGATTGCAACATACGGATAGAAATTATTAGGGATTTCGAGGATACGTTTGGGGCTAATTGATAAGCAAATCTAGAGAGAAGGGCAGAGCCCTTCTCTCTAGATGGGTTTCCCAAATTTTTTTTTAACACCAACAATTAGATGATCAGGAGTTTGGAATTTTGGTTTGCAGTAGTTGTAAGTGTTTTTTTTTTTAATAAAAAGACATGTTCGATCCACTGGATCTGTCTAATGCATGCATTGATGTTCAAAAATTCGATATATGGTAATTTGTGATGAAAACAAAGGTAAATGAAGAATAATTCATCAGCAAAGAGGAGAACGCCGGAGAGAAAATATGATAAAATAAGACTAGTGCACATAAAGATGGCGAATCATGGGACTAATATAGAATATCGGATTTGAGATGTAAATTGTAAAATATGGATAAGCTTGCTATATGTGTCGAGTAGTTCAAGTTTGACTCGAGTTTAGTTTGATAAAAGTCCGACCCGAACTCATCTATGTACTATATAATTCGAGCATGCTGTTTTTTAAGCTCAATTTAAAGCTTGTATTGATTCAAGCCTGACTCAAGTTCTAAGAACATATTGTTGTCATATATACACTCGAGTTTAGTAAGTGCACTATCTACTCTCCCTACAAATCCACACATCATAATATAGATTATATCAAAAAGGTATTCTAAATTTAGAGATTATATAGATTTTTTTTAAAAAAAAACCTCAATATTACAGATTTGACAGTGGTGAGTTGTATTATGGGTTTTATTTTCTAATGGGCCTTTTTTTTATATGGGCCAACATAATAAAGATACACTTATCTGAAAATATACAGGGGCCCTATAAAATCTTGGGCCCAGGGCCGTTCCATTTGTTGCCCTGGTTGTTGAGCCGAGCCTGAGCAGGATTGGGTGGACGTTAAATAGAGAGCAGGGACGGAAATTATAGGTGAGCTTTATTGGCACAGTTGGTAACGACTAACGAAGGATGGTGTAGAGGGAATGAGGCCGGGTTTGAATCTCTCAATGGGAGAGTGATTAGTTCCTTTTTATTTATTTTCCTTCCGTTTCACTACTTTCTTTAGATGTTTCTTTTTATAATTACTGAACAACTAATTAATTTGTTTATATATATTTTTTGCATCTTCATTCCCTTTTTCAAAGAGTTTGTTAATCAATCCCTAAAAGTTAAAGGAAAAAATGATTATCTTTAATAGGTAATTAACTCTATTATCAAATGAGATAACAGTATCCCGAGCGGGAACTCCATCAAATGAGAAGCTTCTCATGGGAACTCCATGTGCTTTGTACGTACTCTCCTAGTGCAAAAGGCGATACTTCAAATCTACTTTCTAGAGGTCTTATCCCACCTGAGTACCATAGACTTTCAAGAATAGGAGAGCTTTAAAAAAAAAACAAATATAAAAAGAATATTCTCATATTTAATCCATACTCTTAGAATATGGGTTCGTATGGGATGAGGTTAATAAACCGACTAAAATTATAAATATGGTAAAATTTATAAACTGTTGGTAAAAATAGTTAAAAATTTATGAAAAAATATAAACTCCGTATGGGACGAAAAAGTGTTTATTTGTAAAAAAAATGGTGTTTATTTGGTTATTATTAGGGGTATTATGGTACTTTCAAACCAAATAAACAAATAAACACCAAAATAAGAGTAGCTTTTTTTTTAAACACAAATTTTAACCAAAAAGCAAGTTTATATTGCTCCCATACAAGGTTAAAAAAAACTATCTCATTTTAACAATTTTAAACATGTTAAAATATCATCCATACACACCCTATGAGTTTGTTGACTTAGGTTTATATTCGACATAGGTTTATATTCATAGATATAGCATACAGTTTGGGCCTATTATGTAATGGGCTGAGCCCATGTGATTGTGTATATAAATAATCTATCTATCTGAATACAGAAAAGTAAGAGGGAGAAATATCAATTCCATTCCCTCCAAACTCTGTTCTTAATACAGAAAAGTAAAAGGGAGAAATATCATCTTTTTCGTTCTCGTTACGGAGACCTCACTTCAAATCTCATATCTATCGATCCACACATCTTCTTACAAAGTTAGAGAAAGTCAAAATTAAAAGAACAAAAAGTGAAATTGAGGAACGAAAAATGAAATCAAGAAAGTCAGTTTTGTTTACCAAAAAAAATAAAACCAAGAAAGTCAGTTTGTTACACATTCTCTCATTTCTCCTTTCTCTCATCCATTCTATCAAGCCAACATCTGTTGTAGCCCTATCCAGATGCACAATCGGAACAACAACTCGAAACCTGAAATCAAAATGGTCAAGCCAGTCCGATGGCAACTGGTATGACACTCATAGCTAACGAGTCAAACGTACTAATCATAAAAAGAGAAAACCAATGTACACGATCATAGCTAACATACAAGAACCTGGGCATCGTCACTCATCAGTCGAGTATGAGTCGGTAAATCTGACTGGCGACCCCTACAGCTGTGACCGGCGCGATGTCAACGTAATCGAACAAAATCTGAGAACCAACGTGGAGTCCCCTGGCAACCCTCAATTGTGAAAAAGTACTTGCGCCCGTGTCTTCTCAGCTTGAGTTGGATCGTATCGGTGTTGTTGTTATGAAAAAGCTAACGAATTGCTCGACATCGTCTTGAGGTTCTTGATTGAAACTCAACAATATGCGCTTTGCATGTTCTTGATTGAAACTCAACAATATGCGCTCTGCAGCCTGTTTTGGGCAAAACAATTGGTGTTTACCGACATCCCCTTGCACCAGGCTCTTCTCAAACAAGGGGATCCAAGCCTCTTCTGCTGGCAAGTTTAGATCAAGGTCCATCCAGGCAAGTTCTTCTCAAACAAGGGGATCCAAGCCTCTTCTGCTGGCAAGTTTAGATCAAAGTCCATCCAGGCAAGTTTAGATCAAGGTCCATCCACAAAATAATGAAGATGATTCGATGTCTCTGTTACATGTTAAATAATGGTGGGTCATTCGACGTGGGGGGCCACGCACGCCCAAGCGCACACGCGCCAACCAAGCTGAGCACACAAGTTGAGTGAGGTTCCATCCTAAAACCAATTGGTGTTAGGTGGGGTAGCCCACCAGTTTATATGCAAGGCTTGAATTCATCATTTTATCAATGTGGGATACCATCCCTTTCATATATTCAACATTACAACAGCCTGAATCTCCTTTTATATTAAAAGAAGACAACTAAGCTGGGCTAGCCCAAAGTAATTGAACCAAAGCCTAATCCAAAAGGACACACAAATATCCTAAACCAAGAATAACTCCATAGGATCCACAAAAAGATAAAACGGTTTTTTGGGGGAAATTTACAGAAAATCACCCTTTAAATATGGGTGTTTAAATTTAACCACCCCTTAAATTCAAAATTATGTAAAACCACCCTTTAAATGTTATTTGTTTACAACTCACCACCCCTTCATCTATTTTCGTTAATTTATTATTAAATATATTATATTTTAATATTTTTAAACTTAAATTTGATTATAAATATATTCAAATTTTGAATTTAAAAACTATTTTATTTCTTTTAGGGATTATTTTATTTATTTTAAAAATAATAAAAGACATGATGAATTGATATTGGAGTTAGCTTCAAGATGGCGCTCACGAACCAACACCTTTGATTTTCCATGGGGCGAGGCAACTCTGACATTGGAGGATATGTTGGTCCTGGGTGGGTTTTCGGCTTTGGGAGTCTCAGCCTTACACACTCTGGATGGTGATGCCGATTCACTCGAGATTGTGGATCAGTTGGAGCTGGTAAGGAAGGACTTAATAAGGAGTAAATCGAGAAGCGCAACTCAGGGCAAATGGATGGAGAAATTCATGGGTTGCGGAAGTGAGTTAGAGCATGCGGGTTTCCTCTCGCTATCGAAGTTTGTTTTTCCTTGTGCAGCTTGTAACAACATCATCAACCAACACGTCTTTCCTATCGCAACTCGTTTATCCAGTGGGATCAAGATTTCTCTCGGGTCAGCTGTTCTTGTAATGTTGTATAAGGATCTAACTGCTTTGTCAAAAAGGATGCGTTTCACGCAGCTGGTTGATCGTGATAACGTTGTCCAGCCCAATCTCTTGGCTCTTTTCCATCTTGTTCAGGTCTGGGCTTGGGAGAGATTCCCCATGCTGGAGCCATTTCCGAATTGGATGTATTCCGATGAGGACTATCCGAGATTAGCTAGATGGAGCAATGTGAAGATTTCAAAAGACAAAGACTTGAGGTATGCTATAGCCTTTGGAGAAAAGCCTTCTTGTGGTGCCCGTATGGTGTGTTTTCTAAGCGTGATGGAAAAGAAATTCTCAGTGAGCTCTCTGGGTTTGATTCTACCATTGAAAAATATCATCCTCAACGGGTAGCAAGGCAGCCAAACTGCCTTGCTACGTAAATAAATGCATAAAATATTAGAAAAATAAACACATAAATATAATAATAAATAAAGAAACAAACTACGTGCAAACTAAAATAAATTAGTATAAGTACAGAAAAAATACTATATAAAGGAAAATAACTAAGATAAAAAAACAACTCAATAGTTACAAAAAAATGATTTATTTATTTTATTGCATTTAATTGAATTTTATTTAAAAAAATATTACTAAAGATTTTAAATTAATACAATTTAATATTAATTTATTTATCGATGAATCAATTTAATTTATTTATATATGTTTTGTAATTATATTAATTATTTATATACATATATATATATTTATAGTAATTATATTAATTATTTATATTTATTAATTAATTATAAATTATATTTTTTTTATTAATTATTCATTTATTTATTTATATAAACAAATTATTTTTATTTTATTTACTTATTGTGTACTGTTTTTATTTATTTTATATAAATAAATTATTTTATATAAATAAATTATTTTATATAAATAAATTATTTTATTTTTTTATTTGTTTTTTTTACTCCACACGTGTGAAAACACGCGAGGATACGCAAGCGGGCGGGCCACCTCATGCGCACCCGGGATGCGCACATGGGTGTGCGCATCCCGCATGCGTCCCCGGGTGTTCAACTTACCACCCAAATTTTATTGGGATTTGGGAGGGAATGAAATTTTATTGGGAGGGAATGAAATTTCAGAGTAGAGAAGGGAGGGAAATTTCAAGGATATTCGGGTCGGGTTGGGAGTTGAGTAGGGTTGGAAGTCGGGTCGGGTCAGAAGTCGGGTTTGATTTGAGTCGGATCCGGGTTGAGTCAGGTTTGTCTGTATTCGGGTAAATTCGGGTATCGGATCAATACCGGTCAGGCTCGGTTTCGTATTCGGGTTATGCATAACGCTAAATTTTCGAATTCGGGTGAGTCAGTCGAGTTTCTCGGGTCAGATCTTGCCAACTCTATGACCAATAGCTTTGAAATTTTCAGATTTATACATTTAATATAAAGGATTGTCGGGTTAAATTTTGGTAACATTTTCCGCAATTTTGTGTATGAAAAGAAATCACAAAAGTCAGCGTTGTTGCTTCTACTAGTCTACTACAGATGAGTTACAACACAAATGAAAATGAAAAAGAAGTTGCAAACTAATTCAGAGATTGACAAAAGGTGAGATTGTGTCCAAAAACATACATATACACTGGTCTGCAGGCTGCTAGCCACGCATGAGATCGATGTCGAAATGAGAGCTTTGCATCTCGACAGCCTGAGGGCTCGGCCAGGCACCACCCATTGAAGAAGACGTAGGAGTTTGGCTTTGTTGTGCGTTGCTCGCTGCAGCCGTGTCGGCTGATCGGTGCTCCATCTCGTCCCCGGCTACTTCAGCCCCGTTGTGACGTCTAACCGTCTTCTGCTTCATGGTTGAGCTCCCGTCCACGAAGCTTCCGAGAATCACCTGGGAAACGCGTCATGTTATTGATTGAGACTTGATGCCAAGAAAGCAGCGCGCAGTGAAATGAAAATCCGAAACTTCACCTGAACTGGGCTAGCAGCTAAAAGGACTCCACCGACGACTCCACCGAAAACCCGGCCATCGGGGCTGATGAGGGAGATACTCAGACCTTCGGATCGGTTAGGGGAAGCTTCAATGTCCATAGGCAAGAAAGAGCCTGACATGTGTAGTATGTCGAAGCGTCCCTGTAAGTGTCAACTAGTGGAGTTAAAAACAAACCCGGCGCAAGGTCTATTCCCCGACTATGTCGAGAGGATGTTTCCGAGTGACCCATGTACTTCCAAGTAAAATAGATATGCCCCCGGCACACACCAACCAAACAAATCAAGCATAAAATAAAAGCACACAAGCCATCAAAATCACAAACACAAATGAAAGACAAGGATAACCAAGAAAAGAAGAGCAAACGGGAAAAGGAGACCGTAAAGGATATGGTTCCCGACAATTTTACCTCAAAAATGTATCTTTATACAAGGAATGCAATAACATAGTAAGGAGTAACAACATCACACCACTGCAGATAATCATAATGGAATTAGCCGGTGTCACTTATACCTGACTCTACTTGGGTACATCCATCAACTATGTAATCATGGAAATTGGAAACGGTACGAAGGGACAATATCAAGGGTTTCATCTCGTACCTGAACTTGGTGAAACTCCCCCCTGCTGATTATAGGTGGTAGAAATTCACACGTCGCATTGCCTTTAAAGATTACCGAGATATACAGATTTGTTCCAAATACGTATGGAGAGAATAAGTAATTATCCTAATAGGTCTTAAGATTTTCAGACTTAATAAATGTCTTCTGAGATAGACAAATCTCATCCTAATATCATCTTTGTTTACTTTACACACATTGTGATGATTCCTAGAATCCAACGGGATGAAGAACGCTTCAGAAGAGAAAAGTAATCACTAGAAACGGGAATCATCCTGCATTGTCGTGCAATATAAGTTGCAACAATAGTGAGGTTTCCAAATGTGAACTTGCAGCATATAGATTAACCGTTAGGATGGTTAGATATGTCCTTTGGGTTAACTAATGCCCCTAAATTTTTCATCGTGGCTATTCAGGTTCTATAGGCAAAAAGATGTTGGGTATCGACTTGACTAAGCATTGATTTTGAAAAGCATATAAGGCAGCAAGCAAATTTAGGAAGTGTGAACCCTTGAAGCTTTAATTATCGTTATTTCCAACAGATATGTAAAGATACATTATTTTTTTTGTCAATAAAAGAATAATCATAAGCTTCAAGGAAAATGAGTCGAACCTCATATGTTACAGTGCCACCAGAAGAAGCTTGACGAAGGGTCACTGAGGAGACAGTCCCACTAACGGTCATGACACACACAGCTCTACGGCCTTGTCTCGCAAACGACAACAACTTTCCAGCAATATCCTGCACACAATACGGCTAAAATTAACGCAACCTGAAAATGATACAGCCAATATAAAAAAATAGTGTATGGAGATCACGACGCACTTCTCCTGCTGCAACGGCTATCACATGGGGAGTAAAGCCCACACCAGTCATACTCAGCATGCTGTTACCTACCAGGAAACGTGGAACAGGAAACGAGTCATCTCTACATCAAGAAAGCAGATAATGCACAAACAATAGATGCGTTGGTAATGTAAAAGGTTTTACAACTCGTAAATCTTAATCATTTTACCATGAATAGTGCACAAACAATTTATCTGTCTTGTTGAATGGATCCAAAAGCACAAAGTGTAAAACAAATTCATCTAGCTATCAATAATTTGATAGAAACCAATAAAGATTGCATCTTATTGCTTGAACCATCAGAAAGTCCAACTTTATGCAACATAAATTAACAAAATCCGACTAAAATTATGTCTTTGCAAATTCAAATGAGATATTGTACTAAATACCATGAGCAAAAGCAAAACACCAGAAAGGAAACAATTAAAAAAAAGGAAAGGACCACAAACTGACCAGCCCTAGGAAGTTTGGTAAGTATTTTATTCATCTTATTAATATTCAAAGCACTTTATAATAATAATATTAAAGTATGATAGCCACTTATTCTGCTCAACTGTTCTTCCAAAATCAATGACAAATAAATGAAACATTGGACAAACAAACAGTTTAAAAAAAAAAATTGGGCCACCCAACAGAATCTAAATAAAATCATTAAATTACTCAGATCCTGCTGGAAAACAAATGACATGAAACATGAGACACTAAATCAATAATGAACTTCTATGAACACTAAACATGTTCCCGTCAAAGGTGAATTTCACATGACTTACCGCCAGATACTTGTTGCTGTTGTTTTTTCCCAGTCCCAGGCGGCCTTCCTCTACCGCGCTTAGTCTGTGGAGTGACTGGTGCAGTAGTAGTAGCGGTAGGATCGGTATTCGGTCCTTGAGAGGTAGGCAGCAGGGAAGAAAGCGACAACGATCCAGGTCCATCAGGCCCGTATTTCCTAGGCCTGCCCCGTTTCCTTTTAACAGTGGCGCCAGAAGGAGGCTGCCCAGCAGATGATCCACTGCCCACATTTGCCTCCGCTGGTATGGAGGAGGACGGCACTACTACTAAGCCATGACCAGAAGACAGCCCTCCAACATCCGGCTGGAAAGGCATGCTCGAGTTAGGCAGCTGCTGAAATCCTTGTTGTCCATGGAGCTCCGGAATCGGCCTTTGGAGATAGTAAGGCGGACTAAACATTGGCATGGTTTCCCTTCTATCCATCATCTAAATCTAAGAATCTACACAAGACCTCCAAAAAAGTTAACTTCTTGCTTCACACCGAATTCTATTCGGGGCAGGCCTATAATTAAAGAACTTTTCTGAGATTCCCCAACTCGATTCCTTTAAAGGCGTTCACCTGAAGAATTCAACATAAGCACCACACAATTGAGCATATAATGCAGGAAACTGAAAATGAAACTAACCCATCTGGGCATTTAAAGTCAGATTACACAAAATGAAATGGAACCTCACTATGAATCCCTAAATTCTCAGCTTGTCGAACCTCACAGACACAGAATCAGCCCAAAAAATTTCTAAACAGCTAAATTTCAGGGGGAAAACTCCGACAATGTGGTTGATTCCAAAAGAAATGAAGCCAAAAAAGGAAAAGAAGCAAACTTTTTCAGAACTTACCAAAACCCTAGAAGATCGAACAAAGCTTGAAGCTTTATAGAGCCTGAAGAACCTCTGCCGTTGCGAACCCACAGGAGAAGAGAAGCTCCTAAATCACGTCGAAAACAGAGTTCATCGACATGTGCATTGTTGAAATTCACCGTTTGGGGGTCCGAAAAAAGGAAGGTTTTTTTTAGGGGATGGAACAGAAGGTGGGAGTGAGGCTTGAGAGAAATGGCGTGGGGCTTTGGGGATTCAGAATTGGGGAAATAGGGTTTTGTTTCTAATTAATGGCGTGCACAGGTTTTGAGTGATCTTCGGAGCTGCTGTGTTTTATGACCACTTGAGAGGTTGCTGGCGAGGCGCCATTGATGATGCTCTCTAGTTGGTCCAACTTTCTCTCTCTCTCCTTCTCTCTGGGATCATCAGCTGCTATTTTCATGGAAGGAAAAAGGAAACTTTATCTACATGCTTTATGGAGGGGCACACATTGACTAGAAGAGAACACAACATTTCAACAATGGAGACGAAAACAGACAAACAAAGCCACAAAAGTAACAAAACTGAACCCAATTTTCAACTAAAAAACACCTCCGCTTAGATTGTGTTTAGATGTAAAATAATAGGGGTGGTTAGGTACCCGAAAATTTTACTATTTACACCCAAAATTCAAGTTTTTGTTTTTTTTTAAATAAACCCTACGCCTCTTGAGTCATAGGTGTGTGACTCAAGAATCACAGCTATTTTTTTCTATATACATACCCTGCCCCTCTTGAGTTACACGTCTATGACTCAGGAGGCGTAGGATTTATTTTAAAAAAAACGTGAATTTTAGGTGTAAATAGTAAATTTTATGGGTTTAAAAAACAACAACCAAAATAATTCACCCTTTTTTCACCTCTAGCCTGCATTTGTGCTGTACGGAGTATAGTTTAATGCCTCACGAAAAGTTATCAGCATCATTTACTGACATATACTCCGTACTTCACTAGCTACTGTTACATGCATTTAACTATTTAGTACAGTAATTGATAATGATGATAGAGATTGTTAAAAAAATACTCATTTTAAAAAAACAAAAGAAATTACTCCCTTTGTTTAATTTTAATTGGTTTTTTACTATTTATATACGTTTTATAAAGCGATAAAAACTATATAAAATATTTATTTTTTTAATAATATCATACTTATTACTAAAAATATGAGATTATTAAAAAAATTAATATTTTATATAGTTTTTATCATTCTAAAAAAACCTATTTAAATAATAAATGACAAATATGTGCAACTTTATCAGTCACTATGCTGCCTTTACGGGAAACATGAGAGAACGAGATTTCTCTCATGTTTGGCATTTGAATTATGACATCGGAGATGAGCAGCTCTATTTTCCTTGGGCATTTACTCTTATTGTTAAGGTGATGTAGGATTATAAGAGAGTCTCCTTCGACGACGAGCTTCATGATTTGGAGTCTCGTTGCTTCTAGTAGGCCTTGTTTAAGCGTCGGGTCTTCGATCATGAGTGGTGTCTGTTTGCCCACCCGTTTATATTTCAATCATGATTGGTTGTCTCTCCCAATCACGAATGGTGAAGCCAACTGTACTATCATTATTCAAATCTATAGATCCATCAAAGTTCATCTTGAAAATTCTGACAGAAAGTCTTCTTCGATCCATTTTGTTTTAGTTTTCTTCCTATCCTAATTTCGTGATTTTCTTTTATTATCTATTTGTCTATTGTCGTTTGACACATCCTCGTCAAATATACAAGCTTTTTTCCAATTCTCACTATGTGTACTTATCATATGCTCCATTGTTGTGGTGGCTGGCGGTGCTTCATTACTAAACGTGATTTATTTTCTAATATACCATATTGTCCACCAAGTGAACACTAAAGTCTGTTTGTCCTCATTGTTCAATCGTTTTCCTTGTAGTGTCAAGATTGATCTTATGTCTTTAGATTGATTAATAAGAGTTTGTATGTAGTTATGATCTTTCGTTTTCAAACACTTATTTATGTTATTACAGTTACATCCAAGGAATGTGTGCACATCATCCTCTAGTGGCCTAATTTCCACAATAAATAAATAAATAAATTAGGCGGGGTGTTTTCCAAGTCCATGAGTTGTCAAGTATCATCATGTCCTCATTTGTTGTGAGTCTATATGCAATTTGCGTTGTAAACCATCCATTTCTATCAGGTCATCGATATAGTATATCTTCAAATTAATTGGTCGGTTGCGGGATATTTGTAATGTACTCCACTAAGGAGTGAGAAAGGTGTGTTACCAACTTTTCTCTCTACCACTTTCCTCCAAGTATGTAGTCACTCACTATTAATGCTTATTTGTTCGCTTCCACGGGACATTCACCATTTTGGATAATAAGTTCTATCAATAACCAGTTGTATGTCCAGAATTTAATAGAATTGTAGTTACCCACCAACCATACTAGGCCTTTTTTTAATGTCTCTATTAACTGACATAATTTTGACTATTACCAAGATGTTCCTCCTTTTCTTTTGTATTATAATAGTTGGGTACCTTTAACGTATTCATGTTGGATGATTTTGGCACATATGTTTTGTGGTTCTACAATAGTTTTCCACAGTAATTTCATTTATAGTGTTTCGTTCATGTCTTTTGATTTCATAAGTTTGCTATCCCATCCAATTAGAGGTCTATATTGTACATCTTTATTCCAGAAAAACATTATGTTGATTTGGTCTAATTCACTGTGTATAGCAGCTGGTAGCATATATGAAACTTTGCATTGTGTAAATGGGTTTTGTGTCATGTTTGACCTAACGAGTACAGTGCATCCTTGTTGAGATAATGTGTCCGGTCTCCATTTACTTAATATATTGTTCTTTAGATTTACAAATAATATCTTCAAATGTTTCCTTATTTACATTTTCATTACTTATCGGACAACTTAGGTACTTTTCTAGGTTTCTTTCATTCGAAATGATCAGACATCTCTCCAAATTCAGAATTCTCAAACGTGCAATTCCTATCGTAGTTCCTTTTGAAAAATGATAATATTGTCGACGAATGATAAGAACGGTATTCTAGGGTCATCCCACCCGAAATTGAACCCAATTGCAATGTCAGTAGACAGTGGTTCCTTTGTCATTTTTTTTTTGTCAAAATATCGGCTTTTATAATAAACACGAATGAGATTAGCGAATCTCCTTGGCGAAGTCTACGAGAAGGCCAGAATACCTCCGTTGGGCGTTGTTCACCGGTACCGAGAAGAAAACTATAATTATGCATTTTTTTATCCAATTAATAAAATTGGATGAAAGTCAAACTTCTCCATAACTTTCTATGTGAAATTTCAATCCACTCTATCTATGTTTTTTTCCATGTCTAATTTCATAACTACTCAACCTTATGTGATGATTGATTTTTTTTTACTAGGTAATAATTCGGGGGAGTAATCCTACCCGATAGCATCCTTGCGGATGAGATCTTGTAGACCTATATCAGTGTAAATGTTGAGGTTCCTGACAGAGCGGCAAATGTGTGCAAACTTATCGACCACTTTGTTGTCATTATGTGATGATTGATTGATTGATTGTACTACAAGGTCACAATCTTTACATGACCTAATAAATGTTATTTAAATTAAAAATAAAATTTCTAAAGAATGAGTTATATTTATTAAAATTTTAAAAGTTATATACGACATCCGTTCACTTTTAATTGTCTTTTTACTATTTATGCACATTTTTTAAGGTGATAAAAACTATATAAATTTTTTATTTTTTAAATAATATCATACTTATTACTAAAAAGTGTATGGGATTATTAAAAAAATTAATATTTTATATAGTTTTTATCATCCAAAGAAAATGTGCGTGAATAGTAAACAACAAATAAATTTGAAAATGTGCGTAAATAGTAAATGACAAATAAAATGGAACGGATACAATGGAGTATGATTTTAAGTGCAACCACTTATAAAGTTTATGATATATTCCCTCATTTCGGAAATAAATGATGTTTGCCTTTTGTGCGCGTAGTTTTAGTATCTAAAAACTATACTGTATAAAATCTTATTTATTTTAATTAATTTTTTTCACAATTTAATACTACTTATTACTAATAGATATTAAACTATAAAAAATTATTTAAAATAAATAAGATTTTATATAGTTTTTAGCTCCTAAAACTACGTGAACAAAAGTCAAACATCGTTTATTTCCGAACGGATGGAGTATACCGCAAGAACACGTCAAAGTCAACCTGTGATAGTTGGATCAATTCTTCAATCTTGCTCTAAAATCCCTTTGTAAAAAAAAAGACTCGATCGCTTAATTACTAAGAATCACACAACAAATCATAATCAACATCAAATCTCTATTCATTCGATCAATTCCCCCGTTATGGAAGGTTCCGATCCATCTAACATCCCTGAATCGAAGGTCAGTTTCAATCTAATTTCGTACTCTTGACATCGATCTACTCTAAAGCGATTATGCATAATAAATTCAGATAGCTTATATAATTTGTGTGTTTTGGTTGCTTGTTTTACTTAATCCAATGTGTTGCAAATCAAGGAAACGAAACCATGTAACGATTTAGTGTTTGAGGAACTCTTTGATCGCCTAGCAATGGCCGAGCTGAGGCTGGCCATCGCCTGAGGACATCGGCTGAAGCCGAACTGGACAAGGCGAAGAAGCGAATTGACGAACTCGAGAAGCTCGTGGTGGATCGAGCTGAGAGCTTGAAGAGAGACGGACAAAAGTGATCTCAAGTGTGCGGTTTTCTTTGTTTTTTTTTTTCGGTTTTTCTAACTAATGTTACTGTGATTGATGTAATTGTTTTTTGTTGGAGTGATTATGATCATGATTGATTCGTTGTGTGAATTGAGGACATTGCAGCCAATTATATACATAGTTGAGTTTAATTACATTTTACATTTGCAAAGTTCCACTTGTTGTCATCTTATCCACATCTATTAATTCAAAGATGTAACTAGATTTATGTGTTAAGCTTTTAGCGTATTGATACTTATATACACATGAATCGAGTCATAAGTTCCGTTAGGTTGATAAATGTAATTGGCAAAGCATGAGAAATGTAATTTCAATAGAGAGTCCACTATGATACAGGGTGATCTTACAGCTTACAAGTGAACATAGTTTACACTTTACAATACAGCAAAGGTTTGATCATCAATTGCAAGGAACTTTACAAAATCTCAATATACATATATTATGTATAGCATCTTATGTGACACATTGTGGTTGATTCTATGGGAAAAATTAATAAAATAATACATTGTCATAGGTTATAAAAAGTTATATAAGCCACTATCTATCTATATAATAGTTAATTGATAAAAATATAAATAAAAATATATTTCATAGTCATACTTACCAAAAATGTTACGCCTAATTCCTAAATATTTAGTTTTGATAAATGCTATTTTATTTATATCTATATTATTTTTGAGGTTAAAATACTTTATTAAAATATTATGTAGTCATATTATGTATCCACAATTCATCCATGCATAGATATTTTAGTAAACTAACGGAATAAATATATACTAATAAAAAGAATATTAAAATACTTTTAAAAATCAATTATCTATTAAATTACATGATATTCAATTAATGGTAGATTAGAAAAAAAATCTTTTACCTTATAAATGTGAAATTTATCTATATTTTGAGAGAATCTAAATAAAAGATATTTAGATTATATATAATCCATGGAACCAACTTTATTTATATTTATATTATTTTTTGGTGGAAAAATGATTTATATTTAGATTATTATTTTTTATTTATTGGAATCTATCTGGATTATTTATAATACGGAGTATTGTATGAATATATAATATATATGTGGCACTACAACACGCTAAGTGATCCTAATAAAAGGGCTAAGAGCATCTACAACTATGGGTTTTTGTTACCTTAAAGTCGTCTGTAGTTTATATCTTAAAATAAGGGGATAGAAGAGTTTACCTTAGTAGAGAGAGGTAACTTTTTAAAAAGGGTAAGAGGTTTCCCATATTGATATACGTATTATTTATGTTTTTCTTGCATCATATTTTTGTGAATTTCTTCAGTAATTTGTTTGTATCAGCTAGAACATGAGGCATTTAGTTCATTTTTTCAAATACTAGTGACGATGCTAGTGTAATCCAGTAGCCCATCTCATTCCAAAGCGGAAACCTTTTAATAAGAGGTAGAAAAAATAAAAATAAATATGAAAAGGTGAAAATAAATTTAGAAAAAAAATAAATAAGATATACAATTGTAATAGAAAGAGGGAAAAAAGATAAAGAGGTTTTTCATAGTTGAAGATGGTATAATTACCGATTGTTCCGACCACCGAGTTGCCTATACGAAGTTTGGAATGCCATATCGCAGCCTTCTAGATCATCTCACAAATTGAATCCTTAACCTTTGAAAAAAAATTGTACTGTATTTTAAAAAAAAATCCTTGGGTCCATAAGAAAATTACTCTCTGTCAACTTTTTTGCACGTATTTTGAGGGCGTAAAAACTTTATAAAATATTATTTTTTAATGAATTTGTTTTTATAAGTGCATACTTATCACTAACAAGTATGAAATTATTTTAAAAAATTGATTAAAAAAATAATATTTTATAGTATTTTTACCTCCTTAAAAAGTGCACACTTTTATTTTGGGAGGGAGTACATCCTTTTGGGCGAAAAGAATATTCCAATCCAATCATCGGATCATAACTACAGTTAAGATTCAACAAGGCTATATGTACCGAAATTATGGAACGGATTCAAAATTCGTTGGAACCTCAATTTAACGTGTGTCCAATATTAAATATGTCTGATATTAAAAAATTAACGAACGAATTAAAGACATGTTCAATATAAGTAACGGATCTACCAATCACAAGTTGGTATAGTGGTTATGGGACTACATCCCATTCGAATCCCCGTGAAAACATGGAGACGCTTGTAAGTGGGAGGGTCAACCCTTAATCATGTGGTACGTTACTTTTTTTTTAATATGAAACATATTTAATGTTAAACATATGCCAAACTAAGATTAAACGGATTTTAGATCCGTTCCATCTCAGTGCATAACTGGATATAACATCTTATAGCGTACAAATTTAGATTTTGGAAGCTTCTTCGGTTCTTCCTCCGATCATTAAAAAAAAAAAAGTCCACCCTTTCTTCTTTTTCTTTTCCAACTTCTCTCCTGCTTATCCCAATTTCCCTGATTTCAATTAAAACACTATTAAGCTCTTTTTGTACCAATCTTTAATTTCTGGGTTTTCGGTTGCTTTTGGGGGCTGTAAATTGACATGTCTATTAAGGAATTTCCAGAAAGAATGAGTAGATTAGCAAGTGATACATCATCTGAATTGGGATCAAACAAGGAAGAGGAGGTGTTGGAGGAAGCACCCATTGTGTATGACAAGATTTTTGTGGCAGTTGGTGGTGACTTCAAAGAGAACAAACTGAATCTGACTTGGGCTATGCAACACTCTGGGGGCAAAGATATCTGTATTCTTCATGTGTTGCCTCCACCTGAGATCACTCCTGTTGGTAATGTTTCAATTTTTATTTCTATTTTAGTATCAAAGGAACTGATTTTGGAGGGATTTTAGGGGAAATTGTTTATCTAATGTGGTAGGTGAGATAAAGATTGATGGTAGGAAAAGGGAATTTTGACCTAATCTTTTGATGGATGGCGATGGACACTCATAAGGTGGTGTTTGGTTGAGGGTTTTAAATTTGCTCAACCCTATTCATCAGATCCCACTACGTATGATTCATTCGGAAGTTGATAGAGCAGAAATTCGAATGATGATTTTGTTGCCTTGGTATGTTTCCCAAATGCAACCAAACAGTCATCAATTATCGAACGAACTCTAATCCGAAACCTGAATTTTAACCGAATTCCACCTATGATTCATCATCCATGTACTGTCATAGATACAAAGAAAATCTGTTTTGTTATATTGTTGCTGATGTCTACTCATTTTGCTTGTTTTGTTTGGGTAATTGCACTTCCTGATCACCCGGCAGCAGGTGGAAAATCCCCTAAATACCAATGGGGTAAACAAGAGTCAATGACAGACGACGAAAAGGCGAGGAAGGAATCGGCTAAAGCCTTGGATAGCTATGTTGAGCATTGTCGCAAATCCGGGGTAAACCATCTGAATCAATTCCTCTACTGACATATTTGATCTTCTCAAATGCTGCTGATGTTTTTCCCCCTTTCTCTTTGTTTCTTTTTATCTTCGTCTTCAAGAGTCGTGCACAGAAACTATCTGTGGAAGCAGACTCTATAGAGGGTGGGATCATTACACTAATATCACAACAAAGGATCGGAAAACTTGTGATGGGAGCAGCTGCCGAGAATAAATATAAGAAGTATGGTTTTGTGCTTGATTTCAATTTTAAACTACCTTCCTTGCTTCAAGTTCTATTTCGCAAAAGGCAGAAAAAACGCGAAATGATGTGTCAATTTAAGTACCAAACGCGAGTTTGTTTGAAAAGGCCATTTAGGAAGACTCAGGGGTGCTTTTGCTGTTGATATTACTTTACAGGAATCTGAAAGAGCTCAAGTCAGGAAAAGCCATGGCTGTGTTCTTACAGGCACCCGCTTTCTGTCACATTTGGTTCGTCTGCAAGGGGTCTCTTGTTTGCGCAAGGTATACGCCGTTCAACAATGTATTGGACACATAGGCTGCTTGAATCATTTGATCTCAATCCATCAGAGTGCAACAAAAACATTTGTTCCTCGAGATTGTTTTTTATGTTGCCACTAATTGCAGGGCAGGAGTTAAACTAGAATCAAACTCGTCGAGATCACCACCATTGCCTGCAGTGTCTGATGTATGTTCAACACCGAGGAAGAGTCAAGGGAGCTCTGATGAGTCTGATGAGTTTTCAAGATTGGGAAGGTCCAAATCAGCTCATCCTTTTGCCTCTGAAGGAAACCGAGGACTATCCCCCTCCCCATGTGTCCAATATGGAAGAAGTGAATCGGGTTTCCCCTGTTCCTCCTCTCCTCCTGATGTATCAGTAGGTTTGAAACCATCACCGGTATGTCGCTGGTGTCTTTATTGGTTCTAGAGCTGATTATTGCCATGATTGCTGACAGATTTTGCAAACATTTTCAGCAAACAACTACGAAAAGCGAACTGTCGAATCAACTGCATAATGCAATGGCGAAAGCTGATGGCTTAAAGAAGGAGATTTTTGAAGCAATTCTCAAGGCAAGTTCCTTTTCAGATTTCTGTAGTTGCAATGTAGATTGAGGATGATATATAAATGTCACTATCATAACAGGGAGAAGCAATCGAAAATTTGTACCATGAGGAACATGTACGAAGGAAAGAACTCGAGGAAGATCTGTCTAAAAAGAACGAAGAGCTTCAGGTGATGTCGCGCATCAAATCTTCTTTACAAGAGGAAATCGAGGCCTACAAGAAAGAACGAGATGACTTAGCAAGAGAGCTGAGCAATGCATTGTCTGAAGCCGAACGCCTAAGACATCAAGTTGCTCAAATGACTCCTTCAGGCACACATGCCTCCAAATTCCATGCTGATTTCTCAGCCGCCGAGATTGCAGAAGCTACTTGTAATTTCAACTTGTCTATGAAAATAGGGGAAGGGGGTTACGGCAACACATACAAAGGCGTCCTTCGACACACTGAGGTGGCCATAAAGGTTCCGAAGCCAGACAGCTCGCAGGGCCCCCGGGAATTCAACCAAGAGGTAAGCCTCTCATTGTACAATCGTGTACACAAGCACATGGCACTAATAGCTGATGAAGTTTCCTCCTAAAATCAATCAGCTATAGAAGGAGTGGTCAATCGGCGTATTTACTAGACTTGTTTAGTTCATATTTTTGATGTGCGACTCTTTTGGTTTGTTCACGTCTCAACAGTGTCGTAAAACATCCATTTCAGGTTGAGGTTTTGAGCAGGCTGCGGCATCCAAACATAGTGACTCTAATCGGAGTTTGCTCGGAGGCTTCAGCTCTCATCTACGAGTACATTCCCAACGGAAGCCTCGAGGATAGACTCTCGTGCAAGGACGGCTCTCCACCGCTCCCATGGCAGGCACGAATACGAATAGCACGCGAGCTCTGTTGCGTCCTAATCTTCCTCCAATCCAGCCAGCCCGAAAGCATTGTCCACGGTGACCTAAAGCCCGCCAACATCCTCCTCGACTCCAGCTTGTCGTGCAAGCTCAGCGACTTTGGGATCTGCCACGGGATCACGTCGATGGCGAGCAACGCGACAAAGATGCACGTAACGTGTCCAAAAGGCACGTTAGCCTACATGGACCCGATGTTCCTCTCGACTGGTGAGCTTACGGCTAAGTCGGATGTCTATTCGTATGGGATCATACTTCTTCAGCTGCTGACGGGGAAGCCCGGGATGAACATAAAGAATGTAGTCCAACCTGCTTTCGAAGTGGGGGCTCTGCGTGCAATGCTCGACACTTCAGCTGGAGAGTGGCCGTTCGAGCTGGCTAACCGGCTGGCTGCATTGGCGTTCGGGTGCTGCGAGATAAACCGAAAGGATAGACCCGACATTGGGGCCGTGTGGAAGGCCTTGAGCCGATGATTGGAGTTTTGGCATTGCTGGATTTGGGTGAGGTTTTGAGGGTTGATTGATGGTGTGTGGTTATGATGAATGTGATCATTTGTTGATGATTCATGGATTGAAGCTTGATTAGTAGAAGCTTCAATGTGCAAGGTAGTTGCATTGCATAATTAATGAGTAAAATTCCAAGTATAGATACATCAATTAGGTTGGTAAGTTGGTTAGGTCAATCATAGAACAATACAATTTGTTTGAAGACATCATGTATATATCAAATACAGTACCATTTATATATTACTCCTTTGTTACAAAAGTCTCTTTGGGGGATGATTAAGGGTGTGTTTGGATTAGGCATGTCAAAACGCCTGAAAATCGGATTTAAACCTACCCGTAAAATTGTGAGTTTTTGCGCGGTTATTTAATTCAAAACAACCTTAATCCATTCAACTCACCAATTTCTGGAGCAAACATGTAGGTCACCCGTTGAGTTAAACTCTAGGTAATGAAAAACGTTTACAAATACGTTTTTAAATATTGAAATTTAATCATATCGTCAAAAGTAGAAAAAACTTCTTTCTTACTACCCCTCCTTTCTCTACCTATAAAATCCGTCAATGTCATTCAACTTAATCTGGTGAGATTTTTTTTGTATTAACATTCAACTTATTGTGTAATTGATTTTCATGATATACAAGACCTCTATTATAAACTTAATATAGTTATACATAATTTATATCTTGAAATTTTATACTAATAATGATAGAGAATTAATATTAGTAGTATTAACTCGACTTTATAACAATGGGGATTTAATACTATGGGTATTGTAAGTTGCAACGTATAATATTACTTTTATAGCAATATTAATTGGTTCTTTTTAATAAATATTAACTAGAAGTAAAGTAATATGACAATTTTAACTTTTGAATGTATGTAAATAGTCCACTATTATTATTTTTTTTTGATAAAAATAAGAATTTGGTTGGTAGTCAGACCTCCTCACCTCTCATCTAATAACATTCTTACGAAATTACGGATGAGAGCTCTAAACTCTAGGTGAGCCACGATCGACGCACCATCTATTGAGAATCCCAAAGAAATTGTTTTATCAGTCGATCGCTTGATTAACTTCTCAAAATATATGATAGATAAAGAGCACACTCAAAGTCTCAAAGCAGGATGAGACGGTCCGAAATCTTCATCCCGATTACCCGAAGGCACCTCTAAATTTTTGTAAAAGTAGTGATGATGGTCAGACTATCCCCTTGAGTGTGCCCATTATGCTTCGAGACTTGTTAAAAAAAATATTTTATGAACCACTAAGTTGATCCGAACTTGTTAAATATGGAATATATGGATTGAGTATTTCATGACTCGTAACCCGAAACAACTCCTATAATTGATCTGAACCCGAGACAATCCGAACTTAACCGGACCCGCCTGACATGTATAATTTGGATTGTTTAACTTGATTTATTACTTGTTTCAAATAATATAAATTTAAAATAAAATATTATATAAATTGTATAAATAAAATAAATCACTGTCGCGTAAAATTTATAATGGTAAGTTTATTATAACCCATTTATATCATTTATAAGGTATTTTATTTTAAATATCTTATAAATTATTTTAACTAAATATATTAAAAATATTTATGCTTTAAAAGTGTATTAGTTATAAGAATCCAACCACACCCTAAGTTACCACTTGCCATCAATAATCTGGTTATTGCAGTATATAATAGGTGAACCTTTCGGATCATTACGAGTCTACGAGTCTTACACAAAAAGGGTTCTTTTAGCAACTTTATATAGGACATAAAAATTGCTAACTACAGTAGAAGAAAATACTACTCCGGACGGTAGATAGCATGGGAAAATAGCAAAAAATTATACTACTCCGGTAAATTGCGAAGGCGTACGGACATGCAGATGATGGGACACAGGAAGATGAGATTATATTCGCTACCCCAAAATCATTGCAGCTTTCAATTCCAAACTAGACTCTGCCCGTTCCGCCCACTGGCCCCCTATGGACTATTGTTTAGGGCGTGTTTGAAAGCGTTTTGCAAGAGGTTTTTGAGGTGAAAAAAGAAATGAAAGCTCTTCTTCTCCATGTTTGGATGCATCTTTGACCGGAGGTTATGGAGTTGGAGGTGGATTCAGCATCATTAGACGCTACCTCGGTGATTCGTTGGGTCAAAATCAATCAGGTAAGTCAGTATGATTAGACGCTACACAGGTACCAAATTGACTCCACAGTCCACACAAATTCGTGTTGCAATTGTATTCGATCAAACTCATTTACCTATTTCTAATTTCATATGTCATATCACTAATACGTGGAATCTTGGAAGGATGAGCACAATATTCATGGCAACAAGGTGAGACGAGCAACGTTGGTAAAGTGGGAGAAGCCTGAGGATGGGTGGGCCAAGGTGAATTCCGATGGATCCGTGAATACAAAGGGCATGCATCGACCGATGGTTGCCTCTGCAATAGCGAGGGGAGGTGGATCGAAGTTTTTGTGAACAATTTGGGTTTGTGTACGGTCCCAATGGCGGAGTTGTGCGGTATCCTTGATGGGTTGCGACGAGCTTGGGAGAATGGCTTTCGGAAGGTGGTGGATTGAGACGAACTCATTGCTTGCCATTACCGTTATAAAGGAAAAGATCGATAGTTGTCACCCTTTGCTCGGTCAGACAAGTCAGTGTCAAGGCTTCATCTCCAAGAGTTGGGAGGTTCACATTCGACGTGTCTTTAGGGAAACAAACTTTGTCGCAGACTCCCTCGCATTGTGTGCTCACTCATTTTTTGTTGGATTTCATGCACTTATTAACCCGTCTGGCGACATTTTATTGTTTCTTGAGAATGGCTTTAGGGAAAGGGCTACTCTCCGTCTGATTCCGGTGTAGCCCATCTTAACTATTTTCTCGTTGTTTCCTTACCAAAAAAAAATTATCCGCCATACCTACCCACAATTATTAATCGGGTGAATTGGATGAAAATTCGGATAAACTACAACCCAACAAATTCAACAAAAAAAAAACACTTAAAAAATCATTAATGCAATAATCAACGCTTTGACGAGTAAACACTAACAACGTAAAAACAACTTAATCATATAAACAAACTAGTGAGCAGTCACGTGCTACGCACGAGACTTATTTTAAATATATATTTTTAATTAATATATTATCACTGTAATTTTACTACTAATAATTTTTATCTCTAAAAGTTTTAATATGTTTATTTATCTTTGAAATTCGACAAATATATTAATTTGACTCTATTTATCTTCTTACTCACTTCTACATGCAATTCAACTATATAAGCAAAAAAATTTGATAATTGCTTTAGAAATGGATGTGTTTAGGTTTAAAACAAATAAAAATAATATATTATAAACTTGAAAAATGTTATAGTTATAGAGGACTTATTTTTAATTAATATATTATCATTGTAATTTTATTACTAATAATTTTTATCTATAAAGTTTTAATATGTTTATTTATCTTTGAAATTTGATAAATCTATTAATTTGACTCTATTTATCTTCTTACTCACTTCGACGTGTTATATAAGCAAAAAAAAAATGATAATTGCTTTAGAAATATTGCATGTGTTTAGGTTTAAAACAAAATAAAAAAAAACAATATACTATAAACTTGAAAAATGTTGTAGTTACAGAGATTTAATCCGTTGACATGTTTGATTGGAACTATACCTGTAACCAATAAGCTACAATAACTTTTTGATTTCTTAATCTAATATTATATATATAGTATAGATTTTTAGATAAAAAGTATTAGTAGTTATGATGCTACATCAAAAAAAGTATTATAATTCTATTGTCCAAGAAACCTTTAGAATTTTTATAACAAAAAATATTAAATATTTTTTTTATCTAATAAATTAAAGGCATAAACTAATATAATTAAAAAAATACAAAAATAGTGTAGATAAGGAGAATTGAACCTTTGACCTTATACATATAAATTATTCCTTAACCATTAGGCTAGAACAACCTTTTGATTTTTTATACTAATATTTAAAATATATTAGGTTATTTTTTAATCATTTAATAGGTGCAATTAATGGGGCAAAACTCAACTTTATATATATAGTATAGATATAGATATAGATATATATATAGATAGTATAGACAAGATGCATTATAAATAAGATCAAAATAAACAAACGAGATAATTTAATGTGCTATACCAGTAAATGTAAAACTATACTCTCTTCGTTTGAAAATATTTGTCATTTGACTTTTATGTACGTTGTTTAAGGAGCTAAAAACTCTATAAAATATTATTTTTTAATCAAATTTTTTTAATAAATTGATAATCATTACTAATAAGTATCAATTTATAAAAAAAAATGATTAAAAAAATAATATTTTATAGAGTTTTTAGCTCTTTAAACAAAGTGCACAAAAGTCAAACGACAAATATTTTCAAACAGAGGAAGTATTATTTAATATATTAAATGAGATGTATATATAACTATATAATATGTGTTCAGTCGGGTAATGAGTGGAAAATACTTTCACCCGTATCCAACTCGACCTATCACCCTTTTAATATCCGAATTATATCAGATTTTCACTCATTTTGTTAGATTAGATGAAACGAATATCTATCGGATGCGGGTGAGATTGACAAACCGGTAGATGAGCTAACTATCATGTACAACCATAACTTCATAATCAAATGACAGGAAGGAAATTACAGTAAAAGAAATAAATAACGGAAAAGAAAATGTAAAAAAAAAAAGTTTTATATACTCCGAATATAAAAAAGTTTTCAGTTTTCTGCAATTTTTTGATTTTTGATTGACCTGCAAAGTCCCGTCAACGTCTGTTTCATTCTTCTTAATTTAATGATGGCTCCCTCCTCCTCCCTCGATTCTCTCTCCGCCGATCGCACTTTTAAGCCGTTGAAGCTCTCAATCTCAATCCCTGGGAATAGCGACTGATCAATCCATCTCCATTTTCAAATTCTCTGCAACCTAGGGCATGGAAAATAGGTACGGTTTCGCCGATTCGGGGACGCACTTGGACCTGATCAGGTCGGAGAATACGCCGGCGTCGGCGCCGGAGGAGGCGAAGCTCTACGTGGCCGTGGGAGAGGATGCCAAAGAGAACGAATCGACTCTCCTCTGGGCGGTTCGGAACTCTGGCGGCCGGAAGCTCTGCATCCTTCACGTCCATCAGCCCGCGGAGATCATCCCTATCCGTACACTTCTCTTTTCTTTTTTGTGTTTCATTCCTGCTTGCGTCTTTCTTTTCTGCTTGTAGATCAGCTCTGATGAAGATCCCGGTGCTTTATTGCTCCAATAAAGAACAAAAACTCCATACTATGAGTGAATGAACGGATTTTAGAAATTATTCATTTTAAGTTACATTTTTATATGTTTATCTAATCTGTACTCTACATAACTTGCATAGGCTAAAATTGATGTGAGTTTTGGGGGAAGGGGCTTCTTTTTCACCTTTTGTATGCTGAAGAGTGAGCTTGGATTAGTTATGGACTTGTGGGAATGTATTCATTCTAATCTGATACAATAGGAGGGAAGAATCCCTTTGAAGTTAGAAGCAAGATGATTACTGATAGTCTGATACCATTGCTGATATCTGTTGCTGTCAGTGGGCAGAAATCATCATATGAGCACACTCCCAAGGCACCAAGTTAAGGAACACCGAAACACTGAGAAACAATTTATGATTAATGCGATGGAAGATTATGTTCGCTTCTGCCAGAAATTGGGGGTAAAAGGCTTTTTTAACACTTTGAAGAGTGTTTGGTGACTAATCTGCACCATAACCATACATATATGTTTGCTTTCCTTATTGCTGCAGGTATCAGCTGAGAAACTGTTTGCTGAGAGGGAATCTGTTGAGAAAGGGATATTGGAAATGATTTCTTTGTACAGAATCGAAAAGCTTGTAATGGGAGCTGCAGCAGATAAGAGCTATTGCAGGTATGTGCACCCCATACTAATCTGTCCTTGACGAAGATGCAGATTTGAAGTATATGGTGGCTAAGTTGATAATCCATCTATGCAATGTAGATTTTTAGAATAACAGTGAAGTCCTAACCTAAAGTTTTGACAGGTATATGATGGAACCTGTGTCTAAAAAGGCCACATATGTGCAAATACATGCCCCCGTTTCATGCAGCATTTGGTTTATCTACAGGGGGCAACTCGTTTATGAAAGGTATTTCAACTTGTTTGGGTTCTGTTATTGTTTCCTTTTCCCGTATGTGTGCACACACATGTTGGTAAGAGAAGTAATTACAAAGGTTTGTGAAGATATAGCTTCTAAGATTAACATAGTAGAGTTCCTTGGCCATTGATCGTGATTGTCAGTTAGTCCCTTTAACTGGTGTGATTGGTAATAGCTCAACACTAATGCGCTCATAGAGAACATCAACTAGCTACATTACTTTTGGGTTATTGTGGAGGTAGTCTGGACACCAAAAACAGCCTTGCTGAAATAGTAAAGTTTTCTTGTCATTGCTCACAAATGTTCATATTTTTCATGATTTCAGGTGCTTTTGTTCTAGTTAAATATACTAAACCTAATCGAGGAGAAATGATTAAGATTTAAGGTACAGTGATTTTTCTGATCAAGGGGGAGGGGAGAGGCTGTGCAAGGTGGATTTGTGCTATGAAACATTTTGACAAGTGTTGTAGAATGTGTTCCTAAGAGTGATCAATAAAGTCTGCAAGGGTACAATTTTAAGAGGGAACAAATAATCACCAATAGACCTTGAAATTATGTTTTAATTAGTATTACAGACAAATTTGGTGTAAAGATCTTGTTGTTTGGCACTTGCCCTTCTGCTCAACTTTTTTTTTTATTTATGGGGGCGCAACAAGGCATTATATTTATAGTAAAGTTTAGGGTAGATGATTTTACAAAGAGCTTATTATATAATACTTTCCTCTGTGCAGTGTTGTAGTTCTTTTAGGTCATTTACTTTTCATTTCTTGTATATTTGGCACCATTCGAATTTCATCTGGTCTGCATACCAATGGAACTATTGTGGCAACACATTTACAGGGAATCGTGTTTCCCATTCAATCAACACGCTGATGAACGGCTACCCTCATTGCAACCTTCATCCTCTAATGGTGAGTGCTGTATAGCTAGAGAGTCACCCCAGAGGAGTTGCTAGCTTTGAAAGTTATAAAACCCTGCAGTCTAGGCAACAGAGGTAGCTTTAAAGTTTGCTGAGATTATGTAAATGTTGCCTTGTGAAGCTACTAGGACAGCAGCTTCTAGCTCATCGGAAACGAGTCCACATTCAAATGAAAGGAATTACAATCGTCAAATGTATTCAAGTAATGATCAGGTATGCGTAGTTGGGTGCTTCCACTGCGGCTTATTAGCTAGGATTGATAATTGATCCTTACTATTCCCATGACCGCATCTGAAAGGCTTTTTATCATTAGTTATTGTACACTCTGTGATTACTGTAGACTGTGTTAAAAGTTCTTGTTTCTCTGGTTGGTATTAGCTGGTAGCAACTGCAGAGGATGGCCATTATGGACCACTGACACAGGCCTTTATCGAGTCTGGGAAAGTTAGGCAGGGATTATGTGGAGATATGCTTTGGTGTCAGACTTTTCAACTTGAAGCTATCTTCAGGGTTAGAATCTGCTATCAAACATTCATTTATTTTCTTCATGCTATTTTGATTTGGTAATAAAGATCGCCTGTACATGTTGACGTGTCAAGTAAAGCACATATCTTAGTAAAATCAACAGTCACAGTGAAGTGAACTTCCTTATCTCATGAGAAGTTGAATACTTTATCCTCTTTTGAACTGGCAGTTGAATGAATCAGAAAGGTCACATCTTGAAGAAGCGAGAAGAAGGAAAGAGACGGAGGAGGAACTTGAAAATTTGAGGAGTGTGTATCGACGGCTCATAGAAGATTTTCAGCTTGCGGAGAACAAAATTGCAACATATGATCAGAGAATAAAGGATTTGGAAAGGGGAGCATTGTTTAATGCAGAACAGCTATCAACTAAAGAGGGAAAACGTGGAAAGTTTATAGATCCATATGGAGAGACGTCCTCAAGGAAAGATACACATAGATTCTTGAGTGAACTGTCTTTTAACGAGATTATTAAAGCAACGTGTGACTTGGATCCTTTGCTACAAATACGTGAAGTTGGTTATGAAAGTGTGTATAGGGGTAAACTATCAGAGACTGATGTGGCAATTAAAATTCACCAGCCTAATGAGATGGAGTTCCAAAAGGAGGTAATTTTCATCCAAAATACTTTAGAAAGTATGATGAACTGCTCACGTCATGCTTTGCATAGTTGGGGAGTGGCTTCCTGTTTATAGTTAAAACATAATTAAACTATCATGAAAAACATTAATTTTCTTTCTTTTTATCATGATTTCTTACAAGTTTACCTTTTTTTCATGAATATGTAACATGACATGAAACTCGGTCCTTTTCATGGTTCTTAGGTTGAGGTTCTGAGTAAGTTCAGGCATCCAAATTTGATCAATCTGATGGCAGTCTGTTCAGAAGCTTGGGCTCTTGTGTATGAATACCTTCCGAATGGAAGTCTGGAGGACCGTCTCCTCTGTAAAGATAACACTCCACCTCTTACTTGGAAAATCCGAATCTCGTTAGCAACTGAGTTGTGCTCTGCCTTGATATTCATTCACTCGTGCGAACCACACAAGTTGGTGCATGCTGCTCTAAAGCCGTCCTGCATCTATCTTGACTCAAACTTCTCGTGCAAAATTGGTGATTTCAGATCATCTCAGATGATCCCTGTTGGTGAAAATACAATTAGAGACAGCTCAGCACTGGTTAGCTCTGTGTACACGGATCCTGAGTTTGTTGCAAGCAGAGAGTTTTGTCCTGAGATGGATGTCTATTCTTTCGGGGTTATACTTCTCAAGTTACTGACAGGTCGAACCGCTTTGAGGCTTGTTGAAAAAGTGAAATCTGCTTTAACAAGCCATGAACTGGAGCAGATATTGGACACTTCGGCTGGAGAATGGCCCTTCTGGCAAGCCAAGCAGTTAGCTCACTTGGGGTTGTCATGCTGCGAGCACACCTCGGATCTTAAGTTGGATGTATGGCCGGTTCTGGAGCAAATGAGAAGAATGAACAGTGATTCAGTTGAATCAGCCCCATCTCAACCTGATGAACCCCCATTCTATTTCATATGTCCGATCTTACAGGTAATCTTGTTATCGTCATCGGCTTTTCACTTTTTCTTAATCCTAACGTGAACACTTTTACCTATTTGATAATTGCTCAAGTATATGCCAGAACCTGCATGGTCTGGGAACGAGTTTCAAACCGCGCGTCCTAGTCTCCTAGACCATAAATAGTTATATGTTGAGGAATCACTCTGTCGAGTAACAAAGCCTCTTGTGAGCTGGGATTTACATGACCTAGCTATAACTTAGATCAAGTTCACAAGTGTTTCATTTGGGGCGATAAGCAAAGCATTGTTTGTTTAGTTTTCTTTTCTAGTAGTATGTTTCAGCGTTTCGGTATAATATGGAGTGTTCATATGATGCAGGAACCAATGAAAGACCCTCTCGTTGCAGCCGATGGGTTCACCTACGAGGCAGAGGCATTGCGAGAATGGCTGAACAGTGGGCATAACACGTCTCCTATGACAAACCTTCCTCTCCCACACCTAACCCTTGTCCCGAATCTCGCTCTTCGTTCTGCTATCAAGGAATGGCAGGACCAACAGCGCGAGCAGTGATGTTTTCATTGAGTCATCGGTATCAAGCACTGGACTCCCTGCTTCCTTGTATGCATCTCCTGCTATTCTGTATTTATTGTACAGTTCTTGGTCTAGGTCTTCCTGGGTTGTGTGATTGTTGTGGTTTGGTTGCATCTTTTTGTAATATACACGCTTTCATTAAAAATCTTCATCAGTTTAAAAGGAAACGTCTTTAGCTGTGATGCATAAAATCTGCACCATAACTTTTGAAGGGGATTGATGGGCGACTGAGATCTGAACCCTGTTATCAGGCTTGTCTATACCGGAATGCCCTCCGACGATCAAGTGAGGGTGAGAGGTTGTTTGATTCAAAATCTCCTCCCCTAACGACGTCAGTCAATCTCCTATTTAATGGCATATAAATTCGGTTTGACTAGAGTTTTACCTTGAATTTGGTAAATAAAGAGCGGTCATCCGGAGTTCTAACCGGGGACCTTTATGTACTATCCACTAGTCTTTTTCGGTTGAGTCATTCCGGAATGGTTGATTAGAGTTTTACCGTATAGAAACGATAGTGGTCCAATTTCAATCTCCTAATGATTGAAATGAATCGGTAAACTGCCCAAGAGGGAGGAAGAGGAAGAGCCTCTATTGGGATGATTGAGGTCAACCGTGTCCAAAAACCCTGCCCTGTATGTCTCTCCTTACCCCCAATTTTTTTTTTAAAAAAATATAAAATTAAAATAATACTAAGTTAAAAAGAAAAAAACACGGATTCCTTTTAGCGCATGGTGATTTCCTTTTAGCGCATGGTCGCAAGTCATAACAACCATAGATGAAATTGGTCGCAACGACTATACGAGAAGTTGATCGCAACGACCAATCATTGTCCAACAATTTTGTAAGCTGTGAGGTAAGGTGGTTGCAACGACCAAATCTTAATTTGGTCGCGACGAGCATGTTTTTAGCCCGGTTCTAAAAAGAACTGAGCTAAAAAGGTCATCGAATATTAAAAAGGAGACCTTTCAGCGCGGTTCTGGAAAGAACCGAGCTAAAAAATCCTTATTATTGACAAAAAAACATGCGAACAACCGCTTCTTCTTCCCCTCCTCTGTACATCATAGCATGTACTCAAATTTCGAAAATTAGAGTAGGATTTTGAAACACTGCGTTATTGTGTCCCTGGGTAAAAAAATATCGGAGCAAATATTCTGCCCCAACTTCCCGCCCACAAAATTATTTTACCACTAAATTAATATTAAAAAAAAATAAAAAAAAATGTATTTAGCTTTTACATACTTATTATAACATATTGAAAAAAAAATCTTAAAAAATCAAATTATATATTTTTTAAAAAATATATAGCAAAATAACATCTTTTTAAAACTTTAAAAGATCTTTCTATCTCTTTTGAATTATTATAATTTTTGTAAATTGGTTTTGTAAGATTTTTTTTCAAATATGTTATAATAAGTATATAGAAGCTAAATATATTTTTTTAAAATTTTTTAATATTAGTTTAATGGTAAAATAATTTTGTGGGACGGGACGGGACTGTGGGATAGAGGATTTACACTGAAAAAATATAGCAAGGTGCTGTCACGTGGGCCAGTCATTGGACGCCACGTGACAACGCCTAGAATCACACATTTAAAATGTGATTTTCCATAGGCCTGTCCACAAGTCGGACCCGACGGGTCACGGGTCGAACCCGGCGAGTCACGGGTCGGGAAGTCACGACCTGAACCCATGGGATAGGCGGGTCGGCTGACCCGTGACCCGTGGACAGGCCTAATTTTCTCGTATTTTTTCGTAATTTAAAAAAAATAAAAAAATTTATATTCAAGTGTGAAATAATTTTATCTATTTATAGATACCCATTTTGCATATGGTTTGTTTTAAAAGAAAAATCATGCAAATAATATCCATATACTAGTATTTAAATATTTTTACCAAATAAAAAGCTATGTTGTGTTTTTTTTTGTTTTACAATGTACTAACAATTTAATAATAATAATAATAATATGTGATAATAATAACAACAATAACAATAATAATAATTCAACTGTAAACTGAGAGAAAAACACTCTCCGCTCTATAGATTTCTAGAGAGAGGGAGCCAAATTCGGCTTCGGCCACCCTCAGCTTCGGCCACCTCCGGCCTGGATCCCGTACCCCTCTCGCCCCACTGGCTCCTTTCGGTTTGAGGTTTCTCGCTCCGATTGATGTGGGTATTTGGTATCTTTGAGCCATCTCGGTCTACCCTCGGTGCAAAATCCTATATGTCCACACTTTCTTTCTCGTTATCCTTAAATATTCAATTTGCTTCTTGTGTTGAAGAGCTTGGCCACCCAATTACAATCCCTTGTGCTTCCATTCTATTTCTTTTTATCTGGATTGAGTCAATCAATACTCGATTGTGTCCTCCGCGTTGTCGATCTGCTCAATCAGCCCCTTTGGGTTATTTCCGGTCTCTTTCGATATATAGCTTTGTGTCCTTCCTTGTCGGAGGTTTGTTGTGGTCTCCGGTGGCGCCTCTTGCCGGCTTCCCCACCTTCATCCTCCTCCTACCATCGCTCCGGCCTAGCGCTAGTTTGATTCATCCTCCTTCCTTAATTCTTCGCTTGTCCAAGCTCCTCGGCGTCGCTCTCCTTGTCGATTTTGGGGCCACAATCTCCATTGTTTCTTTCCTTGTGTAATTTGGGGCTCCGGTGTTGATGTCGGCGTTTGATTGGGTTGCTTGGCTACCCCCTCTCGTTGCTGTCTCTGGCTGTCCTCATCGTTGTCGCCGGTGGTGTACGCTCAGCCTCCTGGTTGTCCGTGCAGTGTAACCTTTCTCCTTGGCGTGCAAGGCTGATTTTGTGCCTTGCATGCCAAGCCCTCAATAAAAAAAATAGAGAGAGGACAATGAACAATGGGGGTCTCACTCTTATTTAATTTGCACGCAAAGGTTGTGGACTTGTGGTCTTTTCTTCCATCCAAACTGTAGATTACTATTCAATAATAAATGATTTTATTTTTTTTGTGAACAATTGTATGTGTATTTATTTGACCAATTACTTTATATATATTTATATATAAATTGTATATATATATATATATATATATATATATATATCTTTATATATAATTTGTATATGTTTTTTTATATATATTTACTCAACCACCCGAAAGGGTTCGAACATAAGTCTGAAAGGGCCTGTCTAAATATCGCAAGCGCTTAAACTACATCCCAAAAGGGCTTAAATTAAATCCCGAAAGGGCTTGACTAAATTTCGGTTGCCTAATTCTTTTAGCGTTTTTGTACGAGTAGTGTGTGGCTCTATTTTCGACGTTTCGAGGAGGTCTTTTGCTTGGTTGGGGTGTGAAGTTTGGAGTCGGGACTGACTGGGGTCGTGGTGGTGCGTTCAGGGTGACTCCGTATCCGGGAAGGAGCTTCCTTGGAGTTTCGTTTGCACTTCCCACAGGAGATTGATTCCTGTTGTACCGCTGGCTCGCGGTGCTACTATTTCGGTGGTGCTTGGCTTCGTTCTTCGACGTCGTCCGCAATTGTTGGGAGGAGTTCCTTTTAGATCGTTTATGTTGTAGAGTTTTTTCTGCTTGTTTCATAGCATCGTTTTCTGTTTTTATTGTATGTTTAGGCGGTTTCTGCCTGCCGATCCGTCGGCCTCTCGAGATTCAAGTTTGCCTGATCTCGAATTCTTACTTAATAAAAAAAACAAAACAAAAAAACAATAACAACAATAATAATAATAAACGGTAACTAAAAAAGGTAGTTAGAGCTCGTTTGGTTGACATTCCAAAAACCCATGAAGTAGAAATTCCCAGAAATTAGAGATAATACCAGCGTTTAGTTAGTTTTTTTGTTACAGAAAAACCCAGGAAGTTGAATTCCTGAGAATTTAAATTCCCCCATTTTGGAGGAAGTGCACTTACCTAGTCCCTCTAGGTAAGTTCCAATTCCACCTTTTTTAATAGGAAAATTCTATTTTCTTATTTCAATTCCCATAATCCAAAATCCAAAACCAAACACAATTTCTCAATTCCCATGATTTTCAATTTACGGGAATTGAATTCCTAGGAAGTTAACTTCCCGGGAACTATACTTCTCACGTTTAACCAAACGAGCCCTTAGTAAAAAGCAATTTAAGAGTTCGAGTGTCGGGCTCACTAATGAGGATATAAATAGTAAAAAGTTAGAACGATGTGCGGCCCATGAATGAGGATGCTCCAAGTAAGCAGACTCGAGGCCCGAACGGCGAACATCATAGAGATTAGAGAGAGGCAGAGAGCCGAGTCGTTCGGCGCATAGCCACCCGAGTCCCCGCATGGCTGCTGCGACGCTACTGGCTCACCTCCGACTCCGACGAGGCGGCCACCCAGGGCTCCTTCTCAAGTCCTCCCCGCTGCAGACATCAGACTTGTTCTTCTTCACCTCTTCGGTGACTAGTCTCAATCCAAATCCAAATTTGTTGAAGGTTGAATTGAAAAGGTTAGTGTTTCATACCTTATAGTTTATACTTTGTCAATTTGTGCTTTCAATTTATATGTAGGATATGAGAATTTCGGGGTTTTGATTTTGGAAACCGATTTTATGAAATTAGGGTTTGTGATTTTGATAATCAGTTATGTGAAATTTTGATCAGGAGATTGTGATTTTGATTTTGAGAATCAACTTTGTGAATTTGTGAATTGAATTTGGTGTTTATGAATTGAATTTGTGATCTGGACATTGTTTTTTTTATTGGAATATATAAAATGGACAAATTTGTTATTCACCCTAAGTCATCTAGTTAGGGGTGGACAAGAATAATTGTAATTGACTAATTGTTTTGAAAAATTGGAAAATTGCATAACTTTACAATTAATTATTTTGGATTAGCAGGATGTTTCAAAATAGTTAACTTAACTGTTTTGTTTTTACTTTTCAGTTCAAATCAACATCAATTAATTGCTTAATTGATAAAAATAGAGAACTGCTTATGGACTAAGACCATGGGCAGCACTTCGCGCGAATCAACACCCATGGCCAGCTCAGCAAAATGATGAAATGGAGGAGAGAGAGACTTTTGATCCGGATGAAAATTTTGCTTGAGGTGCCCCTGGATGATGCGCATCATCCAATTTATTTATTTATTTTTTTAGCCAATGATAATAAGACACATGGCAGGGGGGTTTTACTTAAAATTAAAACCCAATTTATCCGTTAAATAAATAATATATTTATAAAAAAAATTATTTTTGAATACGATTTATTTTTCTCTACCCAATGACACCCATTTTGCATATGTTTGGAAGAAAAAAAATTTCGATAAGTTTACCATACGTTAAAGATTTATAGTCACACAAACAACATTAACTTAAATCAACATAAACTTACACCATAAAAATACATAAACTTGAACATTAAATAACAATACCCACTACACCCGGAACATGACAACACACACCCAATTACACCTTAAACATGAAATTACACATACTCATACACTTAAACACTACAAATGAACATTACACACGGACATTAACTTTTTCGTCACTTACTGGTGATCATCATTCAGCTCCTTGATCAGCTTCTTCATCAACTGTTCTTCGTCCAATGACAACGAACCTATCTTGCTTTGCAAGTTCGTAAGAACGTTAAACTTATAGTCCACATGTTTTGCCTTTTCACTAACCTTAAATGCCTTGGTTTCCGCTTCCAGTTTCTTCCTCTCGGCATCCATTTTCTTCCTTGCTTCACTTTCACCATATAGCCGGAGAGATTCTCTTTTCATTTCCATTTCCATTTGCCTCAACTCCAGCTCCTTCCTCTTAAGGTCGTAGAACTCTACAAGATCCGGGTTTGAGGTTGGCTCATTTAACATAGTACTTGGCCTCTTACCCGCTCTCTTGGAACTCGTCCTTCCGAGAGGACGAGCAAATAAACTATCTGGAGTCCCACCTTCACTAGGCGGAGTTTCAGCGTTAGAGCTTGAAGTGCATGCTCCGGCTTGATTGACTTTTGTTCTCTTGGAGCTACTCCCTCCTGAAGTTGCTGACGGTTGAAGGGAACACTACCACTTTGGTTCATTCCGAAGCATGCGCCATACATGCTCGAGATTGAACTTCGCTTTTGAGTTACTTGACTCTCTGTACAACATACGAGCATGAGCCAACACGTCATCCTCTGATTGATCACTTGTTCTTCCCCGCGAGGCTGTTGCATAAGTCGCTGTAAATTTAGAAACACTTGCATTTACCTTCTGAAAATTTAGAAACACTTGCATTTACCTTCTGAAAGTGGTTCTTACATTGGCACCGACTGCGTTGAGGTCCACCACCCCTCCTTTCATTGAAGTACGCTGCAACCCTAGACCAAAATGTGTTGCTTGATTCGTTGGTTCCTTGGATAGCATCTTTGCTAGTGTTAAGCCATCCGCTGACGAGCAACTCGTCCTTCCTTTCAGTCCACCGTCTTTTTGTTCCTCCGTCATTGACAATAGCAACCTCCTCCAAATCTACATCAGCGGCAATCTCCTCGACATTTTCACCAGCAGCAAGCTCCTCGACATCTTCATCATCATCTTCTTCGTCCATGCTTGCATGTGTACCAAATGCTGGTCGGGTAATAGGAGGAGACATTGGGTTGACATTCACATTTGGATCATGGTAACTGTGTGGAATGGGTTGAGCAGTTGGATGCATGTGGTAAGGAGGTATGAAAGGAAAGTTTGCGTACTGATATGAAAGAGGGTGTTGAGAAAGATGGTTTGGGTAGTTTGGATCTTGCGAAGCTAGGCTTTGAATGAAGCTTTGAGAAAGATCGAAAGGATTTGGGAGAGGGTTTCCATTTGGATCCATTTTGTTGGCCGGATGGTTTGAGTAATTTGCCTGCTTGTTTGCAACATTGAAGGAGCAACTCGTTTATATAAGGAAAAGCTTGGAGGAACAATCTCATATTTACCCAATTCCGAGGCTCTGAATGACTAAAGCCCGGAGGAATCTCAGCTTTACCCTATTCCGAAGCTCTGAATGACTAAAGGTTGGAGGAATCTCAGCTTTACCCTATTCCGAAGCTCTGAATGACTAAAGGTTGGAGGAATCTCAACTTTACCCTATTCCGAAGCTCTGAATGACTAAAGGTTGGAGGAATCTCAACTTTATTGAAGTTATTCAAATTTGAATTCAAATTCAAATGTGGAATGTCGGTTTGAAATTTAAATTTGAATTTGAAACCGCAGTTGATGCAACGGTCGACCATGAAACGTCCTTAAATACTTCATTAGTTCATCAAATGAATCATACCCACATCTTCATCTGCCTAGCTCTCAATCTCTTCTTGCAAAATGTCCAAAAAACCTATGAACTTTGGCTTCACATCTTCATCTAGCTCTTCAACTACTTCTTCATCCCTAGAAATCCCCGATATCCTTACCTATTTTCCAACTGAGGAAACTGAACTCAATGACAATCTCGAGGAGTATGTGGTCAATATGAGTCTTAGAAGTAGCAGTTCTTCACGTCCACGTCGAAACAGAACTTACATCGAGAGAGATCGAGAAACCGGACATGCTCGGTTGTTCGAAGATTATTTCTCTCCAACATCAACTTACAATGATGCTCAATTCCGACGAAGATATCGGATGAGGCGACATGTATTTGTACGTGTGGTGGACGCTTTGTCCAGTTCTTTTGAGTTCTTTCAACAACGTCCGGATGCAACTGGTCGCCTAGGCCTGTCCCTGTTGCAGAAATGTATGGCCGCCATGCGCATGCTAGCGTACGGGGTTAGCGCTGATGCTGTTGATGATTACGTTCGTGTTGGTGGCTCAACAGCAAGGTCTTGCTTGTCGCACTTTGTTGATGGCATCATCAACCTATTTGGGGACGAGTACTTACGGAGGCCGAATGCAACAGACATGCAACGTCTGTTGTTTGTTGGAGATGCTCGTGGTTGGCCCGGAATGATCGAAAGTATTGATTGCATGCATTGGGAATGGAAAAATTGTCCCACTGCATGGCAAGGTCAATACGCAGGGGTGATAAAAAGCCGACCGTTGTCCTGGAAGCAGTTGCATCCTATGACTTATGGATTTGGCATGCATATTTTGGAACTCCAAGTACGTGTAATGATATTAACGTTCTTGATCGTTCTCTGGTATTTGATGATGTCCTAAACGGTGAATCTCCTACGGCGAATTTTGTTGTAAATGGTAATCATTACAACATGACATATTACCTCGCCGATGGCATTTATCCCAAATAGGCTTCGTTCATTCCATCCATTCGACACCCTTTTGGTGCGAAGGATACATTATTTTCCAATTGTCAAGAGTCAACATGTAAAGATGTGGAGCGAGCGTTCGGTGTCTTACAAGCTCGGTTTGCTATTATACGCTATCCGGCACTTGCCTGGGACGTTAATGTGATGGGGAAAATAATGAGGGCATGCATTATTTTGCATAATATGATCGTTGAAGATGAACGTGATACATATCAACACTACTATGATCCATCCGACTTCGATCAAGTTCATGTAGTTGAACCTATCATCCCAAATTATCCAGCTGAAATGCGTCAAGTGATACAAAATAGGGCTAAACTCCGAGACACGAGTATGCATAATTGACTCAAGGCCGACTTGATTGAACATATATGGCAGAAATTTGGCACTCCCGGAGATGACGTTTAATTTTGTTGTACGAGTGTGTTTTGTTTCAAATTTAATATGTTGTTTGCAAGTTTAAGTTGTGTAATTTTTTTTTGGGTGTTTTTCAGTGTATCAAGTTAATAAAATATTTTTAAATTTAATTGTATGTCTTTTTATTTTAATGATACGTATTAATGTTAATATTAATAATATCATTAACCAAAATTTTTAAGTAAAATAAATCAACATTTAGCTTAATAAATATAAAAAAGTTTAAAGTGAGTTTTGATTCGCGCGACTCTTTATTGTGGATGAAAAGTATAAAAAGCTGAAAAGTTAGTGGAAAGCTGACGTGGCAGGAATAGTTGCTGATGCGGCGAAATTGAGTTTTGATTCGTGTGACTCTACGTTCCACATGGTCTAAAAGAGAACTGTTGGGCCTAAACCAGCCTTGTTCATCAGCCGCCTCTCTCTCCATCAGATTCACGAAGCTCCTCCATCGCCGTCACGCCTCCGTTCCTCGCCGTCGGCCCTTCGGCACTCCTCCGGAGGCATCTCCGTCGCCTATCCCATCTGATCTCCAACTCCCAGCATCATCTTCTTCATTCCTCTCTATCTTGAAGCACCTCATCGCCGTCGATCTCGAAGCTCCTCCATCGCCGCTCGCAAGGTAAGCTCGATTTCCCCCTTTTTTGTTCTGTACATCTCAAAGCTACTCTCTGTTTCACTAGTCTGAAACCCCAACCACAAATTCCGAAACACCATATCGTATTGCTCTTCGTCATCTCGTTGATCTCTCTTCCTCTCTCGCAGATTCAGTCCCTCATAGTCACAGCTCTTGCCTTCTCTCTCGTGTCACGGTCGCTGATTTAATTCCCTACTCGTGTGCCTCTGGTAAGCTGCGAATTCGATCAGTAACTTTGGCACTTTGCATTTTGGGTTGTTGGGAATATTTAGGTCTAATTCGAAACTTGTTAGTTTGTAAATGGGTTTATGTGGTGATGGATAGCTAGATGATAAATGTCCCTCACAGTCACAGCTCTTGCATTTTTTTTTTTGTTGGGAATGTTTAGGTCTAAATCGAAACTTGTTGCTTTGTAAATGGTGATTGATAGCTAGATGTTAAATGTTTTTGCTAATTTTGTCGATCTAGCACAGAAAGATTGTAAAATTTGTTTCTGATCCTTCATTGCCAATCTATGAGAATTGTGATGGATTTGTGTTTGTCAAAGGAATGTGGTCAACAATTATCAATTAACATGTTAATTGTATTGAAATTGTAGTTAATTGGTAACCAATTAATTGTCTATTTCAATTCAAATAGAATTATTGCATTTTGCTAATTGAAATGACAATTAATTGGTTAACATCTAGTCCTTGAAATGGCAATTAACTATACATGCCCACCCCTACATCTAGTCCTTGAATCCTAAAACAGTAAAACTTGTCATCCGAAAACCATACTCATTCTAAGAGCATCCAAACAAAAACACACCTTAAAAAATAATACCAAGTTGTATATATTTTAATTTCTTTATTCACAATGTACTTTTATGTGTATGACTTGTTTCATTCTATAAGCTTTTTATCGGCATAAATCTTATGGAGGTATTCGTTTCTTATACCATAAGATTTCATGTTTTTGTTAGGTATTTTAGTCTCTGTTTTACATAAATGTCCTTGTAAAGTTGTAATTAGTAGTAAGTGTTATTTTTAGTTTTCAAGTTGTTATTTTATGTCTTTGTTTTATCCCATCCCAATTCCAGTTTTCAAGTTGATACAATTTTTTGTGAAAATACTTGTTTTTGACTCCTTTTTATTAGCAATGGAGGCTATGGTGAAGAAGTATCACCAAAAATTCAAATTAGCACGTGAACAAATGGATCGATGGGATCAACTTCAAGCTCAATTACTGTCTCAATTCAGGAATGCGTCATCAATCATCGAGAGACTGCGGGTATTTTGTAATTCAGGACTTTTGGGAATAAGAATATTTGGATTTTCGCTTTCAATCTGTGACGATTGACGACTCTTTCTGAATTGCTATTTTATTTAGATGATCCGAGATAGGAAGAACTATGGTAGCTTGACCTGTCTTGAAGGTATTGAGGTAGCTGTTTTGCAAAAACAGATGGATTCACTAGAGATGATTTTACTTTCCATTAACAAGACCATGTAAGTTCTAGCACTGTATCATAACCTTTGTTGCCAACAGCAATTTTTCTTTATGGTAATTGAAACTCAAAGTAGCCAATTAGGGGTTTGGCAATGGCGTCGTTAAGACTCAATTTGCTGACATCTGTTGTGGGTTATTACTTATTACTTAACTGGATTTGTCTGCTCTAATGTAAATGCTATGGATATTTATAGGGAAGAGTTTTGCGGAGTTGTTAGGTGGCTGGAAAAGATGGTTAAAGATGGTAGACAGCTTGTTAGAGGGGGGTCTCATCAGCCTTCAGTTAAGCAGCTGCAGGAGAGAGTGGGTGTTAAACCAAGTCTAACTGATTGTCTAGATGGCCTCATGCTTCTTTATGAAATGCACCACTCAGAGTATGCGTCAATCGTTTACAATTTCTTCATTTCTGTGAGTCTTTGAATGTGAAATCAGTAGTTGACGGTTGTGCTCTCTCTCTGGAAAATTTCCAGATACCTGTTGAAAATGTCCGTTGTGGCAGCACTGCCCAAGGTTGCAACTGAACCTAGGTATGCACTTATACAATTAATCTTCTACTTAAACTTCTTAGGTAATGCACTTCATAGTAAATAAACTTCTCTCTTAGTCTCTCACCGATGCGTACCACATCGGGTATGTTAAAAGTATTATCATAGAAAAGAGATCTTCTGGATGTGAGCTTTGCTATTGAACTTCTTTGTGAAATTTAGCCTGTGGGGTTTGCAACATATTCAGTATGGAGTATTTCCATATGCTTAGCCCCATCAACTACAACTATATAGCACACAAGTATGGTTTATGAAGAGATGTGAGCATGTTGCTCGTGGAATATATTTGAGGTGATGAATATGACTTTAAGTGGCATTGCCGATTATGGACTACAGGGCTGATGATTTGAGTGCGCTCCAGAAACTTTTGGTGGATCAGCCTAATATCCCAAGAGAGGAAGGTAATTTTTCTGGGTTTCTTCTTAGTATATTCAAGTTTCTAGCATGTAGTGCCCTGATTCTCACATCAACTTTCTTGTCTATCATACAGTGGAATTGATATATGATATCATATTTGCCGAAGAAATCAGCTGACTATCCAATATGAACAACATTGTAATTGCAAGTTTGTGGAGGATCTCTTTTCCTGGTCAAAGCTTGAAGTTGCTTGAGATAGAACGCTTCGGTCTTTACTTCAAGCTTGGGTTGGTGAGTTTGATATCGTGGCTCAATCATGCTAAAGAAGCAATATATTAGGAAAATCATTTATCCATTTTTGGGTCCATACTATTTACTTATTTAGCATTATACATGGATGTTTGTATTTCTGTATTTTGCAGGCAGACTCAAATCAGAGGCCAAGGACAGTTTTTTCGGGTGTCATTCAAGTGCTTGGGAATTTGAATGAGAGCTTATGTTAGAGTGGAGGATAAAAGCATCATTTCGGACCCTGGTGGGGTGACCGGAGTCGAAATGCTAACCGAAGAAAGGCCTAAATAGACTTTTATGCACTGGTTTTGTTGGTTCATACAACACTACATTTTATACATGATCTGCAAAGGATGACCAAATACAGGACATAATATGTGTCATGCACTAGTTTTGTTGGTTCATACAGCACTACATTTTATTCGCCTGTTCAAGGGAGCCACGAAGGGCAATACTCCAATGGTTCACAAAGGAAACCAAATAAAAAGGCGATCATTGACATTCATATCATTGAAGTAAAAGTGCAAGAATGAATAGCACTTTTAATCCCATAGTTTTTCATGATAAAGAAACATGACTTATCAAAGACTCTTTACATAATAAATAAATAAATCATGTACAAGAGGTATGATGGTTAAGGTTTGACAAATAAATCCCGTAGCTTCAAAAAATGCACAAAACCACTTCTTATATATAAAAAAGGTGTTATTTATTTCTTTTATTTGGAAAATATAAAACATAATAAGAAAGCAATGATTAATCTTTTTTTTTATATTTTTCTTTTATAAGAGAAGAAAATGAAATAAATAAACTTTAATTTATTAATTTTTTCAATAAAATTATAATCGAGTATTTGGCTAAATTCATCAATCACATGTACAAATGTTTAAAGTTAGTGAGCTATAGGTTAAATACTACCTATTGTTTTGGAAAATAATGGGTGTTAAATATTTTTTTGACAAATAATTATTGGTTTTATTTTGTTTTTGCAAAGTATGAAAAAATACTAATAGATATTTTGTACAACTTTAAAAACCGTAGTGTTTTTGTTCTAATTTTTTTTGGAGACAAGGGTGATTTTGAGATAAAATTTTTGGAAATAATATGTGATTTTGTAAAATTTAAAAAATAATTGTGGTTTTTGTCACTTTTGTATTGAATTTAGTCAAATAATAGGTAGTTTTGTTCAATTTTAAAAGTAAAGAAGTTTTTTTGGGAAGAAAGAAATAATAAATAGAGGGTTTTATTTATTAAAAAGAAGAAAAATATGAGTTTTGGACATTGGCCAAACTTTTGACAAAACTCAAGGGTACCATTCTGACAAAAAAAAAAAAAAAGGTCAAAAAACTTAAGAGCACCAAACGCAATTTCCCTTTTTTTTTTAAAAAAAAATAACAAGAAGAAAGAAATCGGAACTGCTGAGGCGCTGAACCCTAAAATCTCTCTGCCGCCTCTACCTGACCCTCGCCTATGTCCCTCGCATCCTAGTCTCTGCTTCTGCCGGTGCCGGTCTCCCTCCCCGCATCCTCCTGTCGATTCCGTCTCCCTCTCCGGCTCTCCGCTTCCGCAAGACGATTATACACCAGATTCAAGGTTTGTGAGTTGTGAATTTCTCATTCTTAAATTCTTCATTGTTTCATGCTTGTGTTAATTCCATTTGTTCTTAGAGACTTTTACTTGTTACTTGAACAAATCTGAATTTGCGAATTTGGGGCTGTTTGATGAGATTTTGGGGCTGCAGCTGGTTGCTGAATTTTTCCTTTTTTGCATAGTGTTCGGGAATAGGGACTGTTTTAACTTTGAAGATCAAATTAGCTAATGTTTGCTTGGAAATGTCCATGCCTGGAATGGGATACTTAATAAAAGTGGGCAGATTGAAATAAAGCACACACTGAAGATATTCATTCCAAGCCTCATAGTCACAGGTCACAGCAGTGAATGCGTGTTTCATGAGCTCAAAACAAGTTCAACACGAGCTTTCACCAAAACAAGCTCGAAACGAGTTTCAAGCTTAAAAATGAGCAAAACGAGCTCGAACAAGCTCACGAGCTCGGTGAGTATGATCAGGTTTTTAAGCTCGAAAAAAGAATGAGGCTCGGATCGATCTCGGTTCGATAAAAAAACAAGCAGGGCATGAGTACCTAAACACTTCGGATGCTGCTAGAAAGAAGGGGTTTTAACTTCCAAAGTGTTTGGCGGGTATGGTAGCGTTCTAAGCAGGTGACTCCCATTGTTAATTGTTCGTACCAAGGTGACGTTGCAAGTGAGGGCTTATTAGATTTGATTTCTGTCTACTTGAATCCTAGATTTTCTGTCTTTGACCTGCGGTAGAACCCTAAGATAATTAATTTTAATGTGGAAATTTCTTGCGTTGTACTTGCTTGAAGGGATTTTCATGACCTTGTCCGGTGATAATTTATGCTGTAGTTCAGAAGTAGTTCAATTTTTGGGTGGTAGGTGTTAAAAAGGTTAGGGTTTCGTATGAGATGGAAACAGGCCATGAACTACACTGTTCTTATTAACTGTATTGACTATTGAGGGTTTGTCATTATTTGTTCCATATTGTTGATTAGTTTTTTTATGATTCTTTTCTTTAGGGTGGTGGATTGGACGGTTTGGGGGTTTGCATATAAATTTGTGTTAAAATTGTATGTTATCTTGGCTATGCTATGTACAATGCTAGTATATAATCTAATCTACATTCTCAGTTGTAGCAACATTTGCGGAGCAGGGCTGATTAGGTAAACATGCCTACTGTCAGTATTGGGAGAGATCGTCTCTTTGACGCTCTTGGAAAGACATATGGTAAAGTGCTAATTGTACCTTCTAGACTTCTAGTTCGATTTGCCTTTTCAATGTGCTAATACTAATAGGATTTATCAGTTTTAGAACTAAATTTTATATTTTACTACTATTTGGTTTCCTTGGCATTTTGTTCATTAGAGGATAAAGAGTTTGATGAGCTGTGCTTCAGATTCGGAATAGAGCTTGATGACATTGTAAGTGTCCATGAAGACCTGATTTGAAATCATATCTATTTGCTTGAAATTGATCCTAATTATTGGTTCTACTTGTAAATATTAGACAACAGAAAAAGCCATTGTTCGAAAGGAAAAGCATTTGGATGAAGAAGAATCCACCGAAGGCGAGGAAGTAATTTACAAAATTGAGGTTCCTGCAAATAGGTATAACGAATTTACTTGCAAACATGCAAGTATTTTCCTGTGAAATACGAGTGTAGATAGATATGTTCTTAAGTTTTCATAGAAAGCTTTTGATAAATTGATTTTCTATATAGATATGACTTGCTTGCCCTTGAGGGTCTTGCTCAAGCCCTTCGAGTTTTTGAAGAGCGTGAAGAAATACCTACATACACTGTGGCCAACATTAACCCTGAGCATATGCTTAAAATGCACGTGAAACAAGAGGTACGTAGTACATGGAACTGGAATCTAGCGCAGTGGACGGTAGTGATTTTTTTGTGGATAATATGTTAGGACATTTTGTAATGAGGTACTTTTGTTTTCTTGTCATGTAGACATCATTGATTCGGCCATATGTTGTTTGTGCTGTTCTTAGAGGAGTCACCTTTGATGAAGCAAGATACAACAGCTTCATTGATCTGCAAGATAAGTTGCACCAGAACATCTGCAGGTAAAACTTCTGCATCTTTCGTCGTAGCTATAGATCTGCATTATGTTAATTGGGGTCTGCATGTCAACATAATGGGTGGTGGTGGTAGTTTAGGTAGGATTCTGATTGTTGAAGGTGATTTATTATTTTGCATGGGTCCATATGAAAGAAAATATGGTGCTTGAGGTGGATGCCTCATGTTCATTGGCTCTGAGGTGTTGAGCAATGTGTCTTGGTGCGTCTCTAAATTTGTTTTTGGCACCTCATAGTCAATCAAGCCTTGATCTTTTACTTCTCCATTTCGGCTTTCATTTGATTTTGAAATAGGAATTTTTCTTAAGGCTTTGCCCTTTGCTTTGTACAAGTATGATTGATGAAAGTGTCAAAAAAATTCTTGGCTTATCTGTTATGTATTTATTTAGTGTTACATAGCATACTAGTTGTATATTTTAGAAACTGAAGGTGACATTTTGCACCGGTGTGTGCCTTGGGTTGGTGAGACAAGACACCTCTCTTCTCTTGCCATGGTAATAGGGCCACGTTTATGTACCTGTTGCGACTGTTATTTAGTTTAGCTGTGGACAATCTTCTACTTTTGTATTCACAAGTCTTTTTGTTTCATCCATGGGGTGTGTCATGAATGGAACAAGAAAAGAATGCTAACTCTTGTGCTAGAATCTGACTTTTGGTTCTGTCGATCGTTTTCTGGTATTGCATTACTTTTAGCAGAAGCTGAGGTTTGTCTTGCTCTACCACCAACACTCGCCTAGTTAAAAAAGGGCAGAATCCTCAACGTTAGATATTTTGGAAGGTTGAGGATAACAACATTCAAACTAATTCGTGGGTTAAAGACTGTGTCCTTATCGCTCATTGATCAACGGATTGTAGGGGCATGTGTAATAGTTCAATGCCGAATGAGGGATGCATTTGCTTTCTTTCTTGCAGAGCTATCATTTTATCATTGTTTGAAGTGTTTAGTAACGTTTTTCATGCTTGAACAAAAAATCTACCTGTTCATACTTCTATAAAGGCGAAGGACTTTGGTTGCAATTGGCACGCATGACTTAGATACCATCCAAGCACCTTTTTCGTATGAGGTAGGTTTTTTTTTCCAGTTTTGATGGAACTTTATGTTATTTTATGTTCAACTTTTTTATGGATTTCCCATATGTGATTGTGAAAGAAGCTGTGATATGAAGATCTTTCTTAATAGAGGTGGATAGAAGTGGATGAATTATATGGTAGAACTTTTGTTAGTCATAGCAAAAGTTATCATCCCATTTGTACTTCACTGATTAATAAGTGAAACGATAACCAACCAATCTGATAAATATCATTTGATTGACATATAGAAGAGGTGATTGTTATATTCTATCAAACTATATTGTGAATCCGTAATTTGTTAACAAATTTAATTTGATAATGAAAAACGGGTTAAGGCGACTCATTGCATTTTTACCTCTGATGTTCAGGCATTACCACCTCCAGAGATAAGCTTCGTGCCATTAAAACAGGTAAGTCATTCCTTTTAAGTTTTTAGCGATTGATTCTATAATATTTCAACTGCGAGTTGAAGATGCACACAAAAAGAACTGAAAGAAGAAGCAACATAACTACAATGGAACGGGGCCCATTTCCCCTATTCTTGAAAGGTGTTTTCACATGAACTTAGTAATTACTAATTAGTCATCATACATCATCCACTGAATCTTTGAGAAGTTTTAGAAGTAGATTGGATGGTTTGGGATGGCTGTGTTTAATGATGGTCTGAATTCTCTTATAATTTTTTTGTGGCTTCGTACACTGGAATGATTTACTTATATGTATTCTTTCATCATGTGTGAACTGTGAAGATGTGATGCACTTCGCACACTGGGATGCTGGCATTCCATATTTGTTTAACAAGATCTTCTCTTCATTAGAGAGTTCAACTGAAAATATATACATTCATGAGATATTTTCTATGTAGGGATTCTCTTCCATTTTCATGATTGGAAATTGGAATACTTGATGGAGTTGTTGAATCTACCACAGCTACAATTCTGCGCTATTCCCAACCCCTCCTTATAGTGCTTTTCTTTTTCTCTTATAAGTTAGTGGTTCCATTTCCCTTGCTTGTGAATTCCTTCTTTGTGCCCAAAAATATTTCTCTTTCTTTCCACCTCAACCTTCACTACTGAAATTCTGATTGTACCATTGTTGCTCAGATAACCATTTGCATATAGTGTTTTGGTTTTGATTAATATAATGTAACCATCAACGTCTCTGGTCATTTTATCTTTCATTTTTTTCCCTACCACCTGTTGCCCGGTCTGGTTCTGTGTATTCTAGAAGATTGCTTTGCATTTTCATCTTTTCAGCCCATCTCCATGGAAGCCTTTACTATTTACCCTAACAACTGATTTGTTTTAATCTTTATTATTTTAGGCCAAAGCATACCGCGCTGATGAACTAATGGAGTTTTACAAGGTTGGTTAGATTTCTATGCCTACTATTGGTTCATATGGTTTGAGACAGTTGCCTCTTCAACGGCCGGATTTGGACAAAAATTTGAAATTTTTGCTATTTTATGGTACTTTGGATTTGTATAATGTATTTCATCGCTGAAGCAATTTATTTTGTTACTTCTGACAGTCAGATTTGAAACTAAAGAAGTTCTTGCATATAATTGAAAACTCGCCGGTCTACCCCGTTATATATGATCACAACAGGTATGATTTTCGATAGATTTCAATTGTTTCACCTTCTTTTCTTTTGATTGCTATGCTCATTTTCCGGAATTTCTTCTCTTTTCTGCATATCACGGGGCAAACATGCCTTTAAACTTTTAATTGATGTTCCTGATTCTAATTATCATGGCATATACAATTATACATGCTAAGTTTGGAATTTTTTGCTGTCTGGTCACAAGGAATGTTTATTTTAGATGACCAATTTGAAATTTGTTTTTTTTTTTTGGTTTGATCACTTCTTGCAGCTTTATACCCTTATGATACAGTTGTTTTCCCCCATCTGCAGAACTGTGTTGTCATTACCACCTATAATAAATGGGTCACATTCTGCAATCACTCTAAAGACGAAGAATGTTTTTATTGAGTGTACAGCCACTGACTTGACGAAGGCAAAGATTGTTCTGAACACTCTAGTAAGAAGTGAAGGCAATCTAAATTGAACTTTGCGTGTTCATTTGAAAATCCATCTAGATTTATTCAAAAAATTCTTGCCTTTTCAGGTTGCTATGTTTTCGGGGTACTGTGAACGAAAATTTGAAGTTGAGCCAGTTGAAGTGGTATACTCTGATGGGAAGTCATATACATACCCTGATCTTTCACTCTACAACATGGAAGTTCCTCTATCTTACATTAATGATGCAATTGGAATCTCCTTGGAGGCAGAAGAGGTGATTTGCTTCTTTTATAATTTGAGAAAGAAGGGATTTAGCTTTTTATTATTAATTTCCAATTTGTCATTTTTCGACGTATCAAGTCTTACCTTTATCATTTGCACTTTGGTTTTCGCATGATTTTCAACTACAATATTTTACATATTGAAAGCTATCACATTTTGGAATTGGTTTGCCCCTGATTCAAACCCTGTGCGCAGTCTGCTAGCATCTTTCTTTTTACCCCTCCCTTGATTTCTGAAATATTTATTTGTATTTGAACCCTTCAGGTGACCAGATTGTTGAAAAGAATGCAGTTGCATGCTAAGAAGTCGATTACAGCTGACAACACATACAATATATGTATTGCTGCACCTCCTACCAGAAGTGATATTCTTCATCCATGTGATGTTATGGAGGTAAGTTACTAATTCTTTTATAATTTTTCTACTCATCACTTTTATAACTATTTTAAAGAGCTGAACTTGTTTTTCTCTCTTTAGGATGTTGCAATAGCTTTTGGATACAATGAAATTCCCAAACGAAAACCTGCTTCATTGAATGCACTAGCTCTAAATGAGATAAGTGATCTTATCAGACCAGAGGTAAGATTTTGCCCCCAGTTCCTCAGCATGCTTATTGTGATCCTATTTGCCCCTCTGATTTGATATTCTTTGTTGAAAAATGATGTACAACTGTTTGTTAAGATAAATTTCTTCTTCACATTGTATAGTGTACACTTCTATATGTCTTTTTCACATTGTGAATCATTTGGTACACCGAGTTCTAGTCTGTTGTGACTCCGAATTTTAGCTGTCAAATGACCATTTCTTGTATAATGTTTTTGCAGGTTCTTATTGTCCATATGTATCCATTTGATTTTTTGCTTTTAGCTGTCCCATTTGTGTTTTTTTGTCTTTAGCATATATCTGTGTGGTGCATGTGTCTGCACATATTGTTGTCTGTAATTTTATGCAGTTTTACCTTCCAATTTTTCTGCTATAACGAAATCTTCACATATTTTAATGCTTACTGCTTGTTTATGCTCTCTTCAGATAGCAATGGCTGGATTCACTGAGGTAGTAACGTGGATATTGTGCTCTTACAAAGAAATATTTTCCATGCTGAACCGTAAAGATGACAAATCAACTGCTGTTATTATTGGAAATCCTCGTTCTGCTGATTTTGAGGTTATCTGCTCAATCCTTATCTAATCAAGTGATGTTCACAAACTGAACTTTATTGCTCTATATTGGCTACTGTTGAGCTTCTTTGAGGATAGTCTTCTCGAGCTGCTTTGACCTTCTTTAAATAATCATACAAAAGAAAACAAGAACATGAAAAGTTAAATCTAGAGGTGTAGAAATCTTTACCTTTTAAGACCCCAGAAGTAACCTGCTCATTATACTGATTCCTCTTGTCTTTATTTCCCCCTTATCTTGTTGACAGCTTCATATCGTGCTTATAATATCCATTTTGATGCTTAAGGGACTTGCATAACCTTTTCTTTTGTGCAGGTTGTTAGAACATGTCTGATGCCAGGCATACTGAAAACTGTTGGCCATAGCAAAGATCATCCAAAGCCGATTAAGGTATGGACAATGAGAAAGGGGAAAACCCTTCTTTTCTCTTGATATACTTATATACACTGGATTAATTACATTTATTTGTTTTGAATTATCATATCTTTTGCCCTTTACTGGCATGTGAAATTGTCAGCAGTTGGTGATTTATTTGGCTCTGCAAGTGCTGAAGTTTTTATTCAGTGTGCTGTATCTTGTGATTAGTGGATCACTTTTGCTGAAGCCTGATGTTGGAAAGCTGTTTAAGAGAGAGAATAGAAGTCCTTGAGCGTTTCGATTGAGGTTTTCTTATTTACGTCAAAGCAGATATGTGAATTTGTTGAGACCGCCATCTTTGCTGTTTTGTTGGGAATCTTGGATTGGGATTCATATAGGTTTACGTGCATTAGTATTACTTTGTAGTTTGGTTCAACCAATAGTTCTGTTTTTGTTGGTGGTTTTTCTCTTTTATGTTTTGCTTTTCACTATTACACTGATGCATGTAACATCAGTAGCAGAAAAGTTATTTCTTGTTTTTTTATTGCGGTTATCTCTTGTTTTTGCTTTTGCTGGACAGAGATAGGTTCTTGCCTGATTTTATCATTTATTTCCAGATTTTTGAAGTTGGTGATGTTGTTGTCTTGGATAACCAAAAAGATGTTGGTGCAACCAATCGGCGGCAGCTTGCAGCACTCTACTGTGGTGCTACCTCAGGTTTTGAGGTAATATTTTCCTTTTCCCCACAGGACTGTTCCAAAACATCTATAAAGTAATGGATAATAGAATATGCTAATGAACATTGGTGATCTGGATGGGCATGAATCCTTTGGTAATATTGAAGTATAATTTCTGCATGAGCATGAATCCCAAAGGACTGTACCAAAACACCACCATGAGCCTGATGACTGTAAAGGATGTACTGATTTTCTTTAAGCTCGGAAGTCCTCTTTACCACAGATTGTTACTTTTGGCTCTTAAGCTATGTATTATATAGGAAAATTTAGATCAAACTTGCTCTTATTGAAAGGTTTTGATGAACAAGTAGTATGAAACACATCAAGGGCTTAAATTATTGAAATGCGGAATAATAGAATGCATGTTTGAATGTCTGTAAACCATCCATGTGATATGAAAACTAGAAAAAGTATGATTTCCTCCCTCCACTTTGTTTGCCCTTGAGCTCTTATCGTGCTAACTGTTGGAAATATGAATAATATGCATGAATACTGAATAGACTTCATATTATTGGCCTGTGCTCCAGCTTATTCATGGTTTGCTCGATAGAGTTATGGAAGTAGTTGGAACCCCTTTCGTTTCTGTAGGGGATAACACAGGCTACTACATTGAACGTTCGGATGTAAGCATTTTTATACTAGTTCGAAATATGTTGCAGTGATCCAGGCTGTAATAATCTTTTTTTAAAAGAACTCTCTTATGGTTATGTAGGGCCCTGAGTTTCTCTCTGGAAGGCAAGCCAATATTATTTACAAGGGAAAGCAAATAGGAACCTTTGGCATTGTACACCCCGAGGTACAATCCCGGATCCCTCTGCTCTTTACCCTATGAATTGTGTGGGCATTTTCATTCAAGTAGTGTCTTTTTGACATATGTTTTTTAGTAGCACGTAGTTTACCTATAGGTGCCAATCACAGGTATTCACCATTAGCCTAGTGATAATATCACAAAATCTGGACTTTTGGTTAAGCTAAATATCTAAATTCGATGATACCAGAAATATCTCATTTTTGGAGCTGATCAGCAATCAAATAGATCAGTGTTTTAAAAAGCTAGAGGCGATACAAGGCGATAGGCATACCTGTAGCTTAAGCGGGCTTTAGAAGCTAAGGCGATGGCTTTTTCATAAAAACACCAAACCCATCCTTGATTAAATAATATCAGATTGAAAATATATTATTGTACTAAAATCAAGTTTTAGGTAGTAAGCAAGTAAATAAAACCCAAATTCGAAGCATTACAAAGTATTAAATATAAGAGAATTAAAGAATAGAAAGAATCAAGCTGAATTGGAAGGATGGATGGTTAGGGAGGGGGTCAAGCAAAATCATCAATGTCATTTGCATCACCTTCTTCCTCAATGTCTAGAAATGAAGCGAAATCCTCATCACCATCGTCCACGGACTTGTATCTAAATAAAAGAAAGAGAGAATAGGAGGCTGGTACAAAGAATACAGGAGGGCTGACCATTTATGACACAAAAAGTTGCTCAAATCTTCAAAAAAAAAATAATCAACAATATTTTCCAAATGAAAAAAGATATGAAAAGATTTTAATATATCATAAATCAACCGAAATAAGGAGAAAAAAAGAAAAGCTCATCCCTTTGTTGGGTGGGCTTTTCCACCCTTAATGCGCCTTGACCAAGGCAGGCGGTGGCATGTGCGCCTTGGGCTTAAGTGCGCTTGGTTTTTTTTTTTTTTTTTTTTTATAAACTGAAATAGATTGAGAAGCCTAATTTTTTCTTTTTTCAATCACACCTATCAGTAGAGCTGGAGAGCTGAGCAAAATTTGACCCGACTTGAGAATCCGACCCATCCGAACTTAAACACGATCAAAATCCGAAAATCTAGTAGCATGCACAACCTGAATTCGAGCCCGACCCATTTTGACCTGGACCCGAATGGACATGAATATAAACCGACCTGACCCTACTCATACCCGACATGTCCTTGATCCGACCTTAACAAGACCCGACTTATTTTTAAACACTCATATAACGTGAATTCCATGTAATGAGACCTAATATAACTAAATTAAGTTTAATAGTCAATAATTAAGACTTTTAAGAGTAAAAAAAAACCCATCATCTAAAACTAAATGTGATTCGACTTTAGCCAACCCGAAACTCGTATCCATTTGACTCTAACTTACCCAGCCCGAAAACTTAGCCGAACCGATTCAAACCCGAACATACAAGGTACCCGACATATGACTGAACCCAAATAAGTATACTCGAATCCAACCCAAACAGCTGGATTGCCACCACAACCTATGAGTTTTCCATCCTTGATTGTGGCCACATCTGCTCCACTGTCACAACCATCTTCATCTTTACCCTTGGAGCTGTATCTCTCTCTTGATCTCCCCTCCTGTTTTTAGTAGACATGGAATGTAACAATTTATGTGTTTACTCTGCCAGCTAGTTTGTCTTTGCTTTGGAAAGCATTGTTTGGGTTATGATCTGTGAAGTTGTGCTTCTAATTTTGGGATTTTATATCAAAGATGATTTTTGTAAAAAAATGTACTGTATTGAATTCAGCCTTTGTGGAACTTGTATATGGATTGGTTCTTGGATTTATTAAATTCCTTCCATCTCTTGTTCTTGTCCGTCTTTCTTGGCTTTTCTGTTTTGGACATATCCTTCAATCTTCACACACTCTTGACATATCTTTTGCAGGTCCTGACCAATTTCGACATTGCAGATCCATGCTCCTACCTTGAACTCAACATGGAGAGTCTCGTATAGTTTCCCATTCCATTCTTTGCCTAGTGCAAATTCATCATAGTCTGCAGGAAAAATGCTACCAACACGAACCGAATTTCAGATTTGCTTTCGCTTTGTTTCTGAACTCTGCTTCATACCGGAATGATCACAGACTTCACTTAACTGATACTACCCTTCTTTCTAAGCGATATTTTTTTGTAGTTTTCACATTACCTTTTTGCGTTGTTTTGGTCGGATCTATTAAGCGTCATTTGGATGGTTAAAGAGACGACGATTTTGCTCTGTAAAGTTACGCAGCTAGACGTACAAATGGTTAATGCCCGATCTGCCGGCATCAATGCCGGTTAGCTCGAATGTCAGGGGTAAATTAAAAAAGAAAAAAAAAGGAAGGTCAACTGGTTAACGGGGTTTAGATTTGGGGTTAATTGTTTAATGAGTTATTAAAAGCTGGGAGTAATGGCTGATAAGCGTTCATTAATTGAACGTAAAAGTGGTTTAGGTGATAAGCGAAGGGGTGTTTTAAGGAGCGTACTTTACGGATCTTAAAAGTTAAAGAATGAAGGAAAGGGTGCATCGATCGTGGGATGATGGGTTTACGTGGGCCATCATTTCTTCTTCCTCCCCAACGGGCCCCACCATTCATTTCTCCATTTATCTCCCTCGTACGGAATGCAGTGCGTTGGTGGTCCCACTCACTAATTTATTGCCGGATTGGTCCACACTTCCACCTCCTCTCCGCCCTTCACGTCTATTAATAATTCGGAATATGAATAAAAAATACAAGTGATTAGTTTAACTCATTTTATAATTATTTATAAATGTTTTTTTTTTAAAATTTTCAACATCCAAACTTGAAAATTTAGTTAAGAGATGAGATTTTTAAATCAACTCATCTCACGTAGAAACGACAATATAGGAAGGTGATGGACTTTTTAAAAAAATACTTCATCCGTCTCAAAATACATGACTTTTTAGCCCGTGTAATTTTGTCAACAATACACGTCTTTTTAGATCTAATTATTACACTTAACTTACTTTTTACCTCTAATCATTACTCTAATTTTTACATTACCCATACTCTCCTCCTTACAAATTGAAAAAAAAAACAAATACAGTACTTTAATACCAAAGTCTAATCATTACATTTAACCTACTTCTTGATTCCCGTGCTTAATCCTAAAAAGACATGTATTTTGAAACGGAGGGAGTATATATATAATAGGATTTTCGTAAAGTTATTATGAATATTATGAAGAATTTGATTGTTATAATAACGAGAATCTTTTTAATCTTTCAATAAAAACGGAGATATAAATACTAGTAAGCCCTCCGATCCAAAATAACTATCATTTTATACTTTTGAATTTGATCCAAAATAAGTGTCGTTTTATGTTTTTAGACAATATAATAGATTGATTAATGAAAATTGTTATTGAAAATTGTATTTTTGACTACTTTTTATTTTAAACTCTTCACTTATTGGTTGAAAAGGTTGGTAAGCATTTAATAAATGATAAGATTTAGAAAAAAATGTATAAAGCCAATCATAATTAATATTTTATTTAAAAATTGTGTCAAGAGTTAAAACGACACTTATTTTGGATAGGAGGGAATAGTAAATAGGGAGGAAATAGAGGATTTAGATAAGCGAGAATGGAACGGAGACAGTACATTCGTCCCATCCACGAACGGATGATGAAATTTTTTTATTCACTTTTATTTAATCTTTGAATTACCCTTTTTATTTTCTTTTAATTATTTTTTTTTGGAATCTTTTCCCTTTTTTTTTTGGTGCAATGAATCTTTTCCTTCATTAATAACCCACTTAATTTGGTGCATTTCCTTTTCTTCCTTAGTCCCCTCTTAACTCTTAAGTCACCTAACCCACTTAATTGTGAACATCAGTAATTAACTATTTTTAAAGTGGTAAAAAATTGTTCGGATTATCCTTTTTGTTCATCTAATCTATATATCTATATAAACTCTTAATTTAGAAGAGTTTAGGATGATATGTCAATCTTAGAGGCATTTTAGGAGTTTTAACTAATCATATTTTTTTGCCATTTTTCTTTGATTTTCTTTAATTCTCTTTTTTTCTTCTTTATTCCTTTAATTCTCTTTTTTCTTTAATTTTAATAACTATTAGGCTTAATTCAAAACATTGAATTCAATCTAATATAACCATTGGGTTTAATTAAAATTTATTTACTAACTGTTGAGCTTAATTCAAAACATTGAATATAACTATTGATTATGACACATCACATTTAAACAATGTTATAATAATATTGATATTTTTATTCCTGAGTAATTTAAAATATCTATATTTATGTATTATACTTTACATAAGATTTTTAAAAAATAATTTTCTGAGATAATTGTAAGATACATTTGTTGTAAAGTTTTTTTTTATGATTTTTATCTTAACATTTATTAATATTTTTATATATACTATTTTAGTTTAAAAATAACGCGCCATGGCGCGGGAATCATACTAGTATAACATTAATTTCATACCGGATTGGTTTATGATTTCACTAAAAAAAAGAAGTATTTTTTAAAGGAAAGTGTTTTGTTGAATGAGCTTGGATGGAATATATTTATATAGATATAGTAAAACTTAATCTTATGTTTGTGACATCTGTTTTTCTATCCTACATCATAAAAAGTTTGATTGAGAAAAATTTTCCTAAATTAAATTATTATTTTTATTTCAAAAATTGCTTTCCTAGGATAAATGCAGAAGAAAAAGAAAGGGTGCGAAGGAGGAATACAACTTAGGGTCAAACTCTAGTTGGCTCTCCATCGATGTTATATTTGATATGGAATATTTTCCAATCAAGTTCTTGTCCTATACCCCAATAACATATGATATAAATACCATTATAACATACAGTATTAATATTAGCATCAAAGTAGGTAAGGAAAAAATCAATTGATGTATGAATGTACATACTTTTCCAAATAAATTGATGCGTTGACTATCATTTTCACAATTGGAGAAAAAAAATGTTCGACATTGTTTTAAAAAAAATATCTTAGACTACTCCTTCATACCACAAGTTATATCAATTTATTTTTTGGTGGGGAATCTAGACTATAAGAAACAAAATAGTATTTGATTATCAACGTTTCACAAATGCAAAAAAAAAAAAAGAGACTATCTTAGACAACAATTACAACATTGGAAACAATCAAAACGAATATACTAGGAGGAAGAAGAAATCAAAGAACCGAGAACCACGCTGAAACCTAGAAAGAGAAGAAACATTAGATGAAAAAAAACCACCCGAAAGTGTATTCAAAATCAACTTTGATGGAGCTTTATTGTCTTTAGGTGAAGTTGCGACCGATTTTGTTAATCGTGACCACCTCGGAAATGTTCGGGCGTCCAATGCCTCATTGGGTGGTTCGGTCTCAACTCTGATGGTGGAAGTGTTGGCACTTTGATTGGGTTTGTTTGCTGCGAATGAGTTAGGATTGACGCGGATCGAGATTGAAGGAGATTGTCTTACTACTATCAACTCTATCAAAAGCTCGTGGATCTGCCCTCGGGAGATTGAGATGGTGACTGCGGATGTTCTCGTCTTGATTTAGGGATTTGCTTATGTTTCGTGCAACCACGTCTTCCGTGAAGTTAACTAGGTGGCAGATAAAGTTGCCCATCTTCGGTTCTCAAGGGAATTAAGGTGCTTCACTCGTCGCTCATCCAGAGCTTTTTGCTCTCGTCTGGAAAAACGCTATTAGGTGGCCGGTGAGTTAGCAAGACCTGACACCGCCCAAATCATTTTCTTTGTAAAAAAAAAAATTATATCAATTTATTCACAAACTATAGATTCGAAACTAACATATACTGATTTTTATTTAAACTAACTTTGACCTAGACATAAAACTATTATTACTTTTTTTCTAAATAATGGGAAGAATTTTTTTTTATACCAGACAAGTTTAAATATATCGAGCTAATAAAACAGTTAGCAGAGCAAATAAAAATATATAAAATATAGGAATGAGAAATACGGTCAAAATTTGAAACCATGAAACTAAACATGTTAAATCTCAAATAATGCACAGGTAAATATGAGCAAATAATTGAATGAGCAAAAATCGCCAACAGAATCGAGTGTTCAATCATACCTAACTACACTTTCTGATACTATATAGTAGTGACTTTATTTTTATTAGAGTATTTTTTTTATTGAAATGTCGAGTGATTTAATGTATTAAATTAAATCAAGATACCAAAATAAATCGATATGTTATTTACTATTCACGTACATTTTTTTAGATGATAAAAATTATATAAAATATTTATTTTTAAATAACTTTTAACAAGTTTGTACTACATATTAATAGTAACTACGAAATTATTTAAAAATATTAAAAAATAGTTATTTTATATATATATTTTTATCATCATAAAAAACGTTCGATAATAGTAAGTGATATGTTTTACCGAACGAAGAGTATATAAAAATAGGTCAAGGTAAACGAGGGCTGACTCGCTCGACTCACCCCGCCCACCCAAAAAAAAAGACGAGAATGGTCATTGGGTTAAGTGCAAGCGGACTACTAAGCTCGACTCGTGCCTGTTACGAATACAAGATTGAAAACATAGATAAGGGCATGAGAAATTAATAAATGCATGAGAAATTAAAATCAAATTAATCGTGATCTGAATAAGAAACTAGGGTTGGGCTTCCGGTCTGGACCGGATCGGACCGGACCGAAGATTCCGGTCTGGTCCAAGACCGGTGGACAGTAATCTCCAAGAACTTGGACCGCTGATCAGATCGGGACCGGAACTTATGGTTCCGGTCTTTCCGGTCCGCGGTCCGTAAATACCGGTTGGACCGAAACTTTACCCTATATTGAAATTTCTTAACGCTAGATTTAAAATCGGGATGAGATTCTTCAATCTTAGTCTAAAATATTTATGATTTCTCCAAATCTATACTAAAATCGACATTAATTTGTCAAAATATACACAAAAAACCTAGATCTAAAAGTGAAACGGAGAGAGAGGCACGCCTCACACACATTCACCTCTTTTTTTTTAATGATAAGAAATCCGGTCCAATTGGACCGTGGACCGGACCGTAATATCTCGGTCTGATCCAAAGACCGTAATTTCCTGTCCGATTTCGGTCCGATCCAAATTTTGCCCAGCCCTATAAGAAACTGTTTATCTATAATATGAAGTATTTAAATAAGTTTATAACCACTTATTTAGCTTGCTTATATTTCTATTATTTGATTTTTTTAATAACGAGGGCAATCCATTTTGGGTGGTAAACACCAGGCACATGACCCTAGCAGCAAGAGTCCCGCATTAGGTAAATTGGAGCCAATGGTAGAAGTAAGGTGATCTTTCATTTTTCACCCAATATAAAGGGCAGAGGCAGAGATCAAACCCGAAATCTCTCATTAACCCCCTCACTTTTTACTATTGAGTCATCCCATGAGACACTAGTTTGATCGTTCGATCCATGATTGTAATAACGGACAATTATTTTAGATAAAACTCGTCTCAAATCCGGCTTGGCTCTATCCAAAAATACTGTTACTATTCCTACCATCCATTCATTGACTTTTCCTTGTTTTAAAAAAAAATAAAAAAATAATTTTAAAAGTGAAATCCCGAAACTACCCTTCAACTCTTCCTCTTATCAGTTATCATCCTATCACAAACCCAACCTGGATTTAATTTCCTTTGCAGTTTTGTCTGTACGGTCTCATACGGAACCTCCTTCCTTTTTACCCCTTCTCCCGGTAACCGGTCAGCGAACCCACGCGGCTTTCTCTCACGCGCTCTCTCCGAACGCCACCACCTCCACGTCACCCACTTGCCTTCAATCTCATTGGCTGGTGACTTCCACGCGCCAAAAGCGCCGATGCAACAGAGACGAAGGTGAAAGTACAACGGTTAAAAACTCGGGCCTTTTTTCATGGAGGCTCTGCACGGAAATCAAGAGGCGAGGCAGAGCGAACCAAGAGAGGTGGCTGTGGATGTGGCGGTGGTGGTGGTGGGAGAGGTGATTGATTTCTCATGTGGTTCTGAAAGCGATCCATAAAAAGATGCTTCGAAGTGTTTTCGTTTTCGCTGCTGCGGTTGTTTTCTGCAGCTCGTTTTCCGCGGTTTATGGCGGTGACATCGTTCACGAGGACGATGTGGCTCCCAAGCGTCCTGGTTGCCAGAACAAGTTCGTCCTGGTAAGCGCTTACTCTAATCTCTCGCGCGTGGTTTCTTGGATTTGGATTTCGATTCTGATGCGTTGATTTTCGAGTTTCTGTTCAATTACGAGCTGATTTTGGAGGTAGGTTTTGCTACTGGCTTTAGTTTTTTAGTGTAATTAGTTGATTCTTTGGATGGGCGTGGTATTGAATTAGTACGGAAAGAGATCTTGCCTGCATCTGTAAAAACGAGGTCCTAATTTTTCTCGATTTAATTCCGGAGCTGATGGTTTCACTTCTCGTTGGTTTATCGATATTGAATTAGTTCGAGTGTTGTTGGAAATTCAATTTCAGTTTCACAGTAGATGTTAGTTTTCGAATGGCTGCAATCTGCCACATGAGACACCTCTTCATGTTGATAAGGGAGTATTGTCTAAATGAATAAATGATCCTCTGTGTTACCTCAAATCAAAAAACTTGAAAGCATTAATTTTGTTTTATACAGTATCTTACATTGAAAGTCAAACCATACAGATCAGAAAATCTCCTTTTGTGCAGCTGCCAAAGGTTTTCGCCTGATATTTATGAATAATGTTGCTGTTGTTGCTCTAATTTTTCAATAGGTGAAAGTCCCAACTTTTGTTAACGGAGTACAAAGCAACGAGTATGTTGGTGTAGGTGCCCGATTTGGCCCTACAATGGAATCGAAGGAGAATCATGTTAACAAAACTAAACTTGCACTCGCAGATCCTCCGGATTGTTGCAGCAAACCGAAGAATAAGGTCTTCTTTGTTGTTTACCTTACAGCTTTGAATTCTAACATATTACCTTCAGATGGCATGTGAACTGTCTGCAATAAGTTCTTTATTTTTTTTGTTACATGTTTTTGAAGTTGCCTTCTTTTATTCATGGGGTTGATAGCTTACCGGTGAGACTATTCTGGTATACCGAGGTAACTGCAGTTTCACTACAAAGACAAATATTGCAGAAGCTGCTGGTGCTTCAGCTGTCCTTATTGTAAACAATGATACTGGTATGCATAATTTTTCTCGGGATCTATTGATTTTTTAAGAAATAATTCCGCCACGAGTAGAGACACATTGGAAAATATCGCATTACTTTTTGGTTTTAAAGTTGTGATTGATATTCCTGACATATGATATTTGGTGAAGTGAATTGGTTGATTTGGTAGATATTTCACAAATTGAAGTATATGTTAGTGATCTTCATAAATAGACCAAACTAAGAAACAATAAAGTATTTACCTCATTACTATTGAAGTATTGAAGTTTTTGAAGTGGAGACAGAACTGTTTCGATTGTTTCGCAGGTCTCTTCAAGATGGTTTGTGAAGAGAATGCTGACACGGATATTCAGATTCCTGCTATTATGCTCCCACAGTATGCTGGGGAAGAATTAGAAGACCTCCTCTACAACAATACCATGGGTAAGGTTATTAGCAACAGAATAGTGTCTTCAAGTTTCCTAATCTTTCCACTCTCTTGAAATTCGGTCTTTTTTTCTTCAGTTTCTGTGCAGCTGTACTCCCCAAAGCGTCCTACTGTTGATGTTGCTGAAGTTTTCCTATGGCTAATGGCTATTGGTACCATTGTATGTGCATCTTATTGGTCTGCATGGACTACGAGGGAAGCGGCTATTGAGCAGGAAAAACTGTCAAAGGTCGCATTTTGATCTTTAGATTATCTAGTTTGAAACTTAGTGTTACTCAATCTGCAACCCTTGCTTCATCTGATCTAGTGTATGGTTATTATGTGTTTGTAGGATGATCCTCGGGATGATTTCCAAGTTACAGGGAACTCTGGTACAAAGGGATTTGTGGATATCAGCACTGCATCTGCGGTTTTGTTCGTTGTGGCTGCTTCATGTTTCTTGGTTATGCTGTACAAATTTATGTCAGTGTGGTTCATTAACATTCTATTGGTCCTGTTCTGCATCGGTGGCGCAGAGGTCAGTACCTTTTAGTTTTTCTTCTTCGGTAGCTACAGGCTGTTTATCCTATGTTATCTCAACAGTGCACAAACTCTTGCTTCTAAAGATCATTAAGAAAATTACTCCGAATGTGGATAAATACTATGAAAGCCTTTTGATGCACCAATAGCTTTGTTAAATATCTTAAACACTATGATTTTTAATCATCTTGACACTTAACACCATGTACATGATGATGAGTCCCTCAAGCTTGAGGTTATGATGTTCTGTTATAGATAAATGTAGTTGAAGGCAAGAGCGTTTGCGAACTCTTGTTTTAAGTCAGCTAATTTTTATTTTTCGCACTTTTTACAGGGACTGCAAACATGCTTGGTGACTTTACTATCAAGGTATTTTTCCTCTTGGATAATATTTTACTAAGAAAAAAGGCTGAGTATCTTTGTCATACAAATGCAAAGGTCGAAGAAGCTAATACCATCTGAAAATCCAAACCGGAATGTCCAAACCCAACATATAGTTTAAACCTGAAATTTATTTGTAATTAATCCCTATTCCTATACAACTTGATCCTATGGCATCTTGGAAATTTATCTCACTTGTACGAATTCCAATATAGCTTCATCCTATGCAATTTCAGGTGGTTCGAACGTGCAGCTGGTTCATCAATCAAAATGCCTTTGATAGGGGCAGTCTCATATCTGAACATAGCTATTTCTCCTTTCTGCATAGCTTTTGCTGCTGCTTGGGCTGTTTTCCGCCATCACAAGTACCTGGCTTGGATCGGTCAAGACGTCCTTGTAAGTCTCAAGAGTAATCCATTTGGTCTTCGAAGTCTACCTTCATGCCTTTTCTTTTCTATCCAATTCTCCTGCATTGAACTGATGGAATCATTCCTTTTTTATCAGGGTATTGCTTTGATTCTTACCGTGCTTCAGATTGTTCGTGTTCCGAATCTTAAGGTGATCCCTCAAACTTCCCTCATGTGCTTATTCTCCACCCACAGAGATATCATTTGATGAGTCTCTGTGTTGATTGCATCAGGTTGGCACAATTCTTTTGAGCTGTGCATTCTTGTACGACATATTCTGGGTCTTCATCTCCAAGTCATTGTTCCATGAGAGTGTAATGATTGTGGTAACTACGCGAGCTTTAATCCCGCCATTTGAAGAGATATAGGGATGTTTGTCTCCTGATGCATCGTTTAAAGGCTTCTTGATCCCTTGTCTAGGTTGCTCGAGGTGACAAGAGTGGAGAAGACGGTATCCCTATGTTGTTGAAGATCCCCCGAATGTTTGATCCTTGGGGTGGTTATAGTGTCATTGGCTTTGGTGATATCATACTACCTGGACTCTTGGTTGCCTTCTCACTAAGGTCTATATAGCCGATTGCTTGTGTTTTCCGTATCACCCTACCTACCGCCTTTTGAAAACACTAACTATGGGTAGAATGCAGGTATGACTGGTTGGCGAGTAAGACCTTACGAGGTGGATACTTCGCGTGGGCTATGACAGCTTATGCTCTCGGTACATACGACAAAACACTCAAATGCATCTACAAGGATACAATTGTTATGCGATCTAATGTACACTGATGTCAGTGCAGGTTTGCTGGTAACTTATGTGGCTCTGAACTTGATGGAAGGGCATGGCCAGCCAGCTCTGCTTTACATTGTCCCCTTCACACTCGGTATGTCTCCGAACATTCTCATCGTATATACCACTAGTTCGCATGGTGCTGATGATGTGCGATTCTTTCTCGTGCAGGCACATTGTTGACATTGGCAAAGCGGAGAGGAGAGCTGGGGAACCTCTGGACAAGGGGAGAGCCGGAGAGGCCTTGCCCGCACCTGCGCCTTCACCCTTGTTCCGAATGAGATGAGCTCTCTCATTCACAGTTTAGATTTGTAGTGCACTACTTTGTTTGAGCAGAAAAATAAGGTCTTAAAGAGTGCATCAAGTTTTAGGATTTGTTTTAACATCAGTGTTAATAGCTAAAAATCCAGTCTCTCATGGGTTTGTAATCTCTGTGTGTTTGTATCTTCATGTAAGCTTTCGACTGACTTGTGCGCGAAGTGACCTCCACTGTAAAAGAGGTCACTTGAGTTGTTAAACTGTCTTTTCTAGACCGGCATATAAGTCCGCGACTAATGTGGAAGTTCTTATGTTTTCGTTGCATCGACGAGCCCTGGTCAAGATGAACATAACTACAGTTTGTTGTCTACAACTCATCATAAGACTCCTCTTCTATCTCAGCTCCACCGGGGCTTCCATTGCCACTCGTCTGATATACCTTCTTGATCACTGTCACCGGGTTACAAACCTACTCCACCTCGTTTATCTTCTCCTCGGAATCCTCCCTCTTCACGTTCTGGTTGTCGTCCAGCCACTCGAGAACGTCCCTCTACGTGCCATCCGCCTTTTTCTTTCTTTTGAATCAATTTTATCAGCCAACTTGTCCTCGTCCTCTATAGTGCTCCTCATGTTGTATCTGTAAGACTCAAGCTTGTTCCTAGCATCCACCCTCTCCTTAACCTTCTTGTCTTCTTCAGTAAACATCTCGGCTTACACTACCATCTTACTCATCTCTTCTTCACTCAAGCGCCCTTTGTCGTTGGTGATGGTTATTGTCTGCTTGTTCTTGGCTGCATTGTCCTCGGCTGTCACATGGAGAATGCCATTCGCGTCTACCTCGAAGGTTGCATTACCCTGGAGCTGGTGGAATCCCAGATAGCTGAAATCGTCCTAGCTCGACAATCATTTGTGAAGCTTCTTTCCCCTTCAAAGAACCAAAGACCTTTATTTCCACTGTCTGTTGGTCTTGGTATGTTGTAAAGACCTGAGACTTCTTAGTCGGAATCAGTGTTTCGAGGAATCAGTTTCGTCATCACACCACCGACGGTCTTAATAACAAGGCTCAAGGGCGCGACATCAAGAAGGAGAAGGTCTGTCATTAGACAGCCTAAAGTTAGCAAGCTATAGCAAAATTTCAACTCATAAATGAATCAATGACAGTTATGTATACCTTTAGTTTCTTCCCCGCCTTCACTGCTTAGAATTCCTCCTTGAACTGCAGCACCATACGCCAAAGCCTCATCTGGATTCACACCCTTGCCAGGCTCCTTCCCGTCGAAGAACTCCTTCAAGAGTTGTTGAATCTTGGGAATTCGTGTGCTCCCACCGACAAGCACAATCTCATGAATACCCTTCTTGTGTAATCCCGAGTCTTGCAAGGCCTTCTTGACCGGTTCCAAATTCTTCTTGAAGAGGTCTGCGTTCAGCTCCTCGAAACCAACTCGTGTCAAGGGCTCCGAGAAGTCCACACTATCAAACAACGACTCAATCTCAACTCACACCTGGTGCTGGCTACTCAAGGGCCAAGGCCCTCTTGGCCCTTTCACACTCCCTCATCAGCTTCCCGAGTGCTCTGTTGTCCTTGCTGATGTCCTTGTTTTACTTCTTTTTGATCAGCTTGATGAAGTACTCCATCCATGACCCTGTGGTCGAAATCTTCGCCTCCCAAATAGGTGTAACAGCTGGTGGCTAGGACCTCGAAGACACCGTTGTCAATTGTCAAAATGCTCACATCAAACGTGCCAGCTTCGAGATCATACACCAAGATGTTCTTCTCGCCGCCCTTCTTGTCCAGGCCATACACAATCCCGGCTGCAGTGGGCTCATTGATGATATGAGCCACTACGAGCCCCGCAATTGTGCCTGCATCCTTGTTACCCTGCCTTTGTGCATCATTGAAATAGGCTGAAACACACCCAACAGACGTATCAGTCTCTCAAATTCAAATCAACCGTCTCGTGTTGCCCCATTTTGTGTTGGTTTGGGCTTTGTTGTTGATGATGTTGGTGTTCTGATGCTCTTTTTGGGGATTTTGAGGCTTTAGGTCTAGTGCTTACGCACTTTTGTAATCACCTTATATTGTCTCAATATAGTTTACCGAATAAAAAAAATCAACCATCAGACAAAAATTTCAACATCCCAGGATTTATAATTAACCCCTTTGCAAAATGAAGATGATGAAAATCAATCCTTATGTGATTTTGATAACATAAGGTTATTTCATCAAAGTTGATAATGGATTTTCCACAATTTGATTATCTCATCTTCCCCAAATGGTTATACCTGGAAGTCTGGAACAGTGATAACTCCGTGCTTGATCTTCTTCCCCAAATACGACACTGCAGTCGCTTTCATCTTCCCCAGGTTCATGGCACTGATCACCGCCGGGCTGAAAACCTTCACCTTGCCAATCTTCATCTGAATAAAAGGCTTCCCATCTTTGTTCCCAAAATCTTATATGGCAACAATTTCACATCCCTTTGTACCTCAGGAACATCAAAACTAGTAGAAATGGCAAATAAACACAATCAAACTAGGATAAATATACTACTGTACACAACCATTTTATGAATGAAATTATAGAGCACTGCCCATTATCAATTTCACTACCCATGATGCACTTGCCTTGCCATAGATTGCCAAGTCCTAACAGATTTGCGACAGCGAGTATTTTTTATCGTAATTACATTTATAAAGAGTGGTTGGTGGTTTGAGCAAGTGTAATTTACCACCACAAAAGAAACCAAAATTCAGCTAAAGGTGGGGTTCACTTACTTCCTCCCAATGAGTCTCTTGACGTTGAAAATGGTGTGTTCTGCATTCAGAACTGCCTGATTCTTGGCAGCTTCTCCAATCAAAAGCTCAGTATCTGTGAACGCCACCCATGATGGGGTGATCTGGTTGCCTTGTTCATTGGCTATGATATCAACGTGACCATTTAGATAGTCACCCACATATCAATAGGTGGTTCTGAGATTGATTCCTCTGACTGTGCCCTTGATTCTTGGCTCCTCAGCTCCTTGTGTAAACCTCTAGCAGAAACTCTTTCATATACATAATAGTACAAAACACAATCAGTTCATTATATTCCAAATTTTCACACATCTAAATGTTGGGGGGAAAATTCCTCAGAAGATCACTAACCTGAAGAGAGCAGAAGCAAAAACAGCACCGCAATGGTGGCAAAACTAGCAGCCATTGCTGGTGGCTGTTGCACTAGCTTCTTCAAAGTTTTTTCTACTTTTCCCCCTCCCTTTCAGTGTTTTCTCTCTTAAGTTCAAAGAAAAAGAGGCTCTTAGAAGTTAGAACTTTCTGAAAAGAGCTCTACCCATAGCCTGAACTCCGCAGATCCATCTTTCCACCATGAACTAGTAGTAGAGTGTTCTATGGGTGGTCCTAAAATACTTCTCCACTACTGGAGGATTCCTAATGTGAAGCACTGTTTCAGCAGTGAATCAACCTTAAAACAGAGATGTGGAATAGAAACCAACTGAGAGATTTAATGGCTTTCCAAGAAGCAAGTAAATGAAACTAAATGAAGCCAGCGATTAGTGGTTACTCATCTGAATCTGGGAAACAGAAACATTATTGAAAGATAAGCATCAAACTCAACAAGTATTTATATTAGCAGCAGTGTTATTTCGAGTGTTTTACATGCATTGCAATTCCCAGTTTTTTTCTTGAATGAAGGTGCATACAGAATCCAGTGATCAAGTCATATTTTTGGGGAGTTAAATGCATCAGAAGTAAACTGTATTCAATTTGAAGAATACAAAATAAAGCTACTGTAAAATCTCATCTTGAGTAGGGTAATCAGCTTCCTCTTTCAGTCAATAGCTCTGAACCAACCTGTACTCGACTTCAAAGAAAGCTATTGGATGAATGACTTGAATGATTCAGCTACAGTTCTTCTTTCTTGTGATCATAAAGCTCTTGAGTAGGGTTACCAGTTTCGTCTTTCTCTGCTCGGAGTTTGTCAATGACCTCTTCAAGGGGAGGATCTCCCGGTCTTCGGAAAACTAGATCGCCAATCTTCACTTCATAGGCATCCGGTTGTTCCAATATGAAATCTTTCAGCTGCAGTAAAGCAAAATATTAATCAGTTACTTTTAGCATGAATATGGAGTATGGACACATTGTGCTCATTTAGACCCCAAAAATAAAATTTGTATTTTCCTTCATCCTTATAAAATCCTACAATCTACTCATACAAACTAAGAAGAGCGCTGTCAACTTTTCGAATCTCAGCCAAAGAAGGGCAAAGATAAAAAAAAAAAAAACTGGCTTTAAGTAATACTAAGAGAAATACATGGATTCATTCGAACATACCTCGTCCTTGTCTTGGCCTCTCTGCATGGTGAACATGATAGTGCTTAGGTCAATCCCCAAGAACTTCAACTCAATTCCACCAATTTTCAACATTTTTGTCCATTTCGCAGCAACTGCAGATACAGATTCCTGCAACCATTTCGTTTTGATAAGGAAAATAGTGTTCAATTCATCCATACTAAGCTTCTAACATCTTGACTCATGTTCCTCCTTCGTTCCTTCGTGAATGATTAAAATATTTTCCTTTATCCAGGAGGTAACCGAGTACAGGTACAATATATGATAACCTCACATTCAGTGCAAATTATTTCATCTCAATAGAAAACAATACAGAGATTTCAACACAAACTTCTATACCTCTGTCATGTGGACTAAGTTCAATTAAAATAATAATAGATTGGCCTGAGCAGCAAGCAATCTACATACATTCCCAGTTACAATTTCGTGCGTCAGCAATCTCCACCCTGAATTGCCGATTAGAATTTCTGCTATTGATAGAAATTTCGGATTACTGGGATATCAATCCTAAAGAAACAAACACAAACAAACAGTTTGCGGAAAGTGGGATCAGTTGTCCCTCACTTCGCATCAATTCTAAGAATCACATGTAAAAAAATATCCAGCTAAACTGAATTGTTCTTCACATTGCTCCACAGATTAACTCGCATTTTCGAATTCGAGGCAAATCAATCCCAGTGCGAAAACGTATTCACATGATATCTAGATTCTTAAGGATTTAAACTGTACCGGAGTACGCTGGACGCCTAATCTGAGCTTAACAAAGCCGAAGACAGGACCAGTCTGGTGCTTCATCATCTCCTCCTGGATCTGATAGGGATCCATCTTGTCAAGATCCGGCGGCGGGAGGTCGAACTCCGGCGCCGGATACGGCTTCTTCTTCCCCCACTCCCGCCACTCGTCGTCCTCCTCATCGTCGACGATGTCGTCAAGATCGTCAGTGATGTGAACCGGTCGCTTTCCGGCGTCGGCGAAATAGATCAGCTGTGCGGCGAGAGTCAATAGGAGGAGGAGCGCGGAGAGCGATCGATTTGGTTGAGATCTCATGGTTTTCTCAGCGATCGAATTGAAGGAATTTGGGGGTTTAGGGCAAATTCATTTGCAGTGTGATGTTCATTTATGGAATTTAATGGCGGCGAAGTTCATCGCCTTTGAATGTTACCTTGGAACTAATTTCCCGGGAGCCAACTAATATCAATGCATTATTAATTTTTGGTTCAATTCGGTGAATGTCGATTTTAGATGTGAATATTAAGTAAATGTCTATTTTTTTACAAAATTAAGTAAATGTCCATTTTTTCCAAAAATACCCCTCCTTCTCATCCCTAACCTTTCCTCCTTCCCTCTTGACCATTTTTAATTTTAACATTGACCATTTCGGTCAACGCTTGCATTTGGTGACAGTTTTTTGGGTGACAACTGACTTTTTTGGTGACATTTTTTTTTCTAGTAACATTTAACAGAATTTGTTTTCTCGTACTAGTAAACACTGTCATCAACCTATTGTCATCAATTATATAACATTGTCACCAACTTTTTGTCAACTATTATAAAATATTTTGACCACTAATTTTCACTAACTACATGTTATCATCAACTGCAAAATATTGTCACCAAACTATTGTCAACAACTACGAAACACTGTCATCAAATTATTTTCACCAACTTATTGTCACCAAATAGTGACATTTTTTTTTTCTGGTGATAGTTGGAGAAATTTTTTCTGGTGACAATTGATTTTTTTTTCCTAGTGACAATTGTTGGTGACATATTTTTTTTTGGTGACAGATAATTTTCTTCTGGTGACAGTTGCTTGTAACACTTTTTCCCAGTGACAAATGATTTTTTTTTTCTAATAACAGATGATTTTCTTGGTGACAACGGTTAGTGATGAGGTTGATGACAATCTAGACAACAATGCTCTTCTCTGGATCTTTCAGGTCGACTTTGTGGTTTTTTGGCACAGATTTTGCTACTGCATCTATGATTTTTATCCTATCAATACCGGTGTTTGCTCGGGCATCATATTGGACAGCAAACTGAAAGGAGGAAAAAAAAAGTTTCAGTCCCTTGAAATGATTTCAACTTCTGCAAGTGAACAACAACATAGTATTCTATTTAGGCCAAGAAAAAAAGTGCTAGGATTCAAACAGTGAAGTATTGCCCCCAAAAATACAAAGTAAACCTATTTGCAGACTCTTATTAACGGGCGAAACTTCCTCGGTAGGATCGGAACAATCTCGGCAATACCGGTGGCGGCCTCGTCCGGAGACTTAACGGAAGCTCTCGATTTGACAGCATCAAGCATACGCTTACTGATCTCCTTGGAGTACATCAGCAGGATCTCGATGCCGTCATCAATAGAGGCGGAATCGGCGTCGGGTCCACCGACGGCACTGAACGCCTCCTCCTCAATTGAGCGTGCGGTGACGGAGGCTTCCTTCGGATCCAGCGATTCGTAGCGCTTAGAGAGAACCGAGGGAGTCGAGAGGGTCTCGACGAGGCGGTTGATTACAGCGTCGCGCGTGCATTGAGACGGTGGCCAAATGTTGAAGGCGGATGAAATGTTGCCATGGATCTGAAGAAAACGGGGGAAAGGGGTGGGTTAAGGGGAGAAAATTAAATCAGGGGTATTTTGGTATTATTAAATTATTATGAACACTTCCTTAATTATCAAACAAAAATGGAGATTTACCTAATTACACTTTGTAAATGGATATTTCACCAAATTTTTTCTTAATTTTTAGTATTGACTTATAAGTGATAATGCATATAATATTATATTATAAATATAAATTATAATGTGTGGTTATTCAAACACATCACATGATAATTATGTATATAATCATTCAAGATACTAAAGTATAGGTTTATCTAGGTTGTATTGTATTTGGATTTTGATTACATTCAATTATATTGTACAAAGTGTTTGAATCGTTTGATTGATTGCCATTTTTTTTCAGAATGTATTTTAATTTAAATTATCTTGTAAATTATGCAACTAAACATCATATGGTTTGGTATGAGAATACTGTATTAACTATTGCATATAATAATTTACAAATTCCTTATTGACATAGATATGCATCCTAGTGACAAACAAGATTTTGGTTTGGTTTGCTTGGTTTCGTTTTTTTTAGAGTGCGTTTGTCTGAGTTTGCACCAGTTTGTTCTGCTATATAGTATATTTCGGTTTTTAGATGGTTTTCCCGTATGCCGGCTCTCGAGCTTCAGATTTATCTGAACTCGAACTCTTACCTACTAAAAAAAAGGATGTCGTAGAATCGTAGCAGATTCAAATGATTATCATTCCATTAACCGTGTCTATAATCACACAAAAGTCGGAGTTTCAATTCAAAAGATTTATCACATCAAACATCGAGTTTAACATCAATCAAATCTTTTACAAGAAGATTACTCCCATCGAGTTTGATGTCAACCAAATCTTTACCTTCATGTAAAATGTTCATTGAATAGTATTAACATCACCTAAACAACTACACTCAGTCCATCACAAGTTACTGTATGATTTCAAGTAGGCCCAATTTGATGAATGCAATTCAAACATGAAACTAAACTGAAAGCATTTAAATATAGAAAGGGGCCAAATGACCAGTTTTCCCAATGACAAAAATGCCACCAACTTACATCCAGTTTTACCATCCCAAAATTTGCCTCATCCATCAGCTCAACCTTCAGAGTTGCTTGAATCTCTGTACCAAAAACTGACCCCCCTTGAGAAGAATCAAACCTATGTGCAAGCAACAGTTTGCAATTGCTGCAGTGAAAGAATTTCCGGAAAAAAAATCCCCAAGCAAAGAGATCCATGTACGCGGTACCGTTCCAACAAATCAGCGAGTCTATAATCACATCCGAGTTCTACCTGCATCCGGCATTGGCCTTCTTACCCGGGCTCAGGATCAAGCTATTAGATTTCGCAATGAACTCGGTTTCGTCGTCGTCGCTGTCAATGTTGCTCGGGTCGTACCTGTTCTGGCGTCCTCTACGACGAAGCAGGAAGACGTTATAGTAGTGGCTTACAAGCTCTTCCCAGCTCTTAGTAGGCAAAGATTTCAGCAGTTCATCCCAAAAGCACTTGCCAAGTGATAAAGGGTTCTCCTTCACAACCGCCTCGAATTTCAGCTCTTCCTTTGTTGTCCAAGAAACCGCAGCTTCCTCGCCCATCTTGTCGAATTTCCAGTGGTAGAATGCGGATCCAAGTTCAACTTTCAGTTTCATCCTGCTCTGAGAAATATGGAGTTTTATGCAGGCAGTGGAACCAGGAGACTGGCAGCCACAAGGTCCCCTTGTTATGTTTTGTGTCGGATTTTGGCCAAGCCAAGAGACAGGTCCACTCTCCTCGGGAGGCCAAACCCTGGTGCCTAGCCATTTGGAGTCGCTTTCTGCAGCCATGCCGGTCCATTCTGGCACTTCAGCTTGAAAGAATTGCCCAACGGGGATCCGCTTCTGGAAAAAGGAGGAACTTGCATTGGATAGGTTGCTACCTCGAGTTAAGGAGGTAGAACCATAGATAAGTCTGCGGCTGAATCTCGGTCTTTCTGATCCCGGGCTCAAGTCATCAAACATGGATGGATGCATTTTCTGTTTTTTCTAAGAAAAAAAATGCAGCCGAAAAATCTTTTATATAATACAATGTATAGATCAAATCAAATTGCCACACTAACTAGGAAAAAATCAACACATGGGTAATCCATAACAGGCTAACCTATCATCTAAGAAGCTAAATAAGTACATACTTGCAATTAAATATCACACAATCCCCTATTTTACAATCTTTGTAACTTCGACATTGATTTTATGATATACGGGTTTTCTTCATAAAATAACTAGAGCAAATCCAATATTAATGTGCTTTCACAGAAATAATGAACATTAAAAATATGAATATACCGTAGTCCGAAGAACTAAAAGGAGCTAACAATAATGTCATGTGAAAACACCACACACAAAACTAACATGGCCATCAACAGTTACATTAACACTAAGGTGTAAAATCTAGTGAACCTAAATGGTTCTCAGGAGAAGCAATAATCAGTATCTTTTTATTTTAACCTATGCCACTATAAGTATAAGGTACAAGGTGTCCCATTTGTCATAAAGTACATCCCAACTTACCTATATCCTGGCCATAAAATTTTAGGCTTATGTCTGTTACCAATTTATGATCCAGCAATATTACTTGGTATATAAAACCGAATCACTATGTTTTCTAAAAAGGTTTTATATCTGAAATGCACACATGTTTTGAATATTTCGAATTCGGTCTGTTCTAGACAGCAACATAAGATTTTCTATGATCAGTAGTGCAGGACATATCCTACGCCTCATAGTTGTAAGGAAAATGCATCATAAATTGGGTTATCAAACGGATCGATTCTAATGTTTGTGTAAGATACTTCATCACACTAGCAACCAAACCAGTCACTCTCTCTCAGAAATACAAAAGGATATTACCCTGACTGTACCTCAAGAATTACTCACTTTTATCATCTACAAATAAGAAGTTTGCGATTTAAAACTGGCAATCAAGTACAGATTCGCGCAGCTCAAAATTCCAATGTTAATTTTGCTCAAGCATCAAGTGAAACAGTACAAAGATACCTGAAAATCGTATTGTTCCGGGCTCATACCCTCCGGCTTCTTGAGAAAGAGAGCTTGTCGCGCCGACAAGCCCTGCTTCCAGCAATTGTCATTGCCATAGGAATTCCACTTGGAGCTCTCAGGCAACGTCCCAATCATAGGGTTTGTAGGATCCCGAGCAACGAAAGCCATCCAATGCAACATCCTCAACAAAGACTCCCTCTTCCTCTTCTGTCCGCCACTCCCCTCCTTCACAACCGACGAATCCCCAACCATTGCCTCCTGTCCTCCACCGCCATTTGCTCCTGAGAATCTCCTAGAATTCATAACACTCCTTTCAGCCACATTTTCTTTCTCGGCCGAATCCACATCAACAACGCAGGGCTTCTGATTGCCCGACAAGCCCGAAGAAGCGGAATCCATGTCAACCACTTCAACCTTTTCAATTGCTGGATCCACCTTCACACCACCAGGCTTACTCCCATCGGTAGAGCCCTCCTCGCTCTCAGCATCTTCCTTCTTCCTACCGTCCAAGACGGTCGAAGCAAAGGCCTTCAATTCGGCCTCTAACCCCATGAAATCCACAGACCCGGACACATCCATGAGATCACTCTCCAGAGACTGCAAGTACTTGTAATAGACCAGCTTGATTGCTGAACCAAGACCAGGACAGCTCAACCCCTGATCTTCGCCCACGCTCTCCCACAAACCCTCCCTCGAAACGACGTCGTATCCGCCCCGATTCTTGACATGAACAAACAGCTTCAGTAAATCAATGGACTTTCCGTTTCCGAGCAACGGCGGCTGAGGCCTAGACTGAGACGAACTACGCACCTCGCCCCGCGAAATCGCATCTTGATCTCCCTCCCCCGACCTCCTCTCGCACCGGCTCAGAGACGAACCGTCATCCGCAAGCATCGACCACCCTGCCATGGATTCGACCCGAATTTCATAAAACAAAATCTCCAGAAACCCTAAACTCCCGTTTGCTATACCCAACAGCAACCCCCCCAAAACACGGAATCACAAAAACTGCAAACACACCAAAAGAAATCAACAAACCCTAAAACCCCAAATGCGACATCAAACAGTTGAATCAAGAAAACCGGAACCACAAAGGGTAAGCAAAAGCCAGGTGGGAAAGGAAATCGATGGGCTAGGGCACAGATCTGGAAACCGCCATTAGAGGAGAGATGAGAGAGAAATAAGGAAGATGGAGGGGAATGGAGGGAGATTTGAATTTTTTGGGGGAATTTTAATCTTTAATATCTTAAAGGGGGGTGACAGTATAAATGAGTACAGAGAGACGTACCAGTGGGTGGGCAGTAGCCAGTAGAAGTAGAGGGAAGACCACAAGGCGGGGATGGTGGGGATGGGAGGGAGGTTTTTCTTGATTGACCTCTTTCTTTCCTTTTGTTTTCTTTTGCTTTAAAATGGATTTGCAGGGTTGTGTTGTGTTGTGTGTGTGCCCTTAAGAGAGGGAGGTGCAGATTTTGGTGTGGGAGGGTTTCTTTCTTGAGGCAAAGAAATAGGGTTTTTATAGACCAATTTGATTTAGGGTTTGTTTGATAGAGCTTTTTAAAGTGGTGTGATAAAGTCTTTTACGACTTTTGAAAACGCTAAAGAGTTATTTACTCATTTAATCTATCTACAAAACGTTTAAAGTTTTAATTTATTTAATGAATTTCATATATATTATAATTTGAAGTTAGATTAATAGTATTTGCATGTCAAACCTCTCCTTAAGTAGTATTTTTTAGATTGGGAGTTGTTATGTACATATTACCGTTTTCTCGCTATCGGCACGATATTGCCGCCGACTTCCGAAGTCGTCATCCAATTCAACGGCATAGTTGGTCGAAGATGACAACAAAAGAGTCGATATCGACTTCCTAAGTCAGCATCGAGGAGCATAGGTGAAGACTATAAGATTCGCCTGCGAGATTCCTGGTTAGACTGCACACATCCTGTCTCACCGACCTGGGAAGTCTGTGTCAACACTCATAACACCAACTCACCAACCTGGGAAGTATATGTCAGCACTCATAACACCGACCCAAGAAGCGTGACACTAACTCTCAACTCACCAAACTAGGAAGTCGACACTAGCACCGTGCGGGTGGCGATATTTTGTTGTGCGAATAGAATGTCCGTTTAGATTTTGAAGGATAAATGATTAAGAGCAAGATTATAAATGTCATTAATTATATCAGATATCGATATCAAAATGTAAATATAAGAAGAGGGTGTAGGGGAGCTTCTCTCTCGTATAAGAGAGAAACTCTCTTTTGTGTACACGATTGTGTGGATCTATTCTTTCTTCACCTTTCGTTTTGAGAACAAATTTTCTGGTCTTTGAGAAATTCGTCTCTTTCGATCTCGTTTTTCAGTCCAATCTCTTCCGATTCACCTTCCCTTAGTTCCGTGGTCGATTCTCGTTGGTGTTTCCAATTGGTGACCCTCTGGGCTTCTTCCCGGCGTCCCAGCGTCTTCGTCGCCTCTTCTCCGCCGGCGCCGCTGCTGTCTAGTTTTCCCCCTCTCCCCCTAGTCTTGGTTTCGACTCCTCTGTCGGTTTTGGGGTTTGGATGGGTTTTTTCATCAATCTCTATTCCAAATCCCTTGGTGTGGTTGTGGTTTCTTCCCCCCGTCTACCACTTCCTCTCTCCTGTGCCATTTGTTGTCTTCGCCTCCCCTTTTTAAGCCTTTCGGTTTGGGAGATTTGTTGGTCGCTTCGTCATTTCCTGATTTGGGCTCCCATCTCTTGCCATGTGTTAGCTTTGGCACTTTGGGTCTCCAACAACCCTTTGTTACGCATATCCAGATCCATCCTCCTAGACCTTGGTGCTTCCCCCCTAGACCTTGATGTTTCCGGTTAGTGACCCTTCGGGCTTCCTTCACCAGCATCCCAGCGTCTTCGTCGCCTCTTCTCCGCTTGCATCGTTGCTGTCTAGTTCTCCCCATCTCCCCCTAGTCTTGATTCTGACTCCTCCCATTGCCGGTTTTGGGGTTTGGATGGGTTTTTTCATCAATCTCTATTCCAAATCCCTTAGTGTGGTTGTGGTTTCTCCCACCGTCTACCACTTCCTCTCTCCGGTGCCATTTTTTTTGTCGCCGCCTCCCCCTTTTAAGCCTTTCGGTTTGGGGGGTTTGTTGGTTGCTTTGTCATTTCCTGATTTGGGCTCCCATCTCTTGCCATGTGCTAGGTTTGGCACTTTGTATCTCTGACAACCCTCTGTTGTGCATATCCAAATCCATCCTTTTTGTCTATGTGTTGGTCCGGTTTTGCTCCGCCTAGCATCATTCCGACCGTCGACGAACCTTCTTAGCCCTCCTCCTTGTCGTGCGAGCTTGACATACCTGTCACATCCCTTCCTATTCTCAGTTGCTAGCTTGGCGTGCAAGGATATTCTTTTGCCTTTCACGCCAAGGTCTAGGGAAAAAAAACGCCCGAAGGGGCCTAATTTAAATCCCGAGAGGTTAATTATATATGTGTAATTCCTTTTATATATATTTGACTACATATATATTTACAAATTAACCCATCCCAAAGGGTTTTAAACTAAATCCTGAAAGGGCTTTCAGGTGCGTTTTACTATAGTGGTTATCGCCTGCGTCTCTAGGTGTTCTTGGCATTCCTATTTTTAGTTGGGGCTTTGACGTGTTCGGTGTCGGGTATGACTAGGGTCGAGACGATGTGTATTGGTGAGGGTGAACGTCGTTGGTTCACCTCGCCAAAGAATAATTCTCAAACTAACAAACTAGTATAGTGTGTAAGTAAGGGGTCGAACCCACATAGAATCAATTATCTCAATTGAAATGTGTATTTATCAATATAAAAGGAAATACAAATGAAATACTCCATCCGGTCGGAAATAAACGATGTTATAGAGTTTTACGCGCAAATTAAGAAACTTCTTAATTATTACTTCCACCTTTAAATACCCTATCAAAGACTAATTTTTAATCCCCCATCACATTTATTATACACAAATGTAATTGGTTAAGCAAAAAAAAGTACAACTTATAGTGCAAAAGTTAAAAAGAGGGTAATTATTACTTCTAAAACATCAAATATTGTTGAACAAGTTTCACCTCATAAAACATCAAATATTTCCAATCGGAGGAAGTGTAAATCAAGATAAACAATAAGGAATATTAACAATAGAGAATAAAAGATAGAAGAGAAGTGTGGTTTCATCTACGAATTCGCAACATTGGTTGGTGTATTCGATCCTTGACTCAATTCCTAGTTATTCAATCTCAATTAGTTATTCTGACTTTGGTTTATATAGACTGACACTTCTCGCGAATATGCCAATCTCTTACACCTATATGCAACCCTGGCCCTGACTTTGGTTTATATAGACTGACACTTCTCGAGGCCCTGAGAAATCGCGCTTTAAGTTCAGCTCACCGCGCGGACAGCTTTTGCGGCTCGCTGTCATTTCAGCTCTTAGGCCTTGATTACTTTGCTCCCTTGCTGCTCAACTTGTCTCGGCTTATTCCTTGGCTCTCCTTAGCTCCATTTGATCCATGATTTCTCCACCTTTTGAGATCAGATCTTATGCTCTACAAATAAGCACTAAAAACAGTAGATTCTGAACTTCGAACACCAAATGATCAAGAATGCAAATTAGCTATAAAACCTTATCTAATACACCCTAAAACTATATTAAAGCTACGTATAATGCCCATTGTTCCAAAAAAAAGGTCTGGGCCTCCGCCTAGACCCTTGAAGGTCCCCCACTTTTGAGTTTAGTCGTCTAGACCCTTGAAGGTCACCCGCAAGGTCTTGGCGGCATTGCGGGTTTGGCGAGTTAGTGAAAAAACCATTTTGAGGTTTTAACTCCTAAAACCTCCACATGTCGATCTATTTCTTAGTTCTCAACCTCTATACTCTCTCTTACTCTTGATCCCTCACTCCCATAGTCCTCTAACTCGCGACCTAACTCCCATTGTTAATGCCTAGACTATTAATTATAGTTTATTTGTTTATATATGTTATGAATTAAACTTTATAATTTTATATACGTATTGAATATGGCCTAGGATTAAAAATACATCTCAAAATAGTAAATTCGCCTAAACCCCGCACAATCCGCCTAGACCCTTGACCCTATCTAGCCGCCGAGCATCCGCCAAGCGTTTTTTGGAACATTGATAATGCCTATACAGAATATGCGTTATCATGTATCGAGGCAACTCTATGATCCGGAAATTTCCTTGGAGAATCGTCTTCACTGTCCACAGGGACTCCTGATGTACCTCTGGCCAACGGTGTCATTGTTTGATGGTGCTTGACTTCAGGTCATAGTCTATGTTATCCCCATCGTATAGGGTTAGGTTCATTTTGTTCGCTTGGATTTGTTAGTTTGCCATTGTTTGTATTGCACCTTTTATATTTTAGATTGTATGTTTGACGGTTCGCCGTCTGCCGATTTTGTCAGCCACTTGCGGAGCTAGACTTGTCTGATCTTTGAATTCTTACCTTATCAAAAAAATAAAAAAATAGAAGACGGTGTAGGAATTTTAGTTGGGTTTATTGAATCGAGATGGGTTGGGCCTAGATCAAAGTTAATTCGTCGATCTATTGCTGACCAATCGGCGAATCTAAGTAAACCTAACACTAACAAGTTAGGAACGTAAACTAAGAGTGAAGCCAAGCACCACCAAGAAGTAGCACCGCTGGTCGACAATAGGTCGGGATTTTGGTCAAGCCAAGCCGAATATCGCCCGAGCAAACCACACCACGAAAAACCAATCGAAACGGACATGGATTTTGGTCAAACCCTTTTGAGATTTAATTGATGTCTTTTCGAGTGGGATTTTCAGCCCTTTCGAGATTTGAGGAGCTTTTACATAAATACATATATAAAATTCAGAATAATATATATATATATATATCAAAGCTTTTTTTTTGTAGATATATTGGTCTTAGCGTGTACGACAAAATTAATTAGCCTTGCACGCTAAGGGAAAACATCAGCCACAACAGCCCGAGGGCGGTGATGGTGGCAACCAGGGCCGATAATGACGAAGAAGGACTCCCAGAGGAGGTTTGGGGGCGCATGGGGCTAAGCCCCAGACGCGTTCTCTTTCCTCAAAGAGGGGTTTCTTTTATCAGCATCTTAAAGATCAAAAAAATCACTTGTATTTGTCCTCTTATTGTTTGCATAATTCCCACATTAAACTTTTTTTTAATATTTAGCACATCTGACAATAGTTTCACAAACGGAGTTTAACGGTGTATCTAGTAAAAATTAATGGTGTCTTTATCGACCCCTAAGAAAAATGAGGGTGCAAATTTTAAGGATTTCTCTCACACTTTTATTTACCCACTTTATTTTTTATTGGATTGGAAACTAAATTGGGGCCAATTTTTAAAACAAAATGATTCATTTAGTTTGGGACCCATTTTTTTTATTGAATTGGTAACTAAATTGGGGTGTAATAAAATGATTTAAGCCAATGTTTGAAATTAGAGTTTTTATACAAGTTGAGTAGTTTGAATTTGGCCCGAAAAGGGTTCGATTTAAACTTGTTCGTTATTGAGTCGAGTATGAAGATATTTTTATGTTCGATTTAAAGAGCTAGAATTTTGTAAAATTTCCTACGTAATAAGCAAGTAGGGCGACTCAAGTTGGCAAAACATTCATTTCGACTCCGTTCATTTACCAAACAAGCTGCATATGAGCACAATTTTATAAACAACGTAAATACGAATAGGCTCATTAGGTTCGAATAACCGCACTATTTGAAATATTGGGGAGGAATAAACAATAAAGTTTGATCAAGATGCAAATTTTTTTGTGTAGAAAAGCCGATTTCCTAATGATACTAAGGATTCAGGTCAAAAAAAAAAAGAAAAAAACGAATTTAGTTGTTGGCGGGAAAGTACCAGTCCTCAGTTAAACCGATCTATATGATCTCCCGGCGTCGCATTTCTTCAATCCTCGCAGTCCTCTTAAAGCGCCATTTCTCCGATTTCCCAAACCCTAAACGTCAAAACCCATCACTGATAACCGATTTCAATGGCGATAGCCAGTTAACCACCTTCGCCTTTTGCTCCGACGCCCTGAAGGACTCCGCTAAGAGGGGGTTAATCTCCCGGGCAAAGCAGTTGCATTCCCATGTAATGAAGTCGGGATTTCATGGTGCGCTTTCGGTGCAAAATCAGATCTTACATGCCTATGTTATGTGCAGTGAATATCGAGGCGCGCGCCAACTGTTCGATGAAATGCCTGTGAAGAATGTAGTGTCGTGGAACACGGTCATCTGTGGGTGGGTGTCTTGTGGAAGGGGTTTAGCTTATTTCAAAAGGATGTTGGTGGAGAGGGCGAAACCGGATTGCTTGACATTGAATGGGCTGATTCGAGCAAGTGTTGAGCTGAATGAACTAGCCCTGGGTAACCAGTTGCACTGCCTTGTGGTCAAATGGGGATTTGATTCAGATAGTTTTGTGGGTTGTGCGCTTGTTAACTTACATGGGGCATTCGGTTTGGTTGATGAGGCATGGTTCGTCTTTGACGGGATCAAGTGTAGAGACTTAGTTTTGTGGAATGCGATGGTGTCCTGTTATGGTATTAACTGTTTGACAGAGGATGCAATGAGGGTCTTTAGATTGATGTGTATAGAAGATTTTCGAGGGGATGAGTTCACCTTTAGTAGCCTATTGAGCTCGTGCGCGAGGCCAGGATACTGTGAATCGGGCAAGCAATTCCATGGGGTAGTGATTAAATTCTCTTTTGATTCGGATGTACAAGTGGCCAGTGCTGTTATCGATATGTACGCAAAAAATGAAGAGGTAGTTGATGCTCGGAAGGTTTTCGATGGGATTGCAGTCCGGAATGTGGTTTCCTGGAACACTATGATTGTGGGTTATGGGCAACACGGAGATGGAAAGGAGGCTATGAAACTATTAGTTCAGATGACGGGGAAGAGCCTTGATCCAGATGAGCTAACCCTAGCTAGCATTGTCAGCTCGTGTGGTAATCTCTCATTCATTGACGAGGTTGTGGAGACGCATTGCTATGCAGTCAAAAGTGGGTTCGAAAACCACATATCAATCGCCAATGCTTTGATCATTGCATACTCCAAGTGTGGAAATTTCGCAAGTGCTTTGAAGTCCTTCAACTCGGTTGAGAAACCGAATCTGATCACATGGACTTCAATCATAGGTGCCTATGGATTCCATGGCCGCGCCATGGAAAGCATTGCGACATTTGAGACAATGTTATCAGTCGGTGCTAAGCCGGATGATCTCGCCTTCCTTGCAGTTATTTCATCCTGCAGTCATGGGGGTCTCACAAGCAAGGGGCTCCATTACTTCAAACTGATGATCTCCAACTACAGTATAACACCAAGGCCTGAGCACTATGCCTGCCTCATCGATCTTCTCGGTCGTGCTGGTCTTATCAATGAAGCCTTCACCATTCTAACCTCCTTGCCGGTGACACTCGATCCAAACACCTTAGGAGCACTCTTCGGAGCATGCAAACTTCACGGGCATACAAAGATAGCGGAGTGGATAGCCGAAAAGCTCTCCGAACTACAACCAGAGTGTCCTGTAAACTACACTTTGATGTCTAACATATATGCTTCTGTAGGGCATTGGTGCGAAGCAGCCATTACCCGCGAGATCCTGAGCGATACACGCTATCAAAAACATCTCGGTTCTAGCTGGATTGACAATTCTGGAACGTATTGTACATTATAAGCTCTTTATTAGCCCGTCATAAACAAAAAGCACATCGTGCCAAACGAACTCAAAAGTCAAAACCAGCAAAATGTAATGTAAAACTGTAATTGATCTTTCCAACTTTACCTAGATATGCACATTCTAAATGATGGGCATGTACAAATTTTATGGTAAAATGAATAATTTAGATCCAACTACTGCTAGGTATACCGCATTTCACATATCTGCCTAATTTAGACCTTTAAACTATAATACTTGTTCCTCAGATTGACCTCTAGGGATCGAATCCTGACGAGCAAGCTCGTACTGTTCGTTTGGCAAGGCAGGATGTCCCTGGCTATCGCGGACAACTGTGGTGGCTTTCGAGCACAGGAAGAGGAAAGAAGACGTATATATGCTTACGTGCCATAAACTGCAGAAGATAATCGGAAGCACCAAAGGACGATGAAAAACATGATTAGAATCTTCTCCGAAGGAACATACATGAGGAAAGAAATTCATTGAGCTGTATCGTTTGGAGTTACCTATGCCAGATCCAATAGTTCTGACTCGTTTCGAGTGTCCAGCTCACAGCAGCCATGGCAAGTGCAATGAAGCCAGCCACCACGAAATACCAGTTGAAGCGTTTAAGGAGGTTCTTTATAACATTGCGTAGTGAAAGTAAGATGGCTTGCCTCCTAAAAGCAGATAGTAAGGTTACTAGATTTGAACAATTCATAACGGGCAGCTTAAATCCAGGATAACTAAACTAAGTATGAAACTCACCCTTGAATCACGTTGAAACTACATGACATAGTGAATGACATCGACCTATATTTGGGGTAGAGTTCAATCAACCAACCGATAAGCAAACCTGCAGCCCCAATTGAAACTACAAGAACTATGTTTGATGACCTGCAGAACTATGTGTGTTTAGAAAAAATAAACTCGGCCAATAGTCAGTATATAAAAACGTTGGAAGCGTACTTTGGTACATTATTATACATACCTGGTTGCCCCACTAATGGCCATTAGAGCTGTGAGAATCGACACTGCTGCTTGAATTGTTCTCCTTGAACCTTCACTAATATCCGCCAAATATACGAATGTGCTTACCACAGCCATGAACGAAAGCCAGAAATCCATGAACTGCAATTATAATGAATAGAAGATAATGCTTTATTAACGTGAGACCCGGCTAAATAAACCATCCGAACTAGTTTGCCTTTTTGGCTAACTATAGGTTTTTGTTTCGAACAAATCAAACTCAACGACATCTTTTCTCTATTGTAATCCAAGGTTCCTTACCTGTAGAACGTGAAACTGCAATGGACACCAGGTCCCTACATCACAAGCATGATAAAGTCCGCTTGAGATGCCACTACATGTATAGATCACCCATTCTGGAAATGCCTGTGAAGACGAAGAAATGGTGTCCGTCAAGAGGCATGTGCTGTTCAAGCTAAACGTTGAAACATTTTCATCTCAAACACTTGCATTCTGGATAACAGTTGAGTTTACGGCATAAAAGTTACCTTCTGCCGAAGAGCCCAATACGCTGGAAGTATAGCAGCGGCATTTGACCCCACGAGAGAAATTGATTGCCACATGTGCCCTGCAAAAGTATAAATATTTACATTCTATTGAACACAGGAAAAATGAAAGCCGCTGAATGGCCATGAGTAATCAGCTTCATTACCTCTGTGAGATACAATTTCTGTGCTGCAGTCAATGCCACCATGTGTGCGGTCACAAGAACAGTAGCTGTGTAACAAAATATAACAAAGAAAAATTCAGCTACTGCAAAACAAGGAGAAGTGAATGCTAGGTCAATACCAAAAGACAGTTATCATAAGAAAAATTTAACCCTCAATTCATTCTTTAGAACATGAAGTGATGGTATCATTGAGAAGAGATGGAGCAAACCTGAAGATAGTCAATCCACTATCATCCAAAACGTTTGTACACGAGCCATGAGGTGAAGAGCATCCGTTTGGGCACCTTTCAATGGTAATGGACATTTCTGTTCCGTCATCTAGAGCCTCACTGCTGGAGTTCGGATTCTTTATAGCGAAATTCCAGGTTCCTTCTCTGGCAAATAGTATATAAAAATCAATAACGTCCTTTGTTGAATTATTCATCATAAAAAAGGTTGATGCGCCACTGCTGTTGGTCTTGCTTATGTAGAAATAATCCCACAAGTCATCAGATGGTAGTCCGCCGAATCTGGCATAGACCTCATATCTTATTTCCTTCTCCGACGACAACCAGATGTGGATATTGCCTCCTGCTGCGCCTTGAGGAACATCCAGGGTGAAGTAAGTCCAGGCAATCTCTGACCGAGTTCCCATTGATGAGTTACTTAGAAGAGGCTCAAGAAGAAAATTCTCCGAGTTGGAGGACACCTTCCTGTCTACTGGCACATAATACGCCTTGAAAGGGCCAGATTGGTGCTTCTGGAGAACTGTCTGCAGACAACCATACCCGGCTTGTCAATAAATCATTCTTCTGAATACTACATTAGCAGCTAAAGCACCGTTCAAGTATCAGACATGCAGTTAATAGAATATCTGGAAAGTTCAAACAATAGAGAAAAAAATTACATGTCCAAATGGATTCATAAATCATCAACTAACCTGAAGTGTATATCTCTCCCAACTGCAGTTAAATCCTGTCTTCCCGTGTGGGCATTCAACCACTTGAGAAATCATGGAGTAACAGATAGTTCCAGATTTGCCCTGAGATTTTTGCATTTCTGTTGTCGTGTTATCAAGTAAGATGCTTACATACCAGCTACCGACCTTGGGCGATTGAATGATTAAAGGCCCTTTATCGATATCATAAGCATAATCATGCATACTTGGAGAAGGCATTGCTCCATAACGAGCATAAGCTTTTAGCAAACCACCAGAATTTGCAGTTTTATTCAAAGATACAGTGTCATTGAGCCTCACATCTGCGACCGAGATTATCAGCTGCTCAGCCAACCCAACGATTTCCATTGAGTAGATGATTTGTTCACTATCTTCCAAACATGTCGGCTCTACAGGATTTTTACAAGATACCACTTGTACTGTTGTCTGATTATGCATGCTAGCCAACAAAGCAGATGTTAAAGAGCTGTTGATGAATGATTGAGCACATGAAAGTGATTTGACGGCTTGATTGCAGTGTTGGCCCCACAAGTTTGGAAATGTACATCCAGTCACACTTACATTGGCCGAAAAAGAGCATGTTTTACCTCGGTTAATCTGCACATCCACAAAAAAGAGAGCTCATGATACCTGTATTATTCTGTTTTTAATGAATAATTTCATGACAATATGCCTATAAATACTGAAAGGTACCATCTCATACCATCGACATTTCAATTCTAATTCCATGCAGTAAAATTGAAACAAAAAAGAAAGCCTTCTGTATATATCCATAAACAAGATGTTTATGATATCTTTAATACAACAGGTCTATTACCGTCAAGTCAACTGAACAAGTTTACAACTAAATCTAACACCTTAATGATCAGAAACATAATCTTTGAGTAAGAAAGAAATTTTACCATCTTTGACTGTGTCCTCATAGCTCCAATCCCATTAAAAAGACCTAAATACCAGACTCCAGGAGATATCTGCCCGAGAATCCAAGTCAGTATCTAAAGCTGCTTCAGTTAAAAAATAGCCAGACTAGACAAACAAGAAAAGCAGTGTCTGTATTCATGTAGATTATGATTTTGCACAGACGATTCAAGTCCAGAAAATCTTATCATGATTAGAATTCCTTATTACCTGCTCATTCGTCAATGCCACCTTTATTTTTTCCTGCATAGGGTAGCAATGCTCTTTATTTTGAGAACCTTGTATTTCACCTATGGATCCATTTGAGACAGCTCCTAGAACTACAACATCAAAAGATCAACATTATTGCTACTTATCCAACCAGAAAAATATTACAGACTTAAATTAGCTCAAAGGGATAAATGATGAAGCTACTCCGACTATGTTGTATTTGTTTTAATAAAGAAAAGAAAAAAAACTTCAGTTAATTCGATGTCAAGTATTAGGAAAAGAAGCTGCACTTCACCTAAACTACTCGAGAAATTGTCCAAGAAATCAGGGACTGGGAGACTGCCATCTCGGAAACATATGAGAGGCAGTGTACTCTTAGGAACCTTCGAAATATGGTTTAAATCCTGCAAACAATATTGCACAGCCAAATGAAACTGAATCAGGATGCTATTTGCATTAAAAGTTCACTTGAATGTCTTGAAGGATCATTTTTCACAACTTGAAATAGAAGATTTATCAAGTTTTCGGGACATGAAACTTACGAGGTCCACATCTGACTCCAATTCAATAGACACCGAAGAGAACCATGGAGGCACATCCACTGCAGTTTGAGATATACACAATTATTGTAAAGCACAATCTTGCAATGCACACAAAGAACTGAAATCAAACACAAGTCTTCAGTAATCGATAGCAGCTTGTCAGATTACATCTTAACATGAACTGAGACACCAAGGAGATCAAATTGTAACAGAAAGCAATATCTTGAAAACTAGGTGATGAAGATGCACAAATCAGACAGCTGGCAGCCTGGCACCCAGATTTACAGCTTAAGCACAAGCACTATTGTTAGCAAGCACAAATGGATCAGTGGAAGAGTATCAACATCATGAAAACCTATAAATAGATCAGCAGAAGCCAAGTACTGAAAACATGACTACGTTGCTTTTCTGCTCAACTCTCCTATTGACATATCTAAAGCTAGCAGCAGACTCCTGCAAAAATGGCGTTCGATTATGACATCACTATATGACATAATCCAACATAGCTCATAAAGCTGCCCAGTAGAGAAAACACACAATGAGCAAGATACCTCCTAATGTCCGGGTTTATCCCAGGTGAATCAGCAAGAAGTACCTTAATCCGTAATTTCCACAACATAGTTGACCCGCAAATTATATATAGTACTAATTAAGAAGAAAAGGAGAAAAAAAACAGGAGCCAACCTTGTGAATTAATTATATTATAACTAAGAAGAAAAATTTCTACCAAGGTCCTCCATATGTAGGATGCAAACTCAATGAAGCAAGACCTACATCTCATCTCACCCTTATAGGTTACCACAGCAGAGATTTAAGGTACAAAATTGGGACAAAAAATGTGACTTCTAGGGTTCATCTAGTAGAGTAGCAGCAACATCAGTTGACCTTGACCAGATATTGTTTCTTAATAGTTATTGGATCTCCATTAGAAAGAAATAGTAAGTAGTTAGCAATTCACAATCTTAAAGTGCAAATACCCATTAACAGAATAACTTCTGTAGATGAAGCTTTCAAGTACCACTGCAACAATCAAAGAGCGAATACTAGTACTTACAACTACCTACTGCCAATTACTTCAACAGCAACAAAAGAACTAAAAGATTCGAACTTTTTAAATATAATTCATGCAAAACCCCTAAAAGTGGGGTTTAGGTTAGTTTTGAGATTGCGCACCTCGTATGTACCGCGAATCATAAGGGGCGAGCTTCGTCTGTGGGTAATTGATGCTCGAAACGGTGAACGAATTGAAGAGAGGCGGGGAATCGGCGCTAGTGAAGTAGCCATTGAAGTTACCCACGGATGAAATCAGCAACAGGAGGAAGGAATTCAGCGAGATTCTGCATAAAATCGAATTTGAATCTCTACCCATTTGGTAGATAGAACTTTCAATGAAGATTTTGACAAGGCCTCAAAAAAGGGGAGGGCGAAAGATGGGAAAATTATTTTGTTGAGTGATCACTGTCTACTGATTAGGTTGAAGTTTATGCGTAATTTGATATTGATTTGATCACGATTGAAGTCAATATATGGAGTTTTTCTTTGAATTTTATAATCAGTATCCTTTAGAAAAAGACTGGAAAGTAAAATACTCTTTTTGGTGGAGCGTGGGAAAGAAATGCATTTTATATACTCTCCCTTCAAAAATATAATTCTTTTTAGATTTTATACATTTTTTAAGAAATAAAAAATATAAGGCGAAACTAATTAAAATAACCCAACCTTTAAGGGGGGTTAAAAATATATCCGTACCTTTCAAATGTAAGATAAATATCCCGACCTTTTTAAGGGATGGTAATATAATATCCCAAAATTTTCTCCCCCACAAAAATGCTTACAAATATAGTCTAAATTGTCATGATAATTAAAAAAAATAAAAGTCTCTTTTGTAACAAAAAAATCATTCAATTTAATACGTTTTTATAGATTATAATGAAATTTAACCAAAACAAATATAATAAAACAAGTAAATATTTAAAATATAATTTTCAATATCTTGATTGTGTAAAATATCATTCACGTTTATTAGATTAAATTAGATCGGTTTTTAAGTTTATCTTAATTTTTTTATTTTGGATTTAAAAAAAATAAAAAAATTACATTCTTTTATATATTTTTAATAATAATAATTTACTTCTTATATATAAATGAACACCATTGAATAATCTAAATAATTAAATTTTCATTTCAATTTCGTAGTAACATAAAATTTATAATTGGCAAAATATTCATCCGTTTTGATAAGTTAAAACACTAGCTAATCATTTACTAATCGAAAATATGTTATTTTGCTTTACATTTTTTTTATTTGGCTTGTTATAGATATTGATTTAAAAAAAGATATAAAATGTTAGGTACAAATTAAATCTAAAACTACGAAAATTTATTAAATAAACTTTTAAACTCGTCTAATTTAATTTTATACAGTATGTTTTATTTGAATTGAAAATACATGATTATTAGTACAATACAAAAAATAAGAATTTTATTAGAGAGAAATCATTGGAATATTATATTTCCATCACTTATAAAGGTCGGGATATTTATCTTACATTTGAAAGATTGAGATATATTTTTAACACCCCCTTAAAGGTTGGGTTATTTTAATTAGTTTCGCCAAAATATAATGAAATATTTAATTTTTTTAATAATTTGATAGTTAAGTATTAAATTATTTTAAAAAATTGTTAAAAATTAATATTTTACTATATTTTTTTAATTTTTTAAAATACGTGTAAATCTAAAAATTCTTATATTGTTGAACCGTGTAGTTGTATTTTATTTTAGAGCTGTTTATTAGGGTTGCATTTTCAAGCTTCAAGCTTTTTAATTTCTTTACGCAATACATAGATTAAGGAAGAAGATGGCCGATGACGTTGACTGTTGTTGTCCTTCCATGACCATGACTCATTCGATCTGTTTAACCTGATATATTGATTAATACTTATTTATGACGATTCTTTTAAATATACAGTAAAATGTACAAGTTGGAGGTTTCAATTAAATCTATAATGTACAAGTTGGAGTATTTTGATGCTTGATTATTTGGGATTTTAGCAATTTTAATTTCTATTGCCTTTAACCAAGGCAAATTGAAAAAAAAAAGAAAAGGGAGAGAGATGATGAATTCCAGAAATAAACACACCAAAATCAAGTAAAGATGAATAAGCATACATTCATAAGCAGGCCAAAATTTCTAGGGTTAGTTTGTACACCTTCACAATTTAAAAAATCAGAAATCACACAAACCAGTAGTTTTGTTGGTTGGTATCAATTATCAAATATGAATACAATAATACATAAGAACTGACCTAATACCTCTCTTTTTCCAGTCATCACTAGTCATCAGTAACAAACCACAAACTGGCTCTAAAATCCAGTTAGCTTACAATTTAGTTACACATGCTTTTACATACATCCTCTGTCTCAGAAACTGCGCAGCTGAGAGAGCATCGGAACAAGCTCGTCGCTGAAAGGGCGGTCTGCAGGGGCATCTGACATGCAAACAGTCGCTATTCTGACAGCCATGAGCATCTCTGCTTCCTCTGCTTCTTCCCCGAGCAAACTCTTGTCGAGCGCCTCTCTTGCTTCTCCAGCTTGCTGCAAATGTCGAAGCCACCTCCCCAAACTCCCACCATTAGCTGTTTCTCCAAAGAATGGATCCAAAGGATCTCTTCCTGTTAGCAATACTCCCAGTATGACTCCAAAGCTGAAGATGTCACTCTTTTCAGTGTATCTGAGCCAAACACCAGCAAGTCGTAAACTTTTATGTAAATTGAATAACATGTTATCCAAGCCCCTTGGTACTCACAACCAGCGTAATGTGTACTTAACATGTAACTTTGGACATCATAGAGTGAGTAATTTCAAACTGACACACACCAAATAAGGATAATTTGTCAAAATGAGATGAAACTAATTCCAAATGAAAGCATCCACTTGACTAATCAGAACCACAAGTCCGACAAAGAAATCAAAACCATTCCATTAAAGAGAAGCAATACGCCAATATCACTGTCAACACGAGATATCAATATCATACCTGCAGTTTTGAGAAAATTCAGGAGGTCTATAGCCATTTACTGCTGTGTATAAATTGGGCATCAGCTTGAGCAACCCATAATCAGCAAGTTTGGGCTCGAACTCTGCGTCCAGCATCACATTTGTAGGCTTCAAGTTGAAATGCAAAACTTTAGGCAGGCTTTCAAAATGGAGAAACTTCAGGCCTTTTATGATGCCATTGGCAATGCGAAGCCTTATTTCCCATCCCAACTGCAACTGGTTGTTACGAACCCTATTCATCACGTCCTCTAGGCTTCCTGTTGGCATATAATCATACACTAGAGAAAACCTGTCGGAATCTCTAACATAAGCTTGTAAAGTCATCAGATGTATATGCCTCAACCCTGCCAGCACCTGAAGCTCCCCTTGTATATTTCTCTTCAAGGACTTATCGTGAGCTTCTGATGACCCAATTTCAATTGGCTTAAGCTTTTTTATTGCGATAGTTACGTCATTATCAAGAGTGGTTTTACAATACACCCCATTAGAACTGCAACCTAGTAGTTGATTTTCATTAGCCAGGGCCAATTGCAGAGATTTGGGGTCAATATTTGGGGAAAACACAACTGCACCTCTGAGAATCGGGGGTTTACTAATGTAATTACGGAAACATCTAACCACACAGGCAACAACTAATGCAGCACATAGGCCAGTAAATGCACCCAAAAGAATGCTGATCGCGATCCTCTTAAAACCGACTTTCAAGGCAGGTGGTGTCGTAGCTGCAGGAGACCTTGCCTCCATTAGAAGGTGCATTGGCGTCATCCCTTCACACTGAAGACATATTTGGTAAAACCACATAACCAATAACAGTAGAGAAACAACATATGTGCCACTGTTCTCAATTGACAGAATGAAAGGAACCCTCAACACCATTGTATATTTGCGATTTGCGGGTTGCAATTTGAGATATGTGATTCACAGAGCGCAATTAGTCGATGTAAAGCTGAAATTCTGAATCCCAACAATATTTAGCAGCTTTGTTGCATCACACCATCACAAATAAACATGATGTTGCTGGATCCGAAAGGGAAGGGAGAGGACGACAGAGATGAGGCTGTAATAAACAAAAATCTGTTCTCTTGTGTCAGGAACATCATATGATGAAAACAACAATATTGAGGAACTTAGCAGATAATGCTTATCATGTCTACTTGCATCCATAATTGTATCTGATTAATGTCAAGCACAAATGACAGATACAGCAAAACATTTCATCAAAAAGATTCATCCTGTTAACTAAACATTAGACAAGAGCACGCTGAAGAATTGAATGACAGATTCTATCACAAAAACAATTCCTGAGCTTTGTAACGGTACCTTTACTCACGGCGAGGAAGTTTAAGCTTGCTCCCAAACTCAATTTGTGCAGATTCTCAGTCCTTCCATGATCTGATACAATTATGGATGCAAGTAGACATGATTTTGATTCCAATTTTGCGCAGTCGAACAAATCATCAATCAATGCGTTCAATTAAGCGATTACCTGAGCAATCACTCATGGAGGCATCAGGAGCGGCAACACTGGATCCCTACGCACGACGTAATTGCATCCCAAATCCGAAATTGAAGTGAAAATCGCACCGCCGATAGGGTTTGTGGAAGAGAGAGAACAGTGAAGGTTAGTTCACTTTTCGTTTCAGAACTCATTCCCAGAATCTCAGCTCTCGCTCGCCTCAGTCATTTGTTATTCTTTTTTAATTGATTTTTTCTTTTTCATTATTGAATTATTTTTTAAAAGAAAATATTAAATGGGCCTTAGTGGTTCAGAATGGGAAAGAAAATGGGCCACAAGCCCAAAAGGAATAAAAGCAGACCAGTTTGTTTAACGGGTGGGAGTAGAATCGGGTAGACCCGATCTGACCAACTTTAAAACGAGCTTGTAAGCTTGTTATATGCACGATTTTATATCTCTACGTGTATGGTGATTTCAACGGCTTTCGGTCTCGCTGTGTCGGTTAAATTTTTTTGCCTAAAAATAGCTTGTCGATCCCAATGTTTCGTGCTAGTAAAATGTTTGTTTATTTTGCCGACATGGAAAGCAGTGTCAATAAATTATTTTCGGATAAAAAAAATTTACCGACACCGAAAGTTAATAAATGACCGTGTATTTGGTGAAAAATTGTTAATGCGTATAATAATCCCATTTGAAAATTGATTAAGGGTATGTTTTTTAATGAACGTACTTATGGAAAATAATTTTCAATTGCTACTCATTTAAAACTTTTTGAAACATTTTTTTAGATTTGGAAATCAATCCTTTCTATCATCTCTCATTACCTAACTTTTTTTTTTTATCATCAACCTTATCAGATAAGAGTATATATCAAACATCTTACTAGTTTAAATGAAAATTTAGTAGCGTCAGCGGTATGTTATCTGACAAGCCCTAAATATATCTACTCATTCGCATACAATAACTATGATTTGAACTTCAACTAACATTTCACGATAACAACTATACTAAAACACGACTCAAATCTGAACAATCAGTGTCGCCTCAATTGGTAGGAGATCCTATATATCAGTTTCTCCTCGAGGATTTTTTCCCCCTCAAGTGTACAGAGTATTGTAATGTATGCAACCTTCAAGTGGAAAATCAAAACCCTCGAAAAGGCAGAATCTTCTGTATAACGGTCATAAACTAATTGAAATGGTAGTTGTAGCTCGACATGAGTTTTGATGCAAAGAAAAATGGAAGATTTTGGTGTCAATCACATCCATTTGCCATTTTGGCAAATGGGATATGATTGAGCATGGTTGCTTGATGAAATGGGACTATTATACGTAATGTAAGAAAATTTAGGAGAGTTTTTTTTTTGTTTGTTTGTTTATGTATCAATTTTTAAAAACTAAGCACTAAAAAAAAGTAAAATTAAAAGAGTAAAAGAGCAGACATTAAAATATCCACCATTGACCTCGAGAAAATAGTAAAAGAGTAGAGTTACCTCGAGAAAGAGTTAATAACACAGGATTACTATGTGAAATTTTTGACATTAAAATATATATCCACCATTTACCAACTATATATATAAGCTAGACAAATTATTAGTTAAAATGTTCTTTAAATTTACTACTACTAAATAAGACTACATATAATATTATTATCACTACTAACTCTCTGTATATTACTTTAATATTTATGCACGCTAATTAAGAGTTAAAAACTATATAATATATATTTATTTATATAATTTCATACTAAATACTAAAAAGTATAAAAAAATATTTATAAAATAGTCGATGTTTAATAATATAGTTTTTATCTTTTAAAAAATGTACATAAATAATAAATGAGATATTTTAATTAATGAAGGGAAGAAAGTACTCCATCTGTTCGACAAAATATGTCATTTTAGAGTGTTAATTTTGTTCAAGAAAAAATGTCATTTGTAGTTATTTTGATCTCTACTTTACAAAAATGTCCTTGTAATAATTAGTTGATTGTTAGTTGTAGTTTTAGATAAAGTAAAAATAGTACTACGTATAATAAATGAATAAAGTGAGGGTATAATAGTATATTCAATTCGTCGATTTACTTAAAATCTGTGAAAAAGGGGCCGAAAAGACAAATAGGTATATTAAATGACCCCCCTAAGACATATTGATATATTAAAAGACTCAAGAGACAAATCGGTATATTAAAAGTGTTCATATGGACAAATTGGTATATTAAAAAACTCTAAGGGACAAATAGCCCTTTTGCCTCATTTGGCTTCATGTCATTTGATTTTTCTTAATAAAAAATTTTCATATATTTTTAAATAATTAATTCTTTATTTAACTCTTATTCATTTGAATATATAATCATAAAAAAATAAAAATTTGGATATATTTCTATAAAATTATAAAACTATTTTTTTCTATATGTTTGTAACTAATAATGTTGTATAAAATATTATTACATAAAAAAATTATTGGTTTTTTTGTATAAATTACAAAAAAAATGCTTATTTAATACTATGTAGTTGGTTTACAAATCGCAAGTTAAAACACTTATTGCTTATTTTTAGAAAATAAATAATAATAATAATAATAATAGCATATGAAATATAATTTTAACTTATTTTATTCTGCAAGGTTTTATAAAAATTCTCCTATTTCATTTTTATTTTATTAAACATTTTTTGTGGTTTCTAAACAAATATTAGCTCATATTTTGCGGGACAATTTAATTTGTGCAATTTATATAAACAACCATTGTAATAAAATATTTATTTATTAAATTTATATAATAAATATTATTAGTGACAAATAATGATAAAAATCCAATAGTTTTATAATTTGATAGAAATATATGCAAAATTTAATTTTTTTATGATTATACAATCAAATGAATAAGATTATATGAGTATGTAACCAATTAATCATTATAAAAATATATTAAAATGATTTTATTATTAAAATAAAATGAAAAGGAAGTCTAATGATGTAAAAAAAAGGTTATTTGTCCACTATAGTCTTTTAATATACCAATTTATCCACAAGATTATTTTTAATATACCTATTTGTCCCTAATGTCTTTTAATATACCAATTTGTCCTTAGGGGGTCATTTAATATACTAATTTGTCTTTTTGGCCGTGAAAAAGGCTAAAATAATATATTCTGATGAACAGATGATATTATTTTTATTTTGTTGGGGACGGGGCCACCTGATCCGGCGCCAAAGAGGCTCCGATTGCAACTATTCAAGTGTTGAAACAACAACCAATATGTATCAGTTTTGATATGGGCGTTTAAGGGTCCGTTTGGATTCCACTGCATTATATTTATAATGAAAATACATGTATTAAATGGAAAAGTTAATTATAAGAATAACATATAGTTTAATTATTAAATCATAATTAGTGTTTGGATAGCTAAAATAAAAACATAATTATAATCATGTCTTCTCCTTTTTACAGATCCACCGAGAAGGGTTCACCTTGCTCTGCCCAACAACAATGGCAGTCAAGGAGGGAAGCAATCGGCCGCTTGATGTTGGTGACAACCGCCAACGCCAACCTCTCTTCCTCCAGGTATGGTTCCTCGTCATATCCCCTTACATCCCTCTCTCTTTATCTACTTCTACCTTTCTCATTCAGTTCCCGATTTTCGCTTGATTGAAGCAATGATTGAGGCAACAGATTGAGGCCTTGACGTTTGAGAGTGTCTGCGTTTACGATTCCGGTTGCTCCCACCCCCAAGCTTGTGGGATTCCATTTGCTTTCCAATCTCACTTCTACCCTCAATGTTCCTTGCTCTTTTCTTCTTCATTATTCTGGGTTGAATATGAAATCTATTATATATTCTACTGTTTGTTAATCCCTGCACTCCACTAATTTTTAAACTTGCTTCAATTTCAGAAGTATCAACATCATTTGATAAATTTGCATCTTCATTACTTCAATTTTGTTCTTCAACTAGAGTTTGCTCTTGCGATTAGGGTGTCACTTGAATGATTCATGAACTTGTGAAATAGGGCTTAATTGAATTGGGATTTGAAGAATTTTTTTGTACTCCAATGAATTGGGTTCTTCTTTAGTTTTCTCAATTTTTTTCACTAGTCTTCCCTAATACCACTGCAATCAGAATAAAATTGGAATTGTGAAATTGCTTGAATTGAAGCTCACTGACTCTCAATTGATCAATGCCCATGTGATTCCAAGTTGCTTGATATCACACTTAAAAAACTCTAACCCACCATACTGTGACTCTAAGATTGACAAAAAATTGCTACTGTCATGTATAGTATAAATTAGGCTTTCATACCATCGTGTATAATTTACGCTTGTGTATACATGTGTCTGGTTGTTGTGTGCAAAATTGCTTTGACATTGTCTGCTGATAGCATGCATTTAGGTAGGCATATTAGGTTGGATTTAGCATGATTTAGATTTATATAATGTATAGATTAAACTAGATTTGCATTTATACTTGTGTTGTTGGTAGAGTCGGAATCTACACGCGTTTATGGATTATTTCAGGTATATGTGGATCCGACGAGGAATGAGGAAGTTCATGGATGAAGGAAGAGTGAAGAGGAGGTGGAAAAGTGAAGAGCACGGGAGCGAAGTCGAAGTTAGAGAGCATAAGTGAAGAACAATTCCGTAGAAGTTGTCGTCAGACATGCTGAACTTGTTTTGCACTTTCTGGAGGCCTCGGTGGTCCGATTGACTATTATAAGCATGCGTTGGAAAGCTCTTTCCGAGATCTACAACTTTTATGTAGACATCGAGACCGGATTCGAAACGAAAAAATCGCTGTGAACAGTAAAAGCCGCCCCGCGGCCCGAAGCTCTGACGAAGGATTTCACAATCGCCTGGCCGCCCCGCGGCCTGGGTTGGCTGCCCCGCGGCCTCTGCAGAAACGCCAAATCTGCTCAATGGACTTTTTATCCACTTAATTAGGTTTTTAGAATTATTATTTGGCCGACTCTTTTAAGGCTTTTTAAGGACGTTTTAGGGTTTTATTTTAAAGATCTAATTCCATAACTCTTATACACTTTGAGATTATCAATTGAGAGAACCCTAGAGGGAAGCCTCCATGGCAATGGAGTGCTAAACTCTTCCGTTTCATCTATGGATTGAAGCTTTGGTTTGATAAAGTTGTGAGATTTCTATTCTTGTTCTACTCCTATTGATTCGTATTGATTCTTTTGTGAATATTGTTAATTTCTTCTAGCCCGTACAACTAGTTGAGATTATTGCTAGGATTTTGTAGATTCCTCATAGCGAACCTTAATCCATAGTAGCAAGCATGCCTTTTTAGAACTCGTAGGACTAAATTGGTGTGTAGATAATCAATTATATGTTAAATACTGACTCGTAGCTTGGTGTTGCATGTATCTTGGTTAATCCTTAATCTTAATGCTACTATTAGGTTAAATCTTGACCGTGTTAGGGTTATCTAATTAGTAAGGGTTACTAGGACTCGTAGGACTAGTAATTTACACAAGATCAGGATAAGAACAATAATAGGATGAAAAGAGAACTCGAAGAAGAATCGATGATCAATCAACCAAACTAAAGTGGATATTTGTAGATGAAACCATTTTCTCATTGTTATCTCTACTAACTTGTCTATAGTTTCTTTTCTTATATTCAATCACCAAACCCCCTCTTTTCTATTAATTGGTAAATATACATTGCTTAGGAATACTTGATTCTATGTGTGATCGATCTCTTACTTGCTTACTATACTAGTTTGTAGGTTTGAGTTATACTTTGATAGGAACAACGACAGTTTCCTTCTATCATCTACTCAGAAACGATTATCAGAAGCTCAGGTGGTCATTGATGTTGCTCTGGACGAGATGACAAAATGGGAGCAGAGGCCGCTACTCAAGATGAAACCAGTCAATATCAACAGATGCCATAGAAACATATCGCCATCTCCTAGCATTGGTTCAAGCTCAAAGGACAGCTTTTCGGCCCCCCAAAAGCACTCAACGGGTATGAAATGTCTATTATTTTTTAGTATGAATATATCTTGGCACCTCAATTTCTGTCATGTTTAACTATTTTCGAAACTTCCTTAAGTTAGAAATCCAGTCACATTGAAATACTCGAACGGAAAAAGAAAGCAAACTACCAAGGGAGGAATTGATTAGAAAAGTGCAGAATGCAATGTCTTCATTTTAAGTTTAGCATAACAAAAATAAATGATCTAGTCAAATGGTTGCCTCGGTTGATGCTTGATTATGTCGCATGATTAGTTAGCTCAAAGTTATATTCACGTAGCCCTTAGCAGAGGATGGTCTAGTAAGTCTATAGCTCTTAAAAAAACTCCACAAATTCACTTAAATTGAAAGAATATCTATGTGGCTGAAATGTTGAAATGGTACATGTTTTGTAACCAAGGGATAAAAAGGTATTAAAATGTATGATAGATTGTTATACAAATTTCTTTGGTAGTTATGTGATAGAAGAGGTGAAGTATTAGCATCACATACACCAATCCGCCTATTAGCTCAAATGGAAGAGCGATGTGCTCGTGTACAGAGATGCGGGTTCGAATCCCGCATAGGCTAATCTAAACTTACACTAAAATTATTCTTTGTATGTAATTAATTCTTGCAATATTTTGTATTTTTTCGATACAAAATGCTTCCCCTCTCTCACCTTGTGCTGGTGTTTTTCAATGCACCTCCCTGTCTCAGCATCATTTTTTTTATCAATTAAGAAATAATTTTTGTGCTCTCAACAACATTTTTTGTTGTTTTGCCTATCCTCTTGTCATCTACACTAGTGTTTCAAGTCTCATGTGATGAGGTTTAGTTAGTTTTATCTATAATTGATAGTGGTTGGTTTTATCTATAATTGATAGAGAGTAAAGAACTACCGAAATATAGACATGGTACTAAACCTAGGTGCTGAACTGCTGTATAAACCTTTTTGTCAACTGCTATATAGACATGGTACTAAACTGCTATATAAAACTTGATTGATGCATTCAGCAATCAATCAAGTTATTTGGAAGAGACATTTAGCAAATCTTGCAGTTGACAAAAGATTTTCAGGGACAACGTTAAATGTTGGATCCTTCGCAAAAGATTCAGCAATCAATCAAGTTTTATATAGCAGTTTAGCAAATCAAGTTTTATTTAGCAAACCAACCTTCGCGAAAAGTTGATGGTAGAGACATTTAGCAAATCTTTTCAGGGACAACGTTAAATGTTGGATCCTTTGGCTTTAGGACATCAGCTGCAAGACCCTTAAAGCCTTTGCTCCTCCCAACTATGGCTTCTAGAACTTCATGAAAAATGCGGCTTATGGTCTCACCAGAATGTTGGAACCGTTCCTTACCCTCCCTATTGGACGCACCCCTTGCTATGATAAACAAAAAAGTTCCTACCTTCTCCATGATAGACAAGTGCGAAGGACGCAATCCGTAGTGTTGTTGTAAATCATTGGAAAGTGCAACAAACAAATTCTGGTCCAACCTGAATGCATCTATGCAACGTTGTGGATCAGAGTAAGGACTGAGCAAATCTTGTATCCATTGTTCACCGGGCAAAAGCTTCGACAATGGGTATTCTTTATAAAAGTTGGCATAATAATATGCAGCACAAGTACGTTGGAGTATAATTAGTTGTCTCTTACATAGCAAGAGGAGGAGGACTATCTTCTTGCGAGTATTCTCGTCCATCATGCCTACAACAATAATTGCAAGAATAAGTAATTTTATGTTAATTATAATAAGCTACAAAACATCTTATCCTGTAGAAGTCTATACTTAAATTAACACATACTGAATAATAGCAATTATATAACATAGGTAAAAACTTTACAGTACTACTGGTTTTCCATTAACATTAGCAATATATATATCCAAACTTTAAAATGGTACGAGTTGTTTTCTTCACCCGCTGAAGACATTACAAAATGTATAACACATACTAAATCAACCCTGCAGTAACATGATGGAACTACTTAGACAAAACACATCTATGTGTCAGATGGAACTACTTAGACAAACACATCTATTCGTCAAAAGGGCACTATATGCATTAGATGCATTTGAAAGCATCGTCTACTCGTCTACTTGTTTTTCTTCATCTGATATTTTAGCCAAGCTAGCCTATCACTTTTTGAACAAAGGAACATGAATCCTTGACGGTTGTTCTCATCCAAAATCTTATCAGCAGCAAAGCAAAATTCATCAGAACCACGTTCCAGTAGCCCCTCATCAATCATCATGTAGAGAATCTTGTAAGCATCTTGTATTGATGGAACTCGATCAACAACAGGAGTTGAATGTGTAGCGGGAGTAAGGGGTGGTGTCACAAAGTTTCCAGCTGCACAAAGATTTTCAATTAGTGTATTCGTCCGTTTTCCCTCCTCTCGAAGCTCCGAAACAATATCTTGAAACATTGATGCAGCCCGTGATAATTTGGCTCGCTTGCTTCCATCGGAATTGGACCCTAATGGTGATGAATGTGATCCACCAGAAGGGATGGGGGACGAACGCTTAGGTGCAGATGGCATAGGTGCGAGGGCAGGAGATGTCGGTGTAGATGAGGTTTGTCCTTCCCTAGGACTTGTGTGCAAACCCTTAAAGAACCCAGGATCAAGGCGACCAAGCTCCTCCGCCAAATGGTCACACTCTGTCATTGGGGTGTCTGGATCAGGAGTACCTATTAACCGACTATCCAAAATATTTGATTCATGTTCCAGATTTCTAGAGGTAGTATCAGGTGGGCAATCCATTCCCGGAACCACACAATTCTCCCCAGTAGCATAAGAGTCACCAAAAATTCTCTCCCATAACTCTTCTATTTCCAGATCAACCCCATGGTCACGGAACCGCTTAAAGTCAGAATTTTCCTACATAAGTGTAACAAAATTTCATGGAATAAATTAGGTTATGTCATCGTGATTATAATATAATCACTGTATGAAATAGAATAGCATACCCGTATTTTCATATCCTACCATTCATCATCATTAACAAGTCTTCCAGTCACAGGGTCCCAACCAACACCCGTAGATTCTTTCAAGCGACACCAACACTGGTACTGTTTTTTCATGACCTCCATACGGTTACGCAAAACTTGAACTGTAACGTGTTTGTCCGTAAGTTCTTGAAATTGTGTAATAATCTCTGGCCACCTAAATTGTTGCTTTCGACCATGGGCAGAAAGATAATCAGCACATAGTTGCAGTAAAACCATGGTAGTCTTCTTATCCCAAGAAAAACTTATTGCACGACCACCCTTCTTTGTCGGTGACACAATCTTAGTCTTAGGTATCGTTTGCCTCTTGCTTGGAGATGTCAACTTCTTTGACGGGGATGCCAACTTCTTCGATGGAGATGCCATACCTTTACCACAAACTATCAACATCGTTTCCATAATGTTCCATCATGACACATTATATAGACTATCTATAAACTACTCCCGACCCACATTATAATTCTTGCAAAGTAAACGAATATAAAATATTAATTTGTTTGCCTACAAGGCTACAACCCATACTTAATCAAAACCTGAAAAAAGGGGCTCTAGAGAACTTGTCTTGCAAATACCACATACATGTAAGTTATACAAAACCCCACTCAACCTAGTAGGAGGGCAACACAAGTAGACATGAAAGCAATCGGAAGCAAACATGCACAATGCATTAATCAATTAGATCGAAGCCTATAAGAGTGACCAAAATGAGGTATATTAATCAATTAGAAGACAAGAGAAAAAAAGCAATTACAAAATAATGACTGAAATGCAATTGGAAGCAAACTTACACATCATATTCAACACCAGCACGAATTTATCATTAAAATGAACAATGAAAGTTAAAACCCTAAAAACCCAAACCCCTTAAATCTCTACAAGCAACTGTTGAAATCACCCTATTGATTGACTCAATTACTACCCAATTTCGATACAAAATCTAGAAAATTAGGAATATATTTGGGAAAGAATGTAAAAAAGGAGCTTCGTACCTTATGGAAAGAGGTTCCACCACAATCCTAAAAGAACAATGTACAAGAAGCGAAAATGGAAGTGGGAGATGGTTGCTGGCCGGTGAGCCTCCTCCAAGTCCACCCGATGACGACTAGAGTCACTGCCGAGGCAGCCTCTTGGTCTCTCAGTTGGCAGCCCCTCTCGCCCCCTTGTCGTTCGTCCGTTCCCTCTCTCTGCTCTGTTGTAAAGGGTTGAAATAAATGTTTTTCCAAAATATAGATTATAATTTAATCTTTAAGTGATTATCCAAACACTACTTATTTTTTAAATGTATTATAAATTAAATACATGTATTATAAACATAATACCTAGGAATCCAAACAGACCCTAAAAAATCCTCTAATCGCTTGAGGAATTGGTTGTTGAAATAAATAATGGAGTAGCTGATATTAAAAACTCCAATTATTTAAAAATTCAATCTGGGTTGACACAAAATCTAACACATTTTGTTAATGCAATCACAATCACAATCACACCTGAGTCTGGGTGCCTACCTTCATCGTCGCCACTCCAAATCACTACTCCAATTCATCTTTTATGCACAGTGTTACACCGAAAATTCGGATTACGGTAATGCACGTTTCAATCGACATGGTGTCATGTTCAAATTGATGTGAAAGTAAACACTAAAGCACCGCATTTATATTGACGCCCACGCCTGTCAAACGGGTCATTCGGGTCGGATCACTTCGGGTCCCGGGTAATACGGGTTTCGGGTATTTTCGGGTTGAATCGAACCCGAGTTTGACCGGGTTTCGGGTCATTTTGGGTCGATTTCGGGTTGCTCAATTTTTTCATTTTTAAATTAAAAAATCATAATTTGATAATTTTGTGATAAATTTAAAAATCTAACATTAAAGACATTGTTCATAAGTTCTAGTGCTTGTAATTATATACTATATCTGATTTAAAATATTTTATTTTTATTATTTCTCGTAATTTTTAATAAAATGTAATAATATATAAATATCAAAATTTTAAATAATTTTTTAAAAATAATTTTATTAAAAAATTGATATGTTATATATTACTCCGTATTACATTTGATTAAAAAACATTTGATTTTTTTATTATTTCTCATAATTTTTAATAAAATGTAATAATATATAAAATATCAAATTTTTAAATAATTTGTTAAAAATAATTTCATGCAATTAGTAATAAGCATATAATTTTTTAAATATTTTAATATTTTTTAAAAATTTTATCTTCTTAAAAAATTCTGTTGAAAAACAAAAAAACAAATACTATCGATCGGACGGAGTATTACACAATACAAATAAATATAAAAGTTGATTTGAAAATGAAAGATCAAGGGTGTGTTTGGATTCCAAATGCATTATGTTTATAATGCAAAATGATAAGGCCGTGTTTGGTTGATAAAATTTTTAAGGTGTTTAAATTATGATATTTTTGGATTCCACGATATATTAATCAAAATGTAATTATTTTATCTCGATTTATGTGAATATTTGGTTAAATTATGATTTTACCTCGGTTTTTACGAGATTTTTATTTTTACAACCAAACGGACACATAAAACGAGGTAAAATAATTGCATTATAATGAAAATACAATGGAATCCAAACACAACCCAAGTGATTGTAATTATAAAATGTAATAAATTGGAATCTCCATAAAAAAATTAATCATATATAATTATAAATCAACCGGGACAATCGGGTCACCGGGTCAATTGGGTAAATCGGGTCAAAATTACCGGGTCAATCGGGTCACCGTGTCGAAACCCAAATTACCCAGAAAATTTCCGGGTTTTCGGGTTCAGGGTAGAAAAAATTTTCGGGTCAAAATTTCCGGGTTCGGGTCGGAAATTTTCCGGGCGTTCGGGTCGGGTCAACCGGGTCGGGTTGTGTTTTGACAGGTCTACGCGCACCACATTCATATCGACCCATCAACGGCTCATGGTTGAACCACGCACAAGTTAAGTTGTAAGACGACCCAATCTTCAACTTGTAAGTGTTGGATTAAACATACGTCGATCAGAAACGTTAAAGTGCAGTTATCAAATCAGTTTTGACTTTTGATAGTTGAGTCTAGGATTTTCAGACTAGATGATATCGTGTGTTATTTGAAGTTTTAGTTAGGCAATATATTTTGTAGTTAGGCACAATCATATATCCATATACATGTGTATGTTCTACTTGTGGACTATTATTTAGATTGGGTTAGATAACTTCTTAATTAAACCTAAAAATGGTGCATAATAAATAAAAAACGAATCTATAGCAATATATGTGGTTTTAAGATTGAGCTTTGTAAATTGAACACTCGCCGGCCCCACCATGAGTTGAGAATTGAGATCCATCAAATTGCTAATTTTTTTTTATTGGAAAAAAATTCGGGCTAGGTAGCTCCTAACCGATAACATTCTGACATATGAGGTTCATGAGACCTAAATCATTGGTTATACCAACACCTCTAGTAGAGCGGCAAATATGTGCAACCTTATCCATCGCTCTATTACCACTACGGGGTACATGAGAGAAAGAGACATCTCTCATATTTTGTAGGAGTAGTTTAATGTCGGACATTATCAATTCAATTTTCCAAGGACAGTGTTTTTCGAACTTTAGGTGGTTTATAATTATCAACGAGTCGCCTTCAATCTGAATTTTATTAATACACATTTATAGAGCTTGTAATACTCCGTGTTTCAAGGCCAGTGCCTCAGCACTAATAGGGGATTTCGTTCCTACTATGGCGTGACCTATGTGGATAGGGGTGCCATTCTAGTCACGAATTAAATATCCGATGGAATTGTCCCCATTAGATAATGTAGATCCGTCAAAATTGAGTTTTAACATACCATTGGGGGCTTTCGCCATTTATAGACTTTGTTTTTGGTCGGTAGTCGACATGTTGTTTTGTCCTCATTGTTTGCAATTGAAGCTGGATTTTTATCGCAATCAAGAGTGCAAGCAAAATGCCAGTTTTGAATATGGTTTAGAGTTAATGTTTTGATAGTGGTAGGATTTGGTATTGGATCGTTTTTGAAAATGGAGTTGTTTCTAGTGTCCCAAGTTGTCCATCAGGTAAAAGCCACTAGTTTTTATTTTTTCTGATTTGCATAGTGTTGTACCCAAGATATCCAGGATTGGTTGTATGTTTCTAGATGAGGATATAAGACTGTTGACCTGCTACTTATTAGCAGGTTTCAAAATGGCGTTAGTAGAGTTAAAACAACATTAAAAAAAATACACGGGTATCATCTTCATCAGCCTGGTTGTAGAGCTCGCATGTCTTAGGGATCGTGATTCCTTTGTTGTTAAGGCGTACCTTAGTAGGTACATAGGCCATTGAAGCTTAGTTTCTAGAGGAAATTCTTTATTTTTGGCGGAGCAGAAATGTTCCAGATCCAAGTGCTTATATCGATCATCATTTATACGGTGGTGGTTTGTTATGAATTTGTACGCACTTTCCGTGTTAAACCATTCATTTTTAGCCGACCACCAATAGAGTATGTCGAGGAACTTGTTGGAAGGAAGATGTATATTCATGATTTCTGTAACAATCTCCCTAGGCAGATTTTCCAAAAGTTTTTCCTCCCACCATGTCCCTCCCATGATGTACTCACTCACCGTTTCATCCAGATTAGGCAAAGTATTAGGGTTGAGTCTGAAGTCTAATGACGCCAATGAGACCCAAATTGTCCTTTCAGAAATTTATTGACTTACCGTCTCCTACTGACCATATAAGGCCAGATATAAACTTCTCAATCAGTGGGGTAAGCTTTGACCATTGTCACGACGCACCACCTTTTCGCTTGTAAGAAAGGATGAGCGAAGTTTTAATGTATTTATATTGGACAACTTTGACCCACAAATTTTCCGATTCTGCCAGGAATTTCCATAGGAGCTTCATTTGAAGGGCTTCATTCATTGGTTGTGACTTTCGGATTCACATGCCACCTTTATTTTTTGCACAACAGATTCTGTCCCAACTGATAAGAGGGCAATATTGGGCATCCTCCATCAAATTGCTAAATCATAAACGGTTTTTTTATAGGATAAGAAATTAAATTATTTTAGTTTCTTTCACTACTACAATTAAGGCCTAATGCGGCGGATCAAAACCGCCACATTAGGCCTAAAAACTGCCACAAAAGACCTATTGTGGCGGTTTTTACCCGCCTCTGTTACTCGCGTTGCATTAGGTCTAATGTGGCGGTTTTTAATCTATTGTGGCGGTTTATTATGAAAACTTAAAACCGCCACAATAGGTAAGTAAACCGCCACAATAGACCTATCTAGTGCGACGGTTAGTTCCTATCTATTGTGGCGGTTTCTCTATCTAATGTGGTGGTTTCCCCTATTAAATGTGACAGTTAAATGATCTAATGTGGCGGTTTATAGAACCTATTGTCATAGTTTGATGCTCAAAATTGTGGCGGTTTATTAGACCAAATGCAGCGGTTTATACCCTGCTAATTTAGTATAATATTATTTATTTATTTATTTATTTTGAATGTACAGGTTTATTATCATATTATGAAATATGTGTGTGTGTGTGATCATACAACACTTGTATGAAAAACAATAACACTTTATTTCATCTAATCTTCCAAATGAAATTACAATAATATTTACAATGATAACATTATCCACAACACAATGCACAACTTATACCTAAACAAAATACTAAATTAGTAAATAAGTCGAAACTTAAATGGTATAGAATCATCAAGTCCAAATAAATTGAAGTAAACCAAAAAACTCCTGATTGTTGAAACTTGATGCCTCTTCTTTTCTATTATTTGCAATTCATTGTATCTAATTGGTCTTCGTAACCATGGTCTGTGATGACAAGGATTCCCTGCAAAATTTAAGTGAATTGCTAAAATATTCAAACACAACAAAAGCATGGACTAATCAAATGAAACAACATGGTCTATCAGCAGAGATCAATTAATTGGATTGATGGCATGATAGCTGAATATTTTTATAAGACGAATGTAAAGTTAAATTCAGATGAGGCTAATGAATTTAACTTATAATGACATGATAGATAAAATATACCATATTAATTATAATGAGCAAACAACAGATAAGGAAGATGCTGCCTAAAAGCCTCATCTGTCTTCCATGATAGAAAACTCAAGATGGGACAAAGGAAACAATACCTGATTGATCATGCAGTTCTAGGCCTCTCTAGCCAATCCGATCAACCTTTTTCTCCTGGATTCATAACATGGAACACTGCGTAGAATATAAATCATAAAAAGTCGATCTTAAAGTTCCAATTTGACAATGAGTATAAGCTTGAATCCAACAAATGAGACTTTGGTTATAAAATTTTATGATCTATTATTAGAGGAGCAAACAGAGAACAAGCCTGGTTTTTCTAAGGCCATGCCTTCCCAAGTGATGGAGGCTACTTTCAGAGGAGTTCCTAGAACAAAACTAATCAAGTCAGGGGTAATTTCAGATTGCAAATGGATCAATGTTCAATGACTAGCACAACATCCTTGGATAAGTACACACTTCCACGGAATCATAAGAAAGTATCACTATACCATGTGGGAACATGGTATAGTAAAATCATGCAAAGTTACAACCAAAACGAATGATTTTCTTTACTCTTCATTAATTATATAATGATACTATAATACGAAGAAATAAGTATTTGTATCTTATATAAAATAACCAAAGAATCCCATATGGAAATGAAAATTAATAAATTCAGCTATTTTCCTAGCTAGTTGTATATGTAAAACTACATTTGGAGATGATATACATCAAGAAAATTTTACTGGTGATTACCTTCCCAGAAAGCACCACATATTTTCTTTGGCAGCAAATGAAATCCTCAAGGGAGTTTAGTACCCGTACCTATTGACATACCTCAATTGAATAAAAGAAGGAAGCAACACCAGGACATATATATAGAGAACGTACTTGTACCTGATTAGAACATTTTCAGGTTGAATCAAGGGCACTTAGTACCTGTAATAGTGAGATGCGGAGTATCACTTACTGATGTCACATACACTAGTATGGTCAGATCTGTTGGTGATTCATTATGCAGAATCAGAAGCTGAAAACAAGGAAAACAAGGAAACAATCACGAAGTGGCTAACAAAAGTACAAGCCTCGGTTGGGAAAACAAGGAAACAACACCAAAAGCACAAATGAAAAGAGAATCAAAGGCCCTAAGTTCCAACTAAAACCCTCAAATTTATGAGAAATGGGTTAAATTGTCATAGAAGCTTAAAACAAGACTGATTACTTAAATAGTTAAATGTAGAATCAAAGGCCCTAAAGTCATAATACACGATCGTAGAGACATAATCAAAGGAGTGTGTTGTTTTGGTGGACTAGTCGATCCTTTCATGCCACTTTATATATATGCTTTCAATGAGGATCTCTTCAAGGAAATAACAACACTACTCACATTAGACAACTTTAGGTCTACATAAACCACGTGTTTCACGGTGCTCTTATACTTTGCTTTTTAACTTGTATGTTTGATTGTATCAAATTTATTAAATGCATAGAAAATGATGATTTTATCAAGTTTATTAAATGCATAGAAAATGAGCAATAATCCAAATATTATTCTAAGTCTGCTATGGACATAATGCTTACCGAACTTAAAAAGTTGATAGAGGCAAATCTTTTATTTCATGATAAGCTTCAGGGAAGAACTTGAGATTGAGGGCTGAAATATGTAGCTTTTGGAGATGATATACATTATGAAAATTTGAGCACTGAAATGTGTAGCTTGATTTCATAGATTAAGCCATTAATTTACATGTTGATTTTAGCTTCAATTAACTAAATATATTTAATTACACTTTGATTTTAGCTTTCAATTAACTAAATACACTATGATTTTAGATTTCATAGAAGAGTAACAGTCTTTCTTGTGAAAATGTGTAGTCATAGCACCATCAAAAAACATAACTTTCCCTAAGACTATCATTTTTACAAAACGAGGCACGCCAAAAACATTCTAACATTATATACTAAAATAAGTCAGCAAAGAGGCTTGATTTCATTGAATGGAGACTAAACTAAATTTATACTCGAGGTTTGTTTTCAATTAATGGAGACTCACTTGGACAATTTTCAGCTACTAACAAAGAGAAGCCTTGGCAATTAAAGAGATTAGTAACTATAAATAATTTAAATAACTCATGTTATCTACAAATTCAACCAAGGTTTCATAGAGTAATTTGAAGTTTATATACAAATTTTGGAGAACTCTAAATCAAATAACCTAAGCCAATTTCAACCCTAAATCAAACAACCTAACCGATTTCAACCCTAAATCAAGAACCCTAAATTCACATCTTAAATAAAAACACCCGACATCAAATAAACTGAACTAGTTTTAATCTAAAGAATAGCGAAATCAGTGGGACTGAAAGTGTAAATTACCTTCCTCGCAAAGGACTGGAAGAAACAGGCTGAGAGATCAGCAGCCCCGTCAAAGCTGCAATCAAATCAAAATTCCGCTGCACAAAAGATCATTGGCATCAGTGGTCACCTAATCATGTTCAAATTATATCCATAATCGAAGATCAGTGACATCAACAACCCCTTCAAAGTCACAATCAAATCCAAATCCCCACTTGGTGGCGGTGGCTCTGGAGAATGAGGGAGACCTCCTCAGAAACAACGGTAAGTGATGAGAACAGAGGTCCTCGACCTCGTCGATTAGGGTGGAGACGTCAGGCTTGGAGCAGACCTCTTGTTGCTTGATTTTCCCTAGGAGAGAGAGTCCTCCAAGCTCACGACAGGCCACCGTAGAAGAGAGATCGAGAAAATAAGGAAGGAGAGAAACAACAAGGAAGATCGATAGAGAGGAATGGCGAACGGATAGGGCGATCGACATGAGAGAGAGAACAACCAAAAATTCACCGGAGTTAGGGTTAGGGGTTTGGAGAGGAAAGTGGGAGAGAGAACCAGAACTCCTTTCATTTATTCCCTTAATTTAAAAAAAAGAATTATTAAGAACCGCCCCATTAGGTAAGGAAGAAAAGTGTTTTACAAATTAACCGCCACCCTATTCTTTAAAACCGCCACAATAGTCTCAGCAATCGCTTACATGGTCAAAACCGCCACAAAACTGTTGCTATAGACAAAACCGCCACAATAATCGCTTCAATAGACTAACCGCCGCAATTAAGTGCTACAATAGGTCTTAATTGTAGTAGTGTTTTTGAAAATTGGTAGAGAATATTTCACAATCAAGATTCTTATCCTATATCACAAGAGCATATGATAGAAATACCGAATTACAAATTATAAAATTTATTTAGGTTAATTGGCAGAGAGTTAGTATTTAAACCAAATTCTCTTTGGCTCCATTTAAACTACAATTTATTTAGTTTAGTTGGTAAAGGGTCAATATTTAAATCGAACTCTCTTTGGCTCCATTTAAACTACAAATTTATTATTTTCTCCAATATATTTTCTTCAAATATGTTTTCTTATATATATGTACAAAAGAAATATCTCTTCAAAAAAATTGAATCCCTATAAGGGCTCGTTTGGTATAAGAATGCAAGGTAAACGAAATGAAAATAAATTTCAAATAGAAAAATATACCTAGATAAGATAATAATGCTATTTTTTGTATGAAAAATAAGATGAGACGTAGGCCGGGGTAATGATTAGAGGAATATAGAGGATATATATGGTTACTAGACCTGGGCAAACGCGGGCGCGGGCCGGGCTTGGGACGGGCTTTACCCAAAATTTTGTCCCGTTGTTGTGGGCGCGGGCCGGGCTAAGCCCGCTTAACAGGTTGGAAGTCGTGTCCAAGCCTGTCCGCGAATGCGGGTGCGGGTAGCCCGCGGGTACCCGCAAACCTAATCAATTTTTTCTTATTAAAACTACAATAAGCCTATTGTAAATTTGTAATCAATTTTAACATATACATACATATATATATAGCTACTGTTTTTATTTTTTTAAATGAAATTAATGAATGTTAATATTTATAACATATATGTAGCTACTGTTTTTATATATATCTGTGTATATATAAGCTACTGTTTTTTATTGTAAATTTGTAATCAATTTCAAATGAATGTTAATATGAATGAAGGTTACTATGAATACATACGTAGCTATATTTATTACATATATATCTACTATTTTTATATTTTAAATGAATGTTAATATTGTTTATTACACATATATATACACACATATATTAATTGTAATAAAAAGACGGGTACCCGTTACGGGCCATTGATATGTCCAATCCCGCACCCACTGCGGGCGCGGGCCGGGCCTAGCAGCCCGTGTGGGCTTTTCCTCATGTCCAAGCCCGCCCGCTAATGCGGGCGGGCGGGGCGGGCCGAACGGGCCGACCCGCGTTTGCCCAGGTCTAATGGTTACCTTCACTCAAATGAGTGGTTGAAATAAAGAGGAGCAAAATCAATTTTGTATAAAAAGTCGGGAGGAGAAGGTAATGATTGAGTTTTTTTAACAATGTATTTTAAACTATGAATGAACTACATTAATTCATTTTCTTTCCCTTTCCCTTTATAAAATTTAAATCCGTCTTAATAAAATAACGGTTTTTCTATCTTATATCTCAAGGAAATAGGATAATAAGTCAAATTCGAAAATATTTTCCCTACATACACCCGGTTTAGCCATTTTTAAATTAGATTATATGGTTTAACCATTTTCTTTTCCAATAAAGTATCATTATCATATACTCTTAGGGTATACAATAGATAAACCGATAAAATAATTCCCGACTCCACTAGTTATAACCGGAAAAGAAAGTATCATTATCATATACTCTTAGGGTATACATGTGGAAGGTTTAAGGCAGGAATTATGGAAGTGTAATGCGCGCGCGCATATATGACTTGTGTGATATTAATTTAAGCAACTTACATATATTTAGTTATGAAATTCTATAAACACACACACACACACACATATATATATATATATATATATATATATATATATATATATATATATATATATATTATCCGATTTAATTCGTTTGACGTACTCCATTAGTGTTGTGTTAATTGTCAACGGCGTGGCACGAACAATGCATCCAAAATTAGACTTTCCAAGATTTTTTTTTTTAAAATAACTTTTATACGTATCCCCTTTGTGAAGCTTTGATTAAATACTATATTTATATACTACTATTTTTTTTGGTAAAGTATTTATATACTACTATAATTTAAACAATTTGAGAAATGTCAACGTTCATTCATTCTTTTTCAGCACTTGTAATTGTGATTGTCAGCATGCGAGATGTGTGCTGCTTTTGTGGTGACTTCATTCATTCATATACTCTCCCAAATGTTTACCCAAAAAAAAAAAAAAACTCTCCCAACTAGTTTGCTCTATATCAGACAACTACTCGAAATCGTTAGTTTTTTTTTAATTCCTTGTTAACTTTAATTTTTATATTTTCGATATAGGAAAATTTTCACATTTATTTAACACATCACTTTAAGTGCAGTCAGTGACGGATACAGAGGTGGGTTATATGGGTTCAAGCCAACCCCAATCTGGTAAAAAAATGTATACATATTGGGAGAACAAGAAACAATGGTTGAAAGTTGCTCCAGTGGTAAATGAATATGGGATTTCAGCCAACTCTTCCATCCGAGTTTGATTCTCCTGATCATGGACATTAAAGCTCTTTTTTTTTATTGACTTTTACTGTTTCTCCATTTACATTTTATTTTTCACTTTCTGATTTCTTCCTAATTTTCATTTTTCTTATATTTTAAAATTCTGTTAAGTTGTGAAAGAAATAAAAATTATCATAGTTTTAAATTTTTTTCTTAATAATTTATTTTTCACAAAAATATTTTTTTATATATAAAATATATCCGCAAAAAAATTTATTGATCCCCATAGTATTGGCCCAAATTCCTAGCTGCGCCTCTAATCGTGCCCACCCCGATGTTTTTCATGGCTTCGCCAGTGAATGCAGCATGTTGTTAGATCTTACAATATATCAGTTGCACTTTACGAAACAGACAAACATAACTCGATCTCATCATATTCGTTTCATATCAGCAATAAATATAATTAAGGCTAGTTAGCTCAACAGAGAAGGATCCGGATTGAATTAACTTTGATACTATATTAAAGCTCGATGTGCCAATCAAATATATGGATATGAGATATAATTAAGTCAATCGTGATCGATGGGTACATTTGTAGTTAAATAAAATAAATTCTTTATATTCCTCCTAATAATTCTTAGATTTAGCTTTGAAAGATTAATTTTCAAGTTGATGATGATTAAGGCTAATTGATTATGTAAACACAAAGAAATAAAAAAACTAAAATTAGAATGTGTGAAAGGCTCGTGGCAGATTGAAATCAATTAGGAGGAGGAATGTGTTTTATGTGTGCATACCTCCATTCCTATAAACTACACTGAACTTAATTATTTGGGGTTTTTTTCCTAATCAAGTGGATCGATGAACCATACCATATCATATCATGAACCATGCCTTGCTTGCGTTTGCAACACTTTTAATTAGAAAGTGTAGTCCACCACTCTACCTATCTTCTAAAGATATATAGGTCCTTTTCCTAACCTTCCAACTATATCTTCGTTTTAATTCCTTTTTTAATTATCAATTTAATTTACAACTTAAAAAACAAGTATATATACACATACATCCATAGGTTTAGATTCATTCATTCCAACAAATACCCAAAAACCTCTCTTGTGTTTTCCCATATATACAAGAGCAACAAGACATTACCCAAAAAATGGAAGGCAAAATGTTAAGGAAAGGGCTAAAGGTGGTGGTGGTGGTGGTTTGCTTAGGCTACCTAATGATGTGGATCATGCTTCCCACCATGACTTATAGGGGCAAGTGGTCTCCTTCCATCAAGGCCAAGCTTCGTTCAACTTACTTTGGCACCCAAGGTTTGGTTTCTTGATTTTTCGTCGCGTATATATAACTTTTTTCTTTAGGTTAACGGATTTGATTGTAACGAGAGGGCAAACATGGTGGTTGAAATCAGGTCCGAATCTTCTGCTGTATACGTTTCCAGTCCTCTTTGTCGCGGTTCTAGGGTCCGTCTATCTTCATCTTGGGAAGCAAGGTTCTAATTCATCAATGATCCAAAGGTACATATATATATATGTATAACTACATGTATACATCTATGTATTTGATTAGCCTAACCTCTTTCTGCCCAACTAAGTAACTAACTATCATAAAATGAAATTAGATTTCTTAAAATAAAATCAGAATTAATGAATGATTACCACATTAAGTATCATACTCTATTAACATTTGGATTAATTTGTAAATTATATATATAGATCAGGAGGAGATGAAGAGAGGAAGATTGATCACAAGGACTTAGGAATGGTGAAACGACCGGTGCTGGTGAAAGGCCCACTAGGGATAGTAACAGGGATAGAGCTTGGATTCTTGATGTTGTTCATAGCTCTTCTAGTTTGGTTGTTTGCGAATTACCTTCGTGTCGGTTTCTCAGGCATCACCCCTGCAGAGTTGGCCGACCACGGAATGGCTATGTACGTTCTTCCCTTTCTTATTTATATATATAGTTGTTCAACTTATAGCATCCTTTTGAACAAGAACATAATTTGTAACGTACGTCTTTCTTTATGTATGGTTTAAAGGTGGCAAGCGAAGTTGGAAGAGGTAGGCCTAAGGTTAGGTCTAACTGGAAACTTGTGTCTCGTACTGCTCTTCTTTCCGGTGACGAGAGGGTCGTCGATTCTTCCGATCTTCGGGTTAACGTCGGAGATGAGCATCAAGTATCACATATGGCTAGGGCATATCACCATGACTCTGTTTACAGCTCATGGATTCTGCTATTTGCTTCTTTGGGCTTCAATGCATGCTATGTCTGATAATGTAAGTATATCATTATCACTTCTTTTTTGGGGTATGGGCTTCTTATCAAATATATGGACTGACATACAAATCAGTTTACCATATGAGAAATTAATAAACCATATGATTAACTATCTTCGGTTGGTTCAGCTGGTTAGGAGTCTGAAAGTAGTACTAAAAAAGGTCCCCAGTTCGAATCCTACTGAATGTTTACTTTGTGTATGAATGTGCAGATGTTTGAGTGGGCCAAAACCGGGGTTTCGAACGTGGCCGGAGAGTTGGCGTTGCTTGCCGGATTAGTGTTGTGGGTGATGACCTTCCCACGGATAAGAAGAAAGGCATTCGAGGCATTCTTCTACGCACATTACCTCTACATTCTCTTCGTCTTCTTCTTCTTCCTCCATGTAGGAATCTCCTATGCCGGATACATGCTTCCGGGCTTCTACTTGTTCATGATTGATCGTTACTTGCGCTTCTTGCAATCTCGCCAACGCGTTCGTCTACTCTCCTCTAGGGTTTTGGCCTCGGGAGCATTCGAGCTCAACTTCTCTAAGAGCCCAAGTAATTTACATCAACACTTGGAAAAAACAAATACACATGAATTGATGTCTTTGCCTTGGTCTATATAATGTACTTATGGAAAACATGTTGCACAAAATGTAGGTTTGATCTATAGTCCGACGAGCATCATGTTCATCAACGTTCCGAGCATTTCCAAGCTCCAGTGGCATCCTTACACCATCACTTCTAGTAGTAGCTTGGAGCCCGAGAAGTTGAGTGTTGTGCTCAAGGTCGAAGGTAGCTGGACGCGAAAGTTATACGACATGCTTGCTTCTTCCACCGTTGAACGAATTGAAGTCTCCGTTGAAGGTCCTTATGGCCCTGCCTCCACAGATTTCCTAAGGTTAGTAACCAAGAATTGTACTTTGCTAGTCTAATTCCATGATATATGTGTATATGTACTCAACCAAGGTATCGAAAATATTGGTTTTTAGGCACGAAAAACTCGTATTGGTAAGCGGAGGAAGTGGCATCACACCATTCTTCTCAATCATCCGAGAGCTTATCCACGCAAGCACGACACTAAAGTGCAAGATCCCGAAGGTCCATCTCATTTGCGCATTCAAGAACTTGTCGGATATCGCCCTGTTAGACCTCCTCCTTCCAATGACTGGCACACCCAGTGACCTTTCAAGTGTCGACCTAACAATCGATGCCTACATAACACGACATAAAGAGGCTACAAGAGTCGAAGATGCAAAACAAGAGGTTAGAACCCAATGGTTCAAGCCGAATGCAAAGGATACTCCGATATCTCCAATTCTAGGCCAAAACGGATGGCTCTGGCTAGGCTTGATCATCGCGTCCTCCTTCGTTGGATTCCTCGTCATCATGGGGATTCTCACACGATACTACATTTACCCTATCGACCACAACACGAACAAAATCTTCTCAACTTCCACAAGAGTCGTTCTAAACGTCTTGATCATGTGCATTTGCATAGCCATTTGTGCCGGTGTAGCTGTAGTTTGGAACAAGAGGAAGTCCGCGATGGAAGCAAAGCATATTACGAGCTTGGAAGCGGCGTCTCCAACCATTTCGCCTCAATCATTGTTCTACAACGCCGATAGGGAGCTCGAGAGCCTTCCTCACCAATCCCTTGCTCAATCAACTAATGTTCACTATGGTGAAAGGCCAGACCTCAAAAGTAAGCTCGAGTTTCGAAACATATATATACATGATTCATTTCGTTCGACATTCGTTGTCTAAAGCAATTTGTAAGTAACAAAAATCGACGATTTTTTTTTATCACTTTGCAGGATTATTGTTTGATTGCAAAGGAACGAGTGTCGGTGTCCTCGCTTCCGGTCCTAAGAAACTGAGGCACGAAGTTGCGGCCATATGTGGATCCGGTCTTGCGGATCATCTCCACTTCGAATCGATTAGTTTCAGCTGGTGATCGATCGATGATCTCGTCCATCTCTTTGAAGGAATGAAAGGCCACTTATGGAATGCTCCAACACTTTGATTTATATAAATAGTTGTATGTGTGAACATTTTCCACTGGTTTTGGTTTGATACTCACTTATTTTCTTTATACGCCTTTACAAATGTGTAAGTTTAATTCCATGGTTTGTTTTTGTGTCTCACATGTACTTTGCCGTTGTTTAGTAAAATTAGTATTGTTTGATGTATTTGATGTTTTAAGGATATGCACAAGAATTTAGAAATGTCATTTCCCCCTCTAAATACTCCATCAAATAATTTTTACTCCCGCATCACATTTATTATGCACAAATGTAATTGGTTAAAGAAAAAAAGTATAAATTATATTGATATTAGTGTATTAAAAAAGGAGTGTAATTATTACTTCTAAAACATCAAATATTGTTGATCAAATTAAATTTAATCTCCTAAAACATCAAATATTACCGATATTTTTTTTGTATATAATAACCTTAATTTTTGGATTTTCACCTAATCTACATAAATTTTCAAATAATAAATTTTAAAAAAATTAACCAATGGGCTTTATCTATTATAACTATTAAATGAGAAATGTTTTTGCTTATATGTCATAATCACTTTAGTTTCACTATTTCCTCCCAATCAACTAAATCTAGAAAAAAAAATCTAACTAATGAAATTTGTACACGTTTCTCTAATAAATCTGGCTATATCTAACTACTAAATCATAAGCATTTTTATTAGGTGTTATAACCACATTTATTTTAGGATTTTCATTCAATCAATATATTCTATTTAAATCTTAAATTCATACTACCTCCGATCCAAAATACATGTCGTTTGACTTTTCAACATGTATTTTAAAGAGCTAAAAACTATATAATATATTAACTTTTTTATTATTATTTTTTTAAAATTTAATATTTATTACCAACAAATATTAAGTTGTAAAAAAATATTTTAAAAAAAGTTGACATTTTATATAGTTTTTAGCTTCTTAAAATACGTGTAAAAAATTCAAACAACATGTATTTTGGATGGGAGGGAGTATAATTTTTATACATTTTTTGTAATAATTTTTATTATTTTTAACTTACTTTATCAAATCTATTTTTTTGTTTTATGTTAACGTTTGGTAATAGATTATTTAATTTTATACTTACAGAATTTTTTTTATTTTTTTTAAATACGCGTCATGGCGCGGGGATTGTACTAGTATTAATTAAAACCAAAGCACCTACGCCACGTGTCATTCCCTCGCGCAAAGTTATTTTTGACAACATTTATATTGAATATATTTAGAAATAACTTTTTTTTAAACAATCTATCTATATATATATTAATTAAAACCAAAGCACCTATGCCGCATGTCGTCCTCTCGCGCTAAGTTATTTTTGGCAATATTTATATTGAATATATTTTGAAATAGCTTTTTTGGCAATATATATTTGATATATTCTCTTTACATTTTTATTTAAATAATATATTTATAGATATATTCATATATCCTATATTTATCAAATATTAACTACACATTATCATTTCATGCTACATTTTTTTAACCAATGGGATTAATTCAAAACTTATTTTTTTAAATAAATTTAATATTAACTACACAATATTGTTCCATTTTATATTAATTACGCAATATCATTTCATACTACTATATATATTAATTAAAACTAAAGCACATACGCCACGTGTTGTCCCCTCGCGCAAAATTATTTTTGGCAACATGCATTTATATTGAATATATTTTGAAATAGCTTTTTTGGCAATATATATTTGATATATTCTCTTTGCATTTTTTGGCAATCTATTTTTTTCTATTTTATGTTAACATATGGTAATAGTTTATTTCAATGTATAGTAGTAATTTTTTGTACTTATAAAATTTTATTTTTATTTTTTTTAAAAAGAAAAATACGCGTCATGGCGCGGGAACTGTACTAGTATATTAATTAAAACCAAAGCACCTACGCCACGTGTCATTCCCTCGCGCAAAGTTATTTTTGGAAACATTTCTATTTAATATATTTAGAAATAACATTTTTTAAACAATGGGATTAATTCAAAACTTTTTTTTAATAAATTTAATATTAACTATACAATATTATTGTATTCTATATTAATTATACAATATCATTTCAAGCTATTTTCTTTAAACAATGAGATGAATTTAAAACTTTATATATATATATAGTACGTTCCAAATATATGATTTTTTTGGAGCAACCAATCTATATATATATTGAAAACTATTTTTGTTTTTATCATAACCTTAATTTTTGTAATTTCACCTAACAATCTAATCTACACAAAATTTCACATGATAAAATTTTTAAATGTTTTTTTTGACCAATGGGATTTATTTATTCTAACTATTAAATGATAAAGATGTCATAATCACCTTAATTTTACAATTTCCTCCCAATCAACTGAACCTAGAAAAAAATCCAACTATTGAAATTTGGACAAGTTTCTTTAATTAATCTATCTATATTCTATATCTAACTAATAAACCGTAAACATTTTTATTAGGTGTTATAACTTATAAGCACCTTTATTTTAGGATTTTCACTCAACCAACCTATTCTACTTAAATCTTAAACTAATGTAATTTTTACACATTTTTCACAAATATTAATTTTTTACTTACTTTATCAAATCAATTTTTTCTATTTTATGTTAACGTATGGTAATAGTTTAATTCATTTTATAGTGGTAATTTAATTTTTATACTTACAAAATTTTATTTTTATTTTTTTAAAAAGAAAAATACGCGCCATGGCACGGGGATTGTACTAGTATAGACTTAATTCATTAATTGTAGAGGTAAATAGACCCCTGTCATATTTTTATTGTAATTTAAACCTTTCCAATTTATAATGACACAAATACCCTCGTTTTTAGACGCCATAAACGACTGAATTGAGGGCAGATCAAGAATAGAGAGAAACACCAGACACATTTGATTCAAGGGGAATTGAAAGTGGCTATTAGCCCAAATGCCCTGGTTAGGGTTTAAGTAAACAAATTGCTGAGAAGCAATCATAGCACTTGAGTGAAGATCAGTGAGAGAGAGAACTTACAAAGGGTTTTAATTGCACATTAGATGGCAGCACACTAGAGACAGGCGACAGAGACCAGAACAACCACCCACGCCACTACGGGAAGCGACCGCTGCCGTCCGACCTAACCAGGCCAATCCCATCCCACATAAAGAGCCCATAAAGTAGCCGAAAAATCCACCTTGATGACGGATGATGCCAACAAAAGCACGAATCAGAGGGTGCCACCTCCCCAAAGTGAACCTTTCGCAGGCAGATGGAGGCAGAGAGGTTGGTGAGTTGTTTAGTAGAAAGCAGATTCGACGGGAGGGGTATGGTTGGATAGGAAGCTGGGCAAGTGGGGTAGATGATGAGATCGACTGTCGGCGGTTGCAGAGGTGCAGATCGGAGAGTGCCATCGCAGATGGCGGGCGGCTGGACGGCCTGGAGAGAGGGCAAGGACAGGCGAGCCGCCTCGCTCTAAACCCATCTAGGTTTTTTTTTCAATTTGAGTGAAAAGAACTGTTCATGCCGCGCTTGGGGATGTGAGGGTTATTTGAGGACTTGGAAAAATATAGACTTAATTCATTAATTATAGAGGTAAATAGACCCCTGTCATATTTTTATTGTAATTTAAACCTTTCCAATTTGTAATGACACAAATACCCTAGTTTTGGATATCCATTCAAATTAATTTTGGGAAAAAAAATGGAAGATCTCAACCGCCATATCTCTTATATATAACTAGTTCAGTACCCGCACTTTTGTGCGGTATTTTTTTAAATATATATTAATGTATTTGACATTAAAAAGATGTATAAAATACTAAATATCAAACAATAGAATGCAAAGGAGAAGCAACAGTAAATACTAAATATTTTTTTCCCTCAAGAAAATATATGATAAAACCCAACCATATAACAAAGATCAAAGACGGATCAAGGAGAAAACCTAATTTTTGTTTATCGTGACATCCTCTAATATATAGGAAGGTCAAGTCTTTTTTAATATATAGGGAGGTCAAGTCTTTTTTAAAAAAGAAATTGTAATTCTTTAGATAAAATTTGTTCCGATTAGTTTTGGCAAGATTTTATCTATATAAATTTTAATAAAAAGAAAATAATTATTGTTATTGAAAAGATATATTTTTTCAGGTCTTTTACATAGATATCTAGATTCTAGGATATCGTCAAACCATTACTAACTAATATATAGGGAGATTACATATCCTTTTTCATGCATTGTTACATCTTCTTTTTAATGGAATATATCTATTATAAAAAGATGAAATAAAATATAATAAGGATCAAAGAAAACCGGTAATTTTTTTAAATATATTCATATCTAACAAAATTGGGTCAAATTGTATCTTATATTATATTAATTTTCTCAAAATATATCCATATTTAACGAAATTGGATTGATTTAAATTGGGTCAAATTTTATCTTATGCATACATAGATATATTGATTAAATAGAGTTAGAATAAATTTTTAAATTTTATCTTATGCATATATAGATATATTGATTAAATAGTGTTAGAATAAATTTTTATCTTATGCATATATTGATTGTTTTTAAAAAAATTGTGATTGGTTTATATGACTACGGTTAAGGAGAAGGTGCCACGTGTCTCTGCCGACTTCTCCTTTATTATATACTAGTACGATCCCCGCGCCATGGCGCGATTTTTTTTATAAATAATATTTAGATATAGATAAATCATAGACATTAGATTTAATTCAATATTTTTAATTAAACCCATTGATTAGTAAATGTGTTAAAAATAATAGAAAAAAATACACTTGGGTTATTAGAGATAAAGAGAAAAATAAATAATAAATAGTGAAAGATAAAAGTTTTGAATTAATCTCATTGGTTAAAAAATATAACATCTAATAATATTGGGTAATTAATATTAGAATATTTTTCAAAAAAAATTAGAAAATATAGTTACCATAATACAATGATATTATGTAAATAATATTTCCACAAATAACTTTGAAATGAAGAGGACATGTGACATAAATTAATATTGTATAGTATATAGATATAGATATAGATAGTTAGTAAATGAATTTGAGTTAAGCCCAATAGTTATATTAGATTGAATTCAATGTTTTGAATTAAGTCCAATAGTTAGTAAGATTAAAGAAAAAAAAGAGAATTAAAAGAAAAAGAAGAAAAAAGGAGAATTAAAAAAAAAAGATTAAAGAGAAAAAAAATTATAATTGGTCAAAATCCATAAAATCTCTCTAATGTTGACACCCCAGTATAAACTCTTCTAAATTAAGAGTTTATATAGATATAGATATAGATAATAGATAATAGATAATAGATAATAGATGGGAAACTAACAGAAGAAAATATATTCCGCTACTTAACGTTTAATACCCGTAGGAAGGAGGTTTCGGATCAACGAAACAACTCCATTGAAGAGTGAAAGGTGTGTGTTACATAATAAATTTAAGTTTGTTATTATGCTTTTATTTTTAATGTTGTAAATAGATAGTGGTGAAATGTACGTGGTTAGAGGAAATCTCTCCACTAAGAGATATTCTCTCTAGCTTATTGTTGCTTTTGTAAAGCATTATATATTTCAGAATTAATTTGGAATACAGTACGTACGTAAACACACATTCAAACCCTCTCTCTCAATACGTTTACAGTGTGTTCAGAGGTTCAAAAAGTGAAGGTTTTCTCCATTAAAGGGCAAATATTGTGATAATGTAAGTTATATATGTTTGAAGAGAGCAAGGTTTTAAGTAATGTTTCAATATAAGTTTAATTTTAATTAGTATCGGCCGGTTTTCTCCATTGAAGAGGGCAAGGTGTAGGCAATATGATTTCTCAATATATATGAGTACGTACGTGAGAGGGTACATTAGGGGTGATGATAGTTACTTACCATAAGTGTAAATGTACGTTAATGCAATGAAGGAGAACATTTTATGATAACTTGTTATTGTAATGTTATATTGTGTTAAAAGAAGTTGTATATTGTAATGACATACATTGAAGGGGTAGTTACAAGAATTAATTTGTGTTACAAGAATTGAAGTAGTATATTGTGATGTCATATACACGGTAAGCGGGGTAAGTTAGTGTAGCTGTTACAAGAAGTAGTATATTGTGATGTCATATAAATGAGATTTATTGTAAACATAATGGGAAGGTTAGTGTAAGTATGTAATCGATGATGAGTGGGAAGATCACAAAATTCAGCATCGGACACAAATTGCGCATCGTACAAACCACCAGACCCACAACCCATGAGAACCACAAGAAACAAACACAAATTCAGGATCGGTAACTCTAGAATAGAACATCCGTACAAGGAAAAAAAACTACAAGAAATTCACAAAATCATCAAAATTCATATAATTAAACATACTAATTTAATCTCTAATTTCATGATACATAAAGAGAATTTGCTACTATTGCAAAAGATTAAAAGAACGTTGCAGCATAATTTGGAGGAAAACAGATGAAAAGAAGAGGAATTAAAATAGATGAAACATAAATGAATATATATCTTTGATTTCCTTTTTTATTATTTAAAATTCTAACAAAATCAATTAGGTAAAACTACAAATAAAAAGGTTTACTCACTTAGAAAATTAACCATGGGGTCTATAAACTACTAAATTTATTAAAAGGGGTCTTAATCCTCCAATTCATTCTAATGAATAAAAAGGACCTGAGTGCAATTATGTAAAATTTATCTTATAAATAGATGAAACACGACTTGCTAATAGACTTTATGATCACTTATACAGAGTATCTAATAAATTCAATCATTTGAAACAAACCGACGTTACAATCAAGGGAAAACTAAATATGGATAAATAAACTCTCAAACTCTTAATGGCCGGGCTACCGTCCCCAGAGAAACTCTCTGAAACTCTCCCTTGCCGGAACCAAAACCCCGGCTCAACTCCGACAACCTCTACAGAGGCCAAATAACACCTCTTCGGAGGCCGAATACCACCTCTTCGGAGGCCTACAACCCCTCTTCGGAGGTTAAAAACCAACCCCGTCGGTACAAGGCTCCGCTTTGTGCCGTCGGTCTCTTGCCCGTGGTCGGCGCCGCCACTCGGCTTGGCTCCCCCTGGGTCGGCGTTTGGTTGTATGACGGTCTCGGCTACGCCGGTCTCCGTCCCATGTCCTCCTATTGATTACAATCGCGGTGATATTTGTCCTCCCTCCCGGTTGGTGAGGCTTGTGGGTCGTCATGATCGGCGATGGTGTTTGCCGTCGTCCTCCCGTTGCATCTGCCACGGTTCGATCGGGCTGGGGTTGGTTCGGGGTGGTGTGCGCTGGTCGCCCTCCTCCGGTCATCCTTCGCCTGCTCCCTCCGGTGGCCTCGGGCACTTGGTGTCGTCGATCGCTAGTTCTCTCTCCGGTTTCCCTTGGACGGTGTGGTCTGGTGACAGTTGTTGTTGCCTCCGCTTCCTGCGATTTTGCTTTGGTTTCCTGTCTCTTCATTAGGGCCCGATTCTAGTCCTTTGGGCCCAATTAAGGCTGCCTTGGGCCCAAAGCTGGCCCGAAGTGAGGGAAAACTTAGAATAAATTAATTTAAAAAAAAGGGTAAAGATAAAGTAGAGTTAAAACTAATTGTTTCAACAAATAATCTTAATTGTAGTAATTTATATTAATTACTATAAATAAATAACCTCTGTGGGTTTGCGTAAATCCCGTTTGCGTTTCTGGTGCGTTTCGGTCCAGGCGTCTTGTGGTTCTTTGTTTGGTGTGACTGGACTTTCTTTTCCGTTTGATGAGGTTCTGGCAGTCGGAGTCGGGATAGGCTGGGTTTGTGGCGGTGTATATCTAGGCGTCTCCTTTCTCCAGAAGAATGGCTCCTTGGAGGTTAGTCTTCACTGCCCACAGGTGACTCCTGATGTGCCGCTGGCCTACGTTGCTGCCCCATGGTTGTGTTTGGCTTCGTCCCTCGTCTACGTCCTCGTCTTGTTTTAGTTGTGTTTAGTTTCACTTTGTAGAACGCTTTTGCCTTTATGTTGCACCTTCTTTGTATTTTTGGTTTCTTTTTGACGGTTTTCCGTCTGCCGACTTGTCGGCCTTCGAGGTCCAGGTATGTCTGGTTTCGAATTCTTTCCTTATCAAAAAAAAGGAAAAACTAATTAAAATACCCCCACCTTTGGGGGTATGGTAAAAATATATCCTCAACTTTCAAATGTACGTAATAAAAATATCCTGACCTTTGAGGGTAGTGGTAATATATTACCCCGGGTTTTTTCACGGGTCAAAAATATTGACAAGGCAGCCTACGTGGATTTTTTTAAACAAGGCAGCCTGTATATATGGAAGCTTTTTTACAAATTAGCACTAAAATTGAGTTTTCTTCAACGATTTCCTTAGCAAAAAAATAAACTGACAACAAAATTATACTCGAAAAACGAAATTGATTCAACCAAGCAACTAATCGGGTCAAAATTGCCATAAATTAACACAACACGACTATTCCTAACACCAAATCGACAACAACAACAACAACAAAGAGGGGAAAAAATAAAACTTACTAAGCCAAGTCTGTGAACGAATCAAAGAGGAAGAAGAAGATGTGAGACAGACAACTCAAGATAGGCGACCATAAGGGAGGAAGACTACCATTGAAGAGGAACTATGAACTACCTGGAAGACTTGGAAGACAGTTCAAGAGACGACCACAGAAAGAGATACGAGGGAGGAAAATGCGTTGGGTATGAACCCATTCCAACTCTTTATTTATTTTTTTCCTAAGGAAACCGTTTAAGAAAACCCTTGTAAAAAACTCAAGTAGGATGTCTTGTTAACGTACATTTTTAATCCATGAGAAAACCCGTGGTAATATATTACCACTACCCTAAAAGGTCGGGATATTTTTATTACATTTGAAAATTGAGGATATATTTTCACCATAACCCCAAAGATAAGGGTATTTTAATTAGTTTTTCCTACAATCAACACAAAAACCTTGATTTTTACACCAAATTACTAAAAATGATCAAAATCTTAGAAATAATCATATAAATACTTTTTAAAAAAACCAAATGAATCTAAGTTTTAATTAAGTTTCAAATTATTAGAACTAGTTGATTATGTACTCTGTATTGGAGTAGTTTTGATAGGGATCGAATCTCCATGTTTATGAATTTCAAGAGACACTAGTTTAGTACCCGTACCTTTTGCGGTTCTTTTTAAATATTAATATATTTGGTATTAAAATTGTATAAAAACTATTTATAATTGAACCTTATTTTATAACTATTACTATAAATCATTAAATAATATTGAAATAAATAGATTATAAAGAAGATATTATGATCGAACAGAAACATTGAATACAAAGCAATAGATCAAAATACAATTGAAAACACTAAATATGTGTGAATTTGAATCAAATTATAGTTTAAAATAAGAAAGAAAGAAAAAATCGCAAATATTAATTTGAACTAAAAAGTATAAAGCCAAATTGATAAAAGAGATCGAGCTATAGCTCAATTCCAGGCTAGTTACGGCAACATACATGTTAGATCGATTGGGGATTCAGAAATCATCAACACAGCAACATATGGAAGTATCAGCCGTACACCTGGCATGATCGATCACACTGACACTGTAGTCGGGAAATGGGATCGAGAAGTGATGCCTGCATTTGTCAGCAATGCCCATAAGAGTGTGATGAACTCACCTCCTTTGGCCAAATTTTCTGCGTGGGCAGTTGCATTTTCAGTTGGAGCTAAATAGAGGATCAACTCTACCCAAAACTCAGCCAAAACCCTCCACCCTCTGTTAGGATCATCTAAGAAAAGACTCCTCAACTTGTAAGCAAGCACCGTAGCTCTGCCAAATAAAGTCCCGTCTTGTTCATCCATACCGGACACCAACATCGAACACCGCCCGACAGTGTCTTTAGTACCCTTGAACTTTTTATGTGCACATTTTATGGTATCAAGAAATGTGGTGTGGGATTCGAAAGGTACACCAGATAACAACTCAGGAGCAAAGACCACCAAGTAGGCACAGTATTTGGATAATTGTGTTGCAACGCGGAAGTGCTCATCACTTGGCCAGTGCGACAATTGATGCTCGCAAACAGAAGTTGCTATGTGCCAGACCAGAATAACATATGCATCACCCTCTGGCTCATTACTGCAGAAACTAGACAGCTGATCCGCCAATCCGTTTCGTGCTAACGAGGCTTTGCCACAAGACAATGCAAATCTATACTCCGAGAGCGATGAAATAATTGCTCCTTTCACTTGTGAAGAAAGTGTGACAGCAGGAGATTCCTTTTGGGAAACCCTCGGTGCATACCATAGGCATCGAAGCAGGTGGTGATGCATAGGAACCTTATCATAGCTCTCAAGAAGTGAGTATTGGCCAAGCTTTCTCTTCCACAGCTTCAACATACACGAGGAAAGCCGGCCCTTGGATGAAAGGTAATCCCTGACAATTGAGATGAATAAGATGGCTGTCTTAATCACAGCAGTCTTCTTTGTACCGAATTCGCTTGCATAAAGGCAAATGAGCTTCACTATGGTCCAATTTGAAAAGATACGCATGCATAGTTGAACAGCCTCCCCAATGGCAATTAGAATTATCACTATCCGTGTTACTCCAACATCCACACGATGCTTATGAAGTAGGATGATACTAGTACTGTCCCCCAATTCGTAAATGGCAAACCACAGACATATAGGAATGCACACCAGCCTTTTGATCTTGAAAGCAAATCTTTTGGTACTAAGATAATAGAATTTGGTGTAGAAGAAGTCAAATAGGAAATCAAGTTCCCATTCGATTATAGTGAAGACTCTTTCTTGCATTTTCCGCGGATCTCCCATCGAAAGAAATCCTTCCTCAACAAACCTCCTGGACTTGTTCCTTGCACTGTCTTGCAAACAATAGCCTGCACACCTCATCAGCAGAATATTGAACAAGGCACGAGATAAACAAATGTCCTTGAGTCGCCTACCCGATTCATTGTTGGTCATGTTTGGGTTAATACTAATAGGCTGTGTGTGCCCATGGATGTTGACATCACCTGTGGGAGTCGTTAAGAGCTTATCCACGCATTGCCATACTTGTGTTGTAGTTACATTAATGTTGGATTCTTGAGTTCCGTCGACCAGATACGGGTAGCCACTCATGAAGACTGCATCATCTACTGTTGCTTCCTCATCATTGGTATTGGTATTGTTATTATTATTATTGATAAAGCCACGACGCATGTGGTCTTCCGTTTTCTTGCTGGCTTCTGGCAACCCGTCTGACTTGCTTGCAGCTTTAAAGGCTCCCCAAGTTTCAACTATATTCCAGATACTCAGAAAAAACAATATTTCATAAGCCACCAAAGTTATCCCGTCAGTAGAGGTGTTCAAGTGATAGATGTTAGCTGTACCGGCCACAAAACCGACCCAGAAACATAGGGAAATATAAGAGATTAAGTAACTAGTTGAGTTATCATTGACGCCGAGATCGCGGGCGGTCATAGTGTCAAACCCCCCATATGCAAAGAGAAGGAAACCGGCCCAGATGGGGTATAATTTCTGCGAGAAAGATGCATTGCGCATGAGCCCCAACAACAAGGGTATGAGGATGATGATCAAGGAATGGCAACCCAAAATACAAAATCCGGGCCATGAACCGTAAACGCGCCGCCTTAGGCATCCCAGCACGAATAAACCTAACAGGAGGATTGTGGTGACCAGGACGCCGAATTCAATTTGCAGCACCTCCAATTGCACTTTCTTTTTTGGAAAAGCCCCGGGGGTCAACAAGTTTTCCATATTGTAGGACGCGAAATCTGTGTAATCCACGAATTAGTTTTGAATTGATAGTTATGTTACATCATATTTACTCCATCCGTTTCATTTTAATTGACATTTATCATTCGGCTATCTTTTTTTTTCGATGTTAGTCCAGTTCAATCGATTCAGTCGCTCTACATCTGTATCGGGTATTGTGTGACCCATTTAAGAGGTTGACCCTCCCACTCACAAGCGACTCCATATTTCCAACGGATTCGAAATTTCGAACCTATTGACATGGGATACACCAACTTGTGAAGTTGTGATTGGTTCAGCTATCTTTTTTAAAAATATAAAAACCACGTAAAATATATGAATTTTTTATTCATTTTTTTTAAATTAAAATGAAATGAGGGAGTGTGTTAATTATAGGCAACTCCACGGGAAATCGAACTCATTCTATCATATATTACAACTATATTAACAAATCTGGAAAGGGTTTCTTTCCTCCATGTACCCCGAATAGGCAATAGAGTGGCCGATAAGGTTGCACACCTTTTCCACTCTGCCTGGGGTACTAATATTCAGAATAATCCTGGTATGCTTGACCTCATCCGAAAGGATGCCTTCGGGTAGAGTTTTCTCCCCCGAAATTTTTCCTAATAAAAAAAAAGGCAACTCCACGTGATATGGCGCATATTTTTATTTTGAAAAAATAAAAATAAAATTTTTAAGTAAAAAAAATTACTATGATAAAGTTAAATAAACAATTACCAAATGTTACCATAAAATAGAAAAAAATTAGATTTGATAATTAAGTAAAAAATAATAAAAATATTTATGAAAAATGTGTAAAAATTATATGAGTTTAAGATTGAAGTAGAATAGGTTGATTGAGTTAAAAGCCTACAATAGAGCTCGTTTGGTTTACATTCCAAAACCCAGGAAGTAGAAATTCCCAAGAATTGGAGATAATACCCGCGTTTGGTTGGTTTTTTTGTTACAGAAAAACCCAGGAAGTTGAATTCCCGTGAATTTAAATTCCCCCATTTTGGAGGAAGTGCACTTACCTAATCTCTCCTAGGTAAGTTCCAATTCCACCCTTTTTAATAGGAAAATTCTATTTTCTTATTTCAATTCCTATAATCCAAAATCCAAAACCAAACACAATTTCTCAATTCTCATGATTTTCAATTTACGGGAATTGAATTCCTAGGAAGTTAACTTCCCGGGAACTATACTTCCCACGTTTAACCAAACGAGTTAAATATGGTTATAAAACCTAATAAAAATGCTTATGATTTAATAGGTAGATTGATTAAAGAAACGTGTACATATTTCATTAGTTGGATTTTTTTCTAGATTCACTTGACTGGGAGGAAATCGTAAAATTAAAATGATCATGACATGATCTAAGCAAAAATATTTCTCATTTAATAATTAGAATAGATAAATCTCATTGGTTAAATTTTTTTTAAAGTTATTTTTTGAAAATTTATGTAGATTAAGTTGATCGGGTGAAAATCCAAAAATTAAGATTTAAATTTTTTTTTAACCAATGGGAGATTGGTTGCTCTGAAAAAAAATCATATATTTAGAACTATGTATTTTTTAAAAAAAAATTGAATTAATTCCATTGTTTTTAAAAAATAGCATGAAATAATTTCGTGTAATTAATATATAATGAAATAATATTATATAGTTAATATGAAATTTATTAAAAAAAAGTTTTAAATTATTCTCATTGGTAAAAAATTGGTAAAAAATATAATATGATATTTTGTAAATAATATTAAATGATATGTGCATGCAAATAATACCTTGTAAAAATAATAATGAATTAATATTTCTTTTTTTTTTACCAAAATGTTAACAAACTAGAGAGAGGCTTTTGGTGGAAAAAATGAAAACCTAAGGGGCATTTGACGAAAAAATTGAAAACGTTAAGGACATTTGACAAACTTTCGTACACTAAGCAAATTAGACTTAACCTCGTTACATTTGTCGAAAATTCCGTTATTTTAATTAATTACCATGTGGACTAGAATTTGACTCACCTCCATTGCCGTCGCTGCTGCTGCCGCCACCACCACCGCCACCGGAGTAATTATAAAACGGGAAAGTAGCATATCCAAGGTTACAGCTACCAAACAATACCAAGCCTCCCTGCTTGTTCTCGCAGCAAGTAGGCAGGATCCTGATGCACTCCCCCAAACAGTGCCGGCAATCCATCGCCGACAGGTACGGTGTGCACTGTCCCAGCACGTACACCGTCATCGACGCGTTCACCCTCCCTGCCACCGTCGCAAACTTCTTCAACCCACCCCCAGTCGCCGCGTCTTCCTTCACCTTGCTAGCAACGGCCCCCAACACGCTATCGAAGGCCGTTAAGTTGCCGTCTATGGTCCGGGTGTTCCGAAAGGCGTTGATGAGAGTGTCGTCAACGTTGCCGAGAAAGGAGGCGCTGGAGTACTTAATCATGCACAAGTTGTACCAGATCATGGCCTCCTGGTTCGGCCGGAAGCAGGAACTGTAGAGCTCAGCGGCTGCTTTGTCTACGCAGGAGGCGCAGATGGCGGATGAGACGTCGCCTCGGCATAGGAAGATGCCGAATAAGGGGTACGAGGCTGTACCAGCGGTTGCGCTGGAGAAGCCGGTGGTGGTGCGGTTAGCAGCGGAGTAGAGGGCGGAAAGGAGGGTTTGGAGGTTTAATTGGAAGGCGGATGGGATAGGGCCGGCAAAGGTGGTGTATGGGCAGTAGGTGTAAACGGGATGTAAATTGACAGCAGCTGCGGTGGCTGTGTGGCGGAGTACTTGAAGGAGGGTGAAAGAGAGGATTAGAATGTGAAGAATTGGAGACATGGTTTGGATTGAGTGACACTGGGCGTGGGAAGACATCGATCAGATCGAAACGTTCAGATGGAGATATTAAAGGAGTTTAATTAATTATAAATTAGTAGTCAATCTTTTAATGTCAGTATGTAATTATGATGGTAGTTGATTATTATTTTTATTATTATTATTACCTACATTTGGAAATATAAGTCCATTGATTTTTTGACACGTTTCTTAAGGGGTTAACTCTTTAAAAAATGTGTTAAAAAATCAATAGGCTTATATTTACAAATAGAGTTAGCTAGTATTATTATTATTATTATTATTATTATTATTATTATTATAAAAACATTGTTTTTAACTCCTTAAAGTACGTGTACCAAAGTCAATAATACTTAATAATAATGAGTATTATAGTGTAAAAAAATTAATTAAAAAAAATCAATATTTTATGTAGTTTTTAACTCTTTAAACTACGTGTACAAAAGTCAAATGTCTTATATTTACAATCGGAGAGAGTAGTTGATATCGAAAAATATTAAAATTTATAAAGAAAAAAATAGTATAATGATTTCCTTTGAGAATTGAAATATTAATTTTTCTAGTAGAATGGTGTTATTTTCTAAACAAAAATCTACGGAGTAAGATTTAATGTACACCTGAGGAGTAAGATTTCTAAGTGTGAATCAATAGGAAACGTTTTATGATTTTTTTTGATTGAGCAGGAATTCAATTTTATGATTTTTTAAAATTGTATACGGAGACATTGACCAAATTAGATTTTTTTTCGATAAGATATGTTTTATGATTTGATTGTACTATGTTTTGTTGATAATAGTGTGGATAAAGAGAAACTTAAAAGATAGTCTTAATGTTTTTTACAATAATAAAAATTATATAAAATATCAAAAATAGATTTTTTTTATCATTCATAAATATTACTCAGTATTAGTTAAAAGTTACTGTATACTGGAATATATATAGTAGTTAATTGAATTTTTTTTAAAGTAATTGATCGATATATTTTGTTTAATGAAGGGAGAATAAATTAACATTTTAAAATTACATTCAAACTCCAATTATTTTTAAGCATATTATAAACTTAAATTATAAATACGGAGTAATGGGCATGTACACCCTTATATTTTTTTATTAAGTAAAAATTTGAAAAGAGGTATATTTGATTCTCAATTGCCGACAAGTTGGCAGACGGTAGACCGTCAAAACATATGTACACCCCTATACATATGTACAACACTAATCATTTAGTTTTTTTTTTTTTGTTAACGAGGTAATCATTTACATATGTACAACTCTAATCATTTAGTTTTGAAGTGTCCTCAATGCAATACCAATGGCTTGATGAAGGATGTTAGGACTTGGAAGATCTTTATTGATCATCAAGGGTTCTCGTATAGATGATGATGAGGTTATAGAAGAAGGTACGTTACCAACTATTTTATACAATATATTAAGAATGTAAGATGAATTGTTCGATCTTTCAATGTTTGATACATTTTCAATCTTTAAGATTAAAACGGTGTTCACAAGGTCCTTAAAAATGCGTTATTAATATTAATTTATATATATATAAAACTACATTATCTTATACAGCGTGTCATCAATTTAAAAAATATAACATTAACATCAATAATATATAATGTGGAATCAATATAAAGCAATACAAAATGATATCAATAATAGGAGCAAAAAAAGTAGCACAAAAATAACATCAATGATTTTTAAAAAATCCAAAAAAATTGATCAACATATTAACCATATCAATGCCAATTGATATTTTAAAATGACCGTCATTTGACCAATTTATCTCGATCAATTGAATTGGATATATGATTTGATCCTAGGTTTTGAATCTTTTTTTTTCCAACTCAATTTAAAATCTTGTTTGCATAAATATCGGAAAGTGGTAGTTTTAATGAGTAATTAGGTTTAGGTAGATCTAAAATGTCTGAAATAAGATTAAATAAATCACCTACTCCTTTGCTTCCGCTTCGTAGCTTAGTAACTAGTGTTTGACAATCAGACTCGATTTGGACATGCCGAATTCCCCTTTCCTTTGCTAGCTGCACTGCCCATCGTACACTTTCGGCTTCAGCTATCTCGGCTGACCTGGTAGGTTCAATTCCCCGCTGCCCGGCGAAGATGAGCTCGCCTCCTTGGTCTCTGCAGATCACTCCTATTGCCGGTGGTTGATTAGGCACCAAACTTGAATCACAATTGATCTTCAACCTCCCGTCGTTTGGCTTGCTCCATTTCATCTGGCCATTACTTCTCCGCTGCTCAACATGGGGAGTTGTCGTCACCTCTCTGTAACTGTCAGCCTCGTCTAGCGCCACCTTTGTGTCCCTAATTATCTCCTCTGCATCCTTAATCACTCCTTCGAAAATTCTTTGATTTCGGGCAGTCCAGATTTTCCACACTAACATAGCCCACTTCTGTCTATCTCCGCTCGAGCCCTCATTGAAGACGTGTATGAATTCGTTTGAGTCAGTTGTTTGGTCTTTTGTTAGTAGACTAGGAAATAAGGCGGCTCATGAATTAGCGGCCATTAGACCTATTAGTCATTTGTTGTTTTTTTCGGTTCAGTCGCTTCCAGACTCTGTAGCTTTGGTTTTGGTTAAAGAAATGGAATGACCTGTTGGTGTTGTTCTAAAAAAAAGGGTGTTGATATATACACCGCAAATCCGGATTAAGGATTTGCACGTCCTTAAGGACGTGCAAGTCTGGGACTGTGCACGTCCACTAGCAAAGACTTGCACGTCCTTAACAACGTTCTTGCACGTCCTTAAGGACGTGCAATACTTGCACGTTGTTAAGGACATGCAAACCCTAGTAGGGTTTTGCATTTAGGGTTTAGGGTTTAGGGTATAGGGTTTAGGTTTTCCGAGGGTTTTGTAATGTTAATTGATAAAATTGAAGTGTTAGGTAGTGGAGTTGAAAGATTTATGGTCAAATTAAATAGAAAACAATAATTGTTAAGGTTTTCATTCAGATAATATGCGAATAACGCTACAAGGAACGGAAAAAAAGGTTTACATTCATAATTTTAATAAACTTGTGGAATAAAATCTAGGAAAATAGTAAAGGGCGGCCGGACTCGACACGCAAGGCTCGAAATCTCTCAAACTGAGCTTGAAACGGAGCATCCCATCCTTCGACGCTCGGATGATGATGTGCGACCCATTCTGGCGGAGGCGGCGGAATAGGAGCGTTACGACGCAACCAGATCTATGAGAACGGAAAATTAGAGTTAGAGTATTGACATATATATGAAAAGCAAGAATAGGCAATAAAAAAGACGTTTGAAGTCGTACCGCGGCAAAATGGTCTTGGTTTCCGATGCAGGCTACACCAAGGGTTGCTGATTGAGGGTTGTTAGCAGGTGTCGGCGAGGTCATGGGGAGACATGTGAACGGATGATGCCAAGCTAGGACGACGAGAGGAATCTGATATACCGTTGCAAATACTAAACCCATAATGGGTAGCTCTATCCACCGTCTCCTATCACCATGCACAGCTCCCGCCCATCTCTGGTAGTCGACGAACTGCTGGAATTGGTACCCTCCCATATAACAACCGGCGTACAGATCGGCGTGATCCTCCAAGTGATTGCATAGTAACGTTTTGAGTTCCGGGAAAGCAGTCTCGCCGATCGGTGATGTCAAAGCCGCCAAAGCACGGTAGCCACAATGACCATCTCCAACAGTGTCCCTCACCGTCTCAATATGACCGAGCATGAAGGGATCAACGTTGTTTCGACCCTAGTTGAACCATCTGAACACATCATCACGTCCACGTCGAGCTGAGGTCGCTTGTGGACGATGCCGAGCAGCATTTCGAGCAGCACGCGCTTCTTCTCTCTCAAACCTTTCCCTTACCTCCTCGTATGGCAACGGGTTGGTTCTGCAGGCATTCCTCGACCCCCGAGGCCTCCCCTTCCTTCAGACGCTTGCTGATGAGGGTGGGTGCAACTCATCCTCGCATACATCGTTGGAAGCCGTGTATGAAGATGACAACTCATACGGCAGTGGGGTGTCGTCGATGTCAGTCCATGACAAATCCATCCAGAACGGGTGGATGTCCTCGGCGGGTATCGGAGTACCGAAGTTGATGTATCCCTGAATCTCATGGACACAAGGGATCCCGTAACAAACCCTTCAATGTCGGTCCGTGCATACCGGAGGAACCTTTTGGTTCACGACGTCCTGCCATATCTTGTACAGATAATCGAAGCACTTTTTGGAGATTAAAGTCTTTACCTCATCGAAAAGGTTGATTTTATACGCCGCTGTTGGCCATTTGAAGCGGTCGATCTCCAAAGCAGTTTGCAGCTCATGCAGTTGACAATCGTTGACTCTATGGATTGCATCGATCACGATGCGAAAGTCACCAGTCGATGAGTGAAGTGCCTCCTTCAGAACCTTGTGTTGACCCTCAACTCTGTACACATTGAAGTGCATACCACTAAATATTCGATGTTATATCATATTGTAATGGGAGATATGAAGTAAGGTTGTACCTGTTTGTCGTACGGGTGCCGAGATGGAAGACATTATCTACGTAGCATCGTACGATGCTCCTGCTGTGTGGAAGCCACACCGCCTCTAAATACGCCACCACACCTGGGAATGGGTGCCATGCAGCGTGTAGCGCCCGACGACGTCGGTTGAATGATTCCTCCGACCTCGATTCGAACAGCCCCCAACAGTTGCCCTTAAAGATGCCAGCGTGGTTTAAATTCTTCGTGATCTTCATAGCATCTTCCTCGCATCTTCTCGTCACGTGTAACTAGCAAAGGAGATGCTGGACGTCGGGGAAGACAACATTCAGCGCCGCCAAGAGACCTAGCTCCCGATCAGTCATGATAGCTTGAGGCTGAACCGTCCCAAGCAAGTTCTGAAGCTGACGCAACACCCAGGCGTATGTGTCTTCGTTCTCTTTCGACATGAAGGCATAGGTGATGCAGTAAGTATTGCCTGAGGGTGTGAACCCGACCACCTCGCACAATGGAATCCCATATCTGCAAGTGTAAATATGTTACATGTAAAATACTTTATAATTGGCTATATGTGCAATAATGTAATCGTAATTAAGTAACTTACGCATTTGTTTTGTACGTGCTGTCCATTACGATGACGTAATGGAACCTTCGGAGAAGCCGGATCCCATCGGGATGCGCCAGGAAGAGGTCGCTCAAGACGTTGTCGTCATCCGGATGTCGTCTGAAGTCGTAGTAGTACCCTCTTTCCCGCAGATGGTGCAAGGTATCCTGGGTCATCGTCCGACTACCTCTTTCTTCGGCGACCATCATGGTGAGCGTGTTGGTAAGGCTCTTCCTTGACGTGACGCTGGTCTCATCCAACTGCCTCAATCCGTACCCAATGGATTTTGGAGGAGTGCCAATTTCCTTCATCCACCTGGCCATCTTCTTTTCCCCCTCTGTCATCTGTCCGGCAATGGCGTGACCCTTCAAGATCGTTGGAAGCCCATGGTTATGAACACCGTGGGTTACCGTCATAACCCAGTGACCCGGCGGAGCTTCGTGTCCGTGTAGAGAGAATGGACAACCGTTTATCTTCGACTGCGTGCTCCGGAGCTTCCTCCCGCGTGGTCGGTACTCCCCATACTGCTCGCAAGCAAGAAAAACCCCGCCTGGACGATTCGACGCCCCCGTCCAAGACCGCTTGATTACTAAAATCATGCAGTGTCTCCGACCCAAGTCCTTGAAATGCGTAACCATTTCGTCACGGTCATTCCAAACCCTTGGGTCCGAGAACTCAGACGTAAAGTCTCGAAACTGTATTAACTTTAGTGGAAATATGAACAAAACGGAAGGAATACGAAATATATTCACTATACGAAACGTATCTGTACCTGGCAAACTTGGAGATGAGGATTGCTTTGCGGCTCGGCCATAACGATTCTAATGGTGAATGAATATATCGAAACAAGTCGGACTTTGTTTTGGAGTGGGGAATCAAGCTGTCCCCCTTCGCTTCAAATAGGCACTGCTGCGTTAATGGTAAGTAGAAATAAATCAAGTTGTCCCCCTTAGCTTCAAACAAGTCGACGATCTGCAGACGCAAGCAGATCGTCGACTGTGGCTATCGGAATGTCGGGTACCGTCTCCTCTGGAATCTGGCTGACCGCTGCCCGGCCGGCGAACGTAACAGGCCGGAGGGTACCATCACCCCTCATGAGCCTCCCTGCCTGTTATTATGAAATGTTGAGAATCTGTTACTTTTAAGGTTTTTTATTTTATCTAGTTAACTATTTTTATGTATTTTAATATATTTTAATGTTTTTATTGTCTTTCAATTAGAATTTATTTCTATGTAGTTTAATATATTTTAATGTTTTTATTTTAATTTATTTTAATGTCTTTTAATGTATTTTAATATATTTTAATATGTTTTAATATCTTGTAATATATATTAATCGTTTTTATTGTTTTTCCATGAAAACTATCAAAATATACAAACTATATAATATCTATCAAACTATATACTAAAACTATATACTAAAACTAATTATAATCTATCAAATTATATTATAATACCATATTAAAATCTAAACTATATTATAAAACTATAAAAATAAATCAAACAAAATAAATAAATCAAAGAACATACCGGTGGGGTCGGGACCGGCGAAACATCTATAGACCGCCGCTTCCGCGGCGGTAATATGTCCGCCTCCACCACTCCGCCGCCCCACCACCACCCCCGGCCACCGACTCCACCGCCACCCCCTCCCCCAGTGCTCCACCCCCACCACCACCCTCCTCAGCCACCGGCTCCACCACCACCTCTCTCTCCGGCTCCATCTCTCTGTGTTTCTCTCTCTCTCTGTCTCGATCTCTTTCTCTTTCTCTCTCTCCGGCAACCTCTCTCTCACTCCGGCGATCTCTCTCTCGATTTCTCTCTGGCAAAGACGAAGACGAAGAGAAGACGAAGAGGCACGTCCTCTTCGGATTTTGTAGACGTGCAAGCACGTTTTTTTTTTAAAAAAATAAAAACGTGCTTGCACGTCCGGGCTCGGGTGGCTGTAAACCCCCTTGCACGTCCTTAAAGACGTACATGACGTGCATGCACGTCTTTAAAGACGTGGGGATTTGCGGTGTATATAGCCGAAACGAAAAAAAAAAAGTTTAGGTACGTGCTGTATAGTTAATGGGTTTGATCATTTTTTATTTTATTTTTTTTATGCAAGAGGGCGCACCATCGCCACGTACGATCCAGTTTTTTGGATTAATGGTTATGATTTGATGATAATAAATGGAGACTGATCGAAGCGATTAATGAGCTTTTATTAATCTAGCTGGTTGGCATTTTAATATGATCGCTCGGCGGGCACGACCGAACGATATAGGATCATGGTATACTTGTGTTTTTTTTATTCATATATATTGCTTATACGATGTAAATTTTATCCTTTTTTTTTGAATAAATGTAATTTTTATCTCTACATAATTAATAGTAGAATAACAATATAAAACATTTCAGCACAAGTTGGGTCTGGTTTTCAACAAATAATAATATCAACACAAATCTATATCTATATTCTATTAGAATATAATATACTAAAATAGAGACAAGGAGATATGGAGCATCTGTGCAATTCAATTAAACTATGCGTCATTTTATGGTGCAATATAACATGAGTTTTTTGGCTGAATATGATTTTATCTCTCCGAGTCACGTCAATTAATGAACTTAATTTTATCATATTTGTTAATGATCTCACTTATTTTATCTATGTCATCGTCTAGATTAACATTTGATCGATGACTCCATTTAATTTTGATTATAAATATTCAATTTTATATCTTAATTAGTTAGAAAATTTATTTTTTATACTAGATATCTAAGAAATAATATTTTCAATATAATAACTTAAATTTTATGTTTATTGATAAATATTTTACCACAATATGATATATTTATATATAAATTTTGAAACCATAACTTAAAAGATAAATATTTTTTTTATCTCCAATAACTTATCATTTCATAATTAATTAATACTCCTTATATACATTGGCTCTTTTTTTTAACAAAACATTTAAAAATTGAAAAGAGTTTGAAAGGTCAGTGAATGGAAAAAAGAACTAGCCGAAGATTAACCTTGCACGTACGATAAGTTCTCGTCTAGACTAACGAGAACCCCACCAACCTTTCTATTGATTTGGTTGCTCGATTGTTCATGGATTGATTTGAGCTTGTGTTTTTTGCGTGCCTTTGGTGTTTGGAATTTCATTCATTATTGAAAGGAGTTTTGAGTGCCGCGGATGTCTGAAGTGGTGTCCTGCGGCAGAGGTAGAGGCCGTAGGCTTGGTCAGGGGCCTTGCCCACGACGCTGTGACCGTATATCAATTAGGAGTCGGGTGCTGGTTTGGACCGAAAGTTTGCGAACAGGGTTTGGAGGTTGGTTTGGAATTTGTCTTGGGTCGTTGATCGATTGGTTAGTGTTGGTGTGGTTGTAGCCGGTGATGCAGACGCTACTCATGCTTGAAGAAGCTTTGATGGCGAATTCCGACAAGAATAAAAGAAAGATTAATGTAACGAGAAACCTAATGAGATTTGTCATGATTAGTTAAATTTTTTGTAAGAAGCTTGTAGGATTTGAATAATGCAACGAACCTACAACTATATATGTAGTTTTTTTTTTTGTAGTGACAATTATATATGTAGTTTATGCAGTGAATTAAGGCCACAACGTGATTAGCCTATAGTTACGGGTGACGCGTTGACATTGTTTATAACGCTTAATTATATTAAGTTGATTTGGTTGACCTTTTATGATATGGTTGCTTCTTTAATTTGATTTTTTTTATTATAATACACAATTCAAGTAACGGGTTGTAATTTTGAATTCTAACCTTCTACCCGCATGCAATATTTGAATTGACAGACTGATAAAAAATAAAAATTACAATTGAGGGATCAATTTGGAGCTGCTCGGATTGTGACGAGTCAAAAGAGGTCCAGCTTTGCAGCTCTCTGTATAGATTCCACCAAATTAAAGCAGTTATATTACGGAATGAGGCAACGCAGTTATCAAATTAAAGCAGAGGCTTCAAATTGAAGTGCAAGCATTCTGTGTCGGACGGCCACAGGTAGGCCGGCTTACATAAGGATTTTCGAAATGTCATTATTGAAGGAGATAGACTCGGAGCCATCATTCCTCCTTGGGAAATCTCAAGAACGATTGAAAAGATTTATCGCTATAAGGATAACTTCAGTCTTATCTTTAAATACTATTATAGAGAATCAAATTGTGTTGCTGATTATATAGCTAGATCTACGGAAATATGTAATCCGATGACCCTCCCTTTGAATAGGAAGCTTTGTAACATCATTCGAAAGGGTGATTCTTATTCAGTCAAGGGATCCTATTCAATGCCTACTGTAAAAAAAAAATAAAAATATATAGCCAGAGGCGAATAGGGTTGGAAATCACCCGTGGGTGACCGATTCACCCGACCCACCCGACCCAATTATTAGGGTGAAAACCTGGAAAAAACCGGGTGATGGGTCGGGTAATGGGTGATATAGTTTCCACCCATTACCCGACTCATCATCACCCGGTCCGCTTAAACACCCGTTAGCCCACCCGATTATTATAAAAAAGATGTTAGGGTATAAATAATATAATTTAACATAACTAATATATTTCTCATTTTCTGCCTCTAGTTTCTCCATTTTTCAAGTGTTCTTATTCAAAAAGGTCTAAAAATATATATATAAACTTGCATTATTTAACTCCATGTCTTTTTAAAATTTCTTTTATTTGTATTGCATATACAGATAGAGTGTAACAATTTGGCTCTTTCCAACGACTTTGTTAGCATTTACCGTATTAATCCATGATTAACCAAATCGTATTTTTTCAATTTTTCATGAGATTTATAACAATCATCCTCTTTATGCAAAGATATTAAAGAAATGTCATCCGAGTTTGATTTCTAAGGACATCGTTTTTCTATAATTTTTTTTAATTTGTTTTAAATCTAGTAACCGAGTTAAATTCATCTCATTTAGCTTGATATATATTAAACTTCTAATACTAATTTTGTAAGTTAAGAATAGTGATATAATGTATGAATAAGTCTTTTATTCATTTAGTAAGATTCATATGTTGACATGGTTTATAAAATTATCGAATATGAATGATTTTTGGGTATGTCTTGTAACTCATTTTCTTTAAATTTCTTTCATCCGATTAACCACCCGATTCACCCGACGGGTCCGGTGATGGGTGAAACATTAGACGGGTGGGTGATGGGTCATGTGAAATTTTTTTGTGATGGGTCGGGTGAGAAAATGGGTCCACCTATCCATCACCCGACCCATTTCCACCCCTAGAGGCGAAGCTAGGTTGAGGAATCATATCGAAGGTTACAGCTACCAAACAATTTACACCCATCCTTCTTGCTTGTTCTCGCAGCAACGAGGATGTGGGATTGAGAGAACTAGGAGGCCAAGAATCGGAAACATGGTTTGGATTGAGACTGTGTATTATAACATAGTGTTTTCATATACTACGTATTTTATATTATTGTCCATATTTATGAGTTAATCTAGAATTGTGGACAATTCATGTAATTGTACAAAAGCTCAATAGATGTTAGTTAAAGATGTTGCAGAGGCAGGAAAGGTTGTTTGATCATCTTCTCTGATCAGATCCTTGGCCTATAAATAGGATCTCCAGAGCCATTTGTAATCCAACTTAGATCACATTTCTTGTTTTCTCTATTCTCTGCTACATCTCAATCTTTCTCTGTTCTAGGTTTTGTGAACCTCCAAACCAAAATTCCTAAACTAAACTAAAGATCTCAGGATCTTAGACAGTGGGAAGAGATCGTTCAAAAATGGTAAGATGATTTGGAAATCAATTTGGAATGAACCAAGTAAGTCTAACAAAGAAGTTGCTTATTGCCCCCTTCGGAAGTCCTTGGGTTACGTACTAATAAAGAACAAGTTCAGTCACAAAGCAACTTAATTAGGAAACGTGCAATAACTTCATAAAAGAGAGATCGAGAGACCAGTTAGGACAACATAAATTTAAGTTCTATCAACATTTCAGAAATGATCAACACGACAAACAACATATGGAGTGGATTGAAGTATCAGCCGTACCTGATTAATCGATCACACAGACACTGTAGTCGGGAAATGGGATCGAGAAGTGATGCCTGCATTTGTCAGCAATGCCCATAAGAGTGTGAATGTTCTGCGTGGGCAATTGCATTTTCAGTTGGAGCTAAATAGAGGATCAACTCCACCCAAAACTCAGCCAAAACTTTCCACCCTCTTTTGGGATCACCTGAGAAAAGACTATTCAAATGGTTAACAAGCACCATCGTTCTGTCAAATAAATAAGTCTTGTCTTGAGTATTTGTGCTGGACGGTTCCATCAACTCCGAGCACCGCTCAGCAATACCTTTAGTATCCTTCAACACTTTATGCACACATTTGATGGTATCAAGAACCGTTGTGTGGGTTTTGTAAGGTACCCCAGACAACAACTCAGGGGCAAAAATCACCAAGTAGGCACAGTATTTGGATAACTGTGTGGCAACGATGAAGCAGTCCTCAACACCCTTCTGCTCAGAAGATGCTTGCAATTGTGTGGAGAATTGATGCTCGCAAACAGAAGTTGCTATATGTGCCAGACCAGAATAACAAATGCATCACCCTCCGGCTCAGTACTACAGAAACTTGACAACTGATTAGCCAATCCGTTTCGAGCCAAGGAGGTTTTGCCACAAGACAATGTGAATCCATGCTCCGCGAGCAACGAAACTATTGCCCGTCTCACTTCTGAGGAAAGTGTGACAGCAGGAGATTCCTTTTGGGAAACCCTCGGTGCATAGCATGGAAGCAGGAGGTGTAGGATAGGAACCTTATCATAGTTCTCAAGAAATGAGTATTGGCCAAGCTTTCTCCTCCAAGGATTGAACATACATGAGGAAAGTCGACACTTGTCTATTCCGGCTGAAAGGTAATACTTGACAAATGAGAAGAATAAGATCTTTACCTTAATCAAGGTATTCCGTCTGTCTTTGAATCTCCTCTGATGGTCATTTAATCTCCTCTGATAAAGGCACATGAGCTTCACTATGGTCCAATTTGAAAACATGAGCATGCATAGTTGCACAGCCTCCACAATGACGACTAGAATAATTGCCGTCCTTGCAATTCCAGCCTCCACACTATGCCCACCGATGAAAAGGCTAGGGCCTATTATTGGTTCACGAGTTTCTGGATGGAATTCGTAAATGGAAGCCCACATAAATATAGCAAGGATCCCCAGGCGTCTGAACTTGAAAGCAGATCTTTTAGTACTATGATAATAGAATTTGGTGTAGAAGAAGTCAAATAGGAATCCAAGTTCCCACTCAATTACAGTGAAGACTCTTTTTTCCATTTCTGGCAAATCTCCGATATTGGAAAGCAATTCGTCCTCAACAAACCTCATGGACTTGTTCCTTGATCTCTCTAGCAAAGTGTAGCCTGCACACCTCGTCAGCAGAATATTGAACAAGGCACGAGATAAGCAAATGTCCTTGAGTCGCGCAACTGCTTTATTGTTGGCCATTTGTGGATTATTAAGCTGCCTGTGCCCACAGGTGTCTTCGCCATCATCTGGACTGTGACTTTTGAAAAGCTCATCCAAACATTTCCATACTTCTGTTGTAGTTACACCGTTGGATTCTTCAGTTCCGAGAACCAAATAGGAGTACCCTTTCGTGGAGACTGCGTCATCACTTGTCGCTTCCTCTTCATTGGCAATATTGGCATTGTCATTGGCAAACTTAAGACGCATATGGAGCTCCGTTTGCTTGCAGGCTTCTGGCAACCCTTTGGACTTGCTTGCAGCTCTAAAGGCTCCCACAGTGTCAATTACATTCCATGCACTAAGGCATACCAATATAATATAAATCATTATAACACTGATTAATATATCAGATTTATAGTCTATAGCTTCGAAGGCCGCATAAGCTATCCCGAAAAGAAGGGAAAACGTATAGAGAAAGTAACTGGTTGAGTTGTCATTGTCGCTGAGATTGCGGGCGGTCATGGTGTCAAACCCACCATATGCAAAGAGAAGGTAACAAGCCCAGATTGGGAAAGATTTGTGGGGGTGAGATGCACTGCGCATGAGCCCCAACAAGAAGGGTATGAGGATGGCAATCAAGGAATGGAAGACCATGATACAACCTCCGGGAAATGAAGCCCAAGCAATAGGATTGCGGTGACCAGGACGCCACAATCAATTAGCAGCTGCTCGGGTTGCACTTCCTCTTTCAACATTTTTGAATCGTAATACGGACTGTCCAGCGGCTCATCTGTATAATTAAATTCCACAATATCAGTTTTGAATTGATTTTCATTTTTATAAATGATTTGACCTCAGAAACACAAAAAACAAACAACTCACACACGCACGCACACACACGGACCAGCCTTCAAATCGCATATCAAGTCTGCTATCTCTGTCCGTCCATTATCTCTCCTCCACATAATTGACATATTTTTCTTAGATTTCAGGTGGATTTGGGATCAAAATTGTTTTTTTTTTCAATTTTTAAAATTGATTAAATTTAAAAATCGTGTCTAGACGTTAGGCGGTTGGACACCTAGGAATTTTTAAACCTAGGCAGGTCTTTAGTCGGAAATCCACCTAGGCACACCCTAGGTGCCACCTAGATTGACCTCGCATAGGCCCGCCTAATCCTACCTAGGTACCGCCTAGACCTGTCTAGGTAGACGATTATTTAGTTTTAGCATATAGGCAAGTGATTAGTCGACTTATAGTTTTTTTATGCCCCAAGTCGGGATGTATTTGCTTTGAGTCAAATCTATGGTTTTGGATTTTTTGAGGTTTAGAGTCGCTATTTTGATGCGTACTTTTTTGTTTATTTACTTTGGTGTTAATTAAGCACTGCAAATTTGGGGTTATGAGTGATATTATGAATTATTATTACATTATATGAATTATTGAGATGTGTTATACGTTAAAATAAAAGGAAATAATGAAGTTTGTTTCAAGTCCGCCTAGCGGCCGGCTAGCGTCTTTTAGAACATTGATATATATATAATGTTATGTGGATATGAATATGAATATAATGTTATGTGGATATGGTGAAACGGGTGAATATCGTGTTATATTAATATGAATATAATGTTATGTGGATATGAATATGTGAATATGAATATGGTATTATTCATTTTATGTTATGTCAATATAAATAATACTCCCTTCATTCGGCAAAACATGTCATTTTAGCTTCTTTCACAAGTTTTAAGGCAATTAACAAATGTACTAATTTACCCTCAATTATTACCATCTTTTTTTACTTTATCGAAAACTACAACTAACAAACCATCAATCATGTCAAGGGCATTTTTGTAAAGTGAAGTGCAAAATACCTACAATGACAAGTTTTTTTGAACAAAAATAACACCCTAAAATGACATGTTTTGCCGAACGGAGGGAGTATCAAATTCATAAAACCCTATTTACATCATATTAATATTCAACACAACATAATATTTATATTTTCATATTCGTCTAACATAATATTTATACGAATATGACACAATATTCATTCATTTCACCGTTACATCGTATTATCCGTTTCATTACGATTGCGATGAATGTGGTGTTGGGAAATATACAAAGAGGGGTACCGTGTATAAGTTTTTTTTAAGAACGATATTGTTCAAGCAGACGAGACTAATTAAGGAAGGGGTTAGTGACAAATTGGAGCTTTGAAGGGGGGAGTTGGAGGAGAAGGACTTCAGATTGAGCAGAGGACAAAAACATAATATGTGGAGTTCAACTTAGGGGAAGGAGAGGGGGACGAGGACATGTGGTTGGGTGAAGATGTTGTACCGAAGAAAAACAGTTTCAAATATTTGGGATCGGTTCGACAAAGCTAAAGATGGAGGTGTAGACAAAAATATCAAGTACATGATTCAGATAGGGGTGGTAGAAATAGAGATAATTAAGGTGGCAAAAATAGAGGGTTGCGTTTGGCGTCTTGTGTGACAAAAGGTACCTCCAAAACTTAAAGGCAAATTTTAAAAAATCATAGGGAGATCATCGTTCTACTTTATGGGGTAGAGTGTTGGGAGACCACAAAGGCACAAGAACAAAGACTCATGGTAGAAGATATGTGAATGATTAGATAGATTTGTAGGCACACGAGACATGACAGAATCAACAACAAGATTATATGTGAAAAGGTAGGTGTGATCTGTATTAAGAACAAATGCGTAATTCGAGGTTTCGATGATTTGGTCGTGTACAAAGGAGAAACCTGAACGCAACAGTGCGTAGGTGTAATAACCTGGTTATGGAGAGTGTTCGACGTTGTGGAGGGCGATCGAAGAAGAAGAATTGGAGGAAGTAATCTGCGGACAGGACTTTGATGTCTTAGAGATCATTGAAGTGTTGGCACGAGATAGAACTGAGTGGATGAGAGCATGTAATCGTTGTCAAAGAGGGAGAGTATTAGGTGTCCTTAGGCACATCCGTTGTTCTACAATGTTTTTTTAATTTCTTATACCCTTTATTCTTGCCTCCCCCGCCCTTTTTACATTGTTGCATTATGTAGGGTTTTTTATATTTTCGTATTTGTCTGGCTTCATTTGAGTGTCTATATCTTGTCTTATATTTTCTTATATATCCTTATATATTTTTATAAAAAATTTCGGGCCAAACAAAAACACTATCTCAACTTTGTTAGGGAAAATGTGTGTACGTACTACTAGACCCCTAGACTTTGCTAGGTGCGCCCATGCGAGATATATTGGAATGATTGTTTTATATATAAAGGATCCAGTGTGAACACCTATTATATATGGTGTCAAACTGTGAACAAACTGATTGTTCACAGATACCACAATAATTATTCATTTGGCGTAATATAATTATTCATATGTGTGAATAGTTTTTTCATATGAAAATTATTCGTCTGTTGTGACATGATTATTCATACTTATTCATATGAATTATTTATGAATAATCATGTTGTTTAAGATGAATAATTTTACTCTTTAATTTTTTCATTAAATTTCAATCGTTGATCTTCTTAATCCAACGCTTCAGATTTGTTCACAAATTATAACGTAAGAGATGTTCACAAATCATTCTCTCTCTCTCTCTCTATCTATATATATATTATAATTTAATAACAACAACAACAACAATAATGTGTGAAGAACTGAGTAAATAAAAAGGGCAAATAAAAAAAAGGGACCAACATTAGGGTTCATAAATAAACATGCTTTATCTAAGAGACCCTAAAAATAATGCTCATAGCTACCATATAACAGAACTTATATTTTATATGTTTACCTTAAAGTCATGTTTCATCAAAAAGGTTTTTAAATTAAGATATTATATTGATATAGATTATTATTATAATATATAACGATTTAAATATAGATTAATCGTAGACATTAGATTTAATTCAGGATTTTGAATTAAACTCATTGGTTAATAAATGGATACAAAATAAAAGGGAAAAAAATTATGAATGAAAGAGATGAAGAGAAAAAAAATAATAAGAGAAAAATTGTGATTAGTTGAAAAGCATTAAATTAAGAAGGTATTGACACATCATCAAAAAGTCTTTTGAATTAAGATATTATATCGTTAATAAATGGGTAAAAAAATAAAAGGGAAAAATATATGTATGAAAGAGATGAAGAGAAAATTGGAGATTAGTTGAAAAACCTTAAATTAAGGAGTTATTGACACATCATCAAAAAGTCTTTTAAATTAGGGTATTATATAGATATAGATATATAGATGGTTAATATATGGGTAAAAAATAAAAGGGAAAACATGTATGTATGAAAGAGCTAAAGAAAAAAAAAAGAAATAATAAGAGAAAAATTGTTATTAGTTGAAAAACCTTAAATTAAAGAGGTATTGACGCATCATCAAAAATTCTTTTAAATTAAGATATTATATGGTTAATAAATGAGTAAAAAATAAAAGGGAAAAAATGTATGTATGAAAGAGATGGAGAGAAAAAAAAAGAAATAATAAGAGAAAATTTGTGATTATTTGAAAAGCCTTAAATTAAGGAGGTATTGACACATCATTAAAAAGTCTTTTGAATTAAGGTGTTATGTAGTGAATGGGATCACCTGTCCCCAAAATACTTGCCCCTTGAATGTCCCTCCTCACCACTGAAATTTTTTTAAAAAAATTTAAAAAATTAAGAAAAAAATATTATTGATTTAGATTGTTCTAGAAGATTCATGATTTGGAGGAGATTAGTTAGTTACTTAAATATCTATTGGTTCGAATTTGAATCATAAAAGAATATTTGTTGGAAATACATATACAGATTTGATTGGGTTAGTTATGATTTAGGAGATCTTTTACTATTGAAAGGAAATTTTAAAAAATTGGATTAGTTAATATCTAATTAAATAGTTATATGAAATAATTGATTAAAAATACATTTGAAAACTAAAAATATATTATCATCTAAATAAAAACCATTCAAAATTTAATATTCTTTTTTTTAAATCCCCATTTTAGTTCATACAATTGAAATCTAATTAAACTTTTTTTTTCAATTCTCGTTTATTGAATTCGGTTACATTAAGAATATCCAGCTCGGTTGAAAAAAGCTTTTCATAAGAAATACCATGAGATCACTAACTCCAGCCTATAGAGAAGAGATATAATATAAGACATATCTTTTATTTCGAATATTACAAAATAGTTGGATTTGATTTTATCTGTTCCGTATCTTTTAGTTGGACAATTACGGCTCATCATGTGTGGATTTGGTTTTAGTTATAGGATATATACGGATCATCATCTTTTACTTATTATTTAGATTTAGATTAGATATATCTTCCTGCAATTATAACTTCATCGATCATGTGGATTTGGTTTTGGATTCGGTTTTAGTTAGTATCTTATATTTAATTAATTTTTTTGGTCGGTTGCAATTATATATACCTGCATGCAATTTTATGCAATTATAGGATACAGTCATAGGCATATCCAATACGACATATCTTTGTTCATGCAATTATAGGATACGATTATAGGATATATCTGCATGCAATTATAATACGACATATCTTTGTTTTGTTTTTTTGGCAAATATATCGGCATATCCAAACATCCAAACAATATATATACGCGCCATATCTTTTTTTTTTTAACGGAAATTTCACGAGGTACCCTTGAGGTATAGCTTAATTCGCGGGGTATACAATAGTTTGGTAAATTTCACCGAATACCCCTCAGTTTACATGATATTTTGCGCCGTACCCCTCTCATAACTTTTGTAACTCCGTCGTTAACTTTAATCATATAAAAGGAAAATTAGTAGCAAAAAAAAGCCAGACGATAGAAAGAGACGATTTCCTCACACTGGCCATTGATGAAGAACGACTGAAGTGCGACGACGGAGCTTCAGACCCTTATCCTCCTCGAACATGTCCCTCCAACAACTCTACTGATACCTTCTTTCTTCTTATTTTATGGTGGAACAAGGCGACTACAAAGAAATGAAGAAAGACAAAATCGACGGCTGAGTGACAGCGACTACGACAGTGGTGATGGTAACCTCTCCTAGATCTATAATTTGAAATTTTAGGGTTTAAGATTTAGGATTTTCGAATTGAGCTTGCATTTGGGAATTTAGCGTTTGGGGATTGCTGTTCTGAATTCCAGTTTAGGGATTGTTGTTCTGAATTGGGGCTTTAGGGATTGCACATGTCTTTATTTGACAAGGTTAATTTATGCCTAGCTCTATTACTTGTTGATTTTTTATTATCTATGCCTTAGTTAGATACATGATACATGTAGCTTCTGAATATACTTTAGGAACTTTCAGACTTTCAGTACCTTCCTTCCTAGATTTGTAATCCCATGATAATGTGCTTATCAATTTGGTCTCTTTCAAGTTTTTTGCTTCCACGGTTTTTCACTTTTTATTTTTAACCGGGTACGCAGCCCATGACTCATAAGCTATTATTGTTTGTGCAGATATGTCTAATATGATATTTTTGAGCATTTTCAATGTCTACTCTGTTTTTAATCATTTTAGTTGTTTTGATACTTAAGGTGGTTGTAGATTTGTTTTTAACTTTTGATGTTTATCCTCCCTTTGATAAAAGAGTGATTAGACACTATTCTAATGGGATTGAGTACCGACACTTGTGATCCCTAACTTAGTTGTCTTAATAACCATCACGAATTTGAATGTATATGCACTTATTGTCTGAATCAGTTGCTTGAATTATTTTGAAAGCTATAGTGTATGGGCGTATAGCATAATCTTTGAATTGCATAGTATATGCACCTGCTATCCTTTAGGTGAAAGCTACAGTCCTTTAATCAGTTTCAAGGTATATGCACCTGCTGTCCTTTGAATTGCTGATAGAGGTATTTGCTTGGCTTGCCATACTGACTTCTCCTCCACCTTGCCTTGTTGATCTTGGATTCTCGAGTGAAACATTTCAGAAGGATATGGTATGCTTAAATCATCATTTTTGTTCTTACTCTAATCGGGTTTGGTATATATTGTAAGCATGCCTTTACACTAACACGGTATAACACATTTCACGAATTGTAGGAAGCTTGTTTTAAAGCCTATTAGCTCAAATGGTAGAGCATGTGCTTATGCACAATATGTGGGTTCGACTCCCGCATAGGCTACAAAGACCCGCTTGTTAAAATGACTTGAAAAGCAACATAAATAACAGAGTAATCATTCAAAAAGACAATCATAAATAGCCTATGCGGGGCTTGAACCCGCATCTTTGTGCATTCGCACATCGCTCTACCATTTGAGCTAATAGGCTTAAGACTGAATTTGAGCATAAACATTGAGATCAAGTCATGTCGCTTTGAGTTGGGAGTAAATAACACAGACAATCACAACTACATTCGAATAACACATTTTAACACATAACCAAAAGCCAAACGCACATATAAAGTAATATGGAGTATCATCACATGCTTTAGAAATTAGAATCAAAGGTTTCTTAGAACACATTTACACCTTGGAAAAATTGTAGTTTATTGATCATAACAAGTACGTAGTGCTAATCTTTTAAAAATTGAGATCAAGGCAGGCTGATCAAAGCATTTAAATCATCATTTTTGCAATTCTTTGATGAGTTAACCTCTTACCTAACACCTATGTCAGTAAGGTTTTTTTTTCATTTATCAATTTACTGGTTCTTACATCTTTTTTGGAGTTTCAAAGTTAGATATTTTTCAAATTTTAAAGTCTGAGCAAGCTCAATCCCTTGATCCATGGACATAGGGGAAGAGTGAAGAATTGCAATCTTTATTTGATGATGTTGTAGAGTTCTTGGAGTTTCATCTCCATCAACAATTCAGTTGGTTCATTTGTAAAATCCAAAATTGAAGGATACATCATTATATTATATCTTCGCATATGATACTTTCAATGTTTGATCCCATTACTTAATGAATGTCAAAATCTCTCCTACTGATCGAATTAATTTTATCCAACACATGAGCTTATACACTAAAGCAACAATAATAAATCAGTTCTTCCCCAAACATAGATACAACCACTAAACCCTAATTTTCGAAAAAGGGGAAAAATTCAGAGAAGACATACCTTATTGATTTTGTGGAAAAGAAATCAATTTAGTGAAATGCAATCAAAGACAGTAACTGCTATGAACATGACGAACTACAAGGAAATGCAGTTTGATTGTGAAGAAACTGAACAAAAACTACTGAATTCATACTAAACCCAGGCTACATATATAATCTATACTAATTGGGCTGGGCTCGGCCCATCTTACAAATATAACAAAACTTAATAACTGTTATCCCCAACACCCCCCTTCAAGATGGAACGGGTACGGAGACCAGTCCTATCTTGGACAAAACCGAACGAAGTTGCAGACCAGTGACGCCTTTTGTGAGGAAGTCAGCCAACTGTGAAGACGTAGGAGTGAACGAGAGAGAAATCAAACCATCGAGAAGCTTCTCCCGGACGAAATGGCAGTCCAACTCGATGTGTTTCGTGCGTTCATGGAAAACCGGATTACGAGCAATATATATCGCAGCCTGATTATCACTCTTGAGGGGAATCGGTGTAATGTTGTCAACACCCAACTCGGCAAGGAGTCTACTAAACCAAGCGAGTTCGGAACACACACGTCGCATCGACCTGTACTCTGCTTCAGCAGAGGAGAGAGCAACATTTTGTTGTTTCTTCGACTTCCAGGATACCAAATTGCCCCCGAATAAAACCACAAATCCACTGACAGAACGACGTGAAATCGGGCAGCTTGCCCAATCAGCATCACAATATGCAACGAGGTTCTGATTGGAAGAGGTTTGTAACAACAACCCTTTTGAAATTGTACCATGAAGGTAGCGTAAAACATGTAGTGCAGCATCCATATGAGGGACACGGGGTGATTGCATAAACTGACTCAAGTGTTGGACGGAGAAGGCAAGATCCGGACGAGTGTTGACTAAAAAATTAAGCTTCCCCACCAAACGACGATAAAGCGAAGGATTAGGCAAAGGATCCCCTTGATCAGGAAACAACCGAACATGAGGGTCGAGGGGTGTGACAACAGAACCTCCTGGAATAGAGAATTCATTGAATATCTCTTTAATAAACTTGCGTTGGCTTAGTATAAGGCCACTAGAAGTTGGAAGAAATTCGATCCCCAGAAAATACCGCAATTCGCCAAGGTCCTTGATGCGAAAAACCTCATCTAAATAGGCTTTCAGAGCTGCAATTTCTGACAAATCATCGCCAGTGAGGAGCAAGTCATCGACATAAACAGCCAAGTACACTGAACAACTAGGAGATTTCTTATAGAACAACGAATAATCGTTCATAGACTGATGATAACCACGCCCCTTCAAAGCTGTAGAAAGCTTAGAATACCATTGACGACTTGCTTGCTTTAATCCGTACAAGGATTTTTGCAATTTGCACACATGTTGGGGACTAGGCACTTGCAACCCAGGAGGAGGCTTCATAAACACTTCTTCGTCGAGATCCCCATGAAGAAATGCATTATTAACGTCCAACTGAAGCAATTTCCAATTGCGTTGTAAAGCAACAGTAACTAGTGATCGAACGGTTGCCATTTTAACCACCGGAGAGAAGGTTTCATGGTAATCGATGCCTTCCTTTGGTGTAAATCCTTTCACCACTAGCCGTGCTTTATAGCGATCAATCCTGCCATCAGCCTTTCGCTTCACCTTGTAAACCCACCGACAACCAATAGCACGCTTCTTTTTGGGCAATTCAACAATCTCCCAAGTTCTATTCAAATCTAGAGCCTCAAACTCAGCTGTCATGGCCTGTTGCCATACCAAAAACTGAGAAGCCTCAGTTAAGTAAGAGGTTCTTGATCAGGAATAGCATCGGAGGGTGCAACACCACTTGGGAACGAAATGGTGGATGTCAAGGTATGGCAGCAAAGAATTTCAGAAGAGCAAGTTGCATTGCAAATATAATCGCTGAGAAAAGCGGGAGGGTGTGTACCTCTCTCTGATCGACGTACAACAGGAGGATGGGAAGGGTGCAATGCAGAGGTTGTAGACGTGCTTAGAGGCACTTCAGAGAGATCATCATCAACTGAAATAGGCAAGGGCTGCTGGTAAGCAAAGGAAGGGGACGAAGCTGAATTGGAGAGAGAGCTCTGTTTGAAAGGAAACACTCCTTCATGAAAAACGACATCCCTAGAATAAACAATAATCCTGGAGTCCAAATCAAAGAGTTTATATGCTTTCTTCCCAGTCGGATACCCTAGGAACACACAGGAAATAGCCCTCGCAGCCAACTTATCTCGTCCATGTTTCAATGTAGATGCAAAACAAAGGCAACCGAAACATCGAAGATGCTGATATTCAGGAGATTTACCATACAAACGCTCATAAGGTGACTTGAACTGTAATAGTTTGCTAGGAAAACGGTTGATCAGATAGGCGGCAGTCAAAACACTTTCTCCCCAAAACTTGAGAGGTAACTTTGATTCGAACATCAAAGCTCTAGCCACTTCCAACAAATGGCGATGTTTCCTCTCCACTACCCCATTCTGTTGGGGAGTAGCAACACAAGACGTTTGATGAAGAATCCCTTTGCTCAAGAGAAACTCTGTAGCCTCTTTACTTGATCCTAACTCCATAGCATTATCAGTTCTAATGCCCCTCACTTTTTTGTTGAATTGTCTGTCAACAAAAGCAATGAAATGCTTTATAGCAATAAAGGCATTGCTCTTCACAGAAAGCAATTGGACCCAAGTAGTCCTTGTAAAATCGTCAACAATTGTCAAGAAGAACCGAAAACCATCATGTGTAGGGGTGTGGTATGGTCCCCACAAATCCATATGTAACAATTCAAAACAATCAGAAGTTTTGATACCACTCAAAGGAAAAGGTGCTCTTACATGTCTTGCTTTAGCACAAATATCACAAGGCTGAGTACCAGCTTTACTAGCTATATCAGGTTCTACAAAAGGCAAAGTCTGCAACCTGTAAAAAGGAAGGTGGCCTAACCTCCTATGCCACACTTGGACATCAACTACTGCAACAACATTAGTTGAGGAGTTCACCATCTGTCCCTTTTGCCGACTGTGATCAGGAGATTTCAGCAAAAATAAGTCCTTAACCAAATCATCAATCCTCATTGGGATCTTCATAGTAGGCACCTGCAAGAAGCATCCCATGGGAGAAAACAACACTGAGCATCCCAACTCATGGATAAGTCTCCCTACTGATAATAAATTGCACTTGAAATCCTTCACAAATAGAACATTGTGCAAAGTCAAGCCTTTCATAATCTCAATTAATTGTCCCTGCAGTAGTCACCATAGTACGCTCACCGGTAGGCAGAGATATAATGAAAGGTTTCGACAAGGTGTAGCTAGACTTATATAAGGATCTTTCACAACACATATGCCCACTGGCTCCACTATCTATGATCCAAACAGTACTGTCAAAAACCTGTTGTGAAAGCGAAGTACCTAAGAAACTGACAAAGTCATCGGCAGTTGGTTCTTTGCCCGGAGTCACCATACTTGCCGCTTTCATGAGACTCATTAGTTGCGCTATCTGATCAGTGGAGAAGTCTATGGATGTATTGGATGAACCGGAAACTGTCGTTGCAATCTTGTTGTTTTCTCCTGACTTATTTGATTTCCTTCTGTTAGTATAGCCTGGTGGAAAACCAATCAAATGAAAACATCTCTCCACATTGTGGTTAGTTTTGCGACAATTTGTACAAAATAAAGGCTTTCTATCAGAGTTTGGGCCTTTAACATTTGACTGCACAACACTCTGATTTGAGGATTGGGTCTTAGCCAACATGGAAGCACCTTCAACTGTGAAAGTGCTAGAAATCGGTTTTGATTCTCTCTGTCTTTCTTCCTCCGACAGCATAGAATACACAATATTAATATCGGGTAACGGTTGCATCATTAAAATCGTACCTCTGGCTGCTGTAAAATTTTCATTTAGTCCCATCAGTAACTGCACAATACGCTGGTCCTGCTCTCGCTTCAACAATTCCCCAATCGCTCCACAAGTACAATTAGGAAATTGACGAAAATCATCTAATTCATCCCATAAACTTTTCATCTCAGTAAAATATGCAGCAAAAGACTTGGTACCTTGCTCAAGTTTACTGATTTCTCTCTGAATTGCATAGAGTTGTGTACCTCCTACCTTACCGAACCGCGATCCAAGCTCATTCCACATGCTTTGAGATGTGTCAGTATAAATAACACTTCTTCGAATCTCAACACTGAGACAGTTAATGATCCAAGAGATCACCATGTCATTCGCGCGATCCCAAGTTCTCTGTCTCCATCCATCTGTCTGCGGTCTAACCAAAGATCCAGTGATGAAACCGGATTTATTTTTCGCAGAGAGTGCGATCTTCATCGATCGCTTCCATTCACTGTAATTTCGTCCTTCGAAGGCCGGCGTGACGAGGATCATACCTGGATGATCACTAGGATGAAGATACAGAGGATCAGAAGTCTCAATTCTCACCTGTTCGTTCGTCATTTTTGCGGAAAAACTGAACACAACGCAACAAAACTTAGCAGATCGAGAGAAAAAAAAATTCAGATCTGTCAATCCAACACTACAAAAGGCACAAACAACGCTAGATCGACGTTGCCTGCTCTGATACCATATTGATTTTGTGGAAAAGAAATCAATTTAGTGAAATGCAATCAAAGACAGTAACTGCTATGAACATGACGAACTAGAAGGAAATGCAGTTTGATTGTGAATAAACTGAACAAAAACTACTGAATTCATACTAAACCCAGGCTACATATATAATCTATACTAATTGGGCTGGGCTCGGCCCATCTTACAAATATAACAAAACTTAATAACTGTTATCCCCAACATACCTCGTCACCGGATTCCACCACCGATCATCCACCTCATTGTCGGACTGCACCTCCAATCGATGGAATCTTCGCCGGACTATCACCTCGCTCGTCGCCATCTCCATCTCATCATCTTCTAATTAAATGATTTACTTTTTTATGTTTTAAATTTTTGTTTAGAAACTAACGGTTCCCGTTAAATTTAACTTAGAAGAGCACGGGATGAAACAATATTTAAACCGAGGGGTACCAGACGAAATAAAATCAAAGCTCGAGGGTACCACACGAAATATACCAAACTATTGTACACCCCGCAAATTAAGTTATACCTCAGGGGTACCTCGTGAAATTTCCGTTTTTTTAAGCTATACCTCAGGGTTGGGTACTCGTGCCGATGTAATAGCATTCGGAGAGGAAGAGGGATGTAGTTGGTGAAGGAGGTGGGGTGTAGGGTAGTCATCAGAAGGGGGCGGGGTGTTTGGGGATGTAGGGGGACTAGAAAATGGGAAGGTGGTCTCATCGAATGTGACATGGCGAGAGAAGATGACACGTTTGGTAATTGGATCAAAACACCTATATCCTCTATGATTGGAGGGGTAGCCGAGGAAAACACAAGGTGTGGATCGAGGAGCAAGTTTATGAGGAGCAACAGACGCTAGGTTGAGGTAACACCGACATCCAAACACACGGAGGTGGTCGTATTTAGGAGTGACTCGGAATAAGATCTCAACGGGGCACCAATTCTGGATGGTTGTGGAAGGAGTGATGTTGATAAGATAGCATGCTGATTCAATAGCATAAGGCCAATGACATGCCCATGGATAAGGAGAGTTCTCATGTAAGTGGTAAGGGTGCGAATGCTCCGTTCGGCTTTTCCATTCTGGGAGGAGGTGTGGGGACAAGAGAAGCGGAACTGAATGTCATGAGTAGAGAAGAAAGATTTAAGGGCATTGTTGTTAAACTCACCGCCCAAGTCGGCTCTTATTCCATTGGCATTTCTTCTCATCCTCCTCAGTCCTCCCTCCCTGAGCGATACCCCTGCAAACACCCATACCTCCTCCTCCCTCTCATGCCTTGTCACGGCAACCATCGACTTCCTCCCTCGACGCCAAGTGCCAGCTCCTCTTTATCCCAATTCCCCCTCACTCTCAGATGGATTGCCTCCTCTTCAATCATCATACCGCTTCTCCTTCTCTGATCAACCATGGCATCGGCGAGATCTCTGACCAACATGTTCGGCAAACCAATCAACGATTTCGAAGAGGGTTTGGTGCTTGGTAATGGTGGTAGGGGAGGTGGTCCCCGTTTTTTAGGGAGGATGTCAGTAGTTGACAAGCATCACTCAAAGAGGAGAAGCAGATGTCGATGGGATCAAAGAGGGGCTAGCACTTGGCGTCGAGGGAGGATGTCGATGGTTGGCGTGACAAGGCATGAGAGGGAGGAGGAGGTATGGGTGTTTGCAGGGGTATCGCTCAGGGAGGGAGGGAGGACTGTGGAGGATGAGAAGCAATGCCAATGGAATAAAAACCCACAAGCAGTATAGGGCAATGAATCAGAAGAAGGGGAGCCATATACCCAATTTTAACAGGTATCAAAATAGCTAACAAAACCCCACAATTAGTATATGAGGATATCATTGATATCTATATACTAATATACCAAACGAAAGATATAGATATGAGAGTTCTTATACCCATATCTTATATCTATATACCCCTACCAAATGGCTCTTTATATTGTAAATTTGTAATATGAACAAACGGAAATTATTCAACTATCTATCTACCAATTCAGTGCCAGAAGTTTCAATTCAGTGGGCTTTGTGAAATTGACTGTCGAAAGTTGTTCAAAAGATTATTGTGGACAGTGCAATTCACATGGGGAATTTGTTTTGATCCTTTTTCTATTTGTGCATCATTCATATATGAATCATACATATGTGAACTCATTGTTCAGCTCTCTATGCTCATTGAAGACAATGTTTATTCTCTCTTTTTTTTTGGTCCTTGCCATACAACTATTGCAATTGTAAAAGGTGTGCAGAATCAGGGACACGAACCATTGGGATACAAAGCCATGGAGGAACTAAAACAACGAGTATGTGATGTTTTGTCTTACAATAAAAACATTGGGGTGGCTCAAACCAAAATTAAGGTACTTACGGAAATGGTAGCTCAAGTTCAAAGTCTCCGGATTAGTGGAAGGAGGGATGATGTCCGAAAGTGGTTAGTACAAGTTGGTGAGATTTTGATAAGGGCAAATGCTTTATAGAAGGAAGTAATAATATGGTTGTCAAGAAGCGCCTATGCAGTACTTGTTGGGATCCGGTATTTTCATGGGAAATCGACGATATATTGAGAGTCATTGACAGAATATTCTAAGAGCAGGAAGGTTTAGATTTGCCATCTGTGACCTATTGTAAGAATTTGCAATCAAGAGAGAACATGTTAGAGGATATATTGGAAGCTTTAATGGATATTCATGTCAACATGATTGGAATATATGGGATGTTTGGTGTGGGAAAGACAGTTTTGCCGAAGAACTTGCTACACGTGCTCATTATAATCAGTTGTTTGATCCTATAGTGATGGTTCAAGTGTGTGAATCTCTTGATGTCAAGCTTATTCAGACTCAAATCGCAAATAAGATAGGTATGTAATTGTCAGAAGCCGATGATGAAGAAACAAGAGCTCTTCCTTTTCAGGCTCCAATTGAGGACAACGGACCTGAGAGGGCTAGGTGTCATGGGCTGGCGCCTCTTAAGACCCCGGGTCTTACAAAATTGGGTGCGGACAAGGCTATGAAAGGCCATAAGGTGAGTAACAACTTCAGATTTGTACTTTAGGGGAAACACCCAAAAATAATGAGAGAAAGCATCAACCAGCACAAGCGCATAACAGAAACCATCATGGCTGATAATGGGAGAAGTCCATAGATCACCATGAATGATGTTAAATGGAGCGTGCACCTGAGTGTAAGACGTGGCAAAAGGCAATCTAGTGTGTTTGGCAAGTTGGCACGCCAGACAACTAGTGGAGGGAGGGGTTTTATTGCAGGGAATAAGCCTGGACATGAGAGACTCAAAAGTGGAGAACTTGGGTGACCAAGACGGGCGTGCCAGAGAGATGCGGAACGAGCAACTGTTGATAAATTGGTTACTGCAGGAGAGCTGACAAGATGCATGTTTTTGGTGACAGAATATATATTTGAGGTGACAAGATAAAGGTCTTCAGCGCTATTACATCTCATGAGCGGGGCCCCAGTTGTGAAATCTTTGACAACAAACCCAAAGGGGTCAAACTCAATGGAGATATTATTGTCTGTGGTGAGGCGGCGAATGGACACAAGGTTCTTTATTAAACCGGGGGAGACGAGGATGTTGTTAAGGCTTAGGTCGGTAGGGGTCGGTAATGTGGTTTTCTCAAGACCCAAGGTAGGAATGTGTTCACCATTGCCAACAATAATGGATGTGTTCACCATGTGCACAGTGGCTCCGCTATCCATGTACCAATTCGGATCGGCAGGTGACATGCCCATAGGTGTCAGGGTGGTTGGTTGCCTGTGTCGGGTTGATGGCGATGATCCCGCTGCGAAGGCCTGATCCAGATGGTGCAGAGAGGGCCCGAGGAGTCCCTGTTGGCTCGGGTATGGCCTCGTTTGAGAGGCGTAAGGGGGAGGCGGAAGCGCATAGGCCGTGTAGCCCTGGGGATGGGCTCCAATGGGGGAATACCCCCTCTGTAAATGACTTGGAGGGGCGATAACCACGACGGGAGGTTGTTGTTGATTGTAGAAAGTCATAACCGTCGTAGATCTGCTGGTGCGAGGTAGAGTACCGTCACAGAGAGGGTGACAGGACACAATGGCAAGGGTGACAGGACGCAGTGCCGATGGTGACAGGACGCAGTACCGATAGTGACAGGACACAATGTCAGATCCGCCGAAATAGGGTTTGGCGGAAAAGGGAGCAATTGAGAGAGGGGCAAACTGTCATGGGACGGAGAAGCCAGCGGAGGGAGGAGGGAGGGTCGGCGACAGGGAAAGGAGTGGTTGGCGACAAAGAGGGAGGTCAACGAGTGGTGGTCGGCGACATAGAGGGTACGTGGAGGAGAATCTGGGTAGTTGGAAATCTGTCAGGGGACGGAGAAGCCAACAGAGGGAGGAGGGAGGGTCGGCGACAGGGAGAGGAGTGGTCGGCGACAGAGAGGGAGACCAACTAGTGGTGGTTGGCGGCAGAGAGGATGAGATGATCGATGGTAGGCTATGGAAAAATTTTGGAAAATCCTAGAGAAAGCCTAATACCATGTCAGAGTGATAATCTCCGTTGGGGTTGTCTTCGCTATCATTAGAATATATATATATATATATATATGAGGTGTACATCATGACCTAATTACAATTGGGTTTGTGGGCTTATTATTACATCTAACAGTGCCCACCCCGATATTTTTTAATGGCTTCGTCAGTGAGTGCAGTACGTTGTTAGATCTTACAATTAATATATCAGTTGCACTTTACAAAACAGACAAACATAACTCGATCTCATCATATTCGTTTCATATCAGCAATATGTCATAGGCTAGTTAGCTCAACAGATCGAGAAGGATCCGGATTGAATTAACTTTGATACTATATTAAAGCTCGATGTGCCAATCAAATATATATATATATATATATATATATATATATAGAGGTTGGATCCCGTGTAAGCAACCCTTACGGTGTAATTTGTGAGCAGAGAAATTATTCGCAGGTACCAAGCGATTATTCGTGTATAATAATATAATTATTCATATGTATGAACAAATGTAATTATTTGTATGCAACAAAGGATTATTCATATGTATGTACATACGAATAATCACTTGGTACCTACGAATAATGTCACTGTTCACAAGTTACTTTTAATCTCATCTATTTAATCTTCTTAATCCGGCGCTCCAGATTTACTTACAAATTACACAGTAAGGCTTGCTAACACATGATCTATCCTCTATATATATATATATGATATAAGTCAATCGTGATCGATGGGTACATTTGTAGTTAAATAAAAAATTCATATATATTAATTCCTCCTAACTAATTCTTAGATTTAGCTTTTGAAAGATTAATTAATTCCTCCTAACTAATTCCATCCGAGTTTGATTCTCCTCATGGACATTAAAGCTCTTTTGGCCCACCCCAACAAAAAATGAAAGTTTTATTTTTTGGTTTTTTGCTTCCATTCCTTCAAACCCTAATTAGTTTTTTGTTTCCATTCCCTTTAAATCCTAACTAGCTAGTTTTCATGTTTGTTATGATAAATGTGTTGAAATTGTCCCTTAGTCCCCGCATTAGCCCGATGTTTTGTAAAAAAGCATTCTTGGCTTGCCAGTTGCCACTATTAGTGATTGGAGATATATATCAAAAAATATGAGCTTATTCTTTTATGTTATTCGATAATTTAGAATAATTTTGTATTGAGTTGTTCTTTTAAGTTTTGAAAATAGTTGTTCGTTTTACTAATTAGTTCACTCTTGACCAAAAAAAACACTAATTAGTTCACTAGATTGTAAATTGACTGTCTGAACACTTTTTACAATGATTTTGCTGGTGTAAAATTTGTATATCAATTTATGTTTTCGGGTTCTTTAAATCTCGCCCACCCCTTAATGTTGCCCTGGCTTCGCCACTGACTGTTTCTCCATTTACATTTTATTTTTCACTTTCTGATTTCTTCCTAATTTTTATTTTTCTTATATTTTAAAATTCTGTTAAGTAGTGAAAGAAATAAAAATTATTATAGTTTTAATTTTTTTTCTTAACAATTTATTTTTCACAAAAATATTTTTTTATATAAAATATATCCGCCAAAAAATTTATCGATCCCCATAGTATTGGCCCAAATTCCTAACTCCGCCTCTAATCGTGCCCACCCCGATATTTTTCATGGCTTCGCCTGTGAATGTAGCATGTTGTTAGATCTTACAATATACTGTATCAGGTTGCACTTTACGAAACAGACAAACATAACTCGATCTCATCATATTCGTTTCATATCAGCAATATGTGATATAATTAAGGCTAGCTAGCTCAACAGATAAGGATCCGGATTGAATTAACTTTGATACTATATTAAAGCTCGATGTGCCAATCAAATATATATATATATATATATATATATATATATATATATATATATATATATATATATATATATATATATATATATATATATATATATATATATATATATATATGAATATGAGATATAAGTCAATCGTGATCGATGGGTACATTTGTAGTTAAATAAAAAATTCTTTATATTAATTCCTCCTAACTAATTCTTAGATTTAGCTTTTGAAAGATTAATTAATTTGTAAGTTGATGATGATTAAGGCTAATTGATTATGTAAACACAAAGAAATTAATTAATAAAAAACTAAAATTAGAATGTGTGAAAGGCTCGTGGCAGATTGAAATCAATTAGGAGGAGGAATGTGTTTTATGTGTGCATACCTCCATTCCTATAAACTACACTGAACTTAATTATTTGGGGTTTTTTTCCTAATCAAGTGGATCGATGAACCATACCATATCATATCATGAACCATGCCTTGCTTGCGTTTGCAACACTTTTAATTAGAAAGTGTAGTCCACCACTCTACCTATCTTCTAAAGATATATAGGTCCTTTTCCTAACCTTCCAACTATATCTTCGTTTTAATTCCTTTTTTAATTATCAATTTAATTTACAACTTAAAAAACAAGTATATATACACATACATCCATAGGTTTAGATTCATTCATTCCAACAAATACCCAAAAACCTCTCTTGTGTTTTCCCATATATACAAGAGCAACAAGACATTACCCAAAAAATGGAAGGCAAAATGTTAAGGAAAGGGCTAAAGGTGGTGGTGGTGGTGGTTTGCTTAGGCTACCTAATGATGTGGATCATGCTTCCCACCATGACTTATAGGGGCAAGTGGTCTCCTTCCATCAAGGCCAAGCTTCGTTCAACTTACTTTGGCACCCAAGGTTTGGTTTCTTGATTTTTCGTCGCGTATATATAACTTTTTTCTTTAGGTTAACGGATTTGATTGTAACGAGAGGGCAAACATGGTGGTTGAAATCAGGTCCGAATCTTCTGCTGTATACGTTTCCAGTCCTCTTTGTCGCGGTTCTAGGGTCCGTCTATCTTCATCTTGGGAAGCAAGGTTCTAATTCATCAATGATCCAAAGGTACATATATATATATGTATAACTACATGTATACATCTATGTATTTGATTAGCCTAACCTCTTTCTGCCCAACTAAGTAACTAACTATCATAAAATGAAATTAGATTTCTTAAAATAAAATCAGAATTAATGAATGATTACCACATTAAGTATCATACTCTATTAACATTTGGATTAATTTGTAAATTATATATATAGATCAGGAGGAGATGAAGAGAGGAAGATTGATCACAAGGACTTAGGAATGGTGAAACGACCGGTGCTGGTGAAAGGCCCACTAGGGATAGTAACAGGGATAGAGCTTGGATTCTTGATGTTGTTCATAGCTCTTCTAGTTTGGTTGTTTGCGAATTACCTTCGTGTCGGTTTCTCAGGCATCACCCCTGCAGAGTTGGCCGACCACGGAATGGCTATGTACGTTCTTCCCTTTCTTATTTATATATATATAGTTGTTCAACTTATAGCATCCTTTTGAACAAGAACATAATTTGTAACGTACGTCTTTCTTTATGTATGGTTTAAAGGTGGCAAGCGAAGTTGGAAGAGGTAGGCCTAAGGTTAGGTCTAACTGGAAACTTGTGTCTCGTACTGCTCTTCTTTCCGGTGACGAGAGGGTCGTCGATTCTTCCGATCTTCGGGTTAACGTCGGAGATGAGCATCAAGTATCACATATGGCTAGGGCATATCACCATGACTCTGTTTACAGCTCATGGATTCTGCTATTTGCTTCTTTGGGCTTCAATGCATGCTATGTCTGATAATGTAAGTATATCATTATCACTTCTTTTTTGGGGTATGGGCTTCTTATCAAATATATGGACTGACATACAAATCAGTTTACCATATGAGAAATTAATAAACCATATGATTAACTATCTTCGGTTGGTTCAGCTGGTTAGGAGTCTGAAAGTAGTACTAAAAAAGGTCCCCAGTTCGAATCCTACTGAATGTTTACTTTGTGTATGAATGTGCAGATGTTTGAGTGGGCCAAAACCGGGGTTTCGAACGTGGCCGGAGAGTTGGCGTTGCTTGCCGGATTAGTGTTGTGGGTGATGACCTTCCCACGGATAAGAAGAAAGGCATTCGAGGCATTCTTCTACGCACATTACCTCTATATTCTCTTCGTCTTCTTCTTCTTCCTCCATGTAGGAATCTCCTATGCCGGATACATGCTTCCGGGCTTCTACTTGTTCATGATTGATCGTTACTTGCGCTTCTTGCAATCTCGCCAACGCGTTCGTCTACTCTCCTCTAGGGTTTTGGCCTCGGGAGCATTCGAGCTCAACTTCTCTAAGAGCCCAAGTAATTTACATCAACACTTAGAAAACAAAAATACACATGAATTGATGTCCTTGCTCTATATAATGTACTTATGGAAAACATGTTGCACAAAATGTAGGTTTGATCTATAGTCCGACGAGCATCATGTTCATCAACGTTCCGAGCATTTCCAAGCTCCAGTGGCATCCTTACACCATCACTTCTAGTAGTAGCTTGGAGCCCGAGAAGTTGAGTGTTGTGCTCAAGGTCGAAGGTAGCTGGACGCGAAAGTTATACGACATGCTTGCTTCTTCCACCGTTGAACGAATTGAAGTCTCCGTTGAAGGTCCTTATGGCCCTGCCTCCACAGATTTCCTAAGGTTAGTAACCAAGAATTGTACTTTGCTAGTCTAATTCCATGATATATGTGTATATGTACTCAACCAAGGTATCGGAAATATATGTGTATATGTACTCAACCAAGGTATCGGAAATATTGGTTTTTAGGCACGAAAAACTCGTATTGGTAAGCGGAGGAAGTGGCATCACACCATTCTTCTCAATCATCCGAGAGCTTATCCACGCAAGCACGACACTAAAGTGCAAGATCCCGAAGGTCCATCTCATTTGCGCATTCAAGAACTTGTCGGATATCGCCCTGTTAGACCTCCTCCTTCCAATGACTGGCACACCCAGTGACCTTTCAAGTGTCGACCTAACAATCGATGCCTACATAACACGACATAAAGAGGCTACAAGAGTCGAAGATGCAAAACAAGAGGTTAGAACCCAATGGTTCAAGCCGAATGCAAAGGATACTCCGATATCTCCAATTCTAGGCCAAAACGGATGGCTCTGGCTAGGCTTGATCATCACGTCCTCCTTCGTTGGATTCCTCGTCATCATGGGGATTCTCACACGATACTACATTTACCCTATCGACCACAACACGAACAAAATCTTCTCAACTTCCACAAGAGTCGTTCTAAACGTCTTGATCATGTGCATTTGCATAGCCATTTGTGCCGGTGTAGCTGTAGTTTGGAACAAGAGGAAGTCCGCGATGGAAGCAAAGCATATTACGAGCTTGGAAGCGGCGTCTCCAACCATTTCGCCTCAATCATTGTTCTACAACGCCGATAGGGAGCTCGAGAGCCTTCCTCACCAATCCCTTGCTCAATCAACTAATGTTCACTATGGTGAAAGGCCAGACCTCAAAAGTAAGCTCGAGTTTCGAAACATATATATACATGATTCATTTCGTTCGACATTCGTTGTCTAAAGCAATTTGTAAGTAACAAAAATCGACGATTTTTTTTTATCACTTTGCAGGATTATTGTTTGATTGCAAAGGAACGAGTGTCGGTGTCCTCGCTTCCGGTCCTAAGAAACTGAGGCACGAAGTTGCGGCCATATGTGGATCCGGTCTTGCGGATCATCTCCACTTCGAATCGATTAGTTTCAGCTGGTGATCGATCGATGATCTCGTCCATCTCTTTGAAGGAATGAAAGGCCACTTATGGAATGCTCCAACACTTTGATTTATATAAATAGTTGTATGTGTGAACATTTTCCACTGGTTTTGGTTTGATACTCACTTATTTTCGTTATACGCCTTTGCAAATGTGTAAGTTTAATTCCATGGTTTGTTTTTGAGTCTCACATGTACTTTGCTGTTGTTTAGTAAAACTAGTATTGTTTGCTGTAAACGTACTTTAGTAATCGGATCTCTCAATCACATCCCATCCCATGCACATCATATTCTCAAATCTCAACACATCCCCTTAACTCCTTAAGTGCAACCAAGATCACCTATAGCAAGTGGCGGATCCTGAAGCAATTAGTTAAGGGGGCGGAAAATTGACCTCTATTTTTTTTCCGAAAAAGTCATCAATATTTAAAGTTTTCGAATTTAATTATAGTATTAAGTTGTGAAGTTTAATAAATGATAAGTATGATAGAAGTATATTAATTGGTAAATGATGTGAAAAATTCATTTATATCGCTTCAATTTTGAAACGTTTATAACTTTTTATTCAGGTATCGGATTTGAGCTTATAATGTATCAAATCGAAGCTATCGACGAGAGGAATATATATTTTTTTGATTGGGGGGCGACTGCTACCTCTGGACCTCAAAAGGATCCGCCTCTGCCTGTCGCCCCGTGCTTTTCCCTCCCCATCCCCAAGATTTAAAAAAAACAAATTAAAATTAAAAAAACGAAAAAGAGTAAAGGGGGAATTTTGTGTTTTGTGAAAAGGGACAGGGAGACATGAAGGAGTTTGGCACTTGACGACTCAATGTCTTAAGGCCGACCAGCCAAATACAACAGGAACCCAAACCACACCACTAAAGCAAAACAAATGAAGAGAACACGCTATACGCATCAAACCGTATCAATCTAACTTCGATTAATTCATCACGAATCAATTCACGGAGCCAAAAAGAAAACAAAGGAATATCACTACTAGAAAAACGCTATATAGCCTCGATGTTTTTGGCTACCAAGCGATTGAAAACAGGCAGATGAAAGAACCCAGAGGAACAACTTTTCCACCGAATCAAATCCGGATGAAGGATTCGAAGACGACACTTCATCGATCGGGAGCTCAGATGATGGTACGAGAAGGTAAACGGGGATTCAAATAGGTTAACAGGGTAAAAGAACTATGTGAGCTTTGATTAATCAATTTCTCCGAAATGATATGTAAAGCAATTGAAATCAGTGCAAGCCCTTCATTCCTTTTTTTCTCGACAACAACAAATATGTTATTTAAAAACATTTACAGTAATTTTTTTAATTCACCTGCACCCGTCGATCCGCCACCCCACAGGTTTAGGTTTGGGACATGACTTCTCGAACGGATCGAGTCCAACCCGTGGACAAGCCTAGTGTGATAGCATCAATATATTTTGATATGAATACCAAACACGACTTAATTTATTCACAAGTAGAACGAAAACCTAGCTAAATTCAAAGCAGGCCGAAGGTTCAATTTTTCGATCCCCATTCGAACTTTCCGATTCGCGCGCGCTCACTTCCTTCCCCAGTTGCTTCTTCGCTCTCGACCAGTCGCCCCCTTCCGATCCCCAATCCCACACGAAGGTTGCGATTCCCTCTGTTACCTCTGGCTCGGCCAACTGAAGAATTCGACGGGAAATTCCTCGATTGAAGGCATCGATTCCTGCTCGGTAACTTTTCTCTGCGCCATTTTTAGAGTTCGAGCCTAGAAATACGATTTTGGGTCTTACTGATTCATTTTTGAGTTCTCACTCGTGTCTCTTCTCTCTCGGCTGTTGGAGGGGTTTAGGTTTTGAAGTCTTCCAACCTAAATTGCTTCTGATTTTCATCAACCCTAATTCCTCCAATCAAGGTTTGTGAACTTAACTCCTCCAATTTGTTTGACTGATGTTGGAAGTTTCGTTTTTGTTGGTTGATTTTGTAGTGCAATGTTATGAGTCTATGCTGTTTGAATGATTGCTGAGTTCATTTTCATATCCCGTTGAATATTTAGAGTTTATGGTTGTGTTTGCTCCACTGATATGTGAACTGAGGTTGGGTTTTGGAATTTTCAAATTCAGATTGATTTGCAAATTGATCCTTGCTCCTTTTTTTTTTATAAAAAAAAAATTTATGTGATGTGTTCGGAGCTTTGAAAATCTATGAAACTGTACACTGATCTATTCTCTAAATTGGTCCTGAAATTGGTTAAGTTGTGTCCAATTTTGAATCAAACGATGGTTAAGTTCCGTGCATTTGATAGTGTTGTTAAGCTCTGTTGCCGAATAAACTGGTATCAGTGCCTCATTGGTATGTGAAAGGATGCAAGTGAACCCAACCTCGTGTCTCATTTGGAGCTTACTAAAAGACTTTTAGTGCTGCATAAAGCCGTACTTTTACAAACCCTAATTTTCTCTCCTACTAATCTGCCAATCTGGAGAGCCAATTCTTGTGCAATTTATTGTCCATCGTAGATAGATTTGGACAGTTCTTTATAATCGAAATAATATATGCCCAGCCTAATTCGTGATTCAAACATCACACCTGGATTCATACTAAAATGCCCAGTGGATCCAACCCAGTTTTGCCTCCTTGGTATTCTTTACTGCAGCTGAATCCATGAGGATAAGTTGTGATACTATTGATGATGTTGCGTCGTCCATCTACTTGTCATGTGGCACACTGAATATTTGCTGTCTCCAAGTTTTCTGAAGCTAATGTTTTGGTGGTGCATTACATTTGCCTCTAATTGTATGTTTTTGCTTGTATGAGCCCACTGCTTGCTGTATCCTTTACTTTATTCGCCCTTTCTTGCAGGGAACGAAAATGAAGGTCAAAATTCTACGTATCCATCCCATTATGTTGTATTTTTATTCGATTCTGTTGCAAGTTCTATGCTGTTATGAGAAAAATGAGAGTGTGGCTAAATTCCTCATGAATGCCACTGATGCAATTTAGTTTTCACTTTCACCTTGCCTATTTTTTTTAATTAGGAAAATGAAAGATTGGCTTGTTTTAACAGTAAATTTCATTCTCAAATTCTCTATGCTTACTTGTTTGGCGAAGAACTTGATCCTCTTATAATGGCTCTCATGGAAATTGTTGTAGCGGACACATTGGTTTTCCTTAACCTATGAACCTGTTACTTTCTGATGGGGCTCATTAACAGAGTATGTTGTTCCTTCTCTCATTAGCCTGATCTACTTCTCGCACACAATGATGACTGTGTTTAAATTCATTCTTATGAATTATCGTTCTTCAAATGGTAGGTGGCACGCTGTGGCTTCATGGACTTGGGATGCACAAGATGAGATGTGTGGTATATGCAGATTAGTTTTCGATGGCTGTTGTCCGGACTGTAAACATCCTGGAGACGATTGCCCAATTAGTAAGTCCAATGATTTTTTCGATTTCAGGACTTGCAAAAAGGATTGTCTTGTCTTCCATGATTTTACATCTATTACAGGGTTTTGCATCCTTTTGGTAACCTGCACATTTTTAACTGTTGATCAACTGAAAAAAAAAAGCAACAACAAAAGAGATTAACACGTCGGCTTGGTTCCCAACAACATGATCTGATCTCACATATCCCCTTGTCACTTGTGCAGTTTGGGGGCAATGCAACCATGCCTTCCACCTCCATTGCATCTTGAAGTGGGTGAACTCGCAAACCACACAAGCTCATTGCCCGTTGTGTCGGAGGGAGTGGCAATTCAAAGGTTGAAATCATACATCTTGGGCTGTGCCATACCAACATCCATCTCAGCCAACTTCCCGGACTCGCAATTCATGAGAGCTAGCTGCAACCTCGTCAAACAAACATTAACCAAGCCTAGCTAGCTAGTTGGTTTCGTGTTTCGTTGCGCTTAATTTGTTCATACATCTATCAAAACCTCGTATATCACTTATCTAAGAACATTACTCCCTCCGTTTTAAGTTACTTTTACTATTCATATATTTTTAAGGGCTCGTTTGGTATTGATATCTTGATATCAAGATATCGATATCAGTTGATATCTTGATATCCTTGTTTGGTGTGTTGTAGTATATCAGATATCAAAACTGATATCTGATATCTGTTGTTTGGTATGAAATTTCTTGATATAAGATATCATAGGTGTATTTCATATTAGCTTAAAACCTATTGTGAATAAACACACAAATTATAATATAATCTAATCAACACACATCATCAAACACACAAATCATAATCTAATCTAATCAAAACACATTATATGTATATTTCATATTAGTTTAAAACATATTGTGAATTCACACAATCAATCTAATATAGCATGAATTCAATCTAATCAACACACATCTGTGATTCAAGCTCAAAGCTCATATGTCTCCATTTATAATCATAAAGAAAATCAAAATAAAGCATGAATTCATCACAAAAGAAAGAAATATATGAACTAAAGCAAGATAAATTCAAAAAATATAAGCCAATTGTATAGAAATCACACAATGTAATAAAAAACATGCCTATTTCGTTTAAAAGCTCGATACTGCAGTACACATATGTTTCACAGCTTATTATCCATCAAGCAAGATATACATTTCAAAACAAAAACAGAAGGGTAGATAGGTTGCTGGACACCCCAAATCGCTCAAGAAAGAGGAGGGAAGTAGCAACACCAAAGAAATCACATAGAAACCCTAGATCTATAGGTTGCCCTAATCCCAAAATCAAAATCCATTAGCTGCCATAGTTCTACAGAAATCGACTAACGATAAGAGAAGAGTAGAAGCCACAGAATAAGTCAAAGAAGAAGAGGGGAGGAGAGGAGAGGAGAAGAGAAGAGAGAGCGTTCCTGCGAAGACGATGAAGTGCATAGCGAGCGAGGAGAGAGCGTACAGTGAGATGGGTGAACGAGATATCAAGTGATACCGGGGTTGAAATCAGTATATCACTTTGGGCCAAAGTCAGTATATCAACTGATATCAGGATATCAAGTGATATCTATATCTTCCTGATATCAAGTGATATCTATATCTTCCTATACCAAACGCTAGATATCAGATATCGGGGCTGATATCCAGATATCAATACCAAACGGGGCTTAAGAAACCTCATAATATTATTACTCGTAGGTTGTGGTACAATTGATAAAGGAATGTTTTTATACATATATAGTTGATATTCGATCAAAAGTTTAAAGGCTCAGAAAAAACTCTCAAATGGTGGATCATATTCATGGAGCTGCTGACGCCAATTCGTTGGCAGGCTTGGTGCAGAGGGGCGGGTTAATGACACCGGAGGTCTTGGGCTTAATGTTGCAGCACTCCGACACGATTGGCTCTGGCCCTTTGTACTTGAGGTCGATGTCGGCTAGCTCGATTTCCTGGCACGGGACGGCGCTGCTGCCCACAAGCCTCACGGCGACCGGGCTCGAACCCATCCCCCTCACGTTCTTGAAGCTTATCTTGTTGAGCTTCACCTTCGATGGGAGCTTCTTGCAGTTGTGGTACGGGCAGTAAGATTGGTCCACGAGGATCGGGGTGGTGACATTTTCGACCGTGATGTCCTCGAAGTGCAGGTCCTCCGCCACGCAGGCGAACGAGGCGAGCCACGTCTTAACCCTCACCCCGTTGTCCGCGTTCCTCACGGTGCAGTTCTTGAAGAACACCCCGGAGATGTCCTGGTCGGTGTCGAGCTTCCCGAGGCTCCCGACGCTCAGCCCGTGGCCCCTCCCGCACACCACGTTCTCCACGTGGAGCTGCCTAATGCCGTCCCCCACCGAGACGCAGTCGTCCCCGGTGTCGATGTCGGTGTTGAGTATCCTAATGTTCTCGGACCGGCCGAGGTGGATGCCGTCCGTGTTGATGCTTTGGGGCTCCGCGTAGATCTTCATGCCCTGCAAGGTGACGTTGTTGCATCCGATGATGCTCATGTGGAATAGCTTGCTGTTTAGCGACGTTATTCCGGTGATCACCGAGTCAGTAATGAAGTTGAACCTGAAGTTCTGTTACATAAGTCGAGTAGTTCAAAGTCAGCTTTAAAAAAAACATCGTCTAGAATTTGTTCATTTACTAAACGAGCTGAGCGAGTAATTACTTACATAGGGGAGTTTCTTGCACTCATTGCTCTTGTCACAATTGTTATTCTTCCAGGCAATTTGGCCCTGGCCATCAAAGATGCCGCCTCCGTCGGACCGAGCTCCGGTGATGGTGAGCTCCTTGACGTACTCAATGGTGATCATGGAGTCGAAGCCCTTGTAGGCGGCGGGGTCGGCAGGGCCCTTGACGTTCCCGACGACAGCGAGCTCGATGGGGCCCTTGCAGGGGCCCTTAAGGGTTACCGGGCCCATCAGAAAATCTCCCTTGGGGATCAAAACCTTGTCGGTCGCCGGAGATATGCACGCCTCGTTCCATGCCTTGGTCAAAGCCTGCACGATGTCGCATCCCGGCTTCGCCCCGTACTTGGTTATGTCGATCACTGCTCCGCCTGCCACCACGGCGGCTGCTGCCCCGCCTGCAGCCGGCTTAGCCCCCACCGCCGCCGGAAGCGGCCTAACCGGCTTTGCGCCCGCGGCCGGAAGGGGCATTACGTGAGCGTTCAATAATGAACAGTTTCCATGGAAGATGACCAAGATGATGAGAAGAAAGGAGGTATAAGAAATAATCTTGGTCATTTTTATTGGGAGAGAGTTTAACTTTTAAGTTTTATTTATTTAATATAATTTATTTAATTATATATTAAATATAGGGTGAAGGCTGAATTGCAGTTTGCAATGAGACAAGTATTTATAGTTGAGGTTGCAAGAGAGATTGAGGCCAAATTTAGCATTTACGTCCACCGGATTTTGTCGTAATTACCGATTCAAAGTTATTTATTGATTGGCTATGCTTAATTTTTGGCCATTATATGTTTAATTTCTTAAATTAGACAACTATATACTTTACCAAATTATAGGACTCAAATTAACCACCACTCAATTGGAAATTCCGTTTTTTTTTTAAAAAAAAAAGGTCATTTTGGATCTATCGATTTAAACTTACCTACTGGATCTATAATATATTTACTCGATTATTTTTCTTACTTTGGTTCTATTTATTTTAAAGCATAGGTTTGATTTAAGAGGAATTAGGGGAAAAAATAAACAAGGCTTGTTAATTTTGATGTGCAAATGCACTAAGTTTAAAATAAAATGGAAGAATTAATAACCAAACTTGAACATCATTTTGTAAAAATAATCTCTTTTTTAGGTTTGCAAGATCAATTTTAAACCAATCACAAGTTGATGAAGTTGATGTAGTGGTTGTGGGGTTATATCCCATGTCAAGAGGTTTGGAGTTCGAATAGATCGACTGAGTCGATCGAACTGGACTAAGATAACAGAAGAGATTAATTTTAACCTTCGACGCAGAGAAACATTTTTTGTATTACGCAACATTTTTTTAAAAAAATATATAATATTGTTACTTTTTGTAAGACTCATATTACCTGTATTTTCTTAATTTACGACTCCTAATTTTTTTGTTGATGTATATAACATGATAAATAAAAGTGACTAGAATCATTTTGAATAAATGTGGCCTGATGGTTTGCTTAGGGCTAAGGTAGACATGGAAAAGAAATATGATATGACAGAGTAGAGATTCACACAAGCATTATTAAAAAATTCAGGTTTCACCCTAGTTTTTATTATAACGAGAATGATAACAGCGAAGAAAGACATAGAGATTTACGTGGTTCAGCAACGGTGTGTTGCCTACATCCACGGGCAGAGAACCAGTTTTCTTATTAGAGGAAGCAAAACAGATTAGGGTTACAAGGTTGGATGCCTCTAGGGTAGGCCTATAGGAGATTATATAGCCTTACCTAATTCTAATTCTATTAGGATAAGTATATCAATAAGGCTTAAAGGGATAAATCTAAATCTACATAAATATATCTTTATCTATATCTTATTATAGATAAATCTACCTATAATAAATTATATCCCTAAAGATAAACTCTATTAGATAGATTCAAGTTATTCCAACAAATCTCCACCTTGACTTGAATCCTCTCAGATGTACCAACTGCATTGTAGCGCCAGACGTACTAGATGCAATGCCATGCCAGATGTACCAGATGCGTTTCAATGCCGGATGTACCATAATCTCCTCTCAGAAACAGATGCACCATGACAAGTGCCAGACGTTCTTCTGCCTCAGATTTGTCCTCGTAGGAGGACCCAGATTGCTCCGCAGAGCAACTCAACAGCTGGTGATGTTATGCAAGTCCAAACAATGTTGGAACTTGCTCTTCGGAACTGGCTTGGTGAACATACCAGCGGGATTATCAGCTGTCCCCACCTTCTTCACCCTGATTCTCTTCTCAGCCTGCCAGTGTACTGACTCACTTCCAGAAACAGCAGCCTTATAGTTGGATGGAACACCATCCTTCCCCTCCTCGGCCACATGCAAAGCATATCCCACCAGATCGTCAGACCTGGATCTCGCAGGCCCCCTGATGTCAACCCTTCGTGGTCGATCTAGAGCAATACTCTGATGTACAGCTCCACCTGTTCCTGTGTCTAGTAGTATATTCTTTGTCACACCAGTATCTGACTCAGTAGTACCTGTCTGTGATGATTGGTCAGTGACCAACTCAGGTGTCTGAGTCTCTGTTGGAGTGAAGTTCAACTCCACCTCCTCAGCAACAGTCTCCCTAACCTTGACTGAAGCAACATCTGCAGCACCTGTGACTGCTGAACCTTGTAAGGCATACAAAGTTCCCTTTCCCTGCTTGACTCCATGCAGAACCACATCACAACCTCTGGACACACGCAGCTTTCCACCATGACCCGTGTAACTGAACCCCTTGTCGTCTAACACCGTTAGGGATATCAGATTCTTCGTCATGGATGGCACGTGCCTGACATCCTCCAATGTGCGAAATTTCCCATCATCTGTCTGAAGCCTGACTGAGCCGATCCCAACAACCTTGCAGATGACATCGTTTCCCATAGAAACATTGCCCTTGTCTACACATCTATATGTTGTAAACAACTCTCTTCTAGGACATACGTGACAGGACGCACCTGAGTCAAGAAACCACACATCATGATCTATGCGATTACCTGCTAGTAGAACAATATCTTCCTCAGAAGTATTTCCACCATGAACTACTGCTGCAGATCCAGATTTCTGCTCTTGTTCCCTCTTCTTAGGACAATCATTCTTCCAATGACCTTTCTCCTTACAGTAGTTACAAACGTCGTCTGGTTTAGGGCCTGATTTGCGACCTTGCTTCTTGCCCCTTCTACCATCAGAATTGCCTCCGTTGGCCACAAGCCCGGAAGCCTGATTGTCTGTAACTGATGCGGTTGCCTTCAGACGCAACTCTCTGCTGTGAAGCGACGATCTAACCTCTTCCAATGTGATGGTGTCCTTCCCAACGACGAACGACTGAACGAAGTTCTCGTATGTGGGGGGTAGGGATACCAGCAGAATTAGGGCAGCATCTTCGTCCTCCACCTTAACATCAATATTACGCAATTCAAGTAATAGAGTGTTAAGTTGATCAAGATGATCTCTGAGTTGTGTACCTTCCTGCATACGCAGCCCGAACAACCGTTGTTTCAGAAGCAACTTGTTCGTCAGAGACTTTGTCATGTACAAAGACTCCAACTTTAGCCACAAGCCGCCTGCGGTTTCCTGATCAGCAACTTCTATTATGACATCGTCTGCGAGACACAACATAATCGTCGAATGAGCCTTCTCCTCCAGAAGGCCGTACTCAGCGGTGGTTGTATCTGCCCCCTTCTTGTCGGCGGCCAACGGAGTCCATAAACCTAGCTGTTTCAGCAAAGCCCGCATCTTGATCTGCCACAGACTGAAAGAGTTTCTTCCAGTAAACTTGTCAATCTTCACTACAGATCCAGACATCATTCTCAACAGAAATCACAACCTGGCTCTGATACCAGTTTGTTATAACGAGAATGATAACAGCGAAGAAAGACACAGAGATTTACGTGGTTCAGCAACAGTGTGTTGCCTACATCCACGGGCAGAGAACCAGTTTTCTTATTAGAGGAAGCAAAACAGATTAGGGTTACAAGGTTGGATGCCTCTAGGGTAGGCCTATAGGAGATTATATAGCCTTACCTAATTCTAATTCTATTAGGATAAGTATATCAATAAGGCTTAAAGGGATAAACCTAAATCTACATAAATATATCTTTATCTATATCTTATTATAGATAAATCTACCTATAATAAATTATATCCTTAAAGATAAACTCTATTAGATAGATTCAAGTTATTCCAACAGTTTTGTAGAATCGATTTTGGAATGTATCTCTACGGTGTCATTTTAAGTACATACTCTCTCTGTTAATTAAAACTTGTCGTTTACTATTCATGCACACTTTTTTAGAATGATAAAAACTATATGAAATATTAACTTTTTTTAAAATTTGTTTTTATAAATTCATACTTAATAGTAACAAGTATGAAAGTATTAAAAAAATATATTAAAAAAGTTAATATTTTATATAGTTTTTAACACCTCAAAAAGCGTGCATGAATAGTAAAACGTCAAGTTTTAATTAACAGAGGGAGTATTAGTTAACAATGGTCTAATTGAACTCTTCAAACCAGGGAGAGGTCTCCTTTATAGCTGAAAATCTCGCAAGAAAACTTAACTAAGAGAGCAACCTAGAGGGCGGACATATTGGATTCTGGTTTGGAAGAGATGGTCCTCGTATTCCATTTCTTATCTTTGCAGATGATATTATAATCTTTATAAAGGGGAGAATAACAATGGGTCAAAAAACAAACTAAATAATCTATAAGTATTGTCAAATTTTCGGCCAAAAGGTTAATTATCATAAATTAGCTTTCCAAACAACAGTAGGTATAACACTTAATAGGATAGAGAACCTTGAAAGATGCGTGTCTTAGCATTTCAAATGAAACCACATTAGAAGAATACTTAGATTGCCCAATTATTATAGAAGAATAAACAGGGAAACATTCGAGGAAGTTAAATAGTCTGCAAATCAAAAGATCAATTGAGTAAATAGAGAGCAAATGTATATTATTGCAACAAGGTTGAGCAGTTTTGATTTGCAACTAACCCGCTTTACACAATGCAAAATTTCATGTTACCAAACCCAGTTCATAAAAAATTAGATCAGATAAACAAAACTTCTTCTGGAATAAGGACATTCAACATCGACTGCTAATCAGTTGGGATAAATTTTGTAGGCCAAAAAGAAATGGCGGATTAGGACTTTGAAAAACGTACACATTATATGAACGAAGCTCTCCAAATGAAATTGTTATAGAAAATCTTAGTCGAACCGGATAACTCGTGAGTTTGTATCAAACTTATTTGATACAAATACATTAATACATCCCACATCCTAAACTATAAACAAAAAGGGGGAGTATCTTGGCAATGGTCCAAATTATACCCATTAAAAGAAAAGTTTAAAATTGGTTTAGTGTGGTCAATATGAGATGGACAATCAATAAAATTTTAGATGGATAATTGGCTAATTGACAACTAAACCTCTTACTAAAAAAGAGACTAAAAGAGAGGATTGCCCAGCTATTGACAATATTAACGAGATGGTTAATTAATACCTATTAGCTAGGAAGCAAACGGTGGGAGAAAAAACTATATGTTAATCTACCCCAAAACATTGCAAAAGAAGTTATTGATACCACGCTTACCCGCAATCCTCTCTTTATTGGTGGTCAAACAGAGAATGATGTTGGGGAACACCAGGCACAAATGGCAAAACAAAAAAGTATACAAAAAATGAAATGGAGAAAACCACAACAAGTTATATTTAAATTAAAATTTGACGAATAGATCCACTCTGGCCAACAATGATAGTTCCATTGGGTACATCATTTGAGATTGGGAATGTCGAACCATCAATATTGGGTATGATATGTAATTGACAAATAAATTCCGATCAAGGCGGAATTATTGACCCTGAAACAAGGTCTTATAAAAGTAGTACAAATGGGAATACATAAACTACAAATAGAAGGGGACTATCTGATTATCATTAACCACCTAAAAACAAGTAAAAAAATGTCTATGAGAAATTGAATTAATTATGTCATATGTTAAAACTATACTGTCAAGAGTGAGGGAATGTTATTTCTCTCACGTACACATAATGAGAAAAGAGCGGCTGATAAGATTGCACACATTTACCGCTCTACCTATAAAGTAATAAAGACATTGGTCTTCGTAACCTCATCCGCAAAGATTCCATCGGGTAAGACTCTCCCCTTCTCGGATTATGTCCTAATAAAAAAAAATCATTTCTACTTTTAAAAATGATTACATATAAATGCTTCATTTTTTTTTAACAAGAAATAATTTAGCTGCACGCAAAACATACTAGCTAAGAGCATCATTTCAGATGATTTCACTAAGAACAGTATGAGGGGGAAAGACGAGCCAGAAAAGTCGATCCCAATGTGAGATAATTATAGATGTATTTGGACTCCCAAATATTATCAATTATAATATAGTTATTCTTTTCCCATTATGCATATTTGGTTCTATTATTACTTTATCTTCATTCTTATAAATTTTTTAGTAATTTAACCAAACACTCACATAAATCCCAAAATAAAATAACCACATTATAATAAATATTTTTATAGTTATTTAACCAATACTCAATGATATGATAATACTATTACATTTTAAATTATAAGTCAACAGTTCACAAAACCACTTTATATCTTCTCATCTTTTTTGAGTAACATCATACCTTCCCATCACTTATATAAGCACTTATATATAATATCATAAGCAACATTTTACAATCTCACATTATTAAAATCCTAACTTATTAAAGTCATTACTATGATTCATTTCATCATGTAACAACTCATTAATCATTTTAAATAACTAAATATCATTTATATTACTATAAACATATAATAAACCGGCATCTCAACTATACTCAAGTTTATAACATCTTTCACATATGTATATATCCTTAACCAAAAATAGTTTTAAATCCACCAACCAAAGTATATTATCGATTTCACTATCATTCAAGAAAAGGCGTGTCAACCACCCAAACGTTGGTATTCCTCACTTCTCTCTCTCTCTCGCTCGCTCGCTCGCTCATCTTCCTCTTTGTAGTACGGATGACGCCGGAGACGAGCTCTACACATGGAGGATCTGGCGGAGGAGCTGGAAGCAGCAGCGTCACAGGAGTCCTCACACATGGTGGCGAATATGTTCAGTACAACATCTTCGGCAATCTCTTCGAGGTCTCCAGCAAGTACGTTCCTCCTATTCGCCCCGTCGGCAGCGGCGCCTACGGAATCGTCTGGTCTGTTCTGTTCTTCTACCTCTGCTTCTTCTTTTGATGAAATTAGATGTTTCATTTCCATGTATGGCTCTTCGGTGTCCTCCGACGTGTTCAATTTCGATGTTGCTTGGAATTGACTTTCTTAAAATGCGGCGTTCTCTTCGTAGTTCCTTCGATTCCTCAATTTTTTTGGAATTGACTCTGGTTGGAAGACATTCAGTGCCTATTGCAATTGCTGTCATAGAAACTTTGCTCAAACTTGTTCGTACATGGAGATTGTCTGAGTAGGTTTTTGGCTTGGTGCAACTGCAAATGCTAAGTATATTAAGTTTTGCAGTGCTGCTGTGAATTCAGAGACAGGAGAAGAAGTTGCAATCAAGAAGGTTGGCAGGGCATTTGACAATCGGATTGACGCTAAGAGGACATTGCGTGAAATTAAGCTTCTTTGTCACATGGATCATGAGAATGTAAGTTCTACGCTAAGTTTTTTTTTTCCTTCATCTTTTCAAGTTTGTTGCATTTTACTCCAATTTTGACATTGTATCATACAAAGTCAAATATAAAGATGACTTTAGTTCTGAATTGACCTGTTTCGGTTCAAACCGCTAGTTCATTGGTAGCCGCTTGTCAATGTAGGTGATTTCCCTCAAAGATATTATACGTCCGCCAGAAAGGGAGAACTTCAATGATGTTTACATTGTTTATGAATTGATGGACACTGATCTTCACCAAGTAATACGATCCAACCAGCCATTGGGAGATGATCATTGCCAGGTATGCGTATGCCTACATAAAAACTTCATGGAGGACAGATGATTTGAGAATCTTTGTATTTGTTTCTTTCAATATCAATTATTAGTTAGTTCTCCCATTATTGTATTGCAGTTTTTCCTTTATCAATTATTACGAGGGTTAAACTATATCCACTCTGCAAATGTGCTGCATCGTGATCTCAAACCAAGCAACTTATTCGTTAATGCCGATTGTGACCTTAAGATTGGAGATTTTGGTCTTGCAAGAACCACATCTGAAACAGCTTTAATGACCGAGTATGTTGTCACTCGCTGGTATCGACCTCCAGAATTGCTCTTGAATTGTTCAAAATATACTGCTGCAATTGATATATGGTCTGTAGGCTGCATACTTGGAGAAATATTGACCAGAGTGCCCCTTTTCCCTGGAAGAGATCATCGCCACCAACTGAGACTGATCACTGAGGTAAACGTCCAGGTTTCAAGAATGCCTCATTTAGTTTTATTGTTTTGACTCTTTTTTTTTGTATGCAAATTGTAGCAAAAAAAAGGAAAAAAAAATTAAACTAAATCATTATAGTCATGTTTTCATGTAGGTTTTTTTAAGATAAACTCTGTATTTTTCTCGTTCCTATGCCACTCTTGTATATTTTCAGTTTGGATATAAGCCCTAAGGAAAGAATCTGAGCTCTTCTTGCATTTTAATGTGAATACTTACTATTGAGCCCAATGTAATCCACTTAAAGAAGGGTATGAGGGATCGAGATACTTGCATTTTAGTGTGTATGTATATGTAAATTTATTTATTGATTGAATATAATGCTTTTTTCTCCATCATGAATGTGGTTTTTATTTTTGGACAATGTTTCCTTCTGTTTCTATTGGCAACTTGATTAACTCTGCAAAAATCCTATCAGTAGGTTGACAGGAAAATAGTTGCCAACTTGTCCTTGCAGTAGCATCATCCAATTCTATTAAGATCCTAACTTGCTGAAAATATCACCTTCATTGATATCAGTTGAACCTGAATGTGTGACTACCTGGAACCATAATAATTTTGATGTCTTATAAGACTTTTAGACTCTTAAAATCTTAATTTTTGACAGCCAAACTCTTGTATGTTTACCTAAATTCTTTTCACATTGATCTTAATTGTATTCTTGTCACTTGCTAAGTGGTGACAAAATACATCTAGTTCCCTGGACATTCTTGAGGTCGTACTTAATACATCTTTAACCTATTAAAAGCTCTGATACGATATTCATGTGGATTTGTCATTGTTTGAACAGCTCATAGGTTCTCCGGATGACTCTAGCTTAGGTTTCCTACAAAGTGACTATGTTCGAAGGGAGCTGAGGCAATTACCCCAGTATCCGAGGCAACAATTTTCCGTCAGATTTCCAAATGCTTCTCCCTTGGCTGTGGATTTGCTGGATAGGATGCTTGTCTTTGATCCAAATAGGCGGATAACAGGTAACATATCCTTTTGATAATATCCCATTTTCGGTTCTAAAACTGCTCACCGGGCATCTCTGAACTTGTTACTTTTTGCAAGGCCAAGTATCACTACTTACATGTTGGATCTTTATGTTTGGTCAATCATGCAGTTAATGAGGCATTATGCCATCCATACTTGGCATCTTTCCACAATGTAAATAATGAGCCAGTTTGTGTTCAACCCTTCAGTTTTGACTTTGAACGGGTATCATTAACTGAAGAAAACATTAAGGAGCTCATTTGGAGGGAATCTGTGAATTTCAATCCAGATCCATAAAGGCATATAGCAATACAATGTGGTTCATATCGTCGTTATTACACGACTTGAAAGGTTTGGCTTTGCCTATGTCACCTTTTCAACAATGTACTTTTAAGTACCCCTGCTGTATTCTTCCAGCAAGTGATCACACATATAAGTTTCAGGCTCGGGGAATCATGTGTGAAATTTATTGACTAGATAAGTTTAACTTGTGGACATTTGCATTTAGTTTGGGTTATTGCCAATATCAGTAGCAAAGGAGATGTGAAGGGGATTGTGTAAAACCGTAAAAGGATTGTTATCTGTTTCATCAATCAGTTTGTTGTAAGGGAGACTGATGACTAGCTTATTAAAATTTAGGTGATGCTTGGTTTATTTTTTCCAAATTAGAACAGAAGTGTGGAAAGATTGATTGATGTATCAAGAAGAGTGACCTGTTTTTGATGTATATTGCTGAAAAGAAAGAATGTATTATCTGAATCCATTTTTTTACAAACCAGATGCTTTGTTGGTTTGTCTCTATGAATGCCTTTTTTTTTGTTGAATTGATGGTGCAAGGGTGGATCTGTCTAAATGTACAATGATGATTGCAAAGCTCATGAGATCCTTACTTCCTTAGTGCTATCTACAGACGACCATATGATTCCACTTATAAGAGATGGGATTTGCTTTCCTTCTCCTTATTTTAGCCCTTTCTTTTCTCCCTGTTTCAATATATATTCTTCATTAGAGTCTTTGGTTTATAGTTTATACATGGCATTTGGTGTTGTTCCTCAGATGATAGAATGTGTGCGTAGCATACAAGAGGTACACAGGACAGGACTAATAACCCATAACTTCTCTGTTTATAATAGCCAATTGTGAGCTTATTATGATAAACTGCAATGCTTTGTTTTTAGTTATTCTTGTCTTCCAGTCCAACCTTCTTATCATTGCTGCCACTCACAGCTTAATTATTTCTTGAAGGGCCCGTCAATGGACAGGTCACTACTTGTGGAAGAGACAAAAGAGTCTTGTACAATCTTGTGATATTGTGACCCAGAAATTTTATTCTATTCTACCTCTAAAGTTCCTTGAAACCATCATTATCTTGTCCTTTCTCTTCTACTAATTCAATGGTGTGATTGTTGAATGCTGATAAGCCCCTTATTTGTGCAGATAAGTTACTTACGAGCGCATCATATGATGCCTATGCCTACGTTGATCCATAGATTAACCTGATCAGGACACCTTCCTCTGCCAAGATGAAAGGTTTGTGTCGCGAAATTTCTGGACGCACATTTCATTTGAATGATTGACACACTGTGAAATAAATATCACGCTTATTTTCTGGGCATAGTAGATTATTATACAATCTGGAAAAGCAAGGCTTTGCTTGCCCTGATGGTTTAATGTGCAGATGGTGGTAACACATTTATTTGGGCATGAACCTCCACATCATAAAGTTTACCTAATTGCTTTAGGGTTACTGAAGAACCATTGAATTGTTCAAATTTTTCAATGAGATTTGACCTTAGCAGATAATACCATGATATGACATTGGACTTAAAGCTGATGCTTCTTTTTCTTCAATTTAGAATCCTGGATCTGATTTTATGGTTCCTACTTGTTAAGTAAAGGTCCAACTTGTGGGGTTGGGTCCTTTAAGTGCTTGGATTCCAGTTCATTTGTTTCCTTTTGGCCATATAGCCAAAGAGTTTGAATTGTCTGTAATCATACTCACTTATTCAAAACCTAACCCATGTCTTAATCTCTGTGAATGCAGGGTAAATCCAGCTGGTTTGCATAACTCACATGGTCAAGGCTCTAATACCAAGTACCAAACCAACTACTAAGCACCTCAAGCCCTAGGCATTTTTCACCTACCCATGATGGTAAATTGGTAAGAACACTATACTCTTGGTCCATGTGAATCTTGTTTTTAACTATTTTATTGTTACCTGAGAATCCGGTCTGTCTGATACGAGAATTTTTAACATCAAACCTGTCCAACCCGAAAATACGTCAAATTGTTTGATTCAAAACTTCTTCACATGATGCAATGGGGCATGGGACATTGAGGTGACACCTGGAGTCTAATATTAATACCATCTCCTGCTGGCTTCTTTATGGGTCCTGCAGGGATGTGGAGGCTGAGTTTTCAGCGCTTGTCTGTTGCGCGCAGCAACGGTATCTCATCTGCTCCTGTCTCCCTCTTTAATCATTTGTTACACTAGTTCGTAAAGGTAAACCCAGAGAAGTCGGCATCAGTTTTTGAATAATCTTTTTGCAATATCTGTTCTGATATTTCTGAGGTTGAGCCTGGAAATGGAGTACATGTACAATCTGTTTTAAGTCTGATCCCTACGTTTAAAGCATATAATCCAACAATTAATGCCTTTTTGGATCCAACGGCGTGAATTAGGTTGTCCTTCGTTCAAGAAAAGTTGTATAGAGATGCAATGTATTCATCCTCAAGTTTGATGTGGTTGTGGGACAAGGACAACAGGCACTATGTTTGCGTCGTACGAACACAGTGCAATGCACGACGTAAATCGTCAGGCTGGCTAGCATTGCTTTCTGCTGAGACCCCAGACCTTCATCATGCAAGAGGTGACGAGTTGCGAGTGTGAATCGTGTGGTTCGGGTTGGGTTATGCTTCGAAGTTCCATGATTCTCGAAACGAATAGATTGGACAAATGTGGGTCACATTGCAGGTCTTGGCACATTTGCAGGCTGGATTATTTTGTGTTTGGGTCATCAGATTCCCAAGCCAAACTACAAAACCCCATTTTTATTTTTATTTTTTTATATCATTGCTTTTCGGGATTGTCCAAAATGACAACACAGCCAATTTCAAACCCCTAATTGTTAAATACCGGCGTGGCTTTCCTGCTATGAACTTTAATCGTATCACTATTTGTATACCCTCTGTGGCTCTGAGGGGGTATTTTAGATCCATTCATGTGATTTGAAGGGGATTGGAGAAACCCCCTCGGATTCATCTGACATGTTTGGAGAAACCGAGAGGTCAAACAAAGCGACAAATAAACTAATCATTACAAATATACAGTAGAGATAAATCAAAGCCGAAAAGAAAACATGACAGCCATGCAGGCCCGAAGGAGTGTGCAAATATGTTGAGATGGGTTGGGACTTAACAAGTTAACATCTCACATTCGTGAAAACAATGAAAAAATAGTGATTTATAAGAAGAGGTAAAAATACTACCTATTGTCCCAGTTGGGATGGTCAAGGTGTAGAGCAAGGGGTGATAAAGAGGTCTTGGGTCACGTGCTCGGGATTTACTACCGAAGGTGGGTTTCTCGTCATATAAAAAAAAAATTCCTACCTATTAACTCAAGTTTTTTTGCTATAAAGTGAATTATGACCCTTAGGCCATCCGCATTCATGAACCATCTGGTTCATACATAGGTCAGCTGGAAAAAAATTAGGGAAAAAATCGCATGAACCTGGGGGTTAGGATTCAACTACAAGAGTCCCCAAAAGTGGGGTTTATGGGTGCAAAAACCAAGGGAATGCAGGATCCGCCTGAGCACGTCAACTTGTTGAGCCCAAAACAACGTCATTTTGCGACAAGGAGAAATGAAACGCAGTGTTGCATGCCTGCCCGCCCTAGGCCTGTCCACAGGTCACGGGTCAACCCGTGACCCGGGGGGTTTGGCGGGTCATGGACCCGGCGGGTTCGGGTCAGACGGGTCAAGGGTCGTGGCGGGTTACGGGTACGGGTTAGGGTCGAGGATTTTGTGAAAATGCAAATTTTTTTTTGAAAAAGACTATTTTGGGGGTAAAATTTTTAATTTTTAAAAAAAAAATCAATTTTTTTAAATAAAAGGGTCGACCCGTGACCCGCCTCCCCACGGGTCCGGGTGCGGGTCATGAGTTCCTGATCCGTGACCAATCGGGTTCTACCTGTCAACCCAACGGGTCCGACCTGGGCCTAGCTAGCCCGCCCTCATCAAATTTGGACTTGTTGTTGCCATGCGGCTCCATTTAGGAGTCGACACGTGGCACGATAGTTAAATAACCATTTTAACATTATAAAAAAATTATTTTTTAAGGTCATTTAATTTTGTCTACATATAGACATCCACTTTGCATGTGTTTCGAGGTAAAAAAAGCATGATATTGCCCTATTTTGTATGAAACCCATGTAATTTATTATTCGAAAATTATACTAATTATAATATTTAATAATAAAAAATTATTATTATTAATAAATGTAATTATAAGCTTAATATAAGAAAGTGTTATTTAATCAAAAAGGAAAATAAAGAAAAGTAAGTTATGAGTCCAAGGTTAGGGTTCATGAATGGAGGTGAAAAAATAAAAATCTGAAATGGAGCCTTTAAGCTGTGTAACATTGAAAAAATAAGTTATAAGTCTGGATAGGGATTGACTAATACGGATGACCTTATAAAGATATAACCCGATATTTGCTCTTCACGCGACCCACACATGGAATATTTCACAAAATCCCTATTTGCTTAACATTCTCTTTATTAGTGTTTGGTTTGTTAGATTTAATTATTATTATTATTATTATTATTATTATTATTATTATTATTATTATTATTATTATTATTATTATTATTATTATTATTATTATAAGTCTAATTTAATTTATGAATAGGAATGTTTTCATTAACATTAGACTTAATTTTAAAATCAATGATTGAGATTTTCTCAACTTTACTCATAGAGTTTTTAAAAAACTCTTAAAGAGATCCAAAGCAATTTACAAGAGTCACAAAAGTGCCAGAAAGTGACTTCTAATGCTTGTATTAATTGGACAAGTGATGTTAATTGTGGACCAAGAAGGCGGATTATACCGAGGAATTTATACCACAAGATTTTATGCAAATAAATGACCACATTTTTCTTAATTTTACAGAGGGAACGAAAACCAACGAAACCGGCCAATGTGAATAGAGACTGGAGAAGAAAATCTTAAAACAGGGCGAAGGTGTTCACATTCACAATTAGTAGACGATAAACAATTCTCACCAAAAAAAAAAAGTAGACGATAAACAATAACAACTTATTTAAAAAATCTTCAAAAATTCCCATTGGGGTGGTCCAATGATTAAGAGAGTAAAAGGGTGTTAGGAGGTTTGAGTCCGATCTCTGCCCCTACTTTGGATGAAGAATATCAAGTCCCACCTTATTTTTTACCAATGGATCGAGTCCATTAACGCAAATCGATTTATCTGATTTATAGCTCTTGCCGAGTTATGAGTTATATGTACGGATTTATCATCAAAGGGTTTTTCCTCATATAAAAAACTACTCAAAATAGAAAAACAAAGATTCTCTCTTATCATAAATACAAGATTTTTTACTTTTATACACATACATAGTTTAAAGAGTTAAAAATTATATAAAATACTACATATTAATTTTTTTATAATATAATACGGAGTACTTAATATTAAATTGTAAAAAAAATAAAAATAAAAATATTTTATATAGTTTTCGGCTCTTTAAACCACGTGCACAAAAGTAAAAAATCTTATATTTATGATAGGAGATAGTATCAAAAACTATTAATTTTTTATACTCTTAACTTTTTTTTCATTTTACAAATTTATGCATTTATGATATACTATAAATACTCTATATTTAAAATAACTTTAATTATATATTACAAATACTATCTATTTAAATTAAATTTTGTACCATGTTTACATTTTTTTTTACTTATTGCAAATATAGAGGAAAAAGTATCATCTTTCATAAAGTCTCTATTTTACATGTTTTCTCTATTTTTTTTAAAAAATTCTCTAAAATAGATGTTCGATTGAAAATGTTCTTAAGACTTTATAATTACGAAATCAATATTGTCTCATAATTTGTAAATTTCATTTCTATATTTCATGTTTTATTTGGCCTATATTAATTTTAAGAATTGTAGATATTAATATATATATATATATATATATATATATATATATATATATATATATATATATATATATATAGAGGGTGTAGTTCGGGTGTGCATACCCCTTAGGGTGTGCACTGTGCACAAATATTATTCCGTGAAATATGAAATATTCTACCGAATATTGTTATGTTTTTTTTTCTGTTCAGTTCAGATGAAAACGTCCCAATTTCACTGAATAATTTGTAACATTCTACCGAATAATGTTTAGTTTTTTATACATCTATTTCAAATAAAAGAAACTTCAATTCTCTAAAAAATACTTACAATTTATACGAAATGTTTCAAATTTCACCAAATAATATTTCACATTCCCCGAAACAATACTCACATTTCACCGAATAATGTTTCACATTTCACCGAATAATATTTGTGCACAGTGCACACCCCAAGACTTGTGTACAAATGATTCATACAATAAATATATATATATATATATATATATATATATATATATTTATTAATCGCAAAGTTGGGGTATGATCTTATAAGGATTGTACAACACATTATGGAACATGGGTAAACCCTCACAGTCACACCCATTGAATTTTCGTGATTCATCCTTCATCACGAACTCTTAGGGTGTGTTTTCCTGCGGGGAGTTTTTTAAGGGGTGGAGATTAATTTTAAGGGTGGAGAGGATGGAGATATATTTTACGGGTAGAAAGGATGGAAATTAATTAGAAAGGTATCTCGTGTGGTGTTTGGTTGATTGGGGATTATTTAGATAGGTAATCTCGTGAAATACCAATATTACCCTCGACAATTAATAATCTCACATTCCCCTTCCCTTATCTTGTTCACCTTCCCCTTTCCTTACCGAGCACGAATTGTTGCCTTCAATCGAGGAATTTCCTATCGAATTCTTCAGTTGGCCAAGCCAGAGGTAATAGAGGGAATCGCACCCTTCGTGTAGGATTGGGTATCGGAAGGGGCGACTGGTCGAGAGCGAAGAAGCCACTGCGGATCGACCCGCGTTCGTCGACCTGCAACTGGAAGAGTCTCTGCAACTGGAAGCACAGCAACACCATTCTCAAATCGACCAATACCATTGAAATTAGAGAGGGGAGAAGCCCGCGTTCGTCGACGCCGGAGTGTCGGAGGATCTTCCGCCTGGAATCGCCGGATCAAAGCTTTGATCGGTCACAATCGCTTGCCTCTCTCCCTTCTCGCTGTGGTGGCTGCTCGGGTCTCATTCCATGAGAGGACGATAGATCTGAGAGCAATTTGAGGATCTTGCCCTCCTCCACCCCGTCCACCTTGCACCCCCAAGGTGGGAAAAATCTTCCACCTCCACTCCCTCCACCCCCATCTCGCACCCCACCCCCACCCCATCCACCTCCTGCCAAACACCGATCCGCCCTTCCACCCCCACCCTCTCCACTCCATCCACCTCTTAAAAAAGTGCAGGAAAACACAGCCTTAAGATTGGATAGGTGGGGTAAGTTTAAATAGTCACACTCGCCCACATAACGAAGGGAGTACGATTGTTAATATTGGTTACCCAACTTATAGCCTAACTGTACCATGCTCTCTATTTTTCACAGATCCGTAGATCGCGAGCTTTAAAGATTAGGATTAGGTTTAGAGGCTCACCAGCGGCAGTGTGGGAGCAACCTCTCAAACGAGTGGAGCTCCTTGTACGCAATGAGCATTGAATCTAGCCTTTGATGTCGATTGAGTCACCATAATTTACCTTTTTACAATCCCTATCGGACCGGGGTGAGGGGCGTCTAGGATGAGCGATTTTACCTTTTTGTGCTAGGATTAGGTTTAAGGGTTTGAGAACAAAGAGATTGGAAAAGCAAGAACAAAACCCAGAACATGAGCTTTTTCTTTCTATTGAATTAAATGAAAATAAGGAGTAATGATTCTATAAATTTTTATCGCAAAGTTTGGGTGATCTTATATGAATTGAATGGAAATAAGGTTTAGGGGGTTGAAGAACAAAGAAATTAGGTTTAGGGGGTTGAATGAAAATAAGGAGTGACTATTTTGTAAGTACTACTAGATTGATGTTCACTACTTATAGATAGGAGTATCTCACAATTTAGTAATTTACATTTCCACTCAACTATAAATGGGTTTTGATATCATTTTTATTTTTTATTTTTTTACAATTTCTTAGTTCACCAATTTCAATTTTTTTAGTTCAATTCAATCTACCTCGACCGTTATATCTGTACTCCGTAATATTTATCCTATAGAATGTGTTAAAATATGAGAATCGTCCATTTTTGCTGACTGCACCAAATCTCTTATTCGTCATTAGCCAAAGATTTCAAAATAAAATATTCTTCCTCCATATGTAACGAAATAAAATAGATTAATAATCTTTTCTAGCTTATCGAAACGTTAGCTTTATTTTATTAGGAAATAAAACTAACATAAAACCAAACATGAAAAGTAGATTACTGAAATAATCAGCAAGACCTCCAACTGTATATACGTGACATATACGAATTTCTCAATCCTTTCTTAAATAGCTCCCACAAAATATGAATTAATTTCTACAGTGCGAGTGTGTACATAGCTGAGTTACACACTCGATTAGGAGGTGTAGAAGGGCATTTTGGTAATTCCACCTAAGCAACTAAGCCCCTGAGTGACACAGTTGAAATAGGCGGGAGAGTTTTTTTTGGGAGTAGAGGTTTTTTTGAGGTGAAGTATATATATATATATATATATTATGGAGATGTGGAAGATGAAGATTTTTTTAAAAAAAAATATAAATGTTGTTTGGTGTTTATAAGGTTTGAAAGACGTTTTTGTGGTAAAAAAAAAGTACCCTCACCAAATACCCCTCATCTCTCTCCTTCCCAAAAAAATCTTTCAAACCTTTCCCTCTATGGTTCCATTTTCTTGGAAAAAAAACCTCACAAACCCCACTTGCACCTCCGACCGACCAAACACTCATACTTCTAATTTTTTTTAAAAAAAAACCTCAAACCTCACAAACCCCCCACTTACACAACCCAAATCTATTAACATGAACCCGCATGTACTTCCAAAAAAAGGGAAATTTCCATAATTTATCTATTATTAAAAAATAATAATAATCAATTGGGGCATTTTTTTTTAAAGTAACCAGTGTCGTAAAACTATTAAGATGTATTGAGTATAATTGAATGGAATTTAGGTTTTATAAAACCGAATATAAGTTCACTTTTTATGACAGATAGAAGAGCATTTAAAGTAAAAAGAATTAATACTCTATTGTTTTGAACGCAAGTAAACGGGGGGTCATTAAAGTCTTTGTCTCGTACGAAATTATATAAAAGAAAAAAAAAAGAAAGCCGATAATTAATGTAATTTAAAAAATCTACTAGTAAAAGCTTGTAGGATAATAATTCGATTTTGCGGAAAGCGACATTTTTCGTACACAAAATAAAATAAAATAAATAATATTGGGATTCAAAAGCTATTTGGTTAGGTATGGCAAGAAATTAACATATCATTGGATAATGGCGGGGTTTCGATTATCATCCCACTTGCATCTTCACACTATTAATTTGTCCTCAACATATATTGGAAATATAGTGGGATAACTCAACAAGTTATTTTCATTTAAATTAACTATATAAACATTTTTGATATATTTTATTTGTAGGGGTTATCTCTACATTTACAATTTTTTATTTGTAAAAAACGTTGGACATCATCAAAGAACACTCAGTATTATTGATTTGATTGATTAAATTAAATGTCGTATTATTTTATGTATTAATAAAATTATATTTTTTGTTTTATTTAAAAATTTATCAATCAAGATAGAGTGTTATATAGAGAGCTATATACTCTTTGTTAATTAAATTAAAATATGTTATTTTAGAAATTTACACATTTTTAAATAAAGCAAATAAAAATATATTTATATCATTAATTATTATTTTCTCTTTTCACTTTACTTAAAATTATAATTAATTATATACATAATCATTACAAGAACAATTTTGAAATGTGACCACCGAAATATTTAAAATGACATATATTTTTTTCTTATTAAGATTTTCTTTCTAAAATGGATAGTAAAAACGAAATTATGGAAGTAATGTTTCTCAATTAAGACCATATTTATCAAGCGATACTAGGGATACTAGGAATACTAATATTTTATTCTTTTCTTTTCGCCACATCATCCTAGGGATACTAGGAATACTAATATTTTATTCTTTTCTTTTCGCCACATCATCCTAGCATCTCATTCTCATTTTCCCACTTTTATCAATAGCATCCCTAGTATCCCAAAACTCATCTTTTTCTACCAATTTAATTTACAAATATACCCCTCTTCAACAATTATTTTCATTTTCAATTATATTATTATATTCATTTTTCCTACCAATTCATATTTCTACATTATTTATTCTTCCCAATTCTCCCATAATTACAATTCAATTTTTCTGTTTTATTTTGCATAATTATAATCAAAGTGAAATATTGAAAAAAAATATTTTCAAATATATTCGAAATTGATGTCTACATGTAGATAAAAATGAATCTAGTATTGTGGTATTTTTTATTTTTTTACATTTTTAATATCAAAATATGTATTTTAAATATGTAAAACATATATACACAAGATTCAATCTTAGCCGTCCAAGTGTCGCCCATTCAGCCACTACACCTGCCCTCCACTCCCATGTTGCCATGTGTATGCTGGTGTCAGTTTTTTGAACAATTGAAAGCTTTGCAACGCAGCGTATAACGTCATTTTCTCCCCTCCACGACGTCGTTTTTGGATTGTTTTTTCGGAAAAAATTATTGCGGTCCAGCTCACCTGATACACACAGATTAAATTACTCCTAGTATCGATACTCCGCAAGCATCGCGGTAGTATCGTATAAATAACTATTTCAATTTTTTACTATTATTTTTGCAAGTATCGATGAACAAGGTACACCTGATAAATATGCTCTAATGCGGGATTGGATGAGAAAATTAAATGCGAAAATGAAGTTTATCAACCATTAATTTAATTTGAAAAATGAACTTCATTAAAAAATGTTGTTTTTATGATCTACCAAATAACCGTGAACTTCATTGAAAACGAGGATCGGAGTACAGTTGTGCAAAATGACCATCTAAATAACAATGACTCTTGATTCGATAGGTTCGATTAATTGGTTCGATAACACCATACTCAAGATAGGGCTCTTATACTAAATTGATTAAATCATCATATACACTCCCTCTATTAAAAAAATTATATCGTTTATTATTTACGTATTTTTTTAAAACGATAAAAACTATATAAAATATTTATTTTTAATACAATTTTTTAACAATAGTAAAAATAATTATATATAAAATTGTTAAAAAAATTATTTAAAATATATATTTTATATATTTTTATTATCTTAAAAAAGTGTACGTAAATAGTAAATGATATATTTTGCCGAACGAAAGGGAGTATAATACTAAAGTCTATTGCGTTTTATAATAGATTTTAAGATAATAGTCTCTCATCAATTTTTTAGACTAATATAGTTATAATTTATATAAAGGCATCACAAGCTACAATCTATCTATCTTTATATAGCTATTTTTAGTTAATAAAAATACAAATTTATCTATCTATGTATATTAGTTGATAAGAATATATCTATCTAGCTATAAATATTAGATTTATCAAAAGGAGGAAAAAAGATGAAAAAGATCAACCACAATAACAACAAAATTATATATACTCCGTGTATATATATATATATATATATAAAACATATCTTAATTAAGATAATATTAGATTTATTGGCGGTAGAGTTTTTTCTATAACTATATTGGAACACTTTTCATAATTAATAGCACTATTCAAATAAAAAAATTATTATATAAAAACAATATATATATATATTAACCATATGATAAAATAAAATATAAATCTATATAGTAAATGTCATTATTAATTCTATACCATTCGATAGATGTATTAATCATTATTATTATTCTAATTCTCAAAATATAATTCAGATTTATTGTATTTATTGTCAAATTTTTAATAGAATTTTTTAAATAGATAATTAGTATAATTTTGTAGTAATGTATTAATATATTCTCGTGCATGGAACATGACTCACACTAATTCGTAGATATATCTCTTACCGTAAAAACTCAAATAGATGATAACCTTTTGACTAGTTTGATATTCGTACGAACAAAATATCGTCAAGCGTAAGGTTACAACACTGACTTTCGAAATTGATAGATATTTTACTTGAAAACAGGTTGTTGATATCATCATTTAGAGTAGATAGACATTCTTTCAAGCAAAACATACCTACTAACTCTGAAAATTGATATTGTGACTATGCATACATGATATTGCTTCCGTTAGAATATGAGGTTGTCCCAAATTAAAAATATAAATGTATCATGAATAACATATAAGCTTGGCGGGCTACTTCTCTCATAGTCAATTGATTTTGAGATGAAACTCCGTTGGGCCGGGCTTGTATGTCGTTGTTTGTGTCTCTCATACGTGGGCCGCATATACGATCTCTCTCCAACTTTGTCTTAGCCCCACCGGACCCAACCGACTTTAACAGCTTCCTTTCACAGTGACCTATCTAATGAAACAAGTTTAAAAATCGATGTCATAACCGTGACTATAACGATATTTTTGATACATGTATGTATAGCAGCCTTTCGACAACGACCTGCCAAAGTTGATTCAATTTCTTCACGGTTATATCTTACTGTAAAGTATTCGGTACAAGAAGAGTTTTCAAATCTTTACGTCTAATTAATTAATTAGGCTATCTACTAGAGTCTAGAGTAGTAGCCTAGCTAGTATATGCTTTACACTTGCATTCAGTGAATCTCTAGCTTTGAGTCATACGTTTTGAAGTTAATTAATTAGCTAAAATTATAAGTTATTTTATAATTTAATGTTTTAGTGCTTTTAACTTTAATCCTAGGCTCTTGGTTTTTATTTAGCCTAACAAAATTACAATATACGAAGTATTTATTAGTACGTAACCACTAAAGTGAAAATGTAAATAAGTCAACATGCATGCAATTGAAAAAATAGTGGTAGAAATACTATATATATGTGTATATATAGAGAGGATTTGTTAGTAATTCATTTTAATAAAAGTAAGTTGCAAGGTAAATTATATATTCACGCAAATGATTTCAAATTATTTGTTTTTAAGTCATTTAGCTAATATTTTGAATGAAATTTGTATCAAATTCATATTAGGAGGCGAGAGAAATAAAAAAATGTTGGATCATTAATTCCATATAGCTAGTGAAATCGTTGACGGTTTCATGTTTGTTTAATCTACTAAGGAACTATTGACGGTTTCATGTTTGTTTAATCTACTAAGGAACTTTTGGACAAGGTCGTTGAGCGATTTTCCGAATCCAATGCTCCTCTGATCTATCAACTGCATATGGAAATTAGTAATTTCAGGCAAGGAAATATGTCGGTTGCAGCTTACAATGGAAAACTTAAGAAGATTTGGGATGAGTTGCACATGTTGGAAGGAACTATATATTACCTGTGAGTGTGGAGCTATATAGCTCAATGCAGGTGCTTGATCATCAAGAAATTGTTGGATAAGGAGGCTAAGTTAATGCAATTTCTTATGGGGCTCAATGAAGCCTATGAGCATGTTAGGAACAATATAAATATATTTTTCTGGAGACTCTTGCCAACTGTGAATCAGGCTTTTCACATGTTGATGTAGATAGCAAGACCAAAAGAGATTGTTAATGCTATGGTGGATTCGCAGGAATCAAGTGCTCTTGTAGTGAGTAGCTAGGTCCCCCCAATCTCATCACAGGCAGGCGGATTTTGATAAGAAGGATAGCAAAAAAACCTAAAACGAATAAGAAATCTGAGCATTGTCATGTTAAAGGGCACAACAAGGATAACTGCTTCAAGATAATCGGGTATCCAGACTGGTGGAAAGGATCTCAAAAGACTGAAACTGGAAAATCAGTTTTTGGTGCGAGATTTATTGGCAATGTGCATGAAGGAGGAAGCTATGAGCGTACTTTTAAGATTGGGAGTAATGACAAGTCAAGAACGACCATTGTAAATGTTGTATAACAAGGATAATTGCAACTCGATTATAGACTCAAGGGCCACTGATCATGTGGCTTTTGAAGCCGCTATGTTTACCAAGCTCGATTATCTAGATATGGTTATTACTCTAGTGTTGCCTGATGGTTCTTCCATGAAAGTTAAGCACCTAGGGACAGTAATAGATCCGGGCAAATGTTGATGAATCCCGGTGGGCCATATAACGCGGGGGGTCCACACGTCCGAGCGCATCATGCGCACCCAAGCCGAGCACACAAGACCAGCGGAGTTCTATCCTAAAACCAATTGGCAATAGGAGGAGTAACCCACTGACTTATATGCAAGGTCCGAGGTTCCGTATTTTTCGATGTGGGACAATCATTCACACATCACAACACGCCCCCTCAAGTGCAACTGCCTGGCCCCGCAATATATGCCAGTTGCACTTAACGTCTTGCCCAGTAGTTAGACTAGGGTCCCGAACCGCACCGCTCTGATACCATGATGAATCTTGGTGGGCCATATAACATGGGGGGTACATCCACACGTCCGAGCGCATCATGCGCACCCAAGCTAAGCACACAAGACCAGCGGGGTTCCATCCTAAAACCAATTGGCAATAGGAGGAGTAACCCACTGACTTATATGCAAGGCTCGAGGTTCCGTATTTTTCGATGTGGGACAATCATCCACACATCACAACAAATGTGGGCGCGGGCTGGGCTTGGGACAGGTTTTACCACAAATTTTATCCTGGTGTTAAGTGGGCACGAGTTGGGCTAAAGCCACTTAGTGGGTTGTAGATATTGTTCAAGCCCGTCCGGTATTGTAGGCTCGAGCGGCCTGCGGATACCCATCAAAATTGCTGGCTGAGTGAGTGAGTGGCTTAGCAGTGAGCACTTGAGCAGTTGTACAATGTTATAGCTTGTACTAATTTTTTTTTAAAAAAAAAGTTGTTGTGTTGTTGTTGAGTAAGAGTCCAATGGATAGCTGCAAAATATGTATTTTAATATAAAAAAAGTTGTTGTATTGTTGTTGCTAAGTAAAATTCCAATAGATATTTTACTAATTTTCTTTTCTTTTTTTTTCTTGTAATTAATAATTTATATATATTTATTTTAATATAAAAAATAGCAGGTATCCGCTACGGTTACAAACATGCGGCCCGTAATGGGTATATTTTTTTTTGGTGGGTAAAACAGGGGAGGAAAACCCCCTGCCTAGATTAACAAAAGAAAACAATTACACAGTGCACTGGCGGGAAACAGGGACCCCCAGTTCATCATTTGAGAGGAGCGAGAACAAACAGTCCGACGGCCTATCGAGAAAATGGCAGCCTAACGGTAACCTAAAAGCGAACTTGGCGATGGCGTCGGCCACCGAGTTAAAGTCACGAAACACATGACGGAATTGGATCAACCAATCCCTACAAAGGAAGCCATGGCAGGATTCCACCATGCTGAACAGCGGGTGCGTCGACTTGACCCTCCTCGACAGCATACTGATCACCATCTCCGAGTCGGATTCTATAATTACTTTCCGGAACCCCATGTCCCATGCTGTTTCCAGTCCCTTGAGTATCCCCAAACACTCCGCCATGGGAACGGAGCAGCACCCGATATTGAAAGCGAAACCACCCACCCACCTGGAGGTTGCATCCCTAATAACACCTCCGGCGGTAGTGCGGAGGTCGTCACGCATAGCTCCATAAGAGTTAACTTTGACCCAATCGGTGGGTGGTCTTTCCCACTTAATATCAATCCTTCTCTTCTCCTTATACTCCAAACTCCTTCCCGCTCTCTCCATAGCCGCTTGGTACTCATCCACGGTTCCCATACAAAGCTTCCTGGTGATCGGAGGGCCAGCATCCCCCTGGAACACAACAGCGTTTCTTCGCTTCCAAATCATCCAGACAGCGACGGCGAAGACAACACTCCAATCCGCTCCATTTTCCAGCTTCTTAGTTGAGAGAATATTCGCCCTTCGCCAAGCCGCGAAGGGAAGATTCTGAGCGTCCTCACTTCCCCTGAGGCTCGAGACCTGCATCCGTAATGGGTATATTGCTCTACCCACTCCCGTACTCGCTGCGGGCGCGGACTGCTTTGCCCCCTGTCCATGCCCGTCCAAAAAAGCGGGCAGGCCGGGCGGGCTAACCCGCGTTTTCCCAAGTCTAGACGGTAAAGCTAAATGATAATATGATCCTGAAGGGAGTTTTGTTTGTGCTGAATTTCACTCACAACCTATTCTCTATTTCTCGATTGGTGGCTAACAGATGGTTAAGGCTAAGTTTTGATGCAGTTTCTTGTATATTACAAGACTTCACAACTAATTCAAAGATTGCTCGAGGCTCAATTGAGAGTGGTCTATACAAGTTGCATAGTGACAAGATCTTAAATGGTTCTGGTGCTTCTCTAGGTTTCAATTTTGTTAATAAAGTTACTGCTAGCAGTAAACTCAATGGCAAGCTTTCAGTTTTACATGCCGGGTTTGGGCATACTTCATTGTCTAAGATGAAACACATTGATTGTTGTGATTGGTCTTCTATTGATACATATTACTGTGAAACTTGCTCGATTGCTAAACATCGTCGTTTGCCTTTTACTGAAAGTGATTCCCATGCACAATTACCTTTCCAATTAGTTCATATGGACCTTTGGGGTCCTTACAAGATCCAAGCCTTGTCTGGTGCTAGGTACTTTCTAACCGTGATTGATGATTAGTACTCACGATGCACATGTGCCTTCCTCTTGCATGATAAATTGCAAGTGTTTGCAGCTGTGGTGAGATTTAATGCCTCAGTTGAGAATTAGTTCAATTGGAATCTCAAGGTTGTAAGGACTGATAATGAGACCGAGTTCACACAATAGTGTTGTACTGAATTCTTTGACAAGAAGGGTATCCTCCATCAAAGATCAGCTCCCCGAATTCCTCAGCAAAATGCCAGAGTTGAAAGGAAGCATTGTCACCTCTTTCCGGGTTAGAAAGTATACAAATGCTATGATCTGGAGAGAAAGGTGGTCTTTGTCAGTCGTCATGTCATCTTCTACGAGACCTTGTTACCTTTCTAGGGTCATGACATATCATCCTTAAGTGTCCAACCAAATTTTCCTATTGCCAGGCCTACGTATCATCCTACTCCACCTGCTACCTTTCCTCCTATTTTCTCTCCTAGCCTCCTAAGAATCTTGTTGTTCCAAGAATGTCAATAGAGTTATGTTCGACAACATGCCAATAGGTTTGGTTGCACATAGTCTTCCGGATCTTCACCCTAGTAATGTTTTGAATTTGAGTAGTGATGATTCTTTTATTCCAAATGATGTACGGAATTAATGCTTTACTAAACGATTATATTTATATATAAAAAAAAAAACAAAAACAATAGCCTAAGAATGATTCAAATTTGAAAAATAGGTATGAAAATATGTATGATTTCAACTCAAGAGGATAATTATCAATTCACGAAGAAAATAACCAACAAGTTGCGGCAGCTATTAATGTGCTTGTGAACTATAGCAATCTCCACCCGAATTCAGTGCATTTGATTGTTTCCCGTCAATTCAATGAACTGATAACTCCAACCTTACCCTCAAAAATTAAAATAAAGAGGGCTTCAGTCATCACCACCCCCACTCTATATTAGTATAGCTAGTCCACATCGTTCATGCCCCCACTCACTTGCTTTCCAAAATTGTCACTTTCTATTTTTTAGAAGCTTTAGCATCCACACACAAAATGTTATAAAAAATATTTGACGGGTACTTGACGGTAGGATAAGGTTAAGGGTGTAGGCGGAGTCTAGACAGATTTTATAGCGGGTCTTCGTGGTTTAGACATGTCTTGACGACCTTGACGGAGGGCCGAGGTCAAGTGTTTAAACGGGGGGTCTAAACGGGTCTTAAAAGGGTTTTTTAGAACAGTGCACACACAATTAAAAAAAACATCTTTAATTATATATGTATTTAATTAACAATTCGTCAATCATATAGACTATAAGTTAAGAAACCGAATTGAAAAACTGTTTTTCTGAATAACATGGATAAACCTAACATTTATTTTAGAAATGATTAAACTGGGTGTAACTAAAAGCAACATTTCTTAAATCGAAATCATTATCCTATACCTTAAAAACCCTAATGAAATATGATCCAAATTCTTCCCCAAATTGAAACAAGAAGAATACGTACAAAACAACTACAAGAAAAACAAATATAGAAACAACTTGTAAAATTGGTTCCTACCAAGCTGTAAAGGAGAAGCACAAAACACAAAGATAAGGCCAAAAGAAGCACCATGTGAAATTATTTAGGCTAGATTGACGATGGACACAACACACATATACGAATCCTAAATAAATAACCCTCTTCAAGAATCCTAAATAAATAGCACTTCCTCCATTATTGGTAAAATTGTTTATATTGTGTCGGGTCATTTATGTACGAGTTGTTTATTTTGCACTTGGATTGTTAACCAAACTATCATCAAAGTTGAGTCTGGATTGTCTACAACTCATGGAACATCCTATGGTGCAATATCCTCTGCCTCAAAATCCCGCCTCACAACCCCATCCTATAAAAATATTTTATCTTTAAATTAATATTATAAAAATTTTAAAAAATATATTTAGCTTCTACATAATTATTGTAACATATTTGAAAAAAATCTCAAAAAATCAACTTATAAAAATTTTAAAAAATTATACTCCCTCCGTTCGGAAATAATCGATGTTTGACTTTTGTGCACGTAGTTATAGGAGCTAAAAACTATATAAAATCTTATTTATTTCAATTAATTTTTTTCATAATTTAATACTTATTACTGATAAATATTAAACTATGAAAAAAATTAATTAAAATAAATAAGATTTTATATAGTTTTTAGCTCCTAAAACTACGTGTACAAAAGTCAAACATCGTTTATTTCCGAACGAATAGAGTATAGTATAATAACATCTTTTTATAAATTTTTAAAAACTTTCTATCTCTATTGAATTATTATAATTTTTTATAAGTTGATTTTTTGAGATTTTTTACAAATATGTTATAATAATCATGTAAAAGCTAAATATATTTTTAATTTTTTTATATTAATTTCATTAAGGAAAGAATATTTTTGTGGGACGGGATTGTGGGGTGAGAAGTGGAAGAAGAGGATATGCATTGTCTATAGTGTACCACTAATTATTTCGGGTATAATTTTACTTTAAAAAAAATTAAAACATATATTTACATTCCACGTACTTGTGTTTTATATGTTTATAAACTTTTATTATAAAAATTTTCACTTTAAAAATTTTAAAAAAATTAAAAGATCAATTATATTATAAAATAAATTTTATGTTTTTTTTTAAAACATGAGTCTTCCAAAGAAAGTTTATAATCATATTAAAATACAAGTATGTGAAATGTAAATATATTTTAAATTGTTTTAAAAGTAAAATTATACCTAAAATAATTTAGTGGTATATCATAGAGTGCACCGGGACTTGTAGAGGATCCGAACTCCATCAAGTAATTTTTTTTTAAAACATTTGCCGGAAAGGCTCTTTCTGATGATTAAATTAATAAACTGTCCACGCTTTTATTTTATTTGCAAATTGTCCGTCTCCCCCAAATTGAGATATGATTCTCTTACCCAGTCCTCCGATTCCGCACCTCGCAGCCCCGACCACAAACCTCGAACCCTTGTCGATTGAACTCTGATTAAATCACTCGTGTCCTTACTCAGGGATGGAACTCGTCCTTATTGTCCCACTTCGTCTCGGTCGGCAGATCCATTAGCGCTGGTGGTGTAGTGGTGGCCTGTGCTGGTGGTGCAGTTGGCCATGGCTGTTGATCCGCTGAGGAATTACCACCACATATCTGTTACTTCCGCACATATGTTGTTGAGTTCCATGGACGCCGCATTGGACTCGGATCTGTTCCCCGTCGATTCCGTCATCTCCCACCGCTGCCGCCGCACTAGACTCGAGCCTCCCACCGCGCGCCATTCACCGAGTCGCGACTTGCTCCACTTCGTCAATTTGTTCTGATGAATATGTTGAACCTTTAATAATTACAAAAAAATGATCATCTTTTGTATTTACGTTTATAGCCCAAACTTTATGTGTTTATATTATTGTCTGCATCTTTTTAGTGCATTTTTGGGTTTTAGCAACTTCGGTTTCAGCAACTCCAGTTTCAGCAACTCCGCTTTCAGCAACTCAGGTTTCAGCAACTTCGGTTTCAACAACTCCGGTTTCAGCAAAAACGGTGGAGTGGGTGGACATTTAGCTAATATGGATAGGTTGGTGGACAAAATGCTCATAAAGACAAAAAATATGGACATTCTAGTAAAACCCATTTTTTTGTGAGGATCGTCTATGTTATATTTGAATTGAGTTTATTTTTTGAGTCCGAGACATTTTGGATAAGATTATTTCTGTTATAACATTATTATTGTATGTGGATATAAATGGGAAACCGTAGTTCGGGTTGGGGCCCAAGGCTTGTAATCCCTATAAACAGGGCTCATTGGTAACCCTAATAGACATCAATTTCTCATCTATTTCTTTCTCCTACTCTCTCTATATCTTTTGATTTATCACACGTTATTAGCACGATAGTAAAAAATTCTAATAGTTTTTAGTCAATTTAATTCAGATCCGACGAAATTAGACAATTCGTTCTAATAGTTTTTTTTCCCTAATTAAAAAAAAGTTCTAATAGTTTTTCCGGGTCGGATCTATTATTCAAATGGTTCAGATCAAATCTTGACAAATCAAGGTATGGGTTTCATTCCCCCAAGTCCCAACCCATCCGGAAACCAAAGGGCATCCAAACAAGTTAATTAGAATACCGGAAAAAAGACCTAACATGGGGAAAGGTGTGTTTGTTTCATTTTTATAATACCTTGTAGGTTGAATAACCACTATGGAGATTGTTTCATTTTTTATAATTTCTTTTGTATTGGATGGAATGGAACCCACAAAAATCAATTACTCCGTAGTGTTTTTTTCAATATTAAATAAACTAGGATTTTAGCCCATTAATTTTTTTTATATAAATTATATATAATAATATTTCATATTATATAATTTATTTTTATAATATATTATCATTGAAAAAGTTTTTATACAAATATATTAAGATTTTTTTATAGAGAACATTAACCGCTAAATTATTATCAAATGTATAGTTTTTCTGACGTTATACTCATATTTATATTTAATTTCATAAACATTATGCAAGTTAACATTTTACGTGTTTCTATTAATTCTTCAAATTTAATATATTGATTTTTTAATAAATAAAGACAATGTTTATGCAAAATTATAAATTCTATGATATATTATGTTGTGTGCTATACATTAATTTTAAAATGGTTAATATAAATAGATATGTGTAATTGTCGTTGTTGTTAATCTAAATTTTTATTTCTAATCGTTGAGGAGACATTTAGGTAATAAATTTATTGGGCAAAAAACCTCTTTTATAAGTTAATTCTTACAATTTAAGATATGTTTTAATAAAAATAAATTATCGATGTTTATACAAATTTATATGAAATATTATGATTTATAATATTATTTTTAATAAAATGGATATTATAAATAAATATATTTGGATTATTTTTAATCTTAAATATTTTCTAATTGTTTTTTGTTTATATTATCATCTAGTCTTATTAGGATAGTTTCTAAACTTATTACTATGTAATAAATAAATAATATCCTTAATTATGACCAAAAATATTGAAAATTAACAAATATATTGTTATAATTATAGATTATTATTATTATTATTATTATTGAAAATTAATTAAAAATATATATATTATTATTATTAGGTGGTTTATCTTTTTTTCTTAACAAAGGTAGTATTACTTTCAATTGGGTATTAAATGGGCAAAAAAGCCTTTTTTATAGCTACATAGATTATTATTATTATTATTATAAATTAGGTTGTTTATTTTTTTAACAAAGGTGGTTTAGCTTTCAATTGAGCATTAAATGGGCAAAAAATTAAAGCCTCTTTTATATGTGATATATAGTTTATTATTATTTATTATTATTTATTATTATTATTATATTATTTTATAGATATCATTGCATAAAAGCATATTACAAGAAATTAATGGGTAGCCGAGATACTATCTGGGGACCCACTCCCTTAGCGATAACAAAGCTAAGTCTAGTAAAAATATAAGCGGCAGCACAAGTCCCAACATCCTGAGATATCGAGAATTTATGAAAAAAGTGGTTTATTATTATTATTATTATTATTATTATTATTATTATTATTATTATTATTATTATTATTATTATTATTATTATTATTATAAATTAGGTGATTTATCTTATCTTTTAGAAAAAGGTAGTTTGGCTTTCAATTGGGCATTAAATGGACAAAAAAACCTCTTTTATATGTTGTTGTTGTTATTATTATTATTATTATTATTATCATCATCATCATCATTATTATTATTATTATAAATTAGGTGGTTTATCTTTTTTTTTTAACAAAGGTGGTTTAGCTTTCAATTGGACATTAATGGGCAAAAAAACCACTTTTATATGTTATATAGATATAGATAGTAGTAGTAAGTAGTTCAGGTTTTCTATCCTATGCTCCAAGGGCATAGAATAACAATCTTAATCGGAAAAAAATTCGGTTTTAACAAATATATAAATAGATATATAGATAGATATAATTAAACTCTTTAATTTATATATATATATATATATATATATATATTTAAAAAAATAAGATGAAAAATTTGCTAAAACCTTTAAAATGGAGAATATGTTGGGAGTGCTCAAGTAGTCAAGTTTGAAGGTACGTGGCTAATTTTGGATCGAGTATGTTCAAATCATTTCTCGTTACAAGTTAATTTTCCTTATATTAATTATCCAAGATATATATCATAGAATGACAATCAGGCAATATATGGATTATAGAGTACTCTTTTCATTTTTCTTTTATTAATGGAGACAATAAAGTGGTCGACTTAACGAATAATATCAATTAGAAATTTAGGAATATGTTAAGTATTGAAAATTTGTCTTTATGTGATTCTAAGCGAATAATATCACAAACAAGCTGATCGGAAATTGAATTAAAATTGACCAGGAATATACTTGATTAATTTAAAATTCAAACGCTATACTTGATTGTAACGTGTTTCCTAGTGAGTTTTAAAGTTGTAAATTTATAATATTATAGCTCAAATTTTACTTTGTGAACTGGGTTTATGTTATACTGAATGGAATTTCATTCTAAAATTAATTAGGAATAGAATAAGTAATCCACCGACTTATACTATAACTTATTATGTTCGATTTTAAATGTAAAATTTTTTTAGTCTCTCTACATTTCTTAACACACTAAGTTATAATTTAATTATCAAACGAACATTTCTTTAAGAAGTTAGTATTAGACCAAACCTACTATCTTGACTCTAATAAAAGACATGGCTTAGGATCACACTAGAGAGAATGTATTAAGGTGAAGGACGTCTAGGTAGGAATCGAGTTTTTGGATCCTAAAAGTATAGGTTTTTGGTAGTTGGGTAGATTATTTTTTTAAATCATCAGGATCGTTTTAAAATTTTCCAAATTAAACATAAAATCACATAAATATGTTAAAATAAATATCATAAATTCATAATTGAGAAATTTGAGACCATAAATACTAAATAATCTCAGTTTGAAACCATCAAGACCACTAAACTTCCGTTTAAAGCCCGTCAAAACTCTTTCCCTCCAAACCCTATTTACACCCGCCAAAGTTGCCAAGTCGCCATCTTGCACCCGTCAAAGTCTCCAAGGTACTGTTCCATTCTTGCTAAGGCTCTACCTCGACAATTAAACTTGTTAAGAGATGTGAGTGAGACTAAATAGAGTCTCACATCAAAAGTTGAACCTAACTCGCCTTAGCATATAAGTTGGTGGGCTACTCCTTCTATCGCCAATTGGTTTTAGAATGGAATCTCACTCGGCTTGTGTACTAGGCTATTAGCACATGTGCGCCCGTGCACACGACCCTTAGTCAACGGTCCGAATCGGACTTTAATATGGTATCAGAGCGATTAGCCTAACGGCCCGTCTTCTATAAGTCGGTAGGCTACTCCTTCTATCGCCAATTGGTTTTAGAATGAAACCTCACTCGGGACAGTATGGATCCGTCGCCGTTTTGACGGCCGTCAAGCCCATTTTTTAGTATATTAATTTCTGGTATATTTTATTTTGAGATGTTGTTGTATTATTTGCAATTGCCCAAAAGCCCTCAAAATCAGTACTCAGTATGAAGTAAGGTAGAAATAGAACCGACATATACCATCCGATTGCGAGGCAAATTTAAAGAAGGGAGACTTAAAAGGCAAAGAGCAAATTGTAGAGATCTGCGTCTTGTCAACCACTAAGGTGAAAAGGGAAAATTAAATGCTTGTGAAAAGCATAACAGTGTTGTTTTTGGATTTACATGGATATTAATTTCAATTCATTCTTTTGGAAGAGTTGGACTAATCTTATTAGATCCAAAAATAATACTGTAATTCTATACGGAGTACTGTATTATACTACATTTTTTTAAAAAAAATGTATAGTATAATTGAAGTTTGTGAGGCATCAGTTACATATTCAACATTTATACTTGATTTAAGATTATTTCAACTCCAATTATTGAGTCAAATCAAATTCTTATACGGAGTATATATATAGCCTATATAGGTAATAGGGTTTCAATGATTTTTTGAAAAAAATGTCTTGACGAAATTGGACGAATTTCTAGAAGTTGAGTTAGTCGGAATGAGTGTGTTGTTATGTAAGTTTAATTGAGCTTAATTTTTAATGAACCTGGGATTTTAGGGTCCGAATTTTTGTTTCTGATTATGTCCCTTTTCTCTATCCTCTCTTACAAAAAAAAATCAAAATTTCTATTCTTTTAATCATTTTTTTTAATTGAAGTTTGTGAGGGAAAGACGGTTAAGGGATAAGAGGGGAACATTAGATTTAGTTGAGCCAATTAATGGTTAAATTGATCGATATATTAATTAAATAAGAACATTTTAATACTAATTCAAATAACAAAAATTTGAGTAGCATCACCCAATTTTTTTTTTTACCGTTGAAAAAAACTTTTATAAAAATTGTTTAACATAAAATTTAGACTACATTTCTTATAAGTAATTTTTCAATTTACTCTTACAATTATTTCAAATTCCCTGGTCATTCTGTAATAGTTGAATACGTAGTATATGGGTTCATATAATGAGGTTATTTGTATTTTTGAAAAAAAAAACATAATTATAAATTTTTTTATAATTTAAATATAAAAATTACTTTTTTTAACAAAACTTTATATCACTATAAACCCTCCTCATACATTTTCTTATATACTCCATTTATTCACTATAAAAAGTCATATAGACTTTAGTGCAAAATATTAATTTTTTAATAAATCTCATATTTATTAGTAATAAAATAAAATAAAAATAAAAACTTGATATTTTTTATTTTTTTTAAATGTGCCCAAAAGTTTATAATTTTTTTAAAAGAGAGAGAAAAAGAAAATAAAAATGTACATTTCATTCATTTGTTAAGGGTGATAATATTTACACCCACAAAATTTACTATATACATCACACCCTACCCCTCTTGAGTCACAGACGTGTGACTCAAGAGGCGCAGGGTACTTTATATATAAAATACCCTGCGCCTCTTGAGTCACACGTCTGTGACTCAAGAGGGGCAGGGTCTACTTTAAAAAAATAATAAAAAAATGGGATGTGTGGTGTATATAGTAAAATTTTGGGTGTAAATAACATTGGCTTTTGTTAAAGAAACTTCTCTTCTCTCATACGTATTGGGAATAGAGTGGCGGATAAGATTGCACAAATTAGCCGCTCTTTACGGGGACATACACTTACAACAAATCCAGGTATTTTAAACTTCATCCGTTAGGATGCGATCGACTAGGTCTTTGCCAGTCAAAATCTTTCATTATAAAAAAAAAAAAGAAAAAAAAGAAACTTCTCTTCCTCCTGCCTTCCTAACAACCTTATATCTGCCCCCCATAAGTCTAATTGAAGGCACTCTCTCATCTCTCAAACTCCCCTCCAACAATCCCAAAAAAAGCCCCAAACTTTGCTGCAACCCACCAACCAAACACTAATCTCTCTGAACTAAATTCCACATAAACCATAGCTTTTGAATTTGAATTTGAATGGGGAGTGAGTTTTGCTTGTCTGCAGTCACCAGCTGCAACAAGGCATGGTCAACGGAGAAGCTTCCGGTCGCGAAGAGCTTGGTCAAACCCCCAGAGGAACTAGATCCAGTACTCCGTGAACGTGAAGAGTTCGCCCCAGCTAAGGTGGTAAGAGATCAGTTTGAGTCCATTACAAAAGATGCAGAAAGGGTCCAAACAGAGACCCTCCACAAGATTCTGGAGCACAACAAGGGTGTTGAGTACTTGACCAAGTTTGGGTTGAATGCCAGAACTGATCCTGAATCCTTCAAGTCATGTATCCCTCTTGCTACTTACTCCGATCTTCGCCCTTTTGTCGACCGGGTCGCCTCCGGCGAGGTCTCCGGTGTCCTTACCAAAACACCCGTTTCGACTTTGTCCTTGAGGTAAAGCTTTCAATTCATAATTTTTTCCCATCAATTCATCCTAATTTTGATCAATTGGGAGGTGGGTTTTGCTCAATTTTGTGAGTAATTGAATGAAATATGTAAAAATCATTGTCACTGTTATTTTTCTCGGAAATTGATGGCGGATAAAAAAGCCTTTATTAATTTATGATTTTTTGTTTGTTTGTTTGTTTTTACAGTTCTGGAACTAGTCAGGGGAAGCCGAAGATATGCCCATTTACTGAGGAGTCAATTGATGCATATGTGCAATCATTGATCACTTCACATGCCTACAGATGCAGGTAAAAAACTGAAAGTGGGTCTTTTAAAAAGTTGCTGTTTGTTTTTGGGAGATTAATTAGCTGTTCATTTACTTGAAAGTATTTAGTAGCAGGACGTGTGTACTTGCTGAATATATTTGCATTGTACAGTAGTAGTTTCAATACGAAATATTAGGTCCTGTTTGGCAAAAAGGGTGAATTTTCTGTTAAGTTGGTCATTTTTCATCTACAAGATCAGCTCGGATAGGACGAGAAGTAATTATCTTTGACTTTGTTTACTTTGAAAATTCATGCAAAATTGACACACGTCTTTTCATATTTCACTTCACTTCCCACCTTTTATGACCTCCAAACAAGGACTTATTCTTAACTAAGACAATAGTAGTAACTAGATTGAAACTTTATTAACTTTTGCTTGAAATTATCTTACCATCAATTAGAGGCTCTAATAATCTATAGGCTCTAATAAAAAAGATACTCGTTCAGTTAATTAAAACATGTCATAAAAAAATAACCTCTTTTAATTAACGAAAAAATATATTTTTTAATCCATTTAGTTGTTTTTGCTGTGTTTGAAGTGTCAAATTGTCAATGCATCTAGTTTGAACATAATAGCAACTTGCACATATCTCTATCAAGATTCTATCTACCACCATGTGTTCCACTTCCCACCAACTAATATTATATTATAATATTAGTGATTAGTGAAGGGTGAGGTTTTGAATTTGACTCCTAATATGATTTTATTCAAAAAAATATTAAAAGATTAATTCCCATACTTATATATAAAAAAAAGTATAATAATTGATTGTATTCAATTCAATTGGCTATGGAGCCCATCAAATCCATGTGATTTTCTGATGCTAATTTTGATTTTCACTTTTTATTTTTATGGAATTTTGTAGAGAATACCCCGTTGATGAGACCAAAAGGTCATTACATTTCCTTTACATCAGCAAAATGGCCAAAAACCCAGCGGGCCTGGTGACCGGGCTTGTGAGCTCCCACGTAATGAGCCACCCCAAGTTCAAGCTAGCCTTCCCCACCAAACGGATCAGCCCGGATGAAGTCCTCCGGGCCCCCGACCCGGCCCAGGCCATGTACTGCCACCTCCTATTGGGCCTCAAGCATAGGTATGACATCCAATACCTGTTCTCAGTGTTCGCCCACAACATAGTGTCAGCCTTGCAAAGCCTTGAGCAGCTCTGGGAGGAGCTCTGCCACGACATCCGGCACGGCCAGGTCAGCAGCTGCCGTGTCACGAGCCCAATGCTCCGGGCCACCATTGCGGCCCACATGGGCCCGCCCGACCCGGAGGCGGCCCGCGAGCTCTACGAGGCCTGCGTCGAGCTCCGGAAAAAGGGCTGGAGGAGTGTGGTGCCTAAGCTGTTTCCTAGTGCAAAGTATGTGCTTGCTGTCATGACCGGCAGCGCCCAACACTATTTGGGTAGGGTGCGGTTTTATGCCGGTGAGGTGCCCCTTATGGGCATGGATTATGGAGCCACCGAAGGTTGGGTGGCTACAAACATTCACCCAAGAAATGCACCTGAGGATATAAATTTCACTTTGATCCCAAACATTGCATATTATGAATTTATACCCTTGGATGAGATCAAGGCAAAAGATGGGGATGATGGGTGTGGGCTTAACCCGGTTGGTATGACAGAGGTCAAGGTTGGTCAGAGTTATGAGATTGTCTTCACCAATTTTCAAGGTACTATACACTACTTTTCCAAAATTACCTAAAGTTACCCATACTTTGGTCGCTGGGAAAAATATACCCCGATATCGAATTTCTTAGTTTGTATGTATGTATGTATGAATGCAGGTATGTACAGATACAGATTAGGAGACTGGGTGAAGATAATAGGCTTCCACAACTCAACACCGGTCATAAAATTCCTCTGCAGGGGAAACGTCCTCCTCTCCATCCACATCGACAAGACGACGGAAAACGACCTCCACCTCGCAGTGGAGGCGGCGCACGACCACCTCTCCGCGGAGAAAATCGAGATCATCGAATTCACAAGCCATGCTGAGCTCACCCCGGGGAAAGAGCATTATGTCATCTTCTTGGAACTAAGTAGTCCTACCGAGGAAGGCGACGATGTCTTCAGGGATGAGGTGTTGAAGCAGTGCTGCAGCTCAATGGACTCGGCTTTTGCGGACTTGGGGTACGTAACGAGTAGGCGGTCTAAGACAATTGGTCCGTTGGAGATTCGGGTTGTCGGGAGTGGGACGTTCGGGAAGGTTCTTGAGTACTTGATGAGCTCGATGAACGACTCGAATGTGGTGCAGTTTAAGATGCCGAGGTGTGTGAAGAATGAGGCGATGTTGAAGATCTTGGAGGATAATGTTGTGGGTAGATACTTTAGTAGTGCTTATGATCTATGATGGTTATTACATTAGTGCTTTGGTTTTTGTTGATTTAGCAATGCAAAACATATATGTTAGAGGAAGATCAAGTTTTATGTTAGATAATATCAAATGTGTATCATTTTTGTATCAAATATGTAATCTTTAAAACCAAGATGAAAATATAACTCAAAAACATACAATCAAGGGGTGGCCGAGAGACAGTAATTAAGGGAAGAAGCCAATTAATGCCGCAGTCTCGAAGATAACACATAACTGTTAAGAGGTTTGGTATGGGAGCGTCTCTTCCACATTGATTTTAAAAGACTAAAAATGATGGGTTATAAGGAATGGTGAAACTCTACACAATAGCTTAAGCTTTTGTGTTAAGTTTGTGTTAATCTTTTGTGTCAATGTAACCCGACAGATGTTTGACTCCCGTTAACGGCCCATCGGATATTTCACAATAACCATTCCCACGGCATCACTTTCGCCAGCTAGGGTACGTAATCGGAACACATAAACACTAGTTTTTGTACAAGGCCTTATACAAGGCTCCGACTTTAGCCTTATCATAAATACTAGTTTTTGTAGAAGAGCCAAGCTGGCTTGATTGTCAAGTCGAGCAACTTCTGTTGGAGATAACGCTTGGTTGGGGGTTTTACAAAAAAAGCTTTATTTTTAAGGCTCAATTTTCTCAATTATTTGTATTTGTCCTTAAGTTTTGGATTATGCTTCTCCTTCATGGTTTCAAACTCATGAAAAGGACTTGAGTTCCACCTCGATTGATGGAAGTGCATCTATCAATTGAGGGCAATCGTCTTGTATGATATGCACTGACGTCTAGATGGTTTTTCGGTCAAGTGCAGGAGATTCATTTATGGCTCTGCAATCCCAATTTTCACGTTTACATCTCTTTTGATTTTCTGGCTAAATATTCCAACAACAATAGGAGAAGCCTTCCAATGACACCCTTGAAGAGATCCTCTGGAAATTCCTTCCATATTTGCTCATTCATCATCATCATCGTAGATAAATCTAGTAATGGTAGTTCGTTAGCTTCCCTCACTTTATGCGATTTCTTAGGCTTCTAATCAGGTTCCATAATTTTGAAATTCCCACTCAATCAGGGTCAGGGGGATCTAGGTGTATATTGCATTCATGGCTTCATGAATAAAAGCAACTAAGGCGTCTGCGTATTAGTGTATTACTATAATCAAATTGCTGAGTTTGTCTTGTATATGACCTACTTGTTGAGTGGATGTATCAATGAACACAACTATGTGATCAACTAAAGCATATCACCATCACCATCACCATCTAACACACAACTATAAAAATAATAATAATAATAATAAGCGGTTTAGAAAGAACTTTTGAGAATCGAAAGCATAAGGGGGTGTGTTTGGCCTCGAAAAATAATATAGATATAAATAAAATAATTATTATTAAATAATTAAATTTAATATAAATAATTATTTCCATCAAAAAATAATCTAAATATAAATAAAATAATGTCTATCAAATACTAAATATTTATCTATTAATATTTTTGGTAGGCATGCATATGAAATATTTTTTATTTATATTTTTGTCAAATAACTATGATATATATTATACGGAGTATATAGATAGGTAGATTATGACTTAGACAACTTTTTATAAACTATGACAACATTATTTTCCCCTAGAATCAACCACAACGCACCATATAGGACGATATGCATTGGTTTCAGACTTCAGTATATGTATATAGATTATATTAATATTTTAGCATATACAATTAGAGTTTGGATTGTTTTTGGCATGACTTTGGTGTTTGGTATTTCGTTCGTTGTTCGTGTGTAGTGTGAGTCTCGATTGGTATGTCCCATCACAAGCAGGGTTCGGGGGTCAAGTTGTACGCATCCTTTCCTCGGCTATGTCGAGAGGGTGTTTCTGAAAGACCCAAAGGACAGATATGGATTAGGGGGCTTTTTTGGATTGGCCCCTTTATCCAAAAGTTGGAAAGAATCGAAATTTTTTTTTGAATTAGTAAAAAAAAAATTAAAAACTTGGGAAATACCCAATCAGATAATATATTTTGAAAAATAGTCAAAACGAGTCTAAGTCGCGGTTTAAAACAACGACTCTATCCCAAATTGAATAAAAATAAAATAATAAAGTCGCGATTTAAAATAGCAACTTATGATTTTATTAACAATTACCGAATAAGTTATTTATTTAAAAAGTGTAAAAAAATATGCAGAGTCGTTACAAACGACTTTTCTTCTTTTTCAAAAAAAATCTAGAGAAACAGATGCATAGAGAGGGAAGGAGAGAGAGAGGGGGGATGAGAGAGAGAGAAGACAGAGTGAGGATTTTTTTTATTAGGTAAAAATTAGAGGTCAGACATACCTGAATCTCGAAGGTCGACAAGTCGGTAGACGGATAACCGTCTAAACAAATATAAAATACAAAGTTGGTGCAAAATACAAGCAAGAGCACTATAAAAGTGAAACTAAACACAACTAAAACAAACGAGATGAGAGCATAGACGACGGACGAAGCCAAACACTACTCTGAAGCATCACCGCAGGCCAGCGGTACAACAGAAGTCACCTGTGGGCAGTGAAGACGATCCTCCAAGGAAATAGTCTTCCGGAGAAAATAAGACTTCTCGATACACACTACCACGACCCAGCCTGTCCCGACTCCGACTACCAGAACCCCATCAAACGGAAAAGAAAGTATAGTCACGCCAAACGAAAAACCTCACACCGCCTTAACTGAAAGCACCAGAAACCCTAGCGGGATTTTAGCTAACCCTAGTGGGATTTAATACACGCTCTTTTGATCAGGATTTGAACAATATATATATATGCAACAAATTGTTTATTTATTCTTAGTTATTTATTATTATTATTATTTTCATTTATTTCTTTTTCCTTCGGGCCAGCTTTAGGCCCAAGACTTCAAAAAACCCTCAAATTTTTCGGACCCCTTAACCCTAAAATTCATAATTCGAAGCTTCAAACCATGATTTGAGCTCGATTTCACAACCTAGATCCCTAATCCCACTTAATTAAGAAGTAAATTGATAGATAGTAGTATAGTACATAAAAATTTCGGTCGAATATTCAAAATTTTCGAAATATGAAAACTCACTTTAAATCACAGCCCACCACCACTGACCGAGTCTCTACACCACCGCCAGCCGCTGCCTCCGCCCCTCTCACACCCGTCGATGCCTCTGGATCAGACACTGAGGTCCTCAGCTTGCCTCCAGCCTCTCCTCACTCGACGATACTCTTCTCCATTTCTTCAATCCTTCATTCAGATCTATTTTCAATGTTAGTATTTGTGAAAATTATCCACAAGTTTTGTTAATATTACACTACTCACCCGCCCACAACTTTAAAATCACGATTTTTGGACAAAGTAAAACTTCTGAGCACAAGCCAAAAATTTTCGAAACCCCAAGGTTACCAATCGAAATATCTGAAACCCTTGTTTGCCATGCAAATTACGCTAAACCACAGGGTTACCTCGCGAAATTTCCGCTACACAAAAACAATATGTTATTGTCCACATGATATAAGAAAGTAATCATAAATAAACGGAGAAACTAAATACACCACAAATCTTGCACGTCGGAATGGACGTGCAGGGTTGCAGTGAGCTAATTAATTGAAAAAACGTGCTAATTAATTGAAAAGGGTCTGCACGTTGGAATGGACGTGCACTTAAAGAAGGAGATTTACGGTGTATCTAATAAGACCCTAAATAAAAATAGAGTTCGCTTGACTTTGGGTTTAGTCTACATTGTCCCTAGTGTGTTAGAATTAGGTTCGCTTCTTCGACTAGTTTTATCTGCCGGTCATCGTCTTTATTGCACCGATGTTTTTTTTCCCTTGGTTATTCGTTTGACAGTTCGCCGTCTGCTAACTCTGTTGGGCTCTCGAAGTGCCACACCTGGCCCTCGAAATCTTTCCTTCATAAAAAATAAAAATAAAAACAGAGTTACAATTAAACTAATTAAAATAACACAACCTTTAAGGGAGTGGTAAAAATATATCTCAATCTTTCAAATGTAAGATAAATATCCCGACCTTTATAAGTAATGGTAATATAATATCCTAATGATTTCTCTCCAATAAAATTCTTATTTTTTGTAATGTATTACTCATGTATTTTCAATTCAAATAAAACATATAAAATTAAATTAGATAAGTTTAAAAGTTTATTTAATAAACTTTTGTAGTTTTAGATTTAATTTGTACCTAACTTTTATATCTTTTTTTAAATCAATATCTATAACAAGCCAAATAAAAAAATGTTAAGCAAAATAACATATTTTCAATTAGTAAATGATTAGCTAGTGATTTAACTTATCAAAACTGAAGAATATTTTGTCAATTATAAACTTTATGTTACTACGAAATTGAAATGAAAATTTAATTATTTAGATTATTCAATGGTGTTCATTTATATATAAGAAGTAAATTATTATTATTAAAAATATATAAAAGAATGTAATTTTTTATTTTTTATTTTTTCTTAAATCCAAAATAAAAAAAATTAAGATAAACTTAAAAACCAATCTAATTTAATCTAATAAACTTGAATGATACTTTACACAATCAATATATTGAAAATTATATTTTAAATATTGACTTGTTTTATTATATTTGTTTTGATTAAATTTAATTATAATCTATAAAAACGTATTAAATTGAATGATTTTTTTTAGTTACAAAAGAGACTTATTTTTTTTTAAATTATCATGACAATCTAAACTATACTTTGTATAATTCGAGCATTAAGATTCAAGGGCACGCTTGTGAATATGATCATTATTTTTTGCCACATACGTGCCATGTAAGCATTTTTGGGTAGAAAATTTTGGGATATTATATTATCATCGCTTACAAGGTCGAGATATTTATCTTACATTTGAAAGGTAGGGATATATTTTTAACACCCCTTTAAAGGTTGGGTTATTTTAATTAGTTTCGCCCAATTTTGTTTGTACATCCGGAGCCACGTCCAATCCACAAGCCTGCCTGATGACTCTTTCAGTATAAAACTCTTATAACCCATTGATGGGTATACAAAGTATTTCATGGTTTGAAGGTGCAACTGTTTCAATATAAAACTAGGCATTTGGTTAACATTTTGTCATCACAACTGATAACAAGCAAGCAGTTAAGTTAATTCTTAATGAACCAAGACCTTCATTAACCTATCTGTGTTCATTGAGCTGCAAGCAGGTTACCTTAAAGGAGATAAGAGTAAATTCACCAAATAGCTACAGTGAGTCATAATCTGTATCATCTTCAAGGCAAAATCTTTAAACTTAAAGGAGATACAGCCATACAGGTAATGAGCTAACCTAGAGAAGAATCTAAGCAGCGGCGTAGGGAATCACATATTTTGGCTATGGCCCAGGATGCTGGGATTGCTGGAATACGGACCTAAAGAACATAAACATAACATAACACTTAAAATCAGTTATCTCTACAACAACTCAATATGATGACCAGAAAACTAAGTCCAGTACTGGATAGTCAGCACTCAGCAGTAGTAAGAATTTCAGAAACTAATCTGCATATATCACTAAGAATTTCTGATTATTTTTTCCACCTACTTATAAAATTAGTCAGCAGTAGTACAACAAAAGGGTTCTGCCATGACAACCTGCTGAAATTTAGCTTTAGATATTCTTTATGGAAGTGGACTAAGGTAAGCCAGTCAAATAATGTCCAGAGCTGGCCAATGGGTAGTCTGGATAGTATTTTTAACTATAAGGTAGAAAGAAGGAATTTTAATTTACATCATGTAAGAACTAATATGTAAAAGAGAAAGGAAATCATCTAAAAGTGGAATAGACAAGGAGTCTCAGCTACAAGTGGAATAAACAAGGTACTAAGCAAGAAACTATGATAGATCAACGGCGCCAATAAATTAGAGCATCGGTTTCTTACAGGATTAAAAGGTAATTTCTTAACATTTGAAGGATTAGTGAAGCTGAAAGAAAAAGGGAGCATTTATATGCAAAAATATACAGAATGTTTCATTAAATGCTTACGATTCTTCAGTATATCTTGATGTCATGCCAACTAACAAAATCTGGCAAATATATCCAGGTCTATGTCAACTATTGCAATAGGAACAAAGATATACCAAATGGACAAATTATATCCTTACCCATTGAGAAAAAATGGACTGACCTGTCAATAAAGCTGAGATTTGCGTTCAACAGATAGTGGTATACATAGTCAAAATCAGACATATGAAGAAAGAAATTACTAACAGTGTAGTTTTTCATCCTTTGGAATATGGCTCTGCTGGTTAGCACACGCTTATCATGATACTAAGCCCTGGTTCAGTCAAAACAATGTCAGACGCGCCTCTTGCAGCATCAGTGCCATCAGCAACTGCAATATCTATGTCTGCTTTTTTCAGTGCTGGGGCATCATTAACACCATCTCCAGTCATTCCCACATTATGTTTCTTCTCTTGCAACTTCTTAACAAACTCATATTTGTGCTCTGTAGGAACAAAAGCCAGTTATGTTAACAAACTAGAAATGAAAAGCTTTCCAAATATTATAGGATGCGAAAGCTCAACTCAAGCATAAAAGAGCAAGTTATAAACAAACAAATTTGAAATCTTCACCTGGGAAAACCCCAGCAAATCCATCTGCTTTCTCAATCAATTCTTCAATTGGGAGACCACCAAGAGTCGAGTCCTTATCATGGCCAAGAAGAGGAAGTTCCAAACCTATTTCCATCTGGAAAAAATTTCACTGTATGCACATCTCCCTCATGCCTGCAAAAAGACCGAACAGCACGACTTGCCACACAGTATCCCATAATCGAGCAGTTTTATCACATGATCCAGATACAAACATTCTAGAGTTTGATCCACTAATAGAGACACTGAAAAAAAACATGTCAAACATAATAATTACTGTATAAAACATCCCTCACACCAGAATAATAAGCACTATGCAGCTAAATAGTGATTTTCAAAGTCATTATGTCAACACCAAGGCCTTAGACTTGTTCTGTTCCAACACTGCCAAACACTAGTAGTCTCATGTTCCCCAAAAGCAAATCCAACATTGCAATTGTGGGGAAAACAGTTGCATACGAATTTGGATCTCTAGCTGTTGTTAAAGCAAATCCCTATTTGAACCCAAAAATACAGAAAAATGCCCTAAATTTTTAGGAATATATCAATATCAACAGGTTTGGCTTATAAGATCAATCCAAATGTATCAAAAAGTGAGTATTTTCAGTTTCACTTATTGCTGCAAAAAAGTTCTTAATTCTTAAAAAAAAGTAATATACAATGTTTTGGGAAATAAGAGACATGGCCGATAATGCAACAGTAGGATAGCTAGGAAATTAACATCATATCATTCTTTCTTTAACTTAGCCAAGCAAAGAAAGGTTATAGACTGAGAATACAAGACATATCTCTAAAATCATGTAAGAGTAACAGTACAAAAGGGAAGAAAGGAAGACATACCGACACAAAAAACAGATGAGATATGGAAGCATTATTAAGTAAACGAATAATAATGCCCCTCAAACTGCGGGCTCATTGTTTCCTCAAACACAATCCAAACAACTGGTAATAACAGATATATGGAACCTCACGACCTTAATGAGCCATTCTTCATAAATTCAATTATTCAACAAAAACTATTTGAGGCTACTATCAAATCAAGTACCTTAAAACATCAGATGTATGACCAGACTGAAATTCACCTCCGAAAACAGATGTCCTTGGTCCAGTTGTGATGTCCCATAAAACGAATGTGTGGTCACCAGAACTTGTAAGCAAATGAGCATCTTCGTCAGGAAGATACTGGCAACAAGAGACATAGCCCTTATGTCCACTATAAGAGTTTTTGAGACAGGCAGATTCCCATCCTTATCAATAGGAGAATTCAGGTTGAATATTGCTTCAAATTTCAATTTAACAAGTATTAGGGTGGGATTGGCACATACAGGGTAAATCAAGACAGCAAGATGAAAATACAGCTTAAATATCTATCTATACTCTATCATGGAGCAGCTGAGAGACAAGGGAAGAAGCCGACACCACAGTCTCTAAAATTACACGAACTCAGAGTCCTCCGACCACCATTTGCGACAAAGTGAGGAACCTTGGACCACTCACGAGTCACCAGATCATACGTGAAAAGCTGATCCATCCTGAGCGTCTGCAGCGACAGCATCAACATTCTCGTCTTCCCCATACACCTTAAATAAACCTCATGATGACTCGTATCGGAGCACCATGATTCTGGCATCCTGTCAACCTCTGTCCACGCAAGCATAGTCCTCTGAAGCTCCCACACGCGGACAGACAAGGGCCCTGCATTCTCATCCCTCACCAAGCCCACGAGCAAGATCCGTCCACCATTCTCTGCGAGGGAGAGGTTTGTCGAGTCAGGTGGAATCGGGATATCAACTTTCTCCAAGGCCCCGCTCACCGTGTCATACGACAATATTCCATCAGGATATGAGACCAAGAAGTAAACAAAGGTACCAATCGTCACTGGATGTGTTAACTCATAACGACGCGAATATGATTTCATCGTTAAGACCTTCGGTGAGACGAAATTGGCAAATTTACCTGTAGTAGTTGGACTCACAGATGATGTACTATTTTCAATCATGAAATCATAAACTTCAAATTCGCCCCACCTGTTAACCATGATGATCTTGTATCCACCTGAACACATAACCATTCCCATGGCATCACCTATGTCTCTAGCTTGATCGGAGCATATAAGCTTCACAAACTTCTTCCAAGTTTGCGTAACAGGATTCCCCATCATGAAGCATTTATTTTTATCATCAACACACCAGACAAGACCCCCAATAGAAGTTAATGGGTAAATAGATTGAGTGCAAGCAGGATAAACATGCCATTTCTTTGTGCAGGTGTCGTACATTGCTCCAGCGTCAGCCCCATCATAAGTACTAGTTTTGTAGAAGAACCAAGGCTTGTCAACTTGCGCAAGTTCCCCACAACGTTGCAAGAAACTGTGGGATTTGAGCAACGAGTTCCATTCCCGGCAAACTAATCGAAACCGAAAGAACGCAACAATAGGAAGCCTTGCAATGACTCCCTCCAAGAGATCCTCGGGGAATTCCTTCCAAATTCGCTCATCCATCATCGTCACCATCGATGTATCTAGTAATGGCGGTCCAATAGCTTCCCTCTCTTTATGTGATTTCACACGCTTCTTATCGGGTTCCATAATTTTGAACTTCACAGCACCCAAGCCCCCTACAACAAACAACAACAACATCAACAAAGTGAATCCCACCGAAGAAGGGTTTGGAGGGTCTAGGTGTGCGCAACCATAGCTAGATGAATAAAAGCACCTAAAGGGTATCACTATAATCAAATTAAGTGATCAACTAAGGCTTATCACCATCACCATCTATCTATCATCTTACAAGTATTTAAATAAAAAAAGGGAACAGTAAAGGTAGAGTTCAAGTAGCTACAGTTTAACCTCAAACAGATTTAGTGAAGTTGATTTTAATTTTGAAGAAAGAGAGAGATGGAATAAAGGTTGCAACTTTAGAACCCCAAATCTGAAACCCATATATAAAACCTGGAAATTACAATAAATTGCCAGAAGATTGTGTAGCACCGCTCATCCTGAGAATTTGAAAATTACAACCATTGAAGAATCTCTAGAAACTATTTGACCAAAAAGCTTGGAACTTTAGAACCCCAAATCTGTAACCATGGGTATCATAAACAGTTAACTTAGATAGTGAACCGAACAAATATGAAATAATCTAGAAACACTGATCTAGTCGATGAATGGATGGATTAACATCAAAATTAACAATTCAGAAGAACTAAAATTAGCAATTAGGATTAGTAAGGATACCTGGTAGGCAGATTGAGAAACAACGCGCAGAGATATCTTCCTGAGGAGATTCACCCACGCAAACAACAGCGATTAATGGATTATCTGAGAATTGAATTCGCTCAAAAGGGGATTGATCGCCTCAACGGAAAAAACTCAAACTTTCCCAAATTCAAACCTCAAAATTGTACCAAATAGATCCGATTTATAATTATCGAGAGTGGAGAGTCACTTTCTGCCCTGAGATTTGGATTAAGCAGATCTAAACACCCATCCGACATCAACGAGGATCCTCTATAACACTTTGTGTGACATTAGGTGTAACACAAAATTAGTTATGCTATAAATTTACAATAAAAAAAATTCCAAAAATTATATTTATGTTTTAAACACTTGTGAGTATATGTTTATAAAAAAAATTTGATGAAAATACATGTTCTATAATTTTTAGAAAATCTTATGGCAAAATAAGTAATATTTGATTTATATAAAATTTAAATACATAATTTTTCATCAAATTTTTTTACAACCATATACTAACAAGGATTTAAAACATAAATATAATTTTTGGAATTTCTTTTATTGCAAATTTATAGCATAATTAATTTTGTGTTACACCTAGTGTTACACAAAGTGTTGTAGAGGATCTTCATTGATCCGCCATATGACATCATACGCTTGTAGCAATCGGATTTCCCTTTTTCTTTTATCTTTTACACATTTTTAAGGAAATAAAAACCCTATAAAATTTTATTTTTATAAATTGATACTTATTGTTAACAAGTATCAAATTATTAAAAAAAACTAGTGTAAGTCTCGTCTCGTGTATGGAAAATATATTAATATAATATTATATATAATCTAGATAGCTTCTAATAAATAAAAAATAATAATCTAAATATAAATATTTTTTCCCACCAAACATATTATATACAAATAATTTTTTTTTCTAATCTATCTTTAATTAAATATCATGTAATTTAATAAATAGTTGATTTTTAAAAATATTTTAATTTTTTTTTTGTTAAATATGTAGTACATATTTATTACGGTAGTTTACTAAAATATCTATGCACAGGTGGAGTATGGTTACATGGCTATATAATATTTTAATAATTTATTTTTAGCTCAAAAAATAATATAGATATACATACAATAACAATGATTAAATAACTAATTTTGATATAAATAATTCTCCCCGCCAAAAAAAATCTAAATATAAATAAAATAACACCTATCAAATACTACATATGCATCTATTACAATAATATTTTTGGTAAGTATGACTATGAAATATTTTTTTATATATTTTTGTCAATTAATTAAAATATATATATATATAGTGGCTTATATAACTTTCTATAAACTATAACAACATATTATTTTATTAATTTTTTTCTCTAGGATCAACCACAATGCGCCACATAGGATTTTTTTTTATCTAGGATCGACCACAATTCGCCACATAGGACGTTATGCATCGATTTTAGTATATGTATATAGATTGGTTAAAAAAGTAATATGTTATAGAGTTTTTATCTCCTTAAAAAACGTGTACTAAAAGACAAACGACACCTATTATGAAACGGAGGGATTTTAAATCAGCCAAGTTGAAATCGTATCGGGCTAAAGCCGATGTGATTTTTACAGCACAAAATTTTACTATATACACCACATATCCCGTTTTTTTATTTATTTTTATTTAAAATACACTCTGGCGCTCTTGAGTCACAGACGCTCAAGAGGCACAAAATATTTTACATAAAATACCTTGCGCCTCTTGAGTCACACGTCTGTGACTCAAAAGGAGTAGGGATATGACTCAAGAGGCACATGTGTGGTGCATATAGTAAACTTTATGGATGCAAATATTATCACCCGACTAAAGCCCATATAAGAATTAACTGGGTTAGTCGTGCATAGGGATGACAATTTCACCCGCACCCGAATCACTTGACCAAAAAAAGTGGGTGAAAACCCGAAAAAAAAAGCGGGTGAAAAGTGGATATGTGTGAAGTGGATATGGGTGGTGGGTCGGGTGGGGTGATATTATTTTCCCCCGCACCCAATCCACCACCCGATCCATCATCCACCACCCGACCCGATCCACCATCTATCTACCTTATAAAATATTATTTATATATTTTATATTAAAAATATATAAACTTTCTAATTTCCTAAACCTTAACTTCCTAATCAATACTTCTTTATGCAAACCTCTTGCCTTCCTCGTCATCTACCACTCTTGTCTTGCTGTTGCTGAGCGGCTTATTTTCCTTAAGATAATGCTATTTAAACTCCCGTTTGTGTTTACGACTTATGGTCATGTGTTTAAGACAATGTTATTTAAACTTATGATGACTTATTTAAGACTTAATATGTAAGATGATGTTATTTTAGCCACTATTTTCTCTACATGTTTTATTGGAATTCAATGATGTGTATTTAACAAAAATCACCCATATGTCATCCATATTTCACCTGTTCACCCGATGGATATGGGTAAAAGTGGATATGGGTGAAGTGGATATAGGTGGTGGGTCGGGTGGGGTGATTGGTCATCCATGGTGGGTCGAGTGAAATGGGGGTCCATCTCAGTTCACAAGCTTTGGTTGCCGTCCTAGGTTTCGTTCTCGTCTCGCAGCCGGGAATCGAAATGGTTCATGTAGGGGTGAGACTTGGATGTGCCTCTCAATCTAAATAATTTGGGGCTTTTTGGTCCGAAGCTATCCTCCGCTTCGATCAGTTGGCTCTGATCCTCAAATCGCTATTTTCCTGGGTTATTTGAGAGTGGCGAGTCGATTTAAGTTGGGTCGTCCTCCTTCTTGGTCGGGTTCATGCTTGACATAGCGTTCGCTTTAGCCTGGATGATTGGGTGGTATCTTTGGCCTTTCAATTGTCTGGGCTGAGGAAAGATTAACAACTGCAACAAATATTTTGTATGGAGGTATGGTGCGTGTCCTCATGTCAATCTTCTTCTTTCTCTCCCCTATGCTCTTCTCCTTTATGGGGGTTGGGGGTTTGGGTTGCGTTTTCGCATCTCTTGTCCCCTCCCTCCTCCAACCTCCCTGTTCTCTCATTCACCAAACATCTAACAAGTCTACTTTCTCCCTGTCTGAGTTGATCTCGACCGGTGATGACGAAAGGAAACACTAATTGGGTTCTGACTTGCTCGAGACCCGTGCTCGAGCAAAAGGAACGGCGATGAGAGTTCCGAGAAGTCGGAAAGTTGTTGGCAGTTTCGAAAGCAAAAGATCAGTCATCAAAGAATGCTAATTTTCCGTCGATTGGCTTGGCTCTTGAGGGCTGCGAGTACTAATTTTGTATATCTTGAAGTCGCGGTCACGTATTGGGGCAAATCTCGTCAATCGGAGGTCAGAAGAAGCGGAAAACAGCGTTTTATCGAGACGTCGCCTGAGCAGAGACGATCCTAAATGGGGCTCTTTTGAGAGGGATTGAGGGGCTGTTTTGGAGTGACGTTTTGGGGGTGATATGAGGGTGATGATGGGGCTGTGGAAGGCCTTACAATGATGGTAAGGTAGGGGATGGGATATGAGGGATATGTGATGCAAGATCGCTCTCGCACTCCGAGCTCTCTCCTACACTCGATCTTCCACGTACATTCTCGGCCTCGCACTCCGAGTGTTTCCGACCCTTTGATTCCGTCGTCTCTCACTAGGGAATCGCTCTTAGCATCTCACCAAGAGGTTTTATCCGGTATCTCACCAAGATAGATTTTGTCTCTTAACCCGAAACGAAGGAAGCACAATGATTTGTTTTTCTCAAATTCTACTTCTCCCAAAAGAAGTTCTTACATCCTTTTTATAGGAAAATATTGATGCTATGAAAAATAAAAGAAATTAAAATAAATTGATAAACTACTGATGTATAATACGAAAGGGTTTCCGAGATTTATGACGGAGAGATGGACAACCATAATGGGGAAAATGAATGGTCTTGGCTGCCATCAAAGAGATGTGAGTTCGGAAGAATCTCTAAAGCCCCGTCATTTAATCTGACTTTATTGAAAGTATTCCGTCTTCATTTATTTCATTTCCGACAAGCTATTAGATTTTCATACTACTTCAAATATCCTAGATTTCGGCCATCTTTCAAATTGAATTGACGATTGCATCTTTCAATAAAGTTGTAGCCACTTAAAATATCTTTCCAACAAGTGCTCATCAGCTTCAATCAGAATTTTATAGAGCCAGAACGAGCCAATATACCGAGGTATCGCCAAACAATATTCACAAATGAAAGTTGATGTTCAGCTCCGAAGACAAACCTTTGTAGGAAAAAAGAGTCGAGCTCATGGGTAACTACGATCACATCAGGTTCAACGCCATTTGATGCCCCATTGAATACCCCCAAAAGGGCACTAAACCAAACTCTGTAGGAAAACAAGCTTTCGAGGGGAGTAATTTCCCCAAGGATGGTGAAGCAGCTACGTTAGCGGGAATGAGTGGAAAATGGTTCAAATGGCTTCCCATTGACAGAGAAAAACTCAAAGCCATACAAGGTACAATCCTATGTCCTGCCTACCATGGTTATGCACCAATTCCATTATTATTAGCTTCCTACAATCCTGATTTCGCAAAAGTTGGAGACCTCTTTTTTATTGTCTACATGTTTACTGACTATTTGGATCCTTGGGATTCTTTGTTGAAAAAAATGGTATATTTTCCTTTGTGGTGGATGGTCTTTCCCGACCACACCCCATCCCCCAAAAGAGTTTCGGAAAAATTGCAGACAATAAACATGCTGAGGTGTCTATACAATCCAATGATGCAAGGGAACAATGTATATACAATCTTTGATAGGTAACAATATGTTTGTGCAATATCAGCTAGCATCCTTATTTGGTTTGTTTTCCATTTGTGTTAATACTGGGGTGTAGAGTGGCATGGTTTTCCCTCTCTTCACTCTTGGTATGTCCATCACACTTAGGATGACCTTAAATTTATCTATAAAATCTCTAATGTCGTTTTCATTGGGGCCGGTGACTAACATGGTCCTTCTTGGGGACCTTCGGCACAAAATGAGGGGTACGATTATGCTGCATTCTTGACACTCGCTTCTAGCACTCCTATCGTTGATAAGAATGAATTGTTTTTTATGTACTTTAGGGTGTTCAGAGTTTCCTACAATTTACAAGGGCTAGGCTTCATTGTCTTGTTTGCAATCAGGTGTACACGCCTCTGTTATGAACAAATCATATAAGATAACAGGGTTGTAATCGAGTTATTTCAGCCTGTTGTTGAACACATCCCTTTCAAGGGCAAAGAATAATGCCATAATTTAGATTGCATATGATCACGGTCATTAAAATGTTTCCTATACAATAAAAGAGTGGCATCCCATTTTATTATTGCATATATACATACCTTGTTTGTGTTTCAAGTTTTTGTTTTTCTGATTGAGAGAACTATCGAAAAAACTCATACCTTTCCAAGTGGATGACAAAGGCCTTCTATAGGCAAAATAGGGTGGTATTTTTTGGGTGCACTTGATTATGGGTAGTTATTGGTGGTTGGGCAGTTACCCCCAAAAAACTACCCCAGCCGTTGACCCAATAAAGGCCCAATAAGAGCCGACCCAATTAAGGACAAGCTAGTATGACGGAGCTAGCATGGCGGAGCTAGGTCACTCATAAAATATAAAATGTGTGTGACATTTATACAAAACTGAGTGTAGCTACCATGCAACTAAAATGACTAAGTTAAAGCTTCAATGAAGCTAAAACCCTAATCAAGCTCAAAATTAGAGCTAGGTCATTTTTGGAGTTCCGAAGCTCCGTTAGCTCTCACATTTTGCACCAAAGCTTTAGAGCTTAATATCTTCATTTACAAATAATGAGACAATAGTTTAACTCACTATAAGTGATCAAAACTCGATCATAACCATATGAGATCGAGTGCCGAGCATATCCTTATTGCTTACTTTTATGGAAAGCGTCCGAACAAGCTCATGACCCACTTTGTCGATGTTGAGACTATTGCATACAGGTCTTTCCTCGTGATTTCCTTTCCCCTTAAAATCTTAGAATTACTTAGGGCCGATCACATGGGCCAATTCTCACACTTAACATTTATGATTTCAGACAAATAGATTTGATTAGATATAGATATATTTTTAGAACATATTAACTAATTGTAAATACTATTATATAAGATAAGATTTTACCTATTATTACATGAATAAAATTATATTCTAACTCTATTTTATCAGTTAATATATCTATATATGCTCGTGAGTTCACTCAGCTTGAGGGCATAAATTATAGTGAAACGTTTGCTCCAGTTGCTTGTATGATCACTGTTAGAGCTCTCCTAGTTGTTGTTGCAGTTAAGGGTTGGCCTGTGACTCAAAGGGATGTCACAAACGCATTTCTGCATGGGATCTTGAGGAAGAGGTGTTTATGACTATCCCTCCAGAATTTGATTTCCTCAAGTAATATAAATCATCTAAAGACAACTCGATCATGTACCAGTGCTCCACATCCTCCTTCCAATTTGGTTTGTAAACTCAAGAAATCATTGCATGGCTTGAAGCAAACGGATAGACAATGGTTTCTTAAGTTCTCTGAGGTGGTTTTAGCAGCTGGGTTTGTTCAATCATATATACTCAGATTACTCTCTATTCACAAGGCGCAAAGGTGACTCTTTTACTACACTTCTTGTCTATGTGGATGATATGATCATCACTGGAAATGATCATGATGCCATTGATGAGTTGAAAAAGCATCTTCACACCCACTTCCAGATCAAAGATCTTGGTCTTCTGCGTTACTTCTTGGGTATTGAAGTGGACATGTCAGATGGTGGGTTTCATCTAAACCAAAGAAAGTACACGATTGACCTTTTGCGTGAGGCAGGCATGGAGAACTCTAAACCTTTGTTCACACCTCTTGATGTTCATCAAAAGCTCACAAATGAGGGGGAGCTCTTAGCAGATCCTGTCTTGTATAGACGTATTATAGGTAAACTAATTTACCTCACTATCACTCGACCAGATATTATGTACTCTGTCCAGGTCTTGAGTCAATTTGTTCAAAATCCGACATCTGATCACTGGGTTGCTGCGAAGCATCTTCTTCGTTATCTAAAAGCTACCCCAGGTCAAGGTATGTGTCTCAGCAACTCCTCGTCGCTTCACATTCGTGCCTTTTGTGATGCTGATTGGCAAGCTTGTCCTTTATCACGTCGTTCTCTAACCGGTTTTTGCATTTTTCTGGGTTAATCTCTTATTTCGTGGAGTACGAAGAAGCAAACCTTTGTAGCCATATCCACTACTGAGTCTTAATATCGTGCTATGGCGGCCACTTATTGTGAAATGAAGTGGCTCGTTCGTGTATTCATGGATTTATCGGTGCATATCTCATCACCTTTTGAGCTCTTTTGTAACAATCAGGTTGCGCTTCACATAGCTCGAAACCCAGTGTTTCATGAGCGCACTAAGCACATCGAAGCGGATTTTCACCTGGTCCGAGACATGGTTCAAAGTCATGACATGGTCACCTTCTACATCACCACTGCAGAACAACCTGCAGATCTCTTCACCAAGGTTCTCTCATGTGATCGTCTGTTCAAGCTACTATGCAAGCTAGGAGTTGAGAACAAGTTCTCTCCCTCTTAGCTTGAGGGGGAGTGATGTAATAAAATAGTTGAGCGCCTACAATATTTAGTGTGGGAGCGCTGTAGGTGATTAGTTCCCCTTTAACAGATCATGCTCTTATATAAAAGGAGCTGATCTGGTGTTTGTTAGACAATATCAACAGAGGAACAACGGGAAGAGCTTGAACCTCCGCATCAATGGCGGAAACTCCATTTCCAGTTTGATCAAGTCACCTTGCTCTCTGTCTTTCACTTACATAATCAAAACACAAATCTGTCTTCGTTTTGGTTTGTCGTCAGGAAGATATTAACTAATTTTAAATACTATTATATAAGACAAGATTTTAACTATTTTCTCTATATATGAACATATATTTAGAAGATAATAAGTTTATCAATATATTACATGATGATACTAATTAAATAACTTTTATCAATATGAAGAAAATAAAATGTTTTGGGTAAATTGAAATAATACTTAGCCGTGTAAATCTTTTCATATGCTGTCAACTATTTCTAACAAATTTTATTAAATATCGATATATTTTTATAAGATTTTACTCATGTTTTTAAAATATGTATATATTATATTATATCTCTTTATTGGTAATCAATTAAATATATTGCTAGAAAATAAAGGAGAGCTCTTGAGCTCATTCGATCAGGAAGATTGTGATCTTTAACCTTCAATCAAGAAGTTCTTCGATATGATATTTTTCCGCTATGGACTGCCAGCTCACTTCGATCCATTATTTCTTTCTTCGATCCTTAAATAAAATTAGTTCGACAGATTGTATATAATCTAATTATCTGATATAATAAAATGAAGCTATCTAGGTTAATTATAGGATCAAGGCCGGGTTCCTTCCCCGAGAGGGATGGAGATCCTCTCCTAATAAACTAGTGCCTAATATCTATCTATACTATATATATAAATTTGAGTGAAAGCCCATTAATTGCACCTATTAAATACTTACAAATAAATCTAATATATATTTAATATTAGCTTAAGAAAACAAAAAGTTATTGTAGCTTATTGGTTATAGGTATAGTTCCAATCCACCATGTCAAGGGATCAAATCTCTATAATTACAACATTTTTCAAGTTTATAGCATATTGTTTATTTTATTTGTTTTAAATCTAAACGCAAGCATTTCTAAAATAATTATCATTTTTTTTGCTTATATAGTTGAATTGCATGTAAAAATAAGTACGAAGATAAATATAGAGCGAAGTTAATATATTTATAGAATTTCAAAGATAAATAAAAATATTAAAACTTTTAGAGATAAAAATTATTAGTAATAAAATTACAATGATAATATATCAATTAAAAATATATATTTAAAATAAGTCCTCTATAACCGCAATAATTTTCAAGTTTATACTATATTTTTATTTTTTTTATACCTAAACACATTCCTTTTCTAAAACAATTATCATTTTGTTGGTTGCTTATATAGTTGAATTGCATGTAGAAGTGATAAGAAGATCAATAGAGTCAAGTTAATATATTTGTCAAAATTTTAAGATAAATAAACATATTAAAACTTTTAGAGATAATGCATTTCTAAAGCAATTATCATTTTTTTTGCTTATATAGTTGAATTGCATGTAAAAGTGAGTAAGAAGATAAATAGTGCCAAGTTAATATATTTATCGAATTTCAAAGATAAATAAACATTTTAAAACTTTTAGAGATAAAAATTATTAGTTATAAAACTAAAATGATAATATATTAATTAAAAATATATATTTAAAACATGTCCTCTATAAGTATAACATTTTTCAAGTTTATACTATATTTTTTTATTTGTTTTAAACCTAAACACATTCATTTCTAAAGCAATTCAATTATCATTTTTTTGCTTATATAGTTGAATTGCATGTAGAAGTGAGTAAGAAGAAAAATATAGTTAAGTTAATATATCTGTCAAATTTCAAAAATAAATAAACATATATATTAAAATTTTTAGAGATAAAAATTATTAGTAATAAAATTACAATGATAATATATTAATTAAAAATATATATTTAAAATAAGTCCCGTGCTACGCACGGGACATGCTCACTAGTTTACCTAATAAATAGATCTCATTCGTTGAATCAAATTAAGGGCTAAGATTAATTCTCCCAAATTAATTAAGTTATCTTATACATCTCTAGGAAACTCTCAGCCACCCTCCTAGTTCTCCATGTTAGCCTTCTATCTATCATCTGTGTAACCTGCATTTGACTCCTTCACGTAAATCTTGCAAGTCGTACATCAACCTTCAATTTCCTCAAACACCAAACACCGTTGTCGAACAAGGAAGGCAGTTGGTACTGCAATTGAAATTGGTTTGGTTTGGGGGTATTAGCCAGATGATTTAAGGACGAAAAATCCAGAAAGTGGTGGTGAAATCTGCGTTGAAATTGCAATTCTAATTTAAATTGGGGAGTGAAATTGCATTCTAGTGTATCGACTAAACAAATCGATCTGCGAACGATCATCAAATTTTTTTTGAAGAAAATAAAATTAGGAAAAACATTGAAAGAGCTAGATCTCTCTACGTGCGTTGAACAAGGTATTCAAACTGACTCAGGGGTTTGAAGTTTTAATGAACATGTTACACAGTTCTCTCTTGGAGACCATTGATTTTGTCGATATCCTTATGTAGAAATAGGAGATCGAGGATTGATAGAGTGCAAGAATATCGATCCACACCGATAGAAAGAGCAGGAGATAGAGAGAAGGCGTACGACTGTCAGAGTCGGATTGAGAAGCTTTGTGATAAGATAATTGTTAATTAATTTGGGAGAATTAATCTTGGCCCTTAATTCTATTGAATGGCTAAGATGTGTTTACTACGTATTAGGTAAATATTAGGCACAAATTTATTAGGAGAGGATCTTGATCGCATTGGGGAGGGGTTAGACAGAGCGGAATTGGAGGCCGTTAGGTATTGTGGATGTGGGGCCCACCACTCCAGGGATATATGCGTCTAGGTTGGGTGGGGCCGGGTGGGTGTACTGCTTCGGTGACCTTGTATTCAACTTTCCAATAGTTTATTTCTTTGGATTATGCATGGTTTAGGTGGGATAATTAAGTGTCAATTTTACCTTCTACATTATTACTTTAGGTGGGATAATTATGCATGAGTTTTTTTGGTGATTGTCCATAATTTGGGTAAAAATTAAGCTATATGACAAAAGAGAGGTGAAATTAGGAGAGTGTCCACAATTGACACTTTTGCCCTTCATTCCCATTTTTTAATTTGACCATTGACCGGTCAAAGACATTGACTTTTGGTGACACATGTGTGGTGACATGTAAATTTTATGATTACAGTTTCGTTTTTATAGTTTTTTTTACGGGGTCACTGTCACCACTCTTTAACAGTGGTGACATGAAATTTTTTTTATTACAGTTTCGTTTTTAGAGTTTTTTTTTACGGGGTCACTGTCACCACTCTTTGACAGTGGTGACACGAAATTTTTTTGATTACAGTTTCGTTTTTAGAGTTTTTTTTACGAGGTCACTGTCACCACTCTTTAACAATGGTGACACATGTGTGGTGACATGAAATTTTTTTGATTACAGTTTCGTTTTTAGAGTTTTTTTTACGGGGTCACTGTCACCACTCTTTAACAGTGGTGACACGTGTGTGGTGACATGAAATTTTTTTTTTATTACAGTTTCGTTTTTAGAGTTTTTTTTACGGGGTCACTGTCACCACTCTTTAACAGTGGTGACACGTGTGTGGTGACATGAAATTTTTTTTTATTACAGTTTCGTTTTTAGAGTTTTTTTACGGGGTCACTGTCACCACTCTTTAACAGTGGTGGCACGTGTGTGGTGACATGAAATTTGTTTGATTACAGTTTCGTTTTTAGAGTTTTTTTTATGGGGTCACTTTCACCACTCTTTAACAGTGGTGACACGTGTGTGGTAACATGAAATTTTTTTTATTACAGTTTCGTTTTAAGAGTTTTTTTTACGGGGTCACTGTCACCACTCTTTAACAGTGGTGACATAAAATTTTTTTGATTACAGTTTCGTTTTTAGAGTTTTTTTACGGGGTCACTGTCACCACTCTTTAACAGTGGTCACCACTTGTAACCAAAAGGAAAACCCTGTGATTAGGGAAGCACAAACCCTAAAGGGGCTAATGAGAAGCCAAAAGAACATGTGATGTACAATATGGTTTAGGGTTTAGGGTTAAGTCTTTAGGGTTTAGGGCAAAATGTTAAGTACAATACGTCGTTAAGAGATGATTGCTGTCACCAAATGGAAAACCCTAGGACAAGGTAAGTACAAACCCTAAAGGGGCTAATGAGAAGCCAAAAAACATTAGGTGGACAGTTCTCCTTTAATATATGAATGGGTAAGAGAGTCATAGACGATGTCATCACTATTAAAACAGGGTCATAGACACTGTAACCAAAATACAAAAAATATCATGTTATTATTACCACTAAATCAATCTTCAAAATACAAAAAATATCAGATAAGTTCTTTTATTCAAGAAAACAAGCTGAATAGCATGATCATTGATCAACCAAAATTCCAAATCACACAAATGTCGGACTTCATTAGTGCAATAATCAATCAAAATTGAAAATCAACTTAAAGCATTGCAAATCCACATCGCAAAATCAGAAACCAGAATAGCATGATCATTGATCAGGACAAGGTAGCATTTTCTAGATAAGAAATTCTAGAAACCCTAAATCACTAAAATAGTGAAATCATGACACTCATCCGAATAAATCATTAATTTAGTATCAAGTAACGCACGAAAAATAGAGCGGTGATAGATTTGTTCGCCCAGCGATGCTCCTCGAGCAAGTAGCCGATAAGTATGCAAGCGCAGAGGAGGGAAAAGAAAACAATGAGTTTTTTCGAAGTGTTGAACTCGGACGTCTCGAGCTTAGACTGGATAAAGTCGAAGATGATCGACATTTCTACCACCGACGCTCCTTTCCTCCTCTCGCCTTGGAACAACAACTGCTGTCACCATCGCTGCAGTCGACGGAGCCGCTTGCGCCGACAATCAGAGGGAGACGGCGTCGACGGAACCTGCTTGGCGAAGAACCATCGGGAAACGTCCCTATAGAGCCCGAAGTACGGCGTTCCGAAAACTGATCACAATTGCTCTCCCTCGCGGATGAACTCGGTCGATCCGAAGTCGCTGAGCTTGATCCGGTCGAATTCGGCGCCGGAGATGTCGTGGAGGTCTAAGAGGACGTTCTCCGGCTTGATATCGCGGTGGAGGATGCCGTGGCGGTGGCAATGGAGGACGGCGTGGAGGAGGAAGGAGATTAGGAGAAGTCTTCAGAAGTAGGAAGTCGAACTTTGCGGGGAACTGCGTAGAGGAGGAGAGCGGCAGTTTGAGGGGAGAAGGTAGGTTTTATGAAAAAGAACTAGTACTTTTCCCGAACCATGTTCGGGTTTGTTTTCATAATATTTTCTATCGAGTTTGATGTACCACATAAAATACTCAACAAATATCAACTTTTCACTAACATACCATTTTAATTTGCTCATTCTCCTCACTATACCATTGTTCGAAATCTTTAGTTGTTATGATGAAGTCTTTTCTCGAGACGACCAGGACTTTGAATTTGACAAAGAATAGTAGATCGACCCCTTCCACGCTTCTCTTGACATTGTAGTTCTTGGCCTAAGAAAACCGAGTCTAGTCCTTTTATGACACTTTCTATGTTACACATTGTATTACAACTCTCAAATCGATCTAATAATTTGAGAAAAAAGATATCTTAGGTTTAAATGTATAAACTCTATGGAGCTAAAGTATTAAAATCTTGAATGAAGTTGATGGAAGATTAACGATGAGCAATATTCGAATGGGTTGTGAAGGAAGAAATTGTTAGAGGATTAGAAGATTTGTAAGAATTAAGAACCGTGCTTGACAATGCTAGCTGATGTTAAAATTCTTCTATGAAGAATTTGGCCGAAACCTCTTACATATAAGAAAAAAAAGTTAATTTTTTTAATCCTATCGTATTTCATGGCGAATCCTTAATTTCATCATCGTAATTTTTTTCATGGCTAATCTATGAAACAGACTGAATTAATGTCAATATTGTGTGTTATGAGTCGTTTTAAGACCATGTTTATTTTCGTTAGAGTCTAATGACACTTGATTTTCATAGCCATAATAGATTTCACACCATACATGCTGTAGAAAATAAATGATTTATATTTGGCCAAAAAGACAAATTAGTATATTAAATGACCCCCTAAGGACGAATTGGTATATTAAAAGATATTAGGGACAAACAGGTATATTAAAAGTGATCTTGTGGATAAATTGGTATATTAAAAGACTCTAGTGGACAAATAACCTTTTTTTACATCATCGGACTTCCTTTTCATTTTATTTTTTTAATAAAATCATTTTAATATATTTTTATAATGATTAATTGGTTACATACTCATATAATCTTATTCATTTGATTGTATAATCATAAAAAAAATTAAAATTTGCATATATTTCTATCAAATTATAAAACTATTGGATTTTTATCATTATTTGTCACTAATAATATTTATTATATAAATTTAATAAATAGATATTTTATTACAATGGTTGTTTATATAAATTGCACAAATTAAATTGTCTCGCAAAATATGAGCTAATATTTGTTTAGAAACCACAAAAAAATGTTTAATAAAATAAAAATGAAATAGGAGAATTTTTATAAAACCTTGCAGAATAAAATAAGTTAAAATTATATTTCATATGCTATTATTATTATTATTATTATTATTATCATTATTATTATTATTATTATTTATTTATTTTCTAAAAATAAGCAATAAGTGTTTTAACTTGCGATTTGTAAACCAACTACTATTAAATATGCATTTTTTTTGTAATTTATACAAAAAAAACCAATATTTTTTTATGTAATAATATTTTATACAACATTATTAGTTACAAAAATATGGCAAAAAAATAGTTTTATAATTTTCTAGAAATATATCCAAATTTTTTTTTTATGATTATATAGTCAAATGAATAAGAGTTAAATAAAGAATTAATTATTTAAAAATATATGAAAATTTTTTATTAAGAAAAATCAAATGACATGAAGCCAAATGAGGCAAAAAGGGCTATATGTCCCTTAGAGTTTTTTAATATACCAATTTGTCTATAAGAATCATTTAATATACCTATTTGTATATTGAGTCTTTTAATATACCAATATGTCTTAGAGGGGTCATTTAATATACCTATTTGTCTTTTCGGCCATTTATATTTTTACTCGTTTTAAGATCATTTTTAATTTAATCGGAGTTCAATTATTCCACTTTGACTTATAATAGACTATTAGAGATTAGATATTTTTAATTTTTGGTAGTTGTTATTTCTATTATATTTAATAATGAAACCTGATTTTCGTCGCCATAATATATTTCACACCATGATTGTGAAAAAGGCTGAATAACATGAATGATTTATATTTTTAGTCATTTTAAGGCCATGCGTATTTTCATGGGAATCCAATTACTTTAAATTGACCTATAATATTTATTTTCAAATATTTTCAATGGTTTGATTTTTTTACACTACTATTATATTTAATAATGAAATCTAAAGCACATGACCAAAATATATATATTTCATACTATACATATGAACTGGGCTGTAGAAAGGGATTGATTTATTATTGTAGTTGTTTTAAGGTCGCGTGTGCTATCATGAGAGTCCAATTATTCCAAATAACCTACCACAGACGATTTCTTTCATCATGCTCTTCTCAAGAATGTGATGAAAGAAATTGGGAAACAAATTCTCAAAGTCCTAATAGAGAAAGATTTTATGTGCTGCACTTTCAATAATTGTTCTTTAAAAAGCATAAATTCCATGTTTTAATAGATATGTATCTATCCGAATGAAAAGCATCATGCTCTTTCAACGTGAGAAGGATTGTATGAGTCAAGACCATTTATATCTATCCTAACGAAAACCCTCTCCTCCCATTTTTCCAGCCAACTTATGACAGAACCAACTTTTGTGCCTTAAAAATAGTTGCTATCATAGTCCTTTGATCTTTTACTTTCATCATGAGCACATCTCATTGCAGCTTCACACTCTTAGTTTGCGTAGGTCAGTAGGTGTTCATGCTGCAAGCAATAAAGCTGAAAGTATGTGTTATAACAACACTTAGAAAGACCATAAATCTCTCTAAAATGTCACCAGATTTGTGTCAAAACAGCCAAAAGGAGATAAAGAAACAACAACCAAAAATCAGCCCATATATCCCTCTAAAATGCATCCCTTTTGAACACAATAACCCTTGAAAAAAACCCGTCGACGACCATTGAAAGAAGCACCATCTTTAAAGCTCTCAAAGAATCATAGCAGCATCTACACGAGAGTTTGGGGGCTGTAGCAAGCACCTAGAATTTGTGAAAAAAAACAAAGCAAAGCACCTCCCGATGGACTGAATACATGCAACAGTACTCAAACCCAAATTTCGCATTGAACAAAGGACCAACAACCCTCCAAAAGAATAAAACAGCAACAACACAAGAGTAACTGAAAAACACCCAAACGTCACCACATTTGCTTCAAAAATGCTAGGAGAAAATAGAAAAAACAACAGCCCAATTTCACCTTAGAAATCCCTCTAAAACGCAACACTCTTTGAACCCATCAGCCCTTGAGAAAACCAGCCAACGACCATCAAAAAAAGCACCATCTTTAGTGCTCTCGAAGGAACATAGCAACAGTTACACTCAAGTTTGTGGAGTGATTGCAAGCACCCAAAAATTGCGAAACATCAAAGCAAAGCACCTCCTAATGGACAGAACACGTGCAACAATAAACGAACCTTAAACTAAAACGAAGCAGGAGTAAAATAAAAAAAAATGTAGCCAAAGGAAATGAAAGGAACCAAACACCACATCAGTTAAAAAAGGAAACAACAACAACATTGAACCGTGAAGGCAGCTCAACTACCTCATAAATTAGTTCAATTTGCATAAAAAAATCAGAACAATGACATCCCAATAACCTTATGTCCCAATTTTGGAATCGATCGCCAACACGAACAATTGGAATAATGAAGAAACTAAAGAGAAAGAAAGAGCACTTGCTACCAAATTGTTCGTGCTGGTGTGCTCCTCAAATGAAAAAGGTAGACTTTCAGACGTTTCAGTGGCTAATATGGGTGCAATGACTTTGCATCACATTGAAGTGAAGCATGATATCCAGTGTCTTGGTCCCCTAAAAGTCACATGAGACATTAAAAAACAACTACTTCTCTGTTAGTATCTAGTAATGTATTTCTTTAGAATTCACATGATAAGACGCATTAATTTACATTAGAGTAAGAGTTACATACTAGAGGCATATACTTATTTTATCTCAATTCATAGGGGATATTAAAAACAATTCTCTATTAGATCACCTCATTTTGCACCGTTTTGAAACCGAATAAATGTGCACGATTCAAAAACATAACATCAATTCCTTCTAAAGTAATTTCGAACTTCCAAGTGAACAGAGAGGCTAGAAATTCCCAAACAGGAGAGCGAAATCAAGTGAAATCCAAATAAAGATTTGACTAAAACACAATTTTTTTCATTCTATTTCAAATTCAATAGAAAATTGAAATAAAAAAGATCTACTACCTCATTTATTTTGCAATAGGTGGAAGAATAAACAGAATTCGGATTAGAGAACGGAGTTGTGTACACAACTTGAACGACAGCCGGAGCGAAGAGAGAGTCAAACAATTGTGATGAGGATCGGTGGTAGTGGTGTAGTGAGAGCGAGATAGTGGCGGAGGACATCTCTATCCATCTCAACATTGCAGCCTTATCAATAACAACAACTACCATCGTCATAAGTACCTACATGAACAATCAGAGGGAATGTTTGATATTCTAGTAGAAAAACTATCCAGAAATGAATATTGGGAATAATTCAACAGCTCGCAACTTTGTAGAAAGCAACTGATACTAAAGAAGAGATTGAAGGTCATATATACCTGAATACTCAATCAAGAAAACAAATCAAACTACTTTTGCATATCTATAAATCAACAATCGTTCTCCTTTCAAGTCGAAATTCTAGTATTTCCATTCCATACATAAGAAGAAATGAGAATTCTTAAAAAATCAGCAAGGAGAACTCTAAGAATCCAACATTTTAATCCACATATATGATCAAATATAAACCCTAGAAAAAGCATCGCCAATAATGATCCAATCAAATTGATGGAACAAATGAATCCCTTTGTAGGCGGGACATCAAGGTGAACTTTGTCGAGAATATCCGAGTGCCCCTAGACTGAAGAATAATCTGGGAAGAGTAGCAGCCATAAACGGAAGAAGAAGTTGGGGAGAGTGGAGGAGAACGCATTCCTTCAAGTTTGCCCTCAGATGCAGATTTCCTCAATTTCAACCGCTGTAATTTTACCCATTTTTTTATTCTTAAAATGCCACGTGGCACAATTTTTTACAAAGAAGTTGCTTCTGATTTTATATGTATTAGGGGTGGATATTATTGGGTTTTAATTATAGTAAGGATAAAAGGGGTATTATGAAAATATTTTGGACAATTGCTTATAAATGGAATTAGGGGGGACAAATACTAAATAAATTTATGAAAATGGCTTTTGGGACAAATATCTTCAAAAATAATATTATCATTAATTACTATTAGAAAAATCAATCTCAATTAAGTTAACTAATACAATCTCCGCGCCATGGCGCGATTTTTAATAAATAAAATTTTACTAACGTAACGAATTAATATTATAAAATATTAATCAAATTTAGGATAATATAATGAAAGTAGACTTCAAAATTTTAAGAAAATGGTAAAATGTTTATTATAAAGTTAGGCTTCATCAAAAGGTTTTAAATTAAGATATTATATATTGATTATTAATATTATTATTATTATATGTATATAGTAGACATTAGATTTAATTCAATGTTTTGAATTAAACCCAATGGTTAGTAAATGGGTAAAAAAATAAAAGGGAAAAAAATGTAAATGTATGAAAGAGATTAAGTAAAAAAAGAAAAAGAAATAATAAGAAAAAATTGTGATTAGTTGAAAAAGCTTAAATTAAGGAGGTATTGACACATCATCAAAAATCTTCTAAATTAAGGGATTACATAGATATAGATAGATATAGATGTACTGGTGGTTTAGAGATTCAAATTTTAAAACCTCTTAGAAATAAATTAAATAAACCGATTATTACAGGACTAAGAAAAAAAACAAAGTAGCTAGAAAACGTCAACGTACGATAGAAACCGCGGATCGGAGCCATATATCTTATATTATTATTTTGCGAGGACCATTTGCATATCAGATCTGTTGAGTTATTAATTAATTATATCTGCATGCATGTTAGTGGTCTTTAATTATTATTAATAATACATAATGGGAAGTAGTTAAAAAATTGATAGCTAAATGAGAAAATTTTTGCTTTGATTGATATCATCTTGCTAATTTCTTCCTGATGGATCCCTCCATTCTCTTTGCATGTAGTTTGTACGTTGTTGTTTTCTTTTTTGGTTCCACGCTCAATCCATGAGGGGAAAAAACGAGGGTCGATCAAGCAAATTAAATTATAGTGGTCGGAAATAAAACAGAAAATCGTACTATTTGCCCGTAAATAGTACGTAGTGATGGAGCTAGCTAGTAATTTGTTCGTACAGTTTGCTCGAACAAATTACTAGCTCCATCGATCTGTCGAACAAGATGGTCAGCGAGGCACAAACCGGCCTGCGGGCTCAGGCTCGCTAGCAGCGAGCTGTGTCCAAGGTGTGCTCGCTAGCATGGTGCCCGTGTGTTGGGAGGTGGAAGAGGCTGAGAAAGATGGGAGTTTGAGATTGCCGGCCGATGAAGATGAAGCTCTTTCCGAACGGTCGCCTGAGGAATCCAAAGCAAGTACTTAACCGAACTACGCCAGTAGCCAGGTACGTAATTAACTACGGCCCATATATAAAAGCCCATTATAATAATTACATTACAGTACGTTCCGGCCCCGGCCTGATTTTGTTGGGTATATAAAATTATTGGGCCTTCTTACTACGGCCCATATATAAAAGCCCATTTGTCCTGATCGGGCCCAATTTAATGCTGTGAAACCCTAACCCTGACCGTTAGTCAGGTACTTGTCTAAAAAGGAATATAGAGTATTCTATTACAGTACACTATTTTCATTGGTCCACGTATGATTAATTAATAATAATAACAATGGAAAGATGCCAGTCTTCTTCCCTTTCGATGGAACCATCAAACCAGAATCTATGGCGTGACTGTACCAATTAAATTAGCAAAAGATGGAAGATTTCATGGTGATATACTGAAATATTATATATATATATATATATAAGTCGATCATCAAATAATGTGCATCCCTAGAATATTGTGATATGAATTCAAAAAGCCCCACCTGGATGATTGAATTCAAAAAGCAAAAGGCGGACGCCACGGATGCAGTACGCCTGCAAATCGCTTTACCTTCTTCATAAACCCTAGAATCTCATATAAAAGCTATGGAACCCTAGCTAGCTAGATCTAGCAATCGAAAAACCCTCACAAGCTTCAAACGTCCCTTAATTTTTACGGATGGAGCTCCTCGTTTATTTAGTCTGCTGCTTAAGTCAAATTACGAACTCCGTTTGGTGCCCCATTCTCTTGTGGTTTGTTCATCAAGAAGCTGGTGCTGATCTCTGCGTTCTTCTCATCTTCTTTAAGTATGTTCTTGGTTGGATTGCAAACTGTATTTTGGCAGCTGCATTTCCCTCCCCACCACATAGGTTATACTTTAATTTCTTCCCCAACCTAGCTATAGCTAACTACTCCGTATCATATATATCGGAATTCGGATGGTATCTACTAACTTAGCATTTGGCTCAAACTGCAATGGAATGACTTTCTCTGCGCAGCCTTGGCAGGAATCGCTGGGTAAAACTTGTCATATGTATATATATATATGCTTGGATTGCCTAGCCTCCTGGGTAGCTTTGTGACTTAATTTTTGTGCTGCTTGATTTGAATTATACTCAGCGGTCCATTTCCGGAGGTTATGCACACGCTCAGCTTTTACTCACCATTCAAGGTTTCTGGAATCGTCTCAACTCTTGTTCCGCTTGGCGTCTTTATTCTTACTCTCGCCTGCAGGTTTGGATATATTTAACTTCGGCTTCATCACTAAACCTAGCTATCTAGCTATTAGCTCCATCTTTATCATATGTACCTGTTGTGTTGCACACTGTGTTTTAACATCATAAAAATGCTAAGAAAGACTATACTTGATTCTCAAGGTTTCCATCCCGGTCTATTTAGAATTCCATCTTAAAATCAATTGAGAATTAAATTAAAGAAGTATATACCGACTACTTATATATATAACATACATATATACTACACTGGTTTTTTATTTGCTTATCCATGTTCATGAGACAAAAATCATCTCATTCTTGCATATATCATTAAGCCAATCACTCGATCTAATACTCTATAATAAAATCCAATGAACTAATGATTGTGGATTTTGTACATATAGATATGCGAATGTATAATCAAATGCTAACACATAAAATTCATTGAGTTCTATATCGTTATATTATATATGTTATATATTCAGTTTTTCCCTTGTATAATCATTGTGTAAAACCACATCTCAATGCTCACGTATACACTTAACAACTGGCTATCTAGAGTTTATACTAGCTAGATGTTTTAATTTGGAAGTTGCACATTTTGTGATGTATTCAATGAGTTTTTGTGTGTCTGGATGGGTAATGATATATATATGGTCGATTTTGAATAAAATAAGTATTGTCTCCATGGAGTTGGTTTTGTGTGTACATGTTTTTGTTTATGTTATAAAGTTGGATTCACCTTCTAACACCAAAGACCAAGTTAAGGTTTACGAGCTTCACCTTCCCTTCCATTATATGCTTTCATTTCTTGTGCATTTTGTCCAATGTACATGGGATTGTCCACGATCACAAAACGACATTGAAATATCTTGCACATAGCTAGCAAGTTAAGGCTAGAATCTTATGTGATTTTTAGCTTGATTCAAACTACATTGATTGACGTCGTATCCATGTCTTTTCAATAGGGAGGAGAAACTGTCCTTCAGCCTAGCATGTGTGGCAAAGGTGGTTGGAATATTGTTATCATCTGTTGTCAGTGCACTCTTTCTTGGCATGATGAATGAAGACATTAATATTGTTCACTCAGCTCTTCATCTAGCGCCTGCAACTCCATCAAAAACAGTTGGTGCACTATTATGCATTGCAAGGTCTACAACTATTGCTGTTGCGTTCACTAATTTGCTGCAGGTAATCATTTATATTTATACAAATTTGGTCAATTAAATTAGTTAACTGGACATGTTAAGCTTGGCACAAGTACATGCTTCTTGTTAAAAGTATAATTCAATTTCTAAGCTAAGAGTACTTAGTCAAGTTAGTTAACTTGTAAGTAGGACTAGCTGACGTAATGCAGTTAGGGAGTCAGTTTATGTGTCATGTAAAGCTACGGTTATGGAGTTGTGTTAGTGGTGGCGTAGTTACTAAGTATTATGGAGTATGTATTTCAATTTCAATCAATGAATGGAGTAGTGGCAGTTATCAGAATTGTGAACTCTCTCGAGTCTCTCTCTTTTCTCTGTTGTGTGAGTTGTTCCTGTGGTGTAAAGATCTGCGTGATCCACCATTGTTGAACCAACACTTCTGTTAACTTGTACACATGTTACCATGCTTGAGATGCTCCTTGCAGGAAAAGATGAGCCCAGATTTTGCATATACCTTTAAATTGGAAGCTTGGAAGGACTTTTTTGGAGCACTTGCAGTAGCGATGTGGATATATACACGTCGTAGTGATAATATACTCTATGCAGGACGGATGAAAACAAGATTGGATGTATTGCCATTTTGTGTAGGGAATTTTATATATCCATACTCTATTTCTAGCATATGCATTATACTAAAGTCATTGGCCAGCCCCCTACCGATTGATTTTAATTTGTGCTCCTTTGATTGTCAATAAATTAAACATTGCAGGGTATACTTGTGTCCTCGATGGCATCCGTAGGGCTGAGATGGTGTGTGCAACACAAAGGGAAATCTTTTGTAGCTGCATTCTCGAACATTCCTCTAATAATAGATACGATTGCAGTTCCACTTGTATCGACAAGGAAGCTACAGCGGGGAAGGTATATGAAGAAATTAAACATCTATATATATATATATATATATATATATATATATATATATATATATATATATGAATTAGAGGTATTAATAATTATGTGCATGGGCGCGCATTTAACCATCCATATATCTTACTGCAGTGTGCTAAGTTTTGTTGCAATCATTATTGGAGTAATTACATTCATTTGGGGTATGAGAAAGCAAGCTGTAGATGAGAATGCAGCTACATCCATTCCATTAACTAACTCATTCGGCGGTACACCCTCGACCCACTCCCACTCGCAAGGAACAAGCCAAGATGATTCGAATTTGAATCTCTATGGTCAAGAAGATAGTACCGAGCATCTTGGAGGGTGAGGAAAATAAACATATATATATATATATAGGATAGATCCTGTGTAAGCAAGTCTTACTGTCTAATTTGTGAGCAAATCTGGAACGTCAGATTAAGAAGATCAAACGAATGAGATTAAAAGTAACTTGTGAACAATGACATTATTCATAGGTACCAAGTAATTATTCGTATGTACATACATATGAATAATCCTTTGTTGCATATGAATAATTACATTTGTTCATACATACGAATAATTACAATATTATACACGAATAATCGCTTGGTACCTACAAATAATTTTTCTGCTCACAAATTACACCGTAAGGGTTGCTTACACGGGATCCAACCTCTATATATATATACGCGCGATATATACACCGCAAATCCGCACGTTAATTATGACGTGCATGCACGTTAAAAACGATGTGCATGCACGTCGTAATTAACGTGCAAGGTGGGTAGACCCCAAAGCGTGCCTACGTGCACGCACATAATTTTTTTTATATAAAAAAAACGTGTATGCACGTCGTATTTGACGTGCATGCACATCGTTAACAAAGTGCATGCACTTTGTTAACGATGTGATGTACAATAGTGCACATGGTTAATGATGTGCACTATTGCACATTGTTAATGATGTGCATGCACATTGTTAATGATGTGCATACACATTATAAATGACGTGCAATATTTGCACGTTGTTAAGGACGTGCAAACCCTAGTTTGCTAACGACATGCACAGTTCCACACTTGCACGTTAATAAGGACGTGCATGCACGTCAATAAGGACGTGCAAATCCTTAATCATCATTTGCGGTGTATATATATATATATATATATATATATATATATATATATATATAGAGAGAGAGAGAGAGAGAGAGAGAGAGAGAGGATAGATCCTGTGTAAGCAAGTGTTACTGTGTAATTTGTGAGCAAATCTAGAGCGTCGGATTAAGAAGATCAAACGGATGAGATTAAAAGTAACTTGTAAACAGTAACATTATTTGTAGGTACGAAGTGATTATTCGTATGTACATACATATGAATAATCTTTTGTTACTTACAAATAATTACATTATTATACACGAATAATCGTTTGGTACCTGCGAATAATTTCTCTGCTCACAAATTACACCGTAAGGGTTGCTTATACGGGATCCAACCTCTATATATATATATATATATATATATATATATATATATATATATATATATATATATATATATATATAGATGATTGTTAACAGTTAAAATGAGAAATGAGACTTGGTTGATTTCTAATTAAATTATCCCTATGATGCAGTGATGCGCAAATTGCAGCGGCTGTGGTAAGTGATATTGGTCCTGAGCCAGACGAAGGATCCGAAGAAGCATCATCAGAGCTTAGTGATGATGGTATCTGCATTATTGGTGCAGAAGACGATGAAGTTGATGATAATCATCATCATAATGGAACGGAGGGAAATGAGGAGATATAAATTGATGAGAGCATGGTATGATTATGATGATCGATGAGCTTACTGAAGTCCGTTGGGACTCGGGATCAGGGCTCGTGTGCACACGTGCACTTTTGCACTAATAGCCTAGCACATTATAAGCCGAGCAGACCAGGTTCTTTCCTAAAACCAATTGGCAATAGGTGGGGTAGCCCACTAGGTTATATACTAAGGTTTGTTTGTTCATATTATCAACGTGGGACTCTTTTGATCTCTTCACATTGTCCATTCTCTCAACAGAGCTGATGGTCGATCAGTTGGGAAACCTGCAGGCTGCAGTGTTCGTAGCTTAAATGCTCTCGCTATCCGAGGATTGTAACTCCTATCTAAACTATTAACTCTATCCGAACAATTTAGGATAGGTCTTTTATTTTGATAAAAACTTAAAGGAAAAGATAATAAACAACTGCTAATATCTAAAAAATGAGATAACTCATGGCTTTGATGATAGACTTCACAATCCGAGCCTCAAAATCGGATATATCTTCTGTCGAGGTAGGGTCGATATCGACACCAGAGGTCGATATCGATGCTTGTGTTTCTGCTCCACTTGTCCAACTCCAGTCGATGTCTATGACGATGGTCGATATCGATGCATGTGTGTCGATATCGAGGCTTCTGGTCTGGTCTGTGTGGCTTATCTTGACACTCAGAAGTCGTGTCGAAATTCATGGTCGATATCGATGTCTCTAGTCGATATCGACCTCTTCTCAGCTTTACTTGGCTTGTTCGTTTTGACTCCGATTTCATCGAATTCCTGTATAGTTAGCTCAAAACTCGTGCAGACTCTATTTCTTATACTTTAGTTCATTCTTACACAAGATCATATACTTTTGAAACTTTTATTTGGAAATCGAATGAAATATGAAGTCAAAAGATGCAATAAACAAAGGTACAATTATGTACATCAAAACACCTCATACTTAGACTTGCTTGTCCTCAAGCAATAACCAAGCAATAACCAACACCTACAACACATCCTTCAAGTCTTCGCCTTTGTCAAAGGCAACATCATAAGCGGTAGCAAAACAAAGCAAGTGAATTTAACGTCATGGCACATATTTTGGTGATCCATAGGCATATGCAATTTTCATCCAACCTCACAGGGATAATGTGTTTGTACTCGACTCTCATGTGTTTAGGCTATGAAGATCAACTCTCAACTCAATTCCATATACAATCTCATAAACATTGCAATTTATAATAATTCACTTCGCAACCAATTATGAAAATGCAATAAGAACCATCAGGAGGACTTTCGCTCAATGGAAGACTTCAAAGAAGACTCCATTCGGTGGGGTTGTAATGGGGCTTGGTATGAAATAAAGGGTATGGAATTATTTGGCTATGTGGTGCTTTTATAATTCGGGAATCAAGACTCCTAAATCTCAACACTTGCAATACCCAAACCATAACTCTTCATAATATGCTCTAAAGATGCATTCCATCAACCCTTCTTCTAAGTTCTAATATACCTCTAAAAAATATAACATTTGTATGAATAAAAGACTTAAGGATTTTGGCTCATGCACTATATATAGATATCTTTATTTATTTTTTTTTTTTCGAAAGTAAGAAGTAAATATGTGCATTTATAGGTTGAGCCATAAACCCTTTTACAAAATATGACAAAAAGTAAATATGCGCCATCCTATAATTTCCTTGCTAAAAACTGGACATTATGCTCTTTTCTTTCCACAAGGCATTAGTCCAACCAATCTAAGTCTCAATTCCCGAATGGGGGTCAGGCTCAATTCGGCTAGGGATAGTTTTGTGGAGTTTGCAATTCAGGCTCAGGCTAATGTTCTGGCTTCAAGCAGGGATAATGGAGAGGATAAAAATGGCTTAAGAGATGCCTCCATCATTTAATTCTCGTAAACATAATCATATATATGCATTGGTTTTGAATAACTATCACAACATTTAGAGATGCATAGGAAGAGTAAATTCACTCGAGAAAGCGGAGGGATTTTTGATGTTCTCCCTATAGGTCAAAATTCTCACAAGGACAATTTTTGTTGGATTTGCTTTTTAGCCTAGGATCATATGTGCTCAATTTCATCACAAGTTCACAATCTACCTAAAAAATTTTAAGGACTTAGGCTAAACCATCCAAATATGCCATAGGATTTACATGATCAAGTCAGCTATTGAGTTTTCATCATAGGACATCTAAGTAGAGTTAAAAAAATAAACTTCAAAATAAACATGCATTTTTTTGTATTTTTGACATTTTTCTATATTTTTTTGACATTTTATAGACTTAACAAACTAAAAGATTAAGAACTGAAACTTTAAAATGCATAAATGTTTAAATATGATGCAATGCATACAAGTAGAAAATAAAATACAAGCCAAGTTTGCCAAGTTTTAAACCCTATAAGTTCTCTCAACGCCATGAGGTCTTCTTTAGAGGGACACCATAAGTTGTGGTACGTACCACAAGTTGTGGGCACCGGAAAATGTTAGGGATGAGACAACCTCACACCCGTAACATTTTCCGGCCAACAAAAATAAACCCTATACCTTGCTAGCTTGCACGTACTGTGTACTTGTAGTGTATGTTGTTGTACAACTTGTACTCTATAGATTATTTAATTAATTAAGTACACTTTTGTAGTACTCCCTCCGTTCGGAAATATAAGATCTTTTACTTTTTGGCACGTAGGTTAAGGAGCTAAATACTATATAAAATATTAATTTTTTTAAAATTAATTTTTTACAATATAACACTTTTTATTAATAAGTATTAAAATATAAAAAAATAATTTTAAAAAAATCAATATTTTATATAGTATTTAGCTCCTTAAACTACGTGCCGAAAAGTAAATGATCTTACATATTTGAACGGAGGGAGTATTGATTAATTTGTAGCTCCTCCCTGACTCCCTCCCCCCTCACCCTAACATTTTCTAGAGGAAAAAAAAGGGAAACCCTATCGTTCAATTATTAAAGTACACTAAATTTGTACCCCTCCCTTAATTAAAGCATGTTTGGCGTTTTAAAAAGGAAATCTTGTTAAGAAAAACTTATCATTTTAGGTATTTTGACATCCACTTTACGAAATTGACCTTGTAATGATTGGATAGTTGTTAGTTGTAGTTTTTAATTAAGAGAGTAAAAAAAGTAGAGTAATAATTATGGGTATGAGTGTATTTTTGTTTGTTTTCTTTAGAATTTTTTTCGAAATATTCATTAAAAATAAAAATTTACGGATAAATTCACACTTTGAAACTATTTACACAAATATTCAAAATTTGCAGAAACGTCAGAAAAACGCGGTCTGAAACCGCGTTTTATGTGTTAATTGGGTATTTATTCTCGGAGCCGAGGCAGAAATTAAATTTCTTATAAAAACGCGGTTTCAAACCGCGTTTTTATAAGTGGATAATTACTAATTCTCACAACAACAAGGTCTACTCGACATGAATTAAGTGGATGCTCCCGCGCGAATTTCAGCAATCACTCCGACGCTTGATTCGATGACCAGGTACCGCTCCTTCACCCCTTTCCGTCTTCTCTCTACACCTCTCCTCGATGTCTCACCGGATCTGAAAAGTTGATGAAGCAGTGGCTCGGTGTACTCCCGGTAAGAGCTTGGACACTTAACATGAGGCCGCGTTTTACTTTAAAAAAAAAGAGAAAAGAAAGAAGAAACAGGAAGAAGAAGAAATTGAAGGCAGGAAGAAGAAGAAGAAATTGAAGACCAAAAGAAAGAAGAAGATGAAGATTGGATGAAGATAGAGGAAGCGCTCATGGGGGAGCTCATCCGACAGCCATGGAACGTGGTGCTTCGACCGTCTTCATCGGCAAACAGGGGCGTCGGCAAGAGAGGGGCGAACGAGATTGGATGAAGATAGACGAAGCGCTCATGGGGGAGCTCAGGTCCTCATCAATGACGACAGCATGGAGGTCCGATGAGAGGAGAGCGATCATCGGCCTCTTCAATGTCGACGTCGGGGCTTCGATTGACGAGATCCGGAGAGGGACGAGGAGGAAGGTAGAGGGCGAGGGCTTGGGTCCTCATCCGGCAGCCATGGAAGGGGGAGATTGAAGGTGAATCGAAGGAAGGTCGGGGCGAGGGACGAGATCCGGAGAGGGACGAGGAGGAAGGTCGGGGCCTCTTCTTCTTCCTGCCTTCAATTTCTTCTTCTTCGTTTCTTCATATTCTTCTTCCTGTTTCTTCTTTCTTTTCTCTTTTTTTTTTTAAAGTAAAACGCGGCCTCGGGCCGCATTTTACATATAGATATATATTTTTTTATTTTTTTTAAATTAAGAAATGAAATTGTTAAATAAACGCGGTTTTAAACCGCGTTTTTAAAAAAAACACGGGTTGAAACCGCGTTTTTATAAGAAATTTAATTTCTGCCTCGGCTCCGAGAATAAATATCCAATTAACACATAAAACGCGGTTTCAGACCGCGTTTTTCTGACGTTTCTGCAAATTTTGAATATTTGTGTAAATAGTTTCAAAGTGTGAATTTATCCGTAAATTTGTATTTTTTAATGAATATTTTGAAAAAAAAATTCGTTTTCTTAATATGTGTGTTGATTTCTAAAATGACAAGTTTTAATTAACTGAGAGAAATATTAATTCGTAGCTCCTCCGGCCCCTCACCCTAGCTAAAATTTTCTAGCTAGCAAAAAAAAATGATTTTTTTTACACACAAATAAAAACTGTTTGGGCAATTTTTTGTATTCGATCGGGTCCAACATAAAATTTCTAGATAACTCTTTGTTGGTTTAAGAAGATTTTCATTTTCATTTTATATTTTTAATGAGGAAAGAGTTTGAATGATAAATAACGAGTATATATATTTATTGTACGCAAACAGTTAAAAAGTACCGTAAAAATTAAGGGGTTGTTTTTTACACCCACAAAATTTATTATTTACACTCAAAATCCAAGTTTTTTTTTTTAAATAAACCCTACGCCTCTTGAGTCATAGGTGTATGACTCAAGAGGCGCAGCTATTTTTTTCTATATACATACCCTGCCTCTCTTGAGTCACACGTCTATGACTCAGGAGACGTAGGGTTTATTTAAAAAAAAAAGAAAAACTTAGATTTTGGGTGTAAATAATAAATTTTGTGGGTGTAAAAAATAACACCCAAAAATTAACACTTCTCTTTCGGGTGTGTTGCTTGTGGCAAAACTATTACTGTTGTACACCATGCACGACCAATTAAGGAGTTTATAAAATTATCCCATCTTAAAAAGTTGATATTTTAGATTTCAAATTTTTTTTAATAAATTAAAAATTCTGTAAAATATTCAATTTTTTTCAATACAAGTATTAACTAGAAAATTAGAGACTGAGAAAGAAGAGTGAGACAACATGAAAAACTCTCTGACCTCTCTCTAGTTTTCTAGAGAGAGGAAGGAGTCCAAACCACCCTTCGGGGTAAAGAAAAAACCCTCTTTTGAGGGTGGCGGCCACCGGCGGCGGCTCCTCCGCCCCGCCACCATCCAATCATCCGGAGGCTCCCTCCCTTCCGGATTGAAAACGTCCCATCTCACAATCAAAACCCCCCTTCGGGGTGTGCACACAGCAGGCGCTTAAGCCCCAATTCGAACAACCACCATCTCCGCTTCTCCTCGGCGTCGCCGGTCTGTCTAATCTCTCTCGTCAGCACCTATCTCGATCAATCCTCGCCCGCTCAAAAATCCTCCAATTTTTGGGCGATGCTTCTCCAATCTGGTTTCTGTGGTGCTCTTGGTTTCACCCCCTTGCCATTTCTCCTTCGGCTGGGCTCGGCGGCGCCGCCCAATCGGCGGTGTCCTCGCGGGTTCGTCGTTTGTCGTTCTTGGCTTGGGTAGCCTCCCTATTCGCCGCCTCCCTCCTCCCGGTCGGTTCTGGGTGGTTTGGGCTCTTATGAGTGTGTCGGGCCGGTTGGTGTCCCGTCGGCACTTCCTCGGCGCGTCACCTTCTCCCCGACCTTCTCTCTCCCTCTGTGTTCACTTCTCCTTGCCAGTTCTGTAACTTCATTGTCGCCTGGGCTGCCTCCAGCCTCTTCATCGGCGGCGGTTGGTCGCTGGTTTAGGTTTACCGTATCATTTGTCAAATTCTACCCCTGGCTTTTTTATTTCCTTGGGCCCGATGGGTCATGTCACTACTTTGCCTTGGGCCCAGTTTATTTGCTTTGGGCCCAAGCTGCCGTTTGGAACATAAAAAAAAAAAAAGAACACCGACAATCTTATATACTTACCTTTATATAAGTATTGTCAAAATCTTTAAACCAAAAATAAAATGAATTGTTACTATCTTTTTGGAATAGATTATATATATCAGTAGTTCTTTTATCTATTGTTGTTATGTATAATTATTAAATCCCGTCAGGGCTCATAACCACGCTCGAAATGGCGTACACTAAATCCCGTTTAGGGTTGGAAAATATTATATACTTATTGAATAATTTTGCTTCTCGAATCGTTCTATTTGGTTCGGGGAGTTCCGTTCACATTTCCGATGGTTGATCGATCTTCTCTTTTTGGCCCGTATTTGTCCCGTCTTCTGGCGTCTGGTTGGAGCTTTGGTGTTGCTGCGTCTGTTTTGTGTTGGGTTGCAGTATTCAGGCGTCCTGATTGATCGATAACGGATCGTGGTGGTGTTCGTGGTCTTTGAAGATCCTTCATTTAGGTGGAGGCAACGTCGGTGATCCACACTTCCTCAGGGTCGCCCTTTCCGGCTGGGGTACTGTCTTGAGTCTATGCACTCTCCCTTGATCCTGGCATTCGTGGCGCGTTTGGCTCGCGATCGTCTTATCTGCTGGTGGACGTCTTGTATGGGTTTGATTGAGATTTTCTTTCCTCTCTGATGTTTTGTGTGTTTGTGTCCTATTTGTATTGACGGTTTCCGTCTGCCGACTTGTTCGGCCATCGAGTTTCAGGTATACCTGAACTCGAATTTTTACCTAATCAAAAAAAAAAATTAACTAAAAAATTAGATATAAAAATTTAATATTTTATATAATTTTTATAAAACAGGTTTAAAAAAAAGGTAAGAATATCCGATATCCAGTCTAAAAGCTAGGTTACTATTTGGATCCGGTCTAAAAACGGTCACAGTAGGACAAAAGCGCGTAGCTATCTAGGTTAATACTCCCTCCGTTCGGCAAAACTTGACATTTTAGGGTGTTATTTTTGTTCAAAAAAATTTGTCATTATAGGTATTTTGCCCTTCACTTTACAAAAATACCCTTGATATGATTGATGGTTTGTTAGTTGTAGTTTTCGATAAAGTAAAAAAGGTGGGTAATAATTGAGGGTAAATTAGTACATTTGTTAATTGCCTTAAAACTTGTGAAATAAGCTAAAATGACAAGTTTTGCCGAACGGATGGAGTATTATGAAGGTGTTTTCTAGAAGCTAGGCATACAATAATCATTAATTATTACGTTATGACTACTTCAAGTAAATTAAGAATCATATATATCATTAACTACTACTCCGTACTACTTTACGTATCAAGTTTCAACGTCAAATATTATAAATTAGTTACGTAAAGTATCTAAGTAATATATTTCACTAATAATAATATAGTACTCCCTCCGTTCGGCAAAACTTGACGTTTTACTATTCACGCACGCTTTTTGAGGAGCTAAAAACTATATAAAATATCTAGTTTTTTTAATAATTTTTTTTAACAATTTTGTAGTTATTATTAATAAGTACAAACTTGTTAAAATTTTTTTTAAAAAAAATAAATATTTTATATAGTTTTTATCATTCTAAAAAAACGTGCGTGAATAGTAAACGACAAGTTTTGCCGAACGGAGGGAGTATTACATTAAAGTAAACATGCAATCATTTACTTCGACCATCGGTACGAATGAATCAAAAACCTTAGGGCGTCAATGGGCGATTGTCGCGACAGTTTTTTAACGGTCGGCGCTCGCTCGCTCTCTCCGGTTTAGGGCCATGGGAGCTAGGGTAATCTCGCCGAGTTGTGCGGGTCCACTGAGGCAAACAAGGTATATATTCATGTTTAAGCAAGGTAGGCTGGCCGGTTGGGAATGACAACAGGGAAGAAACAGTTGAAACTAACAGAGGAGGAGTGTTTGGAAATTCTTGTAAGGGGTAGTGTGACAGAGGCGGTTAGGGGAAGGGGACGATCGCATTGGTAGGCTCTCTATTGACAAACAAACCTTTTAACTCGTACGCATTAAATGCTACGATGAAGCTAGGGTGCGTGGAAACTGAATAAAGGGTTTGTTTTTTGCGAACTTAGACAAAATCTATTCATGTTTCAGTTTGGTTGTGACATGGTCGGTGAATTCAACAATGTACAATGCCCTCAAATCTTTCTTCTCTACTCATGACATTCAGTTCAGATTCTCATGCATGTCCTCTCACTTCATCTCCAAATGGGAAGGCTGAACAAATTATCCGCTTCCTCACCAATTCTATGAGAACTCTTCTTATCCATGGCCAGATCCCCTTCACATATGAACCTTAAACACCTGAAACGGCGCTATCTTCTTAACATCACCCATTCCACAGCCATCCAAAATTGGTGCCAGTTGAAGTCTTATATATATCCCACCACTCCTACGTACGATCAGCTTCGTGTGTTTGGATATTTATGCTATCCCAATCAAGTATCTGTCGCTCCTCATAAACTCACACCTCGATCCCTTCCGTGTGTCTTTTTAGGCTACCCTTCTTATCATAGGGGTATAGATGCTTTGATCCTATTTCGAAACGTGTCATCATTTCTCATCATGTCACGTTCGATGAGACTAATTTCCCCTTTTCTAGTCTCCTTACATCCCCAAACACCTCATTCTCTTTTGATGACTATCTTACCCAATACCTTCTCCCCCAACTATATCCCTCTTATTCTCCACATGCTATTTGATCTTCAACACAGGTACCCAATACCGTGTTCCACTGCAGCATGCAAATCCCATCCTACCAACATAGCCCCGATCCTGTCACTCGCAACTCCTATCCTACCACCTACAGCCAACATCCCGCCACCCAAGCCGGACAACCAGATCCAAACTCATAGCAAGAGTGGCATCTTCCATCCCAAATAAAATTTTGACCTCTCCACATCTTATCTATCTCCCATCCCTACCTCACACAAAACGACCTCCTTAGACCCGACCTAGAATGTCACTACACTCGATGAATATCAGGCTCTTGTTAGCAACAATACTTAGATCTTGGTTCCTAGGCCTCCGAGGGCCAATATTGTGCAATGTATGTGGCTCTTCCGACACAAGGTTCGTTCTGACGGCACTCTTGAGCGCTATAAGGCGCATGGAAACTCCCAACAAGTTGGAATGGATTGCGATGACACTTTTAGCCCGGTTGTCAAACCCACTACAATCCGTACGGTCTTGCATCTCGCCTTCTCCTGGAATTTCCTTTCCATTTTGCCGCTCTTAAGTGCATTATCATGTACATTTAGGGTACTACTGCTCTTGGCATCACTATTACCCCATCGACTTTACCTTTATCCATTGTTGCTTACATGGATGCTGATTGGACTGGCTGTACAGACACCAAAAGGTCTATGTCAGGATACTGCATGTTCCTCAATGACTCATTTGTCTCTTCGTCATCAAAGAGACAACATGTTGTCTCCCACTCTAGTGTTAAAGCAGAATATCATGTTGTTTCCAATGTTGTCATCGAGTGCTTCTGACTTCGCAACTTATTACTTGAGCTTCATTGTCTGCTTAGTCAAGTGCTTATTGTGTATACAGACAATGTCAACACTACTTACCTTGCTCACAACCCGGTTTACCATCAAAGAACCAAACATGATTGACATCCACTTTGTTTGTGAGAAGATTGTCACGTGTCATGTGCGTGTCTTACATATCCCGTCCCAATATTTCAGTATGCTGATATCTTCACCAAGGGTTTGTCTCGTCAACTATTTCTTGACTGTGTGAAGGTGATGGGTTCAAAGATCATCGACGGATGTGGTAGCAGAGGTACGTGGTGGTGTGGAGAGGGAAGCACAAATGTAATCATACAAGTTGAAGTCACCCTTTTCCCAATTGTTAGGGTTTTGATTTGTGTCCTTGCTTGTGTTGGAAATTGGAATTTCGGATTCTATGCGCACACTGAATTATTATGAATGAATATACATGGGTTGGAAGTTTTAAATTTATTATCTTGTTTATGTTTTATTTGATTAATTATTATATTGAATTACTATGAACGGATTGTATTGCCTACTATAGCTTAGCTGGTATATATATATATATATATATATATATATATATATATATATATATATATATATATATATATATATATATATATATATATATATATATATTGACTATTTGACTAATAGGTCATGAGTTTGACCCCCTTCTCTATTATAATTGTCTAATCGCCTACATGTGAACAAACCACAAATGTTTAGTATTTGTTGAATATATGAAAGAGATAGTATACATTGATAAAATGATGAATCCAAGCCTGTTATATAGCCGGTGGGTTACCCCACTTAACACCAATTGATTTTAGGATGGAACCCCACTCGGCTTGTGTGCTCGGCTTGGTTAATTGTGCATGTGCGCTTGAGTGTGCGTGACCCCCTCACGTCGTATGACCCATCGTTATTTCGGCTGGGTGTGGTGTGGTTTCAGTTCTTGGTCTAATTGGCTGGTCGGCCTTAAGGCGTTATATCGTCAAGCGCAACTGGCAGAGATTGCGTGGCCAGGCAGTTGTGCTTGAATTAGACCTGTCAAAACACAACTCAACCCGGTCGACTCGACCCGAACCATGAAATTTTGACCCGAAAATTTTTTCTGACCCGAACCCGAAAACCCGGAATTTTTCTGGCTAATCTGGGTTTCGACCCGATTTACCTAATTGACCCGGTGACCCGGTTGATTTATAATTATATATGATTAATTTTTTTTAAGGAGATTCCAATTTATTACATTTTATAATTACAATCACTTGATCTTTCATTTTCAAATCAACTTTTATATTTATTTGTATTGTGTAATACTCCGTCCGGTCGATAGTATTTGATTTTTTGTTTTTCAACAAACTTTTTTAAGAAGATAAAAATTCTAAAAAATATTAAAATATTAAAAAAAATCTATGCTTATTACTAATTGCATGAAATTATTTTTAAAAAATTATTTGAAAATTTGATATTTTATATATTATTACATTTTATTAAAAATTATGAGAAATAATAAAAAAATCAAATGTTTTTTAATAAAATGTAATAATATATAGAATATCAAATTTTTAATAAAATTATTTTTAAAAAATTATTTAAAATTTTGATATTTATATATTATTACATTTTATTAAAAATTACAAGAAATAATAAAAATCAAATATTTAGATCAGATATAGTATATAATTACAAGCATTAGAACTTATGAAAAATGTCTTTAATTTTAGATTTTTAAATTTATCGCACAATTATCAAATTATGATTTTTTTAATTTAAAAAGGATAAAATTGACCAACCCGAAATGACCCGAAACCCGGTCAAACCCGGGTTCGATTCAACCCGGAATTACCCGAAACCCGTATTACCCGGGACCTGAAGTGACCCGACCTGAACCCGACCCGAATGACCCGTTTGATAGGTCTAGCTTGAATATATATGAAAGGGATAGTATGGTTAATTGTGCATGTGCGCTTAGGCGTGCGTGGCCCCATGTAGAGGAGTAGATATAAAGTTTTATATATTTTGTCACTATAAAAGCACCCAAAATTTTTTTTTTTCAAAAAAGATACATGTAGTATGTACGTAGATCATTCTTATGGATGATAGTATATAATTATTTAAATAACTAGGTATAGGCGTCCGAGTAAAAAGAACTTGTAGTTCAAAAGCCAGTAATATGTACTCTACCTGATGTAGTGATGTACATTATCTAAGAAATTCGCCATATCTCAAAGATAATTTTTTGTTTCTAGAGCTCTTTGAGCTAGAGCGTTGTTTACGATAAAATGCATGTCATCTTCAATAGTAACAAATTGATAACCCCTAAAAGAGTAGCTGGTTAATTGCCTGGTTTGATACATCCGAACATTTTTAGAGCTTCAGTTTGTAGAGTGGAGCTAGACCAGACCTTCGATCTACATATGGATATGGATTAACAAACTAAATTGATTATTGATGGTAAAGGGAAGAATGAAGCAACATGAAATAATGTACAGAATATTTGCAAGAATAGTGTTGGCCCCACTAACGGTCTTTTAGATCGCCATTGAAAGTTGTGTTAGAACAACTCCAACCCAACCGGCTATTGTAAAAAATATCTAAAATAGAGATCAAAATGTCAAAATCTCTAAAAAAATCCACCCTAATTCCAACAGCTTCTCTATTTTACAGATTTTTACATTTATTATACACTATAATAAATACAGAAATTTATAATATATAGATAATTGATGGTTAAAAAATAATAGAATGGATGATTCATGTAGAATATGGGTGCCAAGGTGAAGGGTAAGCATTAAATTTCTATATAGAAAGTAGTGAAATATTAAATTATAGAGATTGCTTCTCTTTCTCTAAATTTAGAGATTTTTTTTCTTCCCTCCTTCCATTTCTCTATTTTACAAATGAGTTTGCAAAAACTATTGGGGTGAAAAAATGCATTTTTTTCTCTAAAACTTTCACTTTTTTCTATTTTAGAGATGCTCTTAGGCTTGCTCTTAGAGGTTGTTTCTTTGGCTGCCCGTGCCTACATACGCGAAAGGTTCCATATATCTTCTCTTGTGCTTAATTATTAATCTTTGTATTTTTTTCAGCCAAGAGCTTTGCCCAAATGCAAGTTCAATTATTTTTTGTTCTTTATTCCAAGGTAGAACCCAAAACTTAATTAGTTCTGCAGTGATGAACAATAATTCAGAAGAGAGAACCAAGATCCTGTGCTACAACTTAATATTAGATCGCCATGTAGAACCCAAAGCCTAGATAACAACGAGGAAAAGAGAGTACCAAAACCCTAGATTTCAAATCAACCAAACTTGGGGAAAAAATCAACCATAAATAAATAAAAAATTGAGAGAGGTTTTTCGTCAAAGGAGCGAATTATTTTTCAAATTAGCCAAAAATCAGAAAAATTTTAGCAAAATGGTTAAGATTCCAAACTATTTTTGGATGACTTTACCACAAGTTTATATATATATATATATATATATATATATATATATATATATATATATATAAAATTGGTAAGTCGCTGCTAATTTAAAAAAAATTAAATTAATGGAAAAAATACTGAAAGACATAGCACGTACCATCAATCACTAGTTTATAGCTGATATTGATATATCCCTATCATTCCTGGAGTCAAGCGAGGTTGGAGGGTGAAAATGTACGCACTATTTAATTTCCCGAATTTTTTGCATATCTGACAACTTCCTCATCAAACTCATCATTAAGTTCCACAGGAATGGCTAGTTATCTTTCAGCCGTTTGTAAGTACGTGGAAGCTTACCACTTCAGTCCATGTTAACTCACAAACTCAACCGAAAAACACTACATGACACAACACCAACTATACAACATCTATATAAAATACTAAAACAGAAGCCAGAAACTGCCTTTGGTGCGATCTCGTTTACGTGGAATTTTCTGGATTAAAACGGAATTATTTTTACTTACGTGTCATTTTCTGGATTAAAGTGGTATTATATTTTTGGCCCACGTCAATTAATATATATTATACACATAATACACTTATGGTTGAAAACATATCCAATTTAACTAATCAAATATAATAATAAATATTGGATCAAAAAATCTAACGAATGAAATATAATAATATATATTGGACCAAAAAAAATTATATAAATTTATTAATAATAACGTAATATTGAAAAAAGATATGAACAAATATTAAAGTATAAATCATTAAATCTCATATACAATGTGGATGTGGGTATGAGGCAAAGATTTAGTTAAGTTATTTTTATTGGGCCTAAATTTCACGTGTATTGTTTGAGAGTATTATACAAGTTTCGGGTAATATAGATATATTATACTCCCGCCTTATCAAATTTATTTACATGTGGAATATTGATTTTAATCAAATTTAACCTCGATTTAGTTTATGGTTACTTGAAATATCTCGTCTTTTTGACACATCAATTAATGTTTCAATATTTTTTATTTCACGTCAAACATTATTATAAGGAAAATTAGAAAAAGACTCGTGATTGATTTTTGTCTAAATATTATTAATAAAAATTACATAATATTTTGATAGATATGTTGACATTATTCTATGATTTTCTGCACTTTTTATTTTTATCTTAAAAAAATCAAGGTTTTGATCATTTATTTGAGAAAATTTTAAGTATATTAATTTCAATAGTTTATTTTTATTAAAAGATATAAAGATTTCAAACAAACTATTATAACCTTCAAATTTCAAAAAGAAAATATAAATTAAACATTATTTTGTTTATTAAGAAACCGCACAACGAGCGGGTAGTAAAACTAGTTACAACATATAGTCACTACACAAATGAATGAAACCAAACGTGTTCAAGGTAATCAGTTTTATACTTTTTTACTTTCCTCTATCCTCCTCAAAACTCACCGGGCCATAAGGTGTCGGATCTCGTCGAGGTCGATTACCTGCAGAATGTACGCACAAAATGAGATTTAGCTATTCGAGATGAATTTGCGAAAAGTTTTTAAGGGGTTTTGGGGAGAATTTTGAATGTGGTGCCATGATTTTGGAGCTCCAATCGAAATGGTGGGATAAGTGGCGGATCCAGAAATTTTGTTAGGAGGGCTAAAAAAATTTTAAGAAAATTTTTATTGCATGTATCATGCATGTATATATAAAAAATACTTCTTTTTTGTTTAAATATATTTGAAAAAATCTTAATTTGTGATTTAAATAGTTATTTTTAGTAGAATTTTTTTAAAAAAAAACAAAAATTATTTTAAAAAATGAGGATTATATATATGTATAAAAGAAAGTTTTTTTAAGTATATTGGAGAAAACCTTAAATTTGGCTAAATTTTTTTTTGAGAAAATTATTTTTGCATGTATATATGAAAAATAATATTTTAAAATGTATTGGAAAAACCTTAAATTTATGATTTAAATAGTCATTTTTAGTAGGAAAAATTTAAAAACAATAAACTAAAATTATAAATAAAAATGGAGAATTTTTTATATGTGTATATAAAAAGAAAGTTTTTGTTTATGTATATTGGAGAAAACCTTAAATTTGGTATTTAATTAGGCATTTTGAGTAGTATGAAACTAATAGGGAAAAAAATTGTAAAAAAGTGAGACTAATGGGAATTGAACTCATAACTTCAAGGTAATAAATACCCCTCATTTTCAACTAAGCTAATCTATCTTTATAATTCATTACTCTTTTTACATTATTTTATCTCTAAAATTAGTAAAAATTACCAAAAAAAATCCATATAATTTTTTTCATACGCTTTTCTTTCAGGCTACGGGGGCTTCAGCCGCCCTGAGCCCCCCATAGATCGGAATTTGAACCGAATCTTGAATTGATTGTCTCGATCAATAAATTCATATTTGATGCATCAATGAATTTATATACTCCCTCTGTTCGGAAATAAATAATGTTTGACTTTTATGCACGTAGTTTTAGGAGCTAAAAACTACTCCCTCCGATCCAAAAAGAATGACGTTTGACTTTTTAACACGTATTTTAAGGAGCTAAAAACTATATAAAATATTAACTTTTTTTAAATTATTTTTTCACAACTTAATATTTATTGGTAATAAGTATTAGATTATAAAAAAATAATAATAAAAATATTAATATATTATATAGTTTTTAGCTCCTTAAAATACGTGTTAAAAAGTCAAACGACATCCTTTTTGGATCGGAGGTAGTATATAAAACCTTATTTATTTTAATTAATTTTTTTCACAATTTAATACTCCCTCCGTTTGGCAAAACTTGTCATTTTAGGGTGTTATTTTTGTTCAAAAAAACTTGTCATTATAGGTATTTTGCCCTCCACTTTACAAAAATGCCCTTGATATGATTGATGGTTTGTTAGTTGTAGTTTTCGATAAAGTAAAAAAGGAGGGTAATAATTGAGGGTAAATTAGTACATTTGTTAATTGTCTTAAAACTTGTGAAATAAGCTAAAATGACAAGTTTTGCCGAACGGAGGGAGTACTTATTACTAATAGATATTAAACTATGAAAAAAAATAATTAAAATAAATAAGATTTTATATAGTTTTTAGCTCATAAAACTACGTGCACAAAAGTCAAACATCGTTTATTTCCGAACGGAGAGAGTAGTAATTACTTTGAGTTATTGACCTTTTTCTCAAGTCAATCCGATGAATTTCCAGAATTAGGATTATCAAATTTGAACGGAATTGTAACCCGATTCCTCATATTAAAACCAAAAACTTATTGTGAATTCACATTGCATTGGGATAAATATAAGTTAAGATTTATGACATGTAGAATTAAAGTCAAAATTGACGAGTCCACCATTAGAGCTGTTGTTGAAAACGAATCAAGTTTGAATTCAATTCGAAACATCACGATAGCGATCGAGTCTTATCGCAATCTCAGTGTTAAATATCAATTCATAAGTCATAACTAGTTTGATCATGTTTTCAACTAGGGTTCCCTATTCAAAAACTCCATGACACGTTACCTAATTTTAAGATTAGAAAAATTATATAAAATATAAAATTAGATTGGGCGAACCCAAAACATAGTTCTGCAATATAATGAACAATAAGGTGAGAGAACCAAAATCATGCCACAACTTAATTAGCTCGCCAAGTACGTAGAACCCAAAGCCTATATGACAACGAGAAAAGAGACCACCAAAACCTTAGATTTGAAGTCGACCAAACTTGGAAAAAAAATCAACCATCAAAAAACTAGACGACCATAAAAAAGGAAGAGGAGGGTTAGGATTGTGAAGAAGGTCTGCAATTATAATAGCCACCAAATTGACTTCTCGAAACAGATGAGAATATCTCCCAGGGGAGACCATGTACTTTTTCCATTGATACCTCAATTCAAATTACCTCAAATAGGTCGTGTGCACAGGTGCATGCTTTACTGCTATATCGGGAGTGACTCCACGTGTTGCTTGACGTAAAACAGATAGTGGATCCCCTATCTCTATGAAGCAAGTAGTACGTACTCCCGACCAAGTACTTGTTGGCGATAGAGGTTTCATTCTAAAAACCAATTGGCGATAGAAGGATTAGCCCACCGACTTATAAGCTAAGGCGAGTTATGTTCAACTTTCGAGGTATGAGGGACTCTATTTGGTCTCATTCACAACTCTTAACCCTAATTAATGGATCGATCATCATCGATCTCAATTTCTTGATCATCATGATGATGATGATCAGCTTCGATCTTCTCACCATTAACTCTATGCGCTGGTTCTTCTTCATTTACATTGATTACTGTCTGAACAAGATGACTCATCTCTATTCCTTGATCATTAGATGTTATGGATGAATCTTCCTCCATCGTGATGGCAAAGGAGTCACCTTGCAATTGCTCGTTCCTTACTGCACCATTGTCATGATCATTATGCACTGGTACTACATAGTCTACATCGATTACTGTCTGAACAATATCACCCATCTCTGCTCCTTGATCATTAGATGCTGTGGATGAAGCTTTCTCCGTCGTGATGGCAAGGGAATCTCCTTGCAGTTGCTCACTGCATCATGGGATGTATAGAAACCAGTAAATTAAATAATTAATAATCCTTTCAATAATGCAGTCTCATTCATGTCCACAGTACAATAATATGGTAGCTGCATTAACTAATCAGGTCATCTAGCTAGTCGATCTATTTCCTCACCTTCCAAGACGCTTGGTACTATCTTTTTCTTGACCCAGAAGATTCAAATTCGAATCATATTGGCAGCATGGAATCCCTTGTGGGTGGGGGGTTGTATCCTTTAATAGGTTTTGTTTATACATTACTCGATGTGGAGCAGCCAAATCTGATTGATCATTGGACGCAGCTGCATGTGCATCTTCGGTGACGACTGTTATGGCTGCAACTGCATATGCAACTGCAGCTTCCTTTGCCTTAGCCCAAATGGATGGGCATATTGCAATAATCATTAAAATAAAACTTGCAAAGCTGCATTAAGATCAATTGGCAAATAATTAAATACCTTCTGTCATTGGAAACTATATATATATATATATATATATATATAGTATATATTGAACAATAAACATGCCTAGCCATATGTATATATATACCTTCCCCAATGTAGCTCTCCTGTTAATGCAAGTGGAGCTGCAATTGTATCTATAATTAGGGGAAGGCTGGAGAATGCAGCCACATAAGATTTCCCTTTTTGTTGCTCACACCATTTCAGCCCTACTGATGCCATCACGGAAACAAAGACACTCTGCAATATATTAAATTGACAATCAAATCCAACAACTTGGCCGGTATTGATTGTTGAAATGCATGTAGGTTCAGCAGAGGGGCCGGCTAAAAGTAACTTACAATAAATATAACCTTTCCCATTAGGGTATTCAGTTGTAGGTCATTAAACTGGAATCTGAAGCACATCTCTGCTGTTAGCACTCCAAATAAGTCCATGAAAGCTCCTAATGCAAAGGTATATGCCAAATCCGGGCACATGTTTTCCTGCGCGTACGATGGTAGGATATTGCATCCAAGGTTTAGCAACAAGCATGGTTTATCAGTTATAAACCAATGAACAATGTTACATCTGTTGGGATAAAAAAATTACCATCTCATATTGATTGTGAGTGGTATAACAAACCAAAATATAAGGGAAGGGAAAGCCTCTACACAATGGCTTAAGCTTTTGTGTTAGAAGGGTGGATCCCGACCTTATAATCAAAAACAAAATTAAACCCGACACGACTCCCGATTTCTAACGACCCGACCGGGTTTCTCATCTAGTTGACACTTGAACCAAGATCGAAAGACGGGCCGTTAGGCTAACCGCTCTGATACCATGTGAAATTCCGAGAAAACCAGTCGGGTCGTTAGAAATCGGGAGTCGTGTCGGGTTTAATTTTGTTTTTGATTATAAGGTCGGGATCCACCCTTCTAACCCAAAAGCTTATGCCATTGTGTAGGGGCTTCCCCTCCCCATATATTTTGGTTTGTTATACCACTCACAATAAATGTGGGATGGTAATCTTTTTACCCCAACAACATCCAAACTAGGTTGACCAATGAGAGTATATATTCCTATAGCCAATTGGGTTTAGAATGAAACCTCATTGGGCTTATGCTATTAGTGCATATTCACCTGGCACACAACATCTTGTTACGAGTCCCAATGGACTTCAATAGAGAGGATGGTCAATTAACAAACCGATTAACTAATTGACTAAGTTAATTAAATGATCACCTGATGTAAAGTACTGAAGGAAGTAGTTATTATTGTAGAACTTGCAAAGCAGACTAGTAAAGCAAGTAGTACTCCCGACCAAGTACTTGTTGATGGCATCGGAGAAGGCGCTCGATCAAGAGCTGCTTGAATAACAATCAAAGGAGTTCCTTCATTCATCATGCCCAGAAACATTGCACTGCCAACAGTTGGTGCCAAAATTAGAACCGCCTTCCGTGACAAAAGTTTCTCTTTCCTGTTGAAAAGGCATGGATAAGTCAATGTCAGGATGTTAACAAACAAACAATCACACCAGATTCTAGCTTTGACTAGCTACAAGAGAATGAGAGATTGAAATGTTAAACTCTTTAACAAAATCTTGCTAGTAGTTAATTATAAAGAGAATGAATGAGCTAGATATTAGACCCATTGGAAGCATGCGTATAATTACAAATTGAGGGTACGTGGATCCGACCTTATAATATAAAACCAATATGATAATGTGCTTTATCAAAAAAAAATATATGTATTAATTGAAATGGGAACAAAATGATGCTATATATATATGGAGTACATTTGTTTAAAATGGCAAAAAAAAATGTGTGGAATTTCCAAACCTGCGGATGACATCAAGAATAAAGGTAACAAGTGGAGCAAGAGCGGATGCAATTCCAGCAAGCTTGAGTGTTATAAAGGTGATGCTGAACGCATAGCTAATTTCAGGGAATGTACCCCTGTAATTCAAATTAAGCAGCAGAAAATCACAATCAACAGGCAATTAATACAATCAGGGAATATACATGCAATTTTTTCTATTTGGTGTGCGGATATACAAATTTACCCCTCGTTTGTTTTTATGTAAGTAAATGTGATGATTAAACTTCTAAATCTATTTCATTTTAAAGTAAGATTCATTGATCAATATTATAATCCGATCATTACCCTTCTTCCCTCATTTTCATACAAAATTTATTTCTTTTCTCCCATCTTGATTACCTAATTTGAGGGGGAACCATATCTCATAGGATATTCTAACCATTTTCCCTTCCCCCTTTTCTTTGACTCAAAATAAAAGTGATGATTATACAAATTTTACACATAAAATTTGATTTCTTTTACTTTTATTCCCTCCTACTCAAACAAAGAAGGCCATAATTTGTAAGACTAGCAAGAAGAAGAAAGGTTACCTAAAATTTAATTTGTCTCTTTTCTTATTAGACAATCTCTAACCAATTTTTTCGGGGAAAAAAAAACAAAATACATAGTATTCAAATTATTTTTAATCCAATAGTTACTTCATTTTGAAGGGGTTGAAAAATGTTACCAATTTAAGAACTGCTAGGTCGATCAAATTGGAAAGCCGGTGGGAGTTGCTCTTAACACTCCCATGTCCCACCCCCAATTTCTCAATCCCGAGGGTATATTAATGGATATGTAAAGATAATAATTGATCAGCATTAATTAAACAACAAAAAACGAACCCTTCGATCTCTAAATTGACCTCAAGAAATGATCGAGACAGAATATAAATCGCAAATTCATAACATGAATACACATATGGGGAAGAAAGGTAGCTAGTGTTTTCCTACCCCAAAGGCCCAGTGATGCCGGCGCAGGCAAGAGCACGCCAGCTGATTAGTTTTCTCCAATCTTTCCTGCTTGATAAGTACTGTATAAATTAGTAATTCATGGAAACTAATTCAATGATTAATGGGGGATTTGTCAAAAGCGAACCTTTCGGAAGAGCAAAATGAGAGAGCGAAGTAGGTCGTCGATCTGGTGATGAACTTTAGGAAGATTAAAGGTTTTAAGTTGATACCATGCTGATATGCAATCCTGTAAATTATCGGAGTAACGATGGCGTTAACAATGTTGCTTAGAACACATACAAAGTGAAACAATAGGAAATCCGCCATGGCCGCCTGGCCGGATACCAGAAGTTTGAGGAGAGAGAATAGAGTTAAGCTGATCAGAGAATAGGATCTCTGTTCTGTGCTTCTGAATTAGGAGTAGGAAACGTGTTAATTAAGATTAGTTGCATTGTTGAGCACCCGCGTGTGTCTCAAAATGACAAAATTCAAGGTAAAGTTAAAAACCGTCAAAATTCGGACCCCCCCCCCCCAACACCAAAAAAAAGGAACCTACTTAATGGGCTAAAGGGCTTCCGATCCAACTGACTTGAAAAGACTATGGCCTTTTAAAATATGGGCCGTGGTAAGAAGGCCCACTAAAGATAAATGCATAACAAATCAGGCCCAGACCTGCCACAGTAAGGACCGTTGTTGACCGGTCTATTTTATTTTTAGATCCCCTAACGTACCTGGCCACGTAATTGACTTGCTTCGAATTCCTCAGGCGCGCAGTCCAACGACAAGAGCTTCATCTTCACCGGCCGGCAATCTCCCACAACCGTGCCACAGGTTTCCGCTGTGTCTCCTCTCGATCTCCTTCGTGGGTGGCACATCGCAGCTATCAACTTCACTCCGTGCGCTTAATCCCATATGAACGACCAAACTAACTCGCTCTTTTGAACGGAATGCGAAATTCTCGTTCATTAGACTGATAGATAATTAGATATCGCCTCCTCTCGTTTCTCTCTCTCTTGGATTCAGAGAGAGAGCCTACAAATTAAAAGAGCGTGGAAGAGAATGAATTGCACAAGATTCACTCAGGAGGAAAACCACGAAGCTCAAATTAAGCAGAGTTTTATCATTGCAACGACTTTTTTTTAAATTTGGTAAGCATCATTGCAACGACTTGGCAAATTAATTATATGTTTATTAATAAAAAAATCTAATAATGGGAACTGTCATAACAAAAATAATACAGAAAATAATACAGAGGCACGACTTTGTCAAATTGAATAATATAATACCAACATGACAACATGTATTTTATGGAGGGTAAACAGCTAAAATCACCTAGGTTATATTATTTAAAGCAAAAATGACCGAAAATAATACGAATTATCGGGAGTGAAAAAAAATAATACAAACTTTCAAAACCATAAATTCGTATACAAACTATAACCTATGAATCCAATATTAATACAATGTCCATAATTCATAAAGGAAAAATTAATTTGTACCCAAAACATAATAAATTAAAAACTTTGGTTTACAATTGCGAAATTTGAGAGTATACATTACTGTTCATCATCTTCTAAAACAACCCATTTTGACCTTTTCCCCTTAGTCCTGAAGTTCTTGTATTTCATAATCAATTCCAAAAGAATTCCTTTTTAATTTTATAATGCATATTGTAGAGATGAAGAAATTGATTCAGCCTAGGGTTTTGAATTTCTTCATCTATGTTTCGCTGAAGAACAAACACGAGTAAAACCCTAAATCCAAAAATCGATTTTCGGATTTTGAGCAAAATCCAAATTAAAGTTGGGGCTTTAGGTATTTCTTGATTTATAATCCCAATTTCATCTATCCTCTTGCCTAATTCGAGCAGCCATAGCTCAGATTTCATCACTTTGGTTCCCTTCTCGTCGACCTCGAGCTCTAAATCGCTAAACCGACTGCTTCCTTCCCCTCGCCCATCATTCCGTCTGACCTTGTCGGTGGCGCCGACGGCTCCAGTTGCTCCAATATGGAATCCGGTGGCTGTCCGTCGCCGCGTGCTGTCGGGGTTTGAATCCATTCCTCAGCTGTTCACGCTCGTGATCCTCTTCTTGCTACTCCCTCAGGATCAGCCGCTCGTCGTCGCCCATCCCTGGCTGACCCTGGTGGTGCTGCCCTCGATCGGTCCTAGCCGATTCTCCGATGGCGAACTCACTTCGGCGTGCAAGTTGCAGTGATGGTGTGCAAGGTGTTCTTATGGTAATGCTTTTCAAATTTTACAATTGGATACCAACATTTTTTATTTATTACATTTTGAGTTCAAATTTTTTTTTTCATTTATAACTTATGGACATTGTATTAATATTGGTTTAACATGCTAGAGTTTGTTTACGAATTTGTGATTTTGGAAGTTCGTATTGTTTTTTGTTCACATTCGATAGTTTGTAGTATTTTTATTCATTTTTCCTTATTTAAAACCACTCCTTATATCAATAATTATGGAAAATCACCCCTTATATATCAACCATCCCAAATCAAATTTCCATCCAACCACCATTACTTTTCAACAATTACCATTTTACCCTTGTTTTTTTAGTAAGAAATTAATTAAAAGAAACAATAATTATTTTATATAAAAAAAATTAAACAAACTTAAACTTTTAAAACCCACAGCTTGCAAAAGAAAAATAAATCTCAATTGAGGTTTTGATCTCCATCAACGATTGAGCATGTAATATAAGTCCATCAAAAATCAATCTAATTTCAAGATTAAATTTTAACAATTGATTGCACCTGATAAAAAAAAAATCTTATTTTCAATTTTACTTTCATAATAAGCTTTTGATCAATACTTTTTTGAATGCAATAGGACGATAGGTGATCAATTCATCACTTTGTAATTTTGTAAATAATGTAAAGACTAAAGAGCACGTAACGTACCTGCCGACATAGTTTTAATTACTTGCTTCGATACACTAAGGCGATGTCGCGACAAGAGCTTAACCTTCTTGATCGACCTCTCCCACCACCTACTGCAGGCCAGGTCTCCGCCGCGGCATTGTCGACATCGACGCACGGATAGCACATCGCAGCGATCAAACTTGACTCCATTAATTCGCTTAATCCAAAATGCATGCTCGAACAAAAAGGAATGCGACTCTCATTCATCAGACTGATAAATATCGCCCACTTTGCAACCGGTCCTCTTATTTCTCTCTAGCATTGATTGATCGAAAGAGAAATAACGTACACACAAAGATGTCGAAAGAGAATGAATTGAAGGAGATGAACAGCTAGCAAGAAAAGCAAGAGGATCGAAAGGGAACAAATTAAGCAAATTTGATCAGTTTTCGATCATTTACCCATTAACTTTTGAAAACATGGCGACGACTTTGCACAAATATATCTCAAACAAAAGAAAAACAGATCGATCTGATGCCAACTGTCCTTGCAAAATAATAGAGTGATGACTCCGCGTCTCTGCCAAAAAAGAATAATATTAACACCAACATGTAAATTTAGTATGTAATACGGAGTATGTATTATGCCATGATTTTATAAAGTGGGACGAATTTTTTTTCCCTCAGTATATATACTGAAAATTTGAAAAAAAATATTGAAAAAATATATAAATTGTGCTATAAATATGATATTTTATTATAAAAAATCATACAATAAAATTCAATAATTTTTTTCATATATATATATATGTATAGCATGATGAATACTTTTTTAAAAAATATTGAAAGAAAATTATTATTTTTTTAAATATGTCATTTGTAAATGGAAAAAATCTGATAGTTGAAAAGTGTGGCAAAAGAACCTATAAATTGTTATTTTAATATGACATTAATCTTACGTGATTGGTTTGTGAAGACTCCACCTTGATCTTATATCTAACCTGCAGGGATGATGAAAGACAAAACATAAGTGCTGGTTTCAAGACCTTGAAACCAAATCCATATATATTGATGTCATCTCAGTTTGCACATGTTCATAACTTATGTATTTTGATCTAACAAATGCAGGAACCGTTTTAGAATATTTGGGCCACACTTCTATTTGGATTTGGGCCGAAATATTGGGCCATTTGTTCTGGGCTAGTTCGTATCTCTTATCTAACAATATTATCTCAAGATTTGTTGAAGATTCTTTCAGGATTTCATTAACCGATTTTTCGAAGATCCATACTTTCCCAAGATGCGTATCAGCTTGAGAAGATTGTGGCCTTATTGATAAGGAAGGAAGAGATTCGATAATTCAAATCTCAAACGGCTTCTTTTGAAGGATGAAGAACGGCTATATATGTTTGAAGAACTTGAAGACTGAGGATACTAAGCACTGCACACAGTACTGTCAAGCATCATCATCCTTTGTTTTCGCTCACCAGTGGTTACATAAAAACACGCTTGTTTTACTTTCTAACGGTTGAGGGAAACACTAGAGCATATTGTACAAGTCATCTGTCTTACACTAAAGAGTATCTTATACTCAAAACAAAGCACACATTGGTGTGTGGTGAGAGAATTTATTTCACTTGTAAAGCTTGGGTTTCTAGGATAGAAGCGGTGAGGCTTTGTATAGAAGAAGGGTAGTTCTTCTAGGATATTAAATCCTAGGCGGGGACGTAGGCCAAGTTCGTGCCGAACCTCGTTAACAATTCGTGTGTCATCTTTTACATTTCGCTGTTATTCCTGTTCTAAGTTTTCTAAGCCTAAGTTTTGATACTTATTTCAAGACCTTGACATTCTAGCTTGAAACGTTTGATTTAAGTTTATTTTACGAAAATTGTGCATACTCTATTCATCACCCCCTTCTAGAGTATTATTCATTACCTATTAGACTCTTCAGTTTGAATTAGTGCATGATGTGTTCAGATGTTTGGGACACCCCATATTATATGGCCCTCCATGGACCCTAGGAGCTTTAGAACATTTCAACATTAAGTTGCATGCTCATAACTCAAGAATGACCTAGATACCCTTGCAATTTCTTCCTTCTCTAACCAACACTATCAAGCTCTGGTCCACTCATTGGTTTGGGGACTAAAGCCCCCTCCTGTGCTAGTAGACAACCTAATCAAGGGTCCGATAGGGTTATACTCTATCCGTTCGGCAAAACTTGTCATTTTAGGGTGTTATTTTTGTTCAAAAAAACTTGTCATTGTAGGTATTTTGTCATTCACTTTACAAAAATGTCATTGATATGATTGATGGTTTGTTAGTTGTAGTTTTCGATAAAGTAAAAAAGGAGGGTAATAATTGAGGGTAAATTAGTATATTTATTAATTGCCTTAAAACTTGTGAAAGAAGCTAAAATGACAAGTTTTGCCGAACGGAGGGAGTATTATGTAAGAAAAGGACGCTAGGGACAGATTCATTAAATATTCAAAATAGATGATCCCTCCCCATTATATAAACTGAACTCTGTAATCAGTTGAATCAAGTTGTTCAATACAAAGTGTTCTTCTGTTTCTCTTCCTCCTCTCTAAATCTTGTTTCAGCACTAAATAAAGAGTGGTTCGGTGACTAAATAGAGATTGGTTCAGTGACTAAATAGAGAGTGGTTCAGTGACTAAATAAAGATTGGTTCAGTACTAAATAAAGAGTGGTTCGGTGACTAAATAGCGATTGGTTCAGTGACTAAATAGAGAGTGGTTCAATAATTAAATAGAGAGTGGTTCAGTGACTACATAGAGATTGGTTCAGTGACTAAATAGATAGTGGTTCAGTGACTAAATAGAGATTGGTTTAGTGACTAAATAGAGAGTGGTTGTGTGACTGAATAGAGATTTGTTCAGTACTAAATAAAGAGTGGTTCAGTGACTAAATAGAGATTGGTTCAGTGACTAAATAGAGAGTGGTTCAGTGACTAAATAGAGATTAGTTCAGTGACTAAATAGAGAGTGGTTTAGTGACTAAATAGAGATTGGTTCAGTGACTAAATAGAGATTAGTTCAGCACTAAATAAAGAGTGGTTCGGTGACTAAATAGAGATTGGTTTAGTGACTAAATAGAGAGTGGTTCAATAGAGATTGGTTCAGTGACTAAATGGAGAGTGGTTCAGTGACTGAACCACTATGAATAAAAAGACTGAACCACTAAGAGAAAAAGGGTTGAACCACTAAGAGTAAAAGGGCTGAATCACTATGAATAAAAGGACTGAACCACTAAGAGTAAAGGGGTTGAACCACTAAGAGTAAAAGGGTTGAACGACTAAGAGTAAAAGAGCCGAACCACTTCTTGATAACTTCATTAACCACTTCTTTATAACTTGTGAACCACTTTTTTTTTCAAAAAAACATATACAAAGTGGGTGTCTATGTGTAGATAAAATTAAATTACACCCAAAAATATTTTTTTTATATTTTTTAACAAGTGAAAATGCCAAAAAATAATTTTTAAAAGTCCATGTAAACACTTTCATATGTACGTACATTGTCTAATTAATAACTAAGTTGTGTTGATTGGCGTGTGCAATTAATTAGTGTTACATGTGAGAGTGGATGTGTTACTAATTATTTTGGGTGGGTGTTACTAATTAATTGGGGGAATCCGCGTGTCTCCTATTTTTAATTTATTTTTGGACACGTGAATCAATCAGATTGCTTCTTTCCTTCTCACTGGTTCACCTCTTCTCATCTGAACCCGACCATATATATATATATATATATATATATATATATATATATATATATATATATATATATATATATATATATATATATATATATATATATATATATATAGGGATGCGCTCCGGTGAAAACCAAAATTGCGGTAGAAACCCGTAAGGACCGGCTTTTTAGCCCGGTTCACTTGCTTTATAGCCCGGTTATGAATAGAACCGATCTATAAAGTCATAAATTTTAGCCCGGTTTTGAATAAAATCGAGCTATAAAGTCACTATGTAATTTTAAAACATTAGCTTTTTAGCACGATTTTTCGGTTTGACCGAACTATAAAGTCATGTGTTATTTTAAAACTGGAGTTTTTAGCACGGTTTTTAGGTTGAACCGAGTTGTAAAGTCACCGTGTGATTGAGGTTTTTAGCACGGGTTTCAAAAAAACCAAGATATAAAGTAGTCCTCAGGGGTTTTTACCACAATTTGAGGTTTTCACCGGAGTCAATCCCTATATATATATATATATATATCTATCTATATAAAATACTAAAGCAGAGGCCTGAAACGGGCTCTGGTGCGATTCGCCTACGTGGAATTTTCTGGATTAAAACGGGATTATTTTTGCTTACGTGTCATATTCTGAATTAAATTGATATTATTTATTTGGGCCACATCAATTAATAAGTCAATATAGTTAGGTAAAAAACTTATTTTTTTAGATTAAATAATCTATCTAATACAACCTTATATCTTAATTATATTTTAGGTTACAAATTAATTTTAAAAAAATATAATATAAAAGATATGATATGATCATGCAAAATAATTAAATATTTAACATAAAAAGATCATGCAAAAACTAATTCAAACTTCTAATAATTTTTTTAAAAGAGAACCAATGATTTAAAAAAAAAGACATGCACATCCTTAGACCTAACACATTATCATAGAGTATTTCGTAACCGGTAGATGTTTATAATTGAGCTAAATTTCACGGCAATATATCCAATATAACCTTATATCTTAATTATATCCAATATAAATTAATTATCATTTTATTTATTAACAAACTGCACAACGAACGGGTAAAGTAAAACTAGTAAAATACTAAAATAGAGGCCGTTTCAGGCCTCTAATGCGATCTCGCTTACGTGGAATTTTCTGGATTAAAACGGGATTATTTTTGCTTATGTGTCATTTTCTGAAATAAAATTGTATTATATTTTTGGGCCACATCAATTATAAGCCAATATAGTTCGGTAAAAAACTTATCTTTTTAGATCAATAATCTATCCAATATAACCTTATATCTTAATTAGGTTTTTTTTTATAAATATTCAACCTTATATCTTAATTATGTAGAAAATTTATCATTTTAGATAAATCTATCTAATATTATTCATGCCGGAAAATATTTATTTAATTCAAACAATATGTTATTACTAATCAATATGTTATTTGATCTTTCGTTTCTAACATAAGTTACCCAAAGTAATTCATTCATAAACAATGGATGAAAGCATAAATAGACGAAAACATAAATATTTTATAGATCGAAAACATAGAATTGGCCAAATATTAGATAGATTATTTTATTTAAAAAGATAAATTTTCTAACTAATTAAAATACAAGGTTAAATATTATAAAAATAAGTGAAACCATTAATTGAGATATTTTATTTGGTACCCGCGCGTTTGCGATAAAAAAATTTATATTTTTGTCATTAATGAAATAAAGTTGAATATTTATAAAAATAGGTGAGATCATTAATTGATATGAAAAAAATTATATTGCATTATTAATGATGTGGTTAAAAAAGATAACACTAGAGATAAGTTTACCTAATTAAGATATAAAATTGAATATTTATAATATATCAATTTCATCTAAAAAGATAGAATGAATGACAAAATTTTTACGGAGCACTATATTAGATTGAACGATTTGATTAATATGTCGGGAAATCAATCTCTCACGTGACTCTTTAAAGCAGTTAAAAATACTTTTAATATTAACCATTAGATCAATAATAAATGGTCAAGATTAAAAATTCTTATTTCTCATTAAAACACCTCAAGATTAAAACTTCTTATTTCTCATTAAAACACCTCAAGATTAAAACTTCTTATTTCTCATTAAAACACCTTTTCTCATAGGATATCTCCCCAATAAATATTATAACAAAAAGAATTTCTAAAAAGATAACGTATCAATATTATAACAAAAAGAATTTCATTATGAAATCGTTTTTGATAACTTTTTAATAAATAAATAAATAATAAAATAAATAGGGTATTAAAAGTTTTTGACATATGTAGATATATTTATAAAAATAGATTTTACCCATTTTTTTTAATAAGAGAAGAAATATGATTAGTCTAGATTCAAACATGTTTACATTCTAAAAAACATAACACAATAAAAAACTATATATTTAATTTATATGAAGTAGTAATTTATTAATTCAAAGATTTTTTATATAATAAAAAATTATTAAAAAATCGCACAACGGGCGAGTAATAAAACTAGTATATATATATATATATATATATATATATATATATATATATATATATATATATATATATATATATATATATATATACTTTGAACAATTCAAAGAGCACAATTAGAGAATAGAGAGAACTAAAACCTCCTAGCAAGAATGTACTTTGATCGGTAACAAAACTTATATATAGTTCTGCGGTGAACATCTGGCCAAAACCTAATCTGCAGAGAACAAATAGAAAAAGAGAAAGCCAAAACCCTCCTAGAATCCCACTCGACGGGTACAAAAAGTTCAAACTAGGACAGGGAGAACATAACCAGAATTTGGGGGAAAAATCAACCATCAATTGAAAAACTAGATAAAATAATAAAATTTAAAGAGAGAACATAATTAACCGTACCCTAGATTTGAAATCAACCAAAACTGATTAAATAAAAACAATCATGCATAAATGGAAAAACTAGAGAAAGGGAGTTTCACAATGATTCAAAAATGAGTACAAGGAAATGTTCTAAGTTTGTCCTCAAGAAACCTATATATATAATTAAGGGGATGAAGATTGAAGAAATAAAAGAGGTCCATATCCCATTTAGTACAATGCAGAACAAAGATGATCTACAAATACACATGTAAAGCAATATGTGCAGTGTGAGTCGCACTATATCATTGCATGGTATAACTATAAGTCTATATGTATAACCCCATCATGGCGCGCTAGATGTGTCATGTAGCTGCTTAGAGCTAGTCCCGTAGGGGCCATGTACTGGAGCTAGTCCCAGCCGTGGAAGTAGTGGAGGAGCCATATGCTCGACTACCTAAGAAACCTGAAAAATATCTATACGTAGAGGAAGTACTACATACCCCTTTGAAATATCCCAGAAAAGACCCAAACTCTTCGATATAGCTACCTGTCGCGATGTGATCATGGCACCTCTCTGTTCCATGATGATGATCATCAGTGCCCTCTATGCCAGCTTGATTGACCGGGTTTTCCATTAACACATGACAACTCGACTCAATTCCATGATGCTCAGTTTCGGATAGACTATTGCATTCTTGAGTGGGCAGAAGTTGTGGATTCACGGAAAGTCGACTCTCATTTCCATTGTCGTCGTTATTGTTGTGCACTTGACTAGATTCAGTGGATCCTTGGAGATATCTGGAAAGGACTGCATAAGATTCAGTAGACCTATCCAGAACAAAGTGGGTCACCGCCGATTTCAACCAATGTAAGGAACGGATTGATGCGCTCAGCTGGGGATTATCATGGCGCCTCTCCCTTCCTTGATGATGATCATCAGTGCCATCTATGCCAACATGATTGCACTCGTGATCGTTTTCCATTAACACAACAGTACTAAACTCACTTTCATGTTGATAACGGCGCCTCCCCAGTCCATGATGCTGATCGGCTGCGTATTGACTAGTTGGAGGCATGAGTGTTCTGCATTCTTGAGTGGGCAGGAGTTGACAAGGAAGTCTCTCATTTCCTTTGCGAGTGGTGTCCTCTTGAGGTGTAGAAGATTCAGTGGATCTTCTGAGATATCTAGAATGGATTGCATAGGATTCAGTATACCTATCCAGGACAAAATGAGTCGCCATTGATTTCAACCAAGTAAAGGATGCACTCAGCCAGGGATTAGGCTGGTTTTGCAACACATAATTCATGACAGATTGAAGGTGATCACCAGTGCCGTCCATGTGTTGATTGAGAGAGTTTTCCCTTAACACATCACTCAACTCAATTTCATGTTGATAACACCTCTCCATTCCCTGAAGCTCATCATCAGCAACTCTCTCATCCATTCCTTGACTGAACTGGTTTTGCGACGACACGTTATTCATTTCAGTTTCAAGATGATCACAACTCTCTATCCCATTTTGATCACCGCCCTCTATTCCTTGATTGAGTGGGCTTTCCAACACATTGTTCCTCTCAATTTCAAGTTGATCATGCCTGCCAGATCCATTTCCTTGATGAAGCACAAGAACATCTTCACTAGGGCCTGCAATTCCTTGATCTTGTCCTTGATGAGCAGTACCCTCTATTCCTTCAACATGTCCATCACCACTGCGATTAATACCAACCCCAATTGCTTGATATTCAGCGGTGTTGAGGGAGTCATCTTGCGGCTGCACTACACTGTATGAGATAAAGACCAATTAATGTATTGGTGGTTTTGTGTAAATTAACTTTTATTTTAAGGGTGGTTTTGTGAAAACTTACTTATTTTAAAGGTGGTTTTCTGTAATTTACCCTTTTCTATTTCAATGTCCTTTTATAGTTTTATGTCATTTCAAAATAATAAATTATCATATTTTATCAATTTCACCCAATGTACGTTATACTTCGTTGCTAAAATACACAAATTACAACTTTAAAATTTTCTCAAATCAATCCGACTTTATATTTTTAATCTAATAATAATATATAACAATATATACAATACTTAATTTCCAAAGATTATTGCCAAAGATATGAAGATATTGGTTGTTAGAAATATATTTCAAATAAATTAATGTATTAATAGTTATCATATACATTTATTCAACAATCAATCATATCCGTTCAATAGATCTCAATCAAATGGCCCAGACGTATCCTCATGTATATAAGCTTTAATTACTCACCTTCCAAAATGATTGATTTTATCTCCTTCTTGACGACCATGGGGCATGTTTTCTTGATGTTCATCGGTTGCTTCGTTGGTGTTACCCCAGTGGAATATACGTGCTCCAAAAATGTTGAGTACAGCACTTGTCACACTGCATTTTATAAGTTAACGTACACTTCATTTTGAATAATTATATAACTGGATCTTTAGATAGATCTGATGTGATCATCAAAATTACATGCATGTACATTAGTATTGTAATTATAAGGTAGCTGTGTACAATATTTATGTTGAGTTTATTCATACCCTCCCCATTGCAGCTTCCCTTGCATTGCCAGCGGACCAAAAATTGAATCTAATATTAGAGGAAGGTTGGAAAATGCAGCTACAAACTTTGGCCCTTTGCACTGCACACACAATTTCACTACTACCGTTGGCACCGCGGAAATGAAGGTGATCTGCAACAATTACAGAAAAACATTGTTGGCATTATATATCTATTGAAATGAATCAATAATTAAGTTGGTGTCAATGTAGATATGTGGCATCTGTTTGATAAAAAAAAAATTTAAGATTCTCCAAATTAACATCCTAAAAACTCTATGTTTTCAAACTGTTGGAATTAATGTTAAGAGTCCATTAAGTGAAATTTATCCTCAACTATATATATATGTATACACATTTATATATGTTTTCAGCAAAGCTAACCTACACTTGACGCATCCTTAATTAATCTTAATGGGCATCATGCATTGATCGCTAGCTAAATACGGAGTATATATATAAGAGGATTGGATACATTGGATGAGTAACTTACAATGAATGCCAACAGTCCCAGTTGAGTGGTCAGCCTGAGGTTGTAATCCTTGTCGTCATGATAACGACATAAGCCATATATCCCTGTTGCAAATGTTGCAGTCGCGTGCATCAAAGCTCCCATTGTAAAGGTATATTCATAGTTTGGGCTCATCTTCTCCTGCAAGAGTATGCCAAGCTATAGGTTGAATTGGTTATATAATGGCGCGCACGGCACTCTACTGAGCTTATGTGCTGGACTTCAATATATATATATACTACGCAAACTAGGAGGATACAGCTGATTAATTATTACGTACCTGGAGATGGTTAGTGAACCAAGCAGCAGTACTTGGAGAACCGATAATGGAGAGTATGATTCCAAGTACTAGTGCAAGTGTTGACGATAGCTTTGGGGCTGATTCAGCAATCCATGGGCCTTCATTCCTGGCGACACACACTGCACTACCAATCTGCATAAAAATTGCCCCAGCCACCTTTGCCCCACAAGTTGTTTTGCTTAATGACAATTTTTCCTCCCTGTACATGTACACATGAATGTAATTTTAAGTTTAGGGTGTCTTTCTGAAAATTAAATCTCAAAGTTGGTGCTTCTTGTAATTCCTTTATATATATGGCCATATGGGACGTCTACAAATATTGAAAATTGGGAAGAGATCGAATTGACAAAACTCATACCAACTCTAGAGGAATTCTTTAATTTAAGTACTTTCCAATAGTTAGCCCATGAAAATATCGATTAAAAAAAAACTCTACATATTCTTCTTAGATCAGACCATAGAGTACCTATAACAGAGACACTCTTATGAGTTTTTTTTTTTTAAAAAAAAGCATGAAAAATTGAAAAGTGTCCGAATTTTCAAACCAAAATTTTCTTAATTTGAATTGTTTCTTGCAGTAGAAACTATGAGCATTTAGAACCCTAGTGTTGAGAGTGTTTTTCCAAAAATAATCAATAAAAAGGGAAAATAACAAAAAGAGCAAATGTCAATAGAAAGTTTCTTCATTTGTACTATTAGTTTATACTCTCTTCATTTGGCAAAACATGTCATTTACTATTTACACACGTTTTTTTTAGAATGATAAACTCTATATAAAATATCCATTTTTCATAAACTTTTTAACAGTTTCATAGTTAATTAATATTAATAAGTACGAAACTGTTAAAGAAAAATTATACAAAAATGGATATTTTATATAGTTTTTATTATCATAAAAAAGTGTGAGTAAATGACATGTTTTTCGAATGTATGAAGTATTATAGACACAACCACACTAATTTAAACAATGGTTTGAAAATTCTGCCACTTGTCATGTTTTATTTTATTTCCATTTTTTTCCTGAAAAAATAAAGAAACTCATAAGAATGTCTCCATTGTGGATACTCTAATAGTACAAATGAAGAAACTTTTTGTTGACATTTGCTCTTCTTTTTTATTTTCTTTTTTTTTTGATAATTTTTTGAAAGACACTCTTAATATAAGGGTTGTGGATGAGCTTACATCGATCTTTGGGGTTGGGGTCGGCCGTTTGAGGGATCGAGTTAACAATACCTAACAATTAATTATGAGAAAACTCGTACGTGTTGAAAGAGAGTTTGTCAATAGATGGAAAACATTTGAGGGGTGCCAACACGAATCAAAGAAGATAACAAGGTCGAAGAGAGATGATCGTGCAATCAGAGCATGTTTATTTGTGAGCTCGAGATTTAAATCTAGCCTATTTTTCACTTGTCACATTAAATTAAGGGTCATTCCAACTTTTAGATGCTTTTAGCCATGAGCTTTGACATGAACTTGTTTATATGGTAGGTTGTATAGGAGATATGCCTATAAATATCCCTGACTTTTACCCCGGGTTATCAACTTTGGGTATAAGGGGATCTTTTTTTTCAAATTAGTCAAAAAGGAGGAAAAATAGAAAACTAGCCAAACAGAAAAACTATTTTGAAAATTAGTCAAAACCAGAATAAGCCGTTGTTATAAACAATGAGTCTAACCCATATTGAAAATAATAATACTAATAAAGTACCAAAATTGCTATTTTTCTCCTTTTTTTCAAATTTTCGGGTGTTTATTTAATTGAGAAGGTTAAAAAAATTAAAAAAAAAACATAAAAACAAAAACATTCAATAGTGTCACTGTTAAAAATGACTCTGTTTTTTTAAGGGTAGGAGAGAGAAAAAAAAGGGGAGGCAACGGCGAGAATCATCTAGTCCGCTTTTATAGTCCGTCTTTTTATTGGTTGAAAGCAATTATAAAACTATCTCATTTATTAAGAAAATTAATTAAATAATTCGACACATAAAATCAAGTGATATGGACTATATTATGGATCATAGAGTGTGGAGTAGATGACCTCAACCTGCAATGGGGAGGGTGAGAGAGAGTGTACGTGGGTGAATGAAATTGTTAGAGAGAGAGTGTGCACATCTATATCTATATCTATATAAAATACTAAAACAGTGGCCAGAAACGGCCTCTGGTGCGATCTCACGTCCACAGAATTTTCTGGATTAAAGCGGGATTATTTTTGCTTACGTGTCATTTTCTGGATTAAAGTGATATTATCTTTCTGGGTCACATCAATTAATAAACGAATATAATTAGGTAAAAAAATTATCTTTTTAAATCAAATAATCTATCCAATATTATTTTTATAAAATATTATTTAACTTTGTAATCTAAAACAAATATAATATTTAAATCTTTGGTATTTTGGAACAAATATTTAAATCTAAAACAAATATAACTTTGTAAAATACGGATCGAGTAATGTTTATAATTTTTCAGTGAATTTTCTTGCACAATGTGAATAAATTTAAATCATCATTAGTTTCAAGATAAAAGAGATTTCTATGTCGGTTACTTTATATTTAATCCAATTAGATTTGAACTCTAAACGAAGTACTTCGTACCAAAATCTTTGGTATTTTGGAACAAATTGACAAAATTAAAAAAATTATTTTAGAATAAATTTCAATCACCTAATTATCACATTCTCAGTACTTAGGATAAATTGAATATATTTGTATAAATATTCAACCTTTTATCTTAATTAGGTACAAAACGTATCTTTTTAAATTAAATAATCTATCTAATATTTGGTTCATTATTAATATTCAACCCAAACAAGAGGTTTGAAACGGTATCTGATGCGATTCGCATACGTGACTTTTTCTGGATTAAAATGTTGTTATTTTTCCATACGTGACATTTTCTTAATTAAAGATAACACAAGTGAAACATGTTTACATTATAAAAAAACATAACACAATTGAAAACTATATATTTACTTTATATGGAATAGTAATTTATATTAATTCAAAAAAGAAATCTATATCTATATCTATATCTATATCTATATCTATATAAAATACTAAAACAGAAGCCTGAAATGGCCTTTGGTGCAATTCGCTTACGTGAAATTTTCTAGATTAAAACGGGATTATTTTTGCTTACGTGTCATTTTCTGGAATAAAATTGTATTATATTTTATGGCCCACATCAATTAATATATATTATACACATAATACACATGTATAAATAAGGTATATTATACTCCCTTCGCTCAGAAATAAACGATGTTTTAGAGTTTTATGCGCAAATTAAGAAACCTCTTAATTATTACTTCCACCTTTAAATACCCTCAAATAATTTTTAATCCCCTATCACATTTATTATACACAAATGTAATTGGTTAAGAAAAAAAAAAGTACAACTTATATTGATATTACTGCAAAATTTAAAAAGAGTGTAATTATTACTTCTAAAACATCAAATATTGTTGATCAAATTTCACCTTCTAAAACATCAAATATTTCCGATCGGAGAGAGTAATTATTAATGATTTTATTATAATTTTAATACGTTATCATGTAATTTAATGTTAAATGTTAAACAATAAAAGAAAATATTAAGTCCAAATGAAAATGTAATCTAGATCTCGCCTCTCTATATCGAATAGTCGAAGGCTCGAATTAGCATCATTCTAAACTTCCAGGAAAGAGCCATAACTCAATCTGGCTAGCTCTCAACGAAGTAGTATATATCCAATTTAACTAATCAAATATAATAATATATATTGGATCAAAAAATCTAACGAATGAAATATAATAATATATGGACCCAAAAAAATTAAGTTTTGTATGATATATATTTGAAGATGAATAAAAAGATAAGTTTTCTTTATTTAATTTGACCAAAATTTAATCCAAAATTTCAGTGTAAAATGGATACTATTTGATTATTAACCTTTGGATACTCTGTAGATTTGTAGATTTGTTAAACAATTACGGTGCAAAATAAATGTGTAGATAATATTCTCCGAATTCAAACTCTAATTTCTTATGAATCAATATATAAATAGTTAAACCTATTATCGATAGAATATTTTATCTTAAGTTATTTTCATAACCTTTTTATACTATGATGTATTAAAAGATACAAAGATTTTAATCAAACTATTATAACCTTCAAATTGCAGAAAGAAAATATAAAATAAACATCATTTTATTTATTAAGAAACCGCACAACGGGCGGGTAATGTAATACTAGTTTTTAGGTAAAGCAGGGTCATTGTTTCTAACAACTCAAGTATATATATAATTCATTTTATAGCGTTTTTAGCTAAATAAATACTCATAAATTCATAAAAATATATATGTGCTAGAATAGTTGTTATAAACAGCGAGTTAATCTCGTTTTGGCTAAATCCCCCAAATACTTTATCTGTTTGGCTATTTTCCAAAAAAATGACCAATTAAAAAAAATCTTCTAAGGGAGATAAAATGGAGTTGCATGTATTCCATTATTTCAAGAGCTTGCATCTAGCACTCTAGCCCTATATGATATAAGTAGTTGTTTTCATCGATCAATGGAGAAAATTAGTTAAAGAACATCCAAAACTTCTTCCTTGTAAAAGAGATTTGGGCCAGTTGCACAACTAGCTAGCAAATTAAGCATACTTGATATATGTATATCCACGTATTGATCAGTAGCCTGGCTAATATATCTTGATCTATATATGGATATTGAGTTGATTACCAAATATATATGCTAGATTTTATATATGCACATGGAGGCTTCATTTAATTAGTTTTTGAATCTAATACAACCATATTGAGAAAAATGAAAGAGAAGTTAATTAAATACAAACCCGATGATTAATTTGAAAAGGAAGTGCATAGTCGGAATAAGAGTGCCGACAACTCCAGCAAGCTTGGGTGATGCAAAGGCAAAGTTTATCACATATATATTCAGCGGCACTGGCCCTCTGCAATCCAAATTAAGCATCAGATCGATCATAAATCATACTAGCTAGCTAATTAAGCATATTTTGTTTTGAACAAATTGATGGGGTTAAATCTGAGGATCTAAAGTTTATCACATATATCAAGCTATAAAGACGTACATTGAGATGTTTGGTTGGTTTCAAACATCAAAATTTGTTCCATCCTAAAATAAACATCAAAATTTGTTCCATCCTAAAATAAACATCAAAATGACTCCATCAGAGTGAGCGCGCAAGTACATAAGCCATGTTTCATCTAAAATCAATTGATTATAGGAGGAGTAGCCTACTGGCTTATATACTAAGGCTTGTTATACTCAACTTTCGATGTGACTCTTTAAGTTTTATTCACATCTCTGAACACTCCACAAGTGCAACTAGGTAGTTTGACTTTATTTCTCTAATACCATACCAAAATCTGTTAGGACTTATGACCGGGGGTTCATAAGCTTGTAAACTAGCACACAAGTCAAATAAGATTATATCCTAATTAAAACTAATTGGCTATAGAGAAGTAATCAACCGACTTATATATACCGCTAAACTTGTTATATATTCTCAACTTTTGATGTGAGACCCTTTTGATTTCATTCATCTCGATGTTGTATTTAAGAATAAAATTAGGGTTTGAATTAGAGCACTACCCTTGATAAAAAGGACCGAATTTATAGCTAGCGATGTTTGTGAAAGCTTACCCTATAGTCCCTGAAATCAAGGCACATTTGACATCCGTCCATCCCAGCTTGGGCCGTACTTTCCTGAACAAACAAATTAATTATTACAGGACTAGTTAGCATATATACATTCATCGATCTAGGGTTTTAACGAATTGAAAATATTGGGGGATCCGAGGGATATATAATTACAAACCGTTCCCCCAGTCCTACAGCGGACACAAAATTAAGCAAGCAGCTGAAAGCGTAGTAGTAGAAGAGTAAAATTGGGAGCTTAATCCCTCTCCGATTCGCAATCGGAAAGAGTATTCCAAGCACGCCGCAGCTCGCCGTCTGCGAAATCACCATTATTAGAAAATGGATCATTGAGAATTGCACGAATTCGATCGATCTGAAAGATCGAGTTGATCGAATGATTTTGGATATTCTGAAGGGATCGGAGGCGGCGAGAGTGCGAGACCGGCCTACTACGAAAACTGTGTAGCCCGGCCATTTGAAGCTTTAATTAGCTTTCCAGCTTGACTGGGGGCAATTTTTTAGTTACCCCATGATATAGACGTACAGTACGTACGTTTTCATCTATAGCTAAAAACATTCTTTTGAACAACTGAGACTGAGTTAATCAATGTGGAAAAATAGAACGGTAGAATAGATCGATAACTGAAGTCTCTGAAAAATGAAGAGGAATCGACGGACTAACCGTTATGATACAACCCGACATAATCAAATATAAGAAGGAAAAATTCAAATACAAAAAATCTCAACAAACAAGAGAATAGATCAATCATCTAATTCAGTAAAATATATAGAGTAGGTTATATGAGGTGATTTTATTTTATTTTTTTGGAGGGGGTAGAACTCCAAATCTCATATCTCAATTAAAAGATACATTGTCCCTAAAACCTATCAATCGGAGCATAAATTCAATCTAGCTTAATAACTCACTCGCTCGCTCACTAGTATATATCCACAATACATAACAAGTGACGTACCTAGCTAATTATAGTCGGGTTGACCCGGACCGGCCAAACTTATGATCGTAATTAATTGGGCCTTGGCCAGGCCAGCCCGGCCCGTCTATATTGCCAGACTTATTGGGCTAAATCTATTCGAGTCGGGTACTATGCTTAATGGATTTCAAGGCTCCAAATTAGGGCTGAATATTTAAACTTTAAACTTTAAAGGGATGATGATTTGTATGAATTTTTATTATATTATTATTAAAAGGCACGAACAGAGATACGATAAAATTAAATAATACATACCTAGTTTGTTAAACGCCTTGGGTAGGACGCTACTATACCCGCGGCTAACGTTGAACACCGGCGATCAACGCCATCTCGATCTCCATATCCCACCACCGCAGGGTCCTGTCTCGTTCGAACTTCGAAAGGCCAGACACCGCGCACCTCAGCAGATAACATCGATCGATCACCTCTGTTCGTGCTTGTCTTCAATTCTCTCTGCGAAGAAATTAAGGTCCTTTCGCCTTTATTTCATTCATACAAATTTTAAATGACCGGAACTGAAGAAACCTATTGAAAAAGTGGGAAACAAAGAGGAGAAAAACAAGTCGATCGAACATATTAAGAATGAATTAACAACCGAGAGGGAGGGGAAGAATATCTCTCCTCTCCGAAAAGAGCTAGCTAGATAGGCTGGGAGCAGCCATCACCTTCGAAAAGAGCGGCCAACCACCACCACATACAGGTGTCCGTCTCGTTCGAAGGGCTAGCCATTGCCTCTGCGGATTCCATATATCACCGGCCGGCCTCCAAATCGGCCAAAACAAACTATATATAGTTAGCTTTCCATCGTTCTTAAAGTGGTCGATCATGCTTTTGGTGATACTACAAACATATCGATCCCTTTGTTTTATCCATCGATCCGGCCTGCTTACTCTTTGTGTATCTAATCTCTCACCACAAATTAACATGTACAGAACATACAAATGGGTGGAAAGCATGGTGCCCCCTAATCATCTTCTTCAATATTCTTAAAAATTGAATTAATTGAATACTTACGGAGGCGCTACAAATTCCAATAAAAATAAAAATAAAGAAAATAACAAATATTACCAGTATATTCGATCATTCGATCATTAGGAAGACTTTTAAGATTGAAATGAATATAATAAACATATTTAAACCTAGTCAATTCATGAAGGCACGCATTCTGAGCTGCATAATTGCTGTGACGTCTATATAAATATACGATTTTTAGGATAAGATGTTCATTTTAGAAAAAATGTATTTTTAATTAAATTCTATTAGCCAAATTTTAAATTAGATTCTTAGGGTCGCTTATTTTTGGTAGGATATCTTTCCCCATTTAAGGGCATAGGATAGAAAAACCGATAAATATATATATAGGATCGAGTTTACCAATTATATATAGAGAGAGAGATCGTGTAAGATCGCGCGCGACTTGGTAATTTATGTAATTGAGGTATGCATATCTCGCTAGCTGGGTTGACCAACTAACCGAGGTCATGATCACCATCTAGGGCATGTTATATGAGTCGAGTGGTTCGATCGGGCTCGGCTCGAACTCGTTCATATTCTAAACAACCTGAGTAAGCACACTTTTTTTTAAGGTAGGTTCAAAGCTTATGTCGCTCAATTTAAGCTTAAATAACTCGAATTCTGTGAGATTTCTAAAATTTCTTTTAAGAAATTATTATGCTATGAGTAAATAGGGTTGTTTAATGCTCAAAAAAAGTTCGACTCGAGCTTATTCATTTTCTAAACAGCCCGAGTAAGGGAAATTGGAAGAGATGACCACCAATGGAGGGGAGTCGAAAGGAGAGGCTAATCAACAATGTGGAGATAGAATCGAACGGTTACCTTCTCCAATTTAGCGGAATTGGAGGTTTGGATTGATGGATTTTCCACTGTAGGATTTGGGGGAAAGATTTCTAGGTTATATTTGGGACTTATTGTTGAAAAATTCTAGAAAAGGCATAGAGCTTTTCTCTCTAGAATTGGGTCATTCCTCTCATAGGTTACGTAACGATTATTCAATTTTTACAAGTGTATAAAATTTGGGAAAAATAACCGATAATAATATCAACTATCACCCGTGAACCAAAAATAATACTCTCTCCGTTAATTAAAACTTGACGTTTTACTATTTACGCACGCTTTTTGAGGTGTTAAAAACTATATAAAATATATTGACTTTTTTAATATATTTTTTTAATAATTTCATACTTGTTACTATTAAATATGAATTTATAAAAACAAATTTTAAAAAAAGTTAATATTTCATATAGTTTTTATCATTCTAAAAAAGCGCGCATAAATAGTAAACGACAAGTTTTAATTAACAGAGGTAGTACGAATTTTAAAAATTACTCATTGGTATACAAACTATATCCAATTAAACCAATTTTAATACCATGCCTAAAATTCATAAATTAAAAACAATTTAAACTCAAAATATAATTAATAAGAAATTTGGGGAAATTTTGTAAATTTGAAGAAACTATACACTGTTTATCGTCTTCTTCATGCCCAAATCTCATGCCAACCCCAAATCTCCCAAATCCTCCCAAAATCAATAAAATCCTCTAATAAAGCATCACAATTTGCAAATCGGCCCCAAATTTTGCCAGATCTTAGTAAAAAAGTTAAGATCTCCCTAACTATTTACAAAATCGAAAAATAAAGGTGACGAACGTTGAGTTTCGCATTCTCCGACCCATAAGAGCATGCACTGCAGAGGGCCCGAGACTCAGGCCCTTAACTTTCTTTTCGCCACATCAGTTTAAGGGCTCCATTCTATCTTTTTATTATTTGCATCCTCATCCGAGAGTCCCACTCTCAGGACTTTAAGTTACTTTTTACTATTTACCTTTTTCAATTAATAATGATTATTATTATTATTATTAAATTGTGAAATAGAGAAAAACTCCGTAATAAACAAAATATAGCATTCAACTTGAAATAAAAGAGTGAAAAAATTAGTTTTTTATGTTCTAACAATAATAGTATATGGGTATTATTGGGTTTTTTTTAAATAACATATGCAGAATGGGTGTCTATGGGTAGATAAAATTAAATCACACTTGAATATAATTTTTATTTTGTTTTTTAATCACATAATATGACGGAAATTAAATTTGTATAATTAGATTTTAAAGCGCGGCTCCGTTCCGCGTGCATTGGGGCCTCTATTCCCGGACTCTTGCATAGGGGACTCATTTCCGAACCCTTACATGTTTCCTTTTTAAAAAAAACGCTGATTTGGCATTGTTTAAGGGCCTCTTGGCCCTCTAATAATCATGCTCTAAGGACACCGAAACAAGCCTCTGGCAAGCAAATAGAGAGAAGAAACGAGGACCCAGGATCTCGAAATCACGACGAACATGGTGCTTGGCGGCAGATTTTCCACCAATTTTAGCATATTGCCACAATTGAAGAGGTGCATATCCAGAGTTGGCTCAAAAAGAAATAGCATCAACCATTCGAACGGAAAGAGGAAAAGAGGATCCAGGATTCGGGTTTGTGGGAGGAAGAAGAAGAAAAGAGGATTCGAGATGCGGGTTTGTAGAGGTCTGGAGGAAGAAGACGATGCTCAGGGTCTATAGTTTTTCCAATTTTACAAATTTTTCCCAATCTTCTTATTAATTAAACTTTGAGTTTAAATTATTTTTTCGTTTCTGAATTTTAGTTATGGTATCAAAATAGATTTAATTGGATATAGTTTGTATACTAATTAATAATTTTTAAAGTTTGTATAATTTTTTATTCACGAGTAATAGTTGGTGTTATTGTTGTTCATTTTTCCTAAAATTTATTATAAGTCATCGTATTGACATATACAATTTGTTGGACCAGCAAAATAATGAATCCACACCCCGGCGAATTAGATAATCGTGAAGTGGGCTTTGAAAAGGAGAGAGCCCATCAAGCAAATCATATATAGTCTACCTCTTTGGCATTAGAAGATCATCTTCTCATGCTCATAGCCTCTCTTTCTTAATTCTTAGTAGTAATTTGTAACGTAGGAAGCCCGATATATACAAAGCTAATGTTCATTGGGCTCAATCGCATTTCGCATATTCCTTTACATACGAATATGATATTAAGACTTGTATACACTCTAGTACTCTACACATAACACGACGCCCATCAAGAATGTACTATATAGGGATATTGATCTGAGAGATCAAACTCAGAGAGAGAGAGAGATGCGGAAGCAAGAGAGTAAACGAGGGTGAAAGAGAGAGTTGTAACTGAAATTCTTAAATCTGTTAGTTACAGAGGAAGCTATTTATAGAAGAAGATATCACTTCTTCTTATTTACATAAAATGTCCTATACTTTACTCTAGTACATTTCATTACTCCTCCTCAAGTGAGGCAGTTGAGAACATGTTCACAATGCCTAACTTGCTCAAGTTCTTCATATATTGATCATAAGAGATAGCCTTTGTAAAGACATCTGCTGGTTGTTCTCCTATAGGAATGTAACCTATGGCAATTTTCTTTCGAATGAGCTTGTCCCTTACAAGATGACAGTCTCCTTCAATATGATTGGTTCTTTCATGAAATACAGGATTTTTAGCTATGTGAATGGCTGCCTGGTTGTCACAAAACAGCTTCACAGGCTCTATATGACAGATGCTCATATCTTCCAACAGTTTCACGATCCATGTAATTTCACAGCAAGTAGTAGCCATAGATCTGTATTCAGATTCTGCAGAAGAGGTAGCTACATACGTTTGCTTCTTAGTTCTCCATGAAATCAGAGTGTTTAATTCCTAGCATCACACAAAATCCAGTGAGTGATTTTCTGGTCATTGGACAGCTCGTCCAATCAGCATCACAAAATGCACTCAGCTTGAGATTTGAATTCTTTGAGAGTAACATTCCTTGACCAGGTGCTTGCTTCAAGTACCTCAAGACATGCTTTACAGCTTTCCAATGAGAATCATTAGGCTGATGCATAAACTGACTGAGTACCTGAACTGCATAGCATATATCTGGTCGAGTGATGGTGAGATAGATCAATTTCCCAACAATCTTCCTATATGCATTCACATCAACTGCATTTGATGTACCTTCTAAAGACAGCTTCACTTTGGGATCCAAATGAGTGGTTACAGGTTTAGAGTCTGACATACTGGCCTCCTTAAGTAACTCTAGAGTGTACTTTCTTTGATTCAGATAAAACCCATCTTCAGTTCTGTCAACTTCTATGCCCAGAAAGTACCTTATTTCCCCCAAATCTTTCATAAGAAAATGCTTATGCAGATGCAGCTTTAAGGCCTTAATTTCCTTTGAGCAGCTCCCTGTGATGATCATATCATCTACATAGACTAGCAATGTTGTGAAGTTCTGAGATGTCTTCTTCACAAAGAGGGAATAATCAGCCTTTGACTGCAGATACCCTGCACCTTTCACAACTTGAGAGAATTTTACAAACCATTGTCTTGGAGCCTGCTTTAGACCATAGAGAGACTTTTCAGCTTGCATACCAATGCTCCTCCTGTATCAAGTGAGCTCTCTGTGCCTGAATACTCCTCCTGAGAGCTAGCTTGATAGTTCTTCAGCTTCTGATATGCTGGAGGTAGCTCCATATAAACCTCCTCCTCAAGATCACCATGGAGGAAGGCATTTGTGACATCAAGCTGAGACACACCCCATCCTTTAGCTGCTGCTATAGATAGCAAAGTTCTAACTGAGATCATCTTTGCCACTGGTGCAAATGTCTCACTGTAATCCACTCCCTCAATCTGAAAAAACCCTCGAGCAACTAGCCTTGCTTTATGCCTGTCTAAGCTGCCATCTGCTTTGAACTTAAGCTTGAATAACCATTTGCAGCTCACAACAGATACATCAGTAGGCCTAGCAACCACTTTCCATGTGTCTGTGTTCTCAAGTGCATTGAGCTCAGTGATCATACTTTGCACCAGTCAGGACTCAAAAGTGCCTCAGAAACAAAATTAGGTTCAGATAATGATGCTACATTACAACTTGTGATAGACAGGTGAACAACTTGTTATGATAGAAAGGAGGCAATGGGATATGGAGAAGTGATCTTACATGAAGAGGACTGCAGCTTGCTAGAACTAGAAGCCTGACATACATAGTCCTTGAGCCAAGATGGAGGATGAGAGACTCTTGTAGAGGATCTGGTGGGTTGAGGATGAGAAGGAAGTGAAAATGACTGAGGTTGAGGATCAGGAATATCATCAAAACTTGGAGGAACGGGTGAAGGGGAATAATCTGCAAGAGTTTCCGTGTTTGAGGGTGGATTTAAAGAGGGGAATGTGTTTGCATTTTCCAGTTCCACATTATGAAATTCAGGAAGGCCATTACAAATCTGAGTAGTAGCCAAATCATCAGAATAAGCATAATAGGCATTAGACATACCAGTAGACTGTAGAGAAGGTTTTGATAGAGAATTCATGGCATTAAAAGGAAAAATATGCTCATGAAACAAGACATCTCTGCTGATTATGGTTTTGTGAGTGAGAAGATTATACACCTTGTACCCTTTAAATCCAAAAGGATATCCCAAGAATACACAGGGTTCTGATCTAGCATCAAACTTCTTCCTTGAACCACTTGTTGTAGCTACAAAGCATAAACATCCAAACACCTTTAATCTGGTATAGTAAGGTAAGGCATCAAATAGGATTTCATAGGGTGTTTTGTGTTTGAGAGGAACAGCAGGGAGTCTATTGATGAGGTAGGTAGCAGTCAACACACAATCCCCCCAAAATTTGGTAGGAAGAGAAGCTTGAAATCTGAGGGCTCTGGCTGTGTCAAGTATATACCTATGCTTTCTTTCAACCCTCCCATTTTGTTGAGGTGTGGCAGTGCAACAGTTTCATGAATGATGCCTTTTGATGAGAAAAAGGTGTGGGTTTCAGAGTTAAAGAACTCAGTCCCCTGATCACTCCTAACAGTCTTGACAAAAACACCAAACTGTTTTTCCACCATAAGAATGAAACTTTGAAGATGATTGAAGGTTTCAGTTTTGGATTTCATGAGATAAACCCACACACTTCGACTCTTATCATCCACAATGGTAAGGAAATATTTGTTACCATTATACGTAGGAGTGTCATAAGGTCCCCACAAATCACAGTGAATCAACTCAAACACATAATCAGCATGAGACATACTAAAAGGAAAAGAACTTCTTGCTTGCTTAGCAATGGGACAAACAGAACACAAGAAATCTGGCATTTATTTGAATATTTGACATATGTCTCATTTTGCTCAGAGGTGCATGACCTAATCTGAGATGCCACAGGACATTGTTATCACTAGTTACAGAATTTGGTAAAAACATAGGTAGACACTGAGAGGTATTTACAGCTGGGTGAAGATTGAGGTTAAGAATGGCCTTGCAGAAGCTGGAATTTTAAATGATTTCCTCCATCTGGCCTTTAGATACCAGGTAGTACAGACCCTCAACTTCTTTACCAACTGCAATTACTCTCCTCTTTACTGGGTCCTGAACAAATAATTTGTCATCAACCAAATGAATATGACAGGAAAGGTCTTGAATTAGACGACTGAGAGGGATGAGATTGCATTGAATTTGAAATTTGGTTTGTAGAAAGTATGATATAGGTCTAAGGACTGTAACAGATTCACAGTTCCAGCATGGGTAATGTTGCTTGTACTGCCATCAGGTAGGTGAATGACAGTAGAGTGCAATATAGGAGATGATTTTGAAAGGAGAGACAAATCACAAGTCATATGATCAGTAGCACCACTATCTAAAATCCAAATTCTCGGATTCTTTAAGGCACTACAACATAAGAGCTTACCCACCATGGCACTACAGCTCAACACTTTACTTGACATGTTTGCATCTGAAGCTTTGTTAGTCTGAGACATGAGCTGTTGAAGAAGAGATGCCATAAGCTTCTGATTTTCCATGGACATACCTTGGAATGCACGGAGGCTATCTGCTGTATTGTCTTTGTTCTCAGCCATGTTAGCCCTTACATTCCTGTCCCTTCCTTTGCCATCAGCTCTTGAATCAGTTCCTTGAGGATTTGTCTTGCTCTTTGAATGCCAACTTGGGTACCCAAACATCTCCCAGCACTTATCAGATCTATGATTGCCTTTGCAGTGCTAGCATTTATCCCTTCTTGACTTGTCTTTTTCACCTTCTTGTTTACCCATCAAAGCAGTAGAATCAGTTGATGATACTAGGACCTGAGATAAAGATGTGCTAGTCTCATCTTGCACAAGCAGAGCATAAGCTTGACTTGCAGTGGGTAGAGGTGTTGAGAGCAAGAATTGACGTCTTGCAGCTGCATACAGATCACTCAATCCCATCAAGAATTTCATGAGCTTATCTTCTTGCTCAACTGCATCCAGTCTTTCTGAAACATTACACTCACACTTGCCACATGTGCAACGAATCGGGGCAACAATCCCAGAGAGATGTTGCCAATGGCCTTTGAGTTGAGTGAAATAATTAGAGACCTTGGATCCACCTTGACGACAATCCTGAATTTCCTTCTCGATCTGAAAGATTAATGGACCATTTCTTTGTCCAAAACTTTCACTCAGATCATCCCACATGTCTTTAGCAGAATCAAACACATCCAAAGTCAGATAAATCTCCTTGGAGACTGTATTAAGTATCCAAGAAGCCACAATGTCATTGCACCGTTGCCATTGCAACGAATTTGCAGCAGATTCAACCAAAGATCCATCGACGATTCCCATTTTATTCTTCACAGATAAAGCCTTCGACATAGCGCGTCTCCAACGCATATAATTCTCCCCCGTGAGTTGAATTGAGGTGAGAATCATACTTGAGTTGTCGGAGGGGTGAATGAATAAAGGATTCTGCAGATCCATGGCCGGGATGAGATCACATCGACGCTGCTCATTCGGTGGAGTCGTCATTGCCATCACTACAGAGCTTTGATGAAGACAGACGAATCACACGCAGATTGAGCACAGAGAGCCGACGATCGAAGAACGAGATCTGATCAGATCACTCGCTCTGATACCATATTGATCTGAGAGATCAAACTCAGAGAGAGAGAGAGATGCGGAAGCAAGAGAGTAAACGAGAGTGAAAGAGAGAGTTGTAACTGAAATTCTTAAATCTGTTAGTTACAGAGGAAGCTATTTATAGAAGAAGATATCACTTCTTCTTATTTATATAAAATTTCCTATACTTTACTCTAGTACATTTCATTAAGGGAAGTCCTCAAAACCAACAAAGAGTGCATTTTTTACCTCTAGTTTTGTCCAAAACATAATAATTCATTTGATCGAGTTTAAAAAAACCCACGGGTAATTTTTATCATATTCTCTCTCTCTTTCTCTCTCTGTGATAATATGACAGACTTTTCTTTTCTAATTTTACCTTAAAAGGTGAGTGAAAATTAGAATTTAAAAAAAATGTTCAAACATTATCTAGTTAATGAAAAATGAAAAAAAATACAAATTATTGTAAACTGAAAATATTACGAATATTTAAAATTACTAATTCATATTAAAACAATGGCTTAATAAACCAATTTTTAGACAACCATCATTTTCAACCAAAATTCCGGTCTAATTGCTTACTAGTACCCACACTTTTAAAAAATTATTTTATTATATTAGTTATGTAAATTAAAAAAAAATATGAAGGTCAGAAAGATTTCAATATGATAGAATAAAATGAATATTTTATAGAAAACAAAACAATGTAGAAGAGCACGAGATTGAAATACGAAATTGAAGTGATTTCCTCCAAATAATCCACGAAAGTATCATACAAAACAAACATCAACATCCCAAGCAAATCATAATCAAAAGGGCGCTAACCCAAACTCCAAAGGGCTTTTGAACACCAGAACAAGCGATGGAGAAGAGCACGAGAAGAGGAGGTTAAGCGGGCACTTGCAGTGAGAGGAGGCGAAGTTGCCAACATTGTTGACTTTGTTCCCGACGTCAATTCAAGTTTGGGATATGAAGACTAGAAGAGAGAGAAGATGAGGGATAGAAAGCTTGATTTCCAATCTTCCATGGTACAAAAGAGGACGAGAGCGAGGGAGGAAGAGGGTGAAGTTTTTCATTAAACATTTTCTCCCCAAGTTTTGTTTTAATTATATTTTAAACCCAAAATTTATCCCAGAATTTTGATAAGAAATGTTGTTCATATCAATATTAGTTTATTGGGTCATAATTATTATTCAAATTTGTAATTTTTAAAGTTTATATTATTTTCGATTCATATGTGATGATTCTTTGGTTGTTTTATAAAATGTTGTTGATATCAATGCACATTATTTTAGCTTAATAAAGTCTTAAGTAAAAAAAGTACATAATAAAAACAATAAGTTAGATATTTTTTTTAATATCATAAAGGAATTCGGATCTCCAAACAAACTTGGGGTAATCAAGAGTCTTGAAAATTCAAGCCAAGTCAAAACATCATGTAGAAAACCAATGAAGACCTACAAGTGCAAAAAAAAATCAACCATACAACAAAAGACGGGAAAACAAAGAGCGATTAAAACGTTAATCGCACGAGAGCAGTGAAGTCAACAAAGCAAGAGCCAACCTCTAAGAAAGCTTAAAAAGTATTTAAGCTATGTTACACTGAACTCTAGGGATCGAGTCTAGATTCCCAACCTCCTCCTCCTCCTCATCATCTATGCTCTCAATTTCATCGCTCTCAGTTCCATGATGACCACGATGATTATCATCAGTTTCATCTTTTATTAATCCTTGACCATTATCATCATTGTTTCTCTTCAGTGTCCCATCGAGATTCGCTAGTACTTCATCACATACATGGATTTGTTAAGTATACATATGATAGGGAGTATGGTAACTACTGTAGGGTAGCTCACATGTAATAAAAGGCTAAGTATATAAAGCCTTAGTTTGTTATTTCTGTCAGACAATTCATTTTTTCAAATTGTACTGGATTTCTCAGTTGGTGAATCAAACAGAAGCTTCCGCTTGCTTCTCCTTTACTCTTCCTCTTCATAGCTGAAATGATGATTCACTAATCATCATGGTATCAGAGCTTGATGATTGAATCGATCATCTTCAGCTCATCTTCTCTTCTCTTCTCTGATCTGTCTCTGTTCTCTGCATCTGTCCTCTGTTCATGGCGAATCTCGAAGATCGTACTCCAAATGAGGGAGGAGTTCGTCGTCGTGGTGATTTTCTTACTGCGGCTGACATCAACAATCCGTTGTTCATTCATCCATTTGAGAATTCAGGTATGATTCTCACTACTATTCAACTGACTGGAGATAATTTTCGTCGCTGAAAGAAGGCTATGTCCAAAGCTCTCTCAGTAAAGAACAAGCTAGGTCTAGTGACTGGATCTATTACTGAATCTGATGATAATTCTGTTATGTGGAACCGATGTAATGATATGGTTTGCTCCTGGATCTTAAATACTGTGTCAAAGGAGATCTACTCCACTCTTGATGAATTCGAGACAGCTCGAGAGATGTGGTTAGATCTAGAGGAGAGCTATGGTCAACGAAATGGTCCGCTCATTTTTCAGCTTCAGAAGGATGTGCAGGACTGTAGTCAAGGAACTTTGCTTTTGACAGAGTACTTTACTAAGCTCAAAGGACTGTGGCAGCAATTATCTGGTCTTGTTCCTCAGATACGATGCAAGTGTGGCAAGTGTGAATGTGATCTCAATGCTCAGCTTGAAGCACATGATCAAGAGGTGAAGTTGATGAAGTTTCTTATGGGGCTGAATGACAGCTATTCGTCTGCTCGTCGTCAGATCCTTCTGAATACACCTCTTCCTACTGCAAGCACTGCTCATGCCTTACTGCTTCAGGATGAGTCAAGTGTGAAGGCATCTAATCCTGCTACATCTGTTGATTCCACGGCTCTAAGTGCTTCTTCAAACCGTGACAACCGTGACAAGCCTAAGAAGGACAAGTGTGAGCACTGCAATGGCAATCATAAAGCAGACAGGTGCTGGGAGGTGTATGGTTATCCCCCTTGGCATGTCAAGAGCAAAGAGAAGCCTCAACTGCGTCGGTTTGGTTCTGATCAAAAGTCAAGGGACAAGGAAGCTCTTGACAAGAAATACAGAGCTAATAGTGCTGCTACATCTTCATCTTCTACTTCTACTTGTTCTGGTGACTCTCTTCAGGCACAGTCTCCATCCTTGGACAATCAGCTACTTCAGTCCTTACTCAAGCTTCTTGAGCAGAAGCAGGATAAAGGTGCTGAGGTAAATATGGCAGGTATTGTTCATTGCTGCAATACTTCAATGTTCTCAAAGTTATGGATTATTGACAGTGGAGCCACTGACCATATGACATGTAACAAGTCATACCTCAAAAACTTAAAGTCTGTCTCACCTTCCCTTGCTGTACACCTACCAGTTGACACTTCAAGGAGTGTAACTCTTACTGGTGATGTCCACATAAATTCTAACTTCACTCTACCAAATGTCCTCTATGTTCCTCACTTCCATTTCAATTTGATGTCTATTAGTCGCCTTATTCATGACATGAATTGCTTTGTCTTTTTCTTTTCTGACAAATGCATCATTCAGGACCATGCCAGGAGGACAGTAATTGCAGCTGGTAAGGAGCTTGGAGGCATGTATTACTTGGTGCCTGATGTCAAACTGGAAGCTACTCTCCTTGAAGATCCCTCTGTCTTTGACCTTATACCACATAAGTCTCTCAAAAATGCCTTCTATTGTTCTGACAAACCAAAGTTGCCTATGTTTCTACCTTCTGTTGCTAACTCTGATATGAGTGCTATATGGCATTTTAGACTTGGTCATGCCCCGTTTGATAAGTTGTCACATGTTCCATCTATTTCATCTGCTTTGAATAAATTCAAGCATGATCACACATGTTCTATTTGTCCTCTTGCTAGACAGACTAGACACAGTTTTCATACTAGTGAATCTCATGCTTTGACTGCTTTTGCCTTACTTCATTGTGATTTATGGGGACCTTTTGATACTCCAACCTACCAAGGGCATAAGTTCTTCCTCACTGTTGTAGATGACTACAGCAGGAGTGTTTGGGCTTTCTTACTCAAACACAAGTCTGAGACTCCATCTGTCCTCCATAACTTCATGGTCATGATGGAAAAGCAGTTTGGTGTCACTGTCAAGACTCTCAGGAGTGATCAGGGCACAGAGTTTTTTAACTCTGAATTAAAATCTTTTCTTCTTTCAAAGGGTATTGTGCATGAGAGTTCATGTAAGGCTACTCCTCAGCAGAATGGTCGTGTAGAAAGGAGACACAGATATATTCTTGAAACTGCTAGGGCCTTGAGGTTTCAAGCTTCACTTCCTATACGTTTTTGGGGTGATTGTATTCTCACAGCAACCTACATCATAAATCGTCTCCCTTCTCCTCTGATCAAACACAAATCACCTTATGAAATGTTGTTTCACAAACCTCCTGATTATGACAGATTGAGAGTTTTTGGTTCTCTGTGTTTTGTGTCCACTCACTCAAATCACAGAGGGAAGTTTGATCCTAGATCTTCACCCTGTGTTTTTCTTGGCTATCCTTTTGGGTTCAAAGGTTATAAAGTCTACAATCTGTCTACACACAAGTGTGAGATTAGCAGAGATGTCAATTTTGTGGAAACTGTGTTTCCCTTTGCTAGCAATGAGGACCTCTTCTCAACTAATTCTTCTTCACCTCCTCAAACTGATGCTGCACCTTTTGTGGATATCTTTCATCCAGTTGAGGCAACTTCTTCCCAAAACTCTCCCAACCTCAATCCTGTTGTCCCTTATGAGACTCATGCTGAGTACTCTCCCTCTCCTGTTCCCCCCTCTTTTGATGACCCCCCACCTCTGATTGACCCTCATCCTGCCCCTCCTCGCCGATCCTCTCGATCATCTCACCCTCCAGTTTGGCAGAAGGACTATGTATGCACCACCACTGCTCCTGACCCTGCTCTTGCTACTCCTTGTAAGTTCACTTCTCCTTATCCTTTACATTCCTTCCTTTCTTACAGTCTTTGTTCACCCTCCTATCACTCTTTCATTCTTAATGTGGCTTCACTCACTGAACCATCAACTTTGCAAGATGCATTGGGTAAAGCAGAATGGATTAATGTTATGCTTATTGAACTCTCAGCACTAGAGGAGAATGACACTTGGACTTTAGTTCCAAGGTCTGAAGCAAAATCTTTAGTGAGCTGTAAATGGTTGTTTAAGCTTAAGTTTCATGCAGATGGTTCTCTTGATAGACATAAGGCTCGTCTGGTTGCTCGTGGTTTCTCACAGTTGGAAGGCATTGGCTACAGTGAAACATTTGCTCCTGTGGCCAAGATGATTACTGTCAGGACAGTGCTTGCTGTTGCCACTGTCAAAAATTGGTCTATCTCCCAAATGGATGTCACTAATGCCTTCTTAAATGGAGATTTGGAGGAGGATGTGTTCATGGAACTGCCCCCTGCCTACTCTTTTCTGAAAAATCACTCTTGTCCTCAGGGGGAGTGTATGGGTGAGGACAAAGTGTCTCAGATGGTATGCAAGCTGAATAAGTCACTATATGGGCTTAAGCAAGCTCCAAGGCAGTGGTTCTCACGGTTCTCTCAAGTGGTGAAGGAGGCTGGGTTTGAACAATCTAAAGCAGATTACTCTTTATTCTTTAAACTCACCACAACCTCATATACTGCCTTGCTTGTGTATGTAGATGATATGATTATAACTGGAGACAGCACAGCCGAGATTGAGAAGCTAAAGGCTCATTTGAATCAGAAATTCAAGATGAAAGACCTTGGTAAGATGAGGTACTTTCTAGGAATTGAATCTGAAGCTATTGATCAAGGTTTACTGATCAATCAGAGAAAGTATGTTCTAGAGCTACTCAGAGACACAGGCATGGAAAATGCCAAACCTGCAGCCACTCCTCTTGATCCTAAGGTGAAGCTGTCTATGGAAGGGGAAAGATCTGTGGTGGATGCTGCATCATACAGAAGACTTGTGGGTAAACTAATCTACCTTACCATCACAAGACCTGATATATGCTATGCAGTGCAGGTGCTGAGTCAGTTCATGCATCATCCAAATGATGATCATTGGAAAGGTGCTAAACATGTGTTAAGGTATCTAAAAGGATCCCCTGGACAGGGATTGCTTCTGTCAAAAACCTCTAAGCTGCAGCTGAATGCCTTTTGTGATGCAGATTGGCAAAGTTGCCCAATGACACGAAAATCCTTGACAGGATTCTGTATAATGCTTGGTAGCTCCCTCATCTCATGGAGAACCAAGAAGCAGAGCTATGTTGCTATGTCTTCAGCTGAGTCTGAATATCGAGCCATGGCCACTGTCAGTTGTGAGATCACCTGGTTACTAAAGCTTCTAGAAGACCTACAAGTTGATCATCTAAGGCCTGTCAGATTGTTCTGTGATAATAAATCTGCAATACATATTGCCAAGAATCCAGTGTTTCATGAGAGGACGAAACACATTGAAGGAGATTGTCATCTTGTGAGGAATAAATTTTTATGCAAAGAAATTGAGCTGGGGTACATCCCAACAAAGGAGCAACCTGCTGATATCTTCACCAAGATTGTCTCATCTGATCAGTACTCTAAAATTCTATCCAAGTTAGGAGTTTATGACTTGTTTTCCTGCTAAAACTCCTCACTTGAGGGGGAGTGTTAAGTATACATATGATAGGGAGTATGGTAACTACTGTAGGGTAGCTCACATGTAATAAAAGGCTAAGTATATAAAGCCTTAGTTTGTTATTTCTGTCAGACAATTCATTTTGTCAAATTGTACTGGATTTCTCAGTTGGTGAATCAAACAGAAGCTTCCGCTTGCTTCTCCTTTACTCTTCCTCTTCATAGCTGAAATGATGATTCACTAATCATCAGGATTGCAATTTCATATGTATAACCATTAATTATTACTCGTCTCTATTCCCTGATCATAAGATATTGTGGTGGTGGCGAGCGAGCCATCTTGTAGTTGCTCACTACATAATGGGGATGTATAAACTAGATTTAAACAATCAAAAAGTTTCAATATGTACCTTTTATTAATTTTTAACAATACAATAATAACTCATTAGGTTATATAGCAATTTATGTTTTATTTCCTCACCTTCCAAGATGTGCGATATTATCTCTTTCTTGATGCTCATCATCAACAACAGTTATGAGTTGCATCCACATTTTCATCATTGTTACTCTCCAATGTCGTCTCACCAATATCACTCATCTCTATTTCCTCACCATCAGATATTATGACAATGGCGAGGGAGTCATCTTGTAGTTGTTCATTGCATCATTAGATGTAGAAATCAATTTATTAAACAATCAACCAATACACTAATGACTAACTAGGTTTATTGGAAGATGCTCGATAGTATCACCTTTTTTATGATCATCATTAACAACGGTTATGGATGCATTTGCATCCGCATCTGCAGCCTCCTTTATCTTTTCCCAAAAGCTAAGGACGGGAATAATCCGATGATGAGTGAAATAAAAAACTTCCCCAGCTGCATAAGATCAATTGGTAAATAACAAAATTATTAATACAGTCTCATTTATGGAAACAAATCAAGCTAGGGCCATTATCTCTTTCGTTGCTTGACTCAACTTCAGGCAACGTCCATGAAATGTCTCGTCGCTCAGACAACGCCAAGAATGCCCCTACTTGAAATCACATTTATGTGACCAATTTTATTCTAAGGTAGTTGCTTGAAATACATTTAGGCGATAAATCGGACAAGTATTTCAAAATTTGGTTGTTTAAACAACTAATATGCCTCACGTTTGCAACGATGACGTTGTGTCAAAGTTGGATGCTTGAATCTACCTCAGGCGACGAACTCAACATGTGCCTTGAATATACGTCGCTTGATGTTTGTTCTAGTGACAAACAACATATGTTGGTTACCTAACTGGAAACCCCAACTAGGGATGATAATGGATCAGATGGTGGGTGGATGGTCTACTTCCGTCACTCGATCCCCCACCCAAAAACCTATTTTATTCTTGTATCAAAATAGATGTCATTTTAGATTTTCTAGATAGAGGATAGTAATGATTTGTATCGATTTGTGTATTGTTCATTTTTTTAAGATTTTAATTGGTTAAAAAATTTAGTGGGTATTAAAAAACAATAAAATTTATTAAAAAATTAGTGGAATGATGATGTTGATTGAAGTGTGAGTAATTTATTAAAAATTGTGCAAAATCCTAAAACGACTTAAATTTTGAGGCGGACGGAGAATAATTGGCTATATATGTTAGAAATATCTATCTCTCTCTCTCTCTCTATATATATATATATATTAAAACCAAAACACTTTTTGCCACATGTCATCTCCTTGCGCAAAGCTATTTTAGGTAATTTCTTTTTATTTTTTCTTATATATTATGTCCATTTATATCATATCCATTAATTCCTTTTTATTTTTTAACCATCTATATATATATATATATATATATATATATATATATATATATATATATATTAAAACCAAAGCACTTTTCGCCACATGTCATCTCCTTGCGCAAAGCTATTTTAGGTAATTTCTTTTTATTTTTTCTTATATATTATGTCCATTTATATCATATCCATTAATTCCTTTTTATTTTTTTAACCATCTATATCCATATATATATTAAAACCAAAGCACTTTTCCTCACATGTCATCTCCTTGCGCAAAACTATTTTAGGTCATTTCTTTTTATTTTTTCTTATATATTATATCCATTTATATCATATCCATTAATTCCTTTTTATTTTTTTAACCAATGGGATTAATTCAAAACTTTTTTTTAAATAAAGTTAATATTAACTATAAAATATTATTTCATTCTATATTAATTACACAATATCATTTCAATCTAACTTTTTAAACAATGGGATTAATTCAAAACCATTTTTTTAAATATATATATAGTTAATTCCAAATATATGTTTTTTTTGGAGGAACCAATCTGTATATATATAATGAAAACTATTTTTCTTTTTATAATAACCTTAAGTTTTGAATTTTTATCCAACAAACCTAATCTTTGTAAAACATTCAAATGATAAAAAAAATTTAAACATTTTTTAACCAATGGGATTTATCTATTCTAAGTTTCTAACTATTAAATGAGAAACATTTTTGCTTAGATGTCATAATAACCTTAATTTTATGATTTCCTCGCAATCAACTTAATCTAGGAAAAAAATCCAACTAATGACATTCGTACAAGCTTCTTTAATGAATCTAGCTATACCTAACTAATCAACCATAAGAATTTTTTATTAGGTTTTATAACCACTTTTATTTTGTGATTTTCACCCAAACAACCTATTCTACTTAAATCTTAAACTCATGTATTTTTTACACATTTTTTTATAAATATCTATATCTATATTATACTTTATACGAGAAGCAATTTTTCCACATGTCATCATTTTATGCCAAGTTATTTTAGGTAAGTGTATTTCCATAATAATCTAATTAATTAGGGTAAATCAATTAACCTATCTATTATTTATCAATATATCTCAATCTTTCCATATATCTATAATTTATTATAGGTTATTCTATTTAACTTTAGACAATATGCTTAAGGCATAATTGGATATATATTCATATACCCATTAAATTTTATTAATTTATCTATATACACAAAAAAAATCAAAATTTTGGTTTATATACATCAAAATATAATGATATTATTAAATTATCCAAAGTATGATTTTGGTTTAACGATTATAGATTAAAGTTTTCATTTAACATATCATTTTAAGAAAATACATGAATTTTATTTCATTACTTTCCTTTCTATATCCACCCAACTTCTAACCTATTTAGTTTTTGAGAAAATAAAATAAAAATTAACATGTTAAATAAAATACTAGAAGTTGAGTCTTTTGTTTTAAATTAATAAAATATATTCATTTCTACAAATTAAATTTTCTATCTATCTATCAATATATACATAACCAATAATCCTACTACCAAGGGGTTTAGTTTTTTCCTTAATATATTCTATATTTTCTAATCAAGGGGTTTAGTTCAAAATATTGAATTACTCCATAATAAATAATCGATACCTATATGTAATTCTTTATATATGATATTAAATTAAAAGCACGAGAACATATCTTATAAATTCTCTCTTTCTAATAAGATTATTTTAAAATATCTATATATACACTTCTTTAAGTGAGAATCATTTTTAATGAGGTGTTATCATTACATTTAATTGTAGTTTTTTTAATTTACATGGGTATCCGGGGCCATAGCACCCGACTGATCCCATGGGCCCTGAAGTTAACCACTAGGTAAACCCTCCAGTGGCGACCCGGGGCGGGATTCAAACCGGGGACCTTTGGGTACTTCTCAAAGGTCCTTTTCAGCTAAACTAACCCGAAATGGTTTACATTAATTGTAGTTTTTTCAACCAATAAAATTATACATTTTTAATTTTATACTAGCTTTTATAAAATTTTACAATATTAATTTGTTATATTATTATGATTGAAAAAATAAACCGTGCAATGGCGCGGGAACTATACTAGTATATGATAAATTGATTACGTACCTCAAGTAGAGTAGTTAAACAAGCAGCAAGAAGTAATGAAAGGGCGGGTCAAACTAAGTGAGAGATTTGTAGACCTTGCGGTGCAGATTAGTGAAGCAATTAGTAATCCCGGGAAGGTACTTTTTGATTGATCAATCAAAGGGCCTTCGTTCATGGCCAGAAACAATGCACTGATAATAGATGATACCAAATATCCAACCATCTTACTGCATGACCATTTCTCTTTCCTGTTGAAAGGGCATGGATTCACAAGTGAGAGGGGATTTGTTGGGACACTTGTGAATCCCACATCGAAAAGTGAGAGGATTCTGAACCTAACATATAATTGGATGAGCTACTCCACTAATGTCAATTGGTTTTGGGATGGTGCCCCAATCTGGCTTACATAAAAGAATTATTGATTCAACAAATAAAAAAAATTATATGCAGTGATTTTTAGAGTGTTAAAACAGGTACAACAACATGATGGAGATGGAGATCAACTGATCAAGCTAAGTTTAGTTATGAAACAGAGGTTAAATTCAAACTTGAAGAGGATGCAAAGAAGAAAGACAACAAGAGGAACAAGACTGGAGATAATTCCAGCAAGAGTGAGGGGAGTGGAGTTGAAGCTGAACACGTACATAATTTCTGGAAATGGAGCTCTACAACTCAAATCAAATCAAGCAGTAAAAAATCACAATCAACAAGCAATCCAATTATAGATATACAAATTTAATTAATTTGTAATAGTTGCAACAAGAAGGAGATGAGAAAGGTAGCTCTTCTAGCCTCTAGGTTGTACCTAAAAATCCCAACTATGGCGGCACAGAGGAGGTTAGGCAATCCAAGTTTGATTGAATCATCCCTGGAAAACCCGGTAATTAGCTAGTATTCAACTCCAAAGTGGGGTGGAGTGAAACCATGAGTAGAGTAATTGGAAAAAAAAATCCATCAAAGAGCGAACCTTGGTGATGAGAAAACCCACCAAAGAGCAGGGAAGGTGACCAATACGAGGACGTACTTGAAGCAAATAAAATCTACCAAATGAATGTTTTGTTGGTGAGAAAGGTGGTATAATATGGGCACGACACCAGCATTCGCCAGGCTTAACACACAGACTAGTACTACAACAATCCAATTAAGGATCTTCATCGGCTCAAAAGCCTTGAGCATTGCGTATATTGAGGGAAGGAGTTAAGGAGGGGAGGAAGGAGGTGGGTGTTTATAGCGTTCTAGAAAGTGGAGCTAAGGAGGGAGGAAGGGGGTTAGTATTTATATGGTTTTAGGAATGGGAGGGAGGGGGTGGATATATATATATATATATATATATATATATATATATATATATATATATATATATATATATATATATATATATATATATATATATATATATATATACGATCTGGAAAGTGGAAACCAAACTCGATTTTGTGATTATTTACAGAAATACTATAGTGGGTGAGAATTCTGCATGGGAATTGGAAACAATGCCTCGATTTTGGGGTTAGTCGAACCCGTTGCGTGGGGTCTCAATTCCAACCGGGCTAGATGGATTCACAAGTGAGAAGGGGATTTGTTGGGACACTTATGAATCCCACATCGAAAGTTGGAGGATTATAAACCTAACATATAATTGGATGAGCTACTCCACCTAATGCCAATTGGTTTTGGGATAGTGTCCCAGTCTGACTTATATGTTAGGCTTTCTGGTCGTCTTCAACACACCCGCCGAAACGCGGATCTCAGATCTAGGGTTCCATTGCAAGGGTTGAAAGAGAGGATTGGGGACCGGCACTCTTATTGGGTCAATTGACAATGAAGGATATCTTAGCAATGGGGATGATGTCCATTAATCAACCTAATCTTTATTCAGTTTGGGCCATGAGCAATCACCCAGCCTGTCCTTGCTCTTTGGGCCGGACCTGATGTTGGCTAAAGGGTTTTCTCAAAAGAAAACGAAATAATTACAAATTTACAATGATATCTTTACCCTCCTTCTGCTTATTAGGTTCACAATGGAAAGTTGTGGTGGATATTTAAGTTCATGAGTGCTTGATTGCTTTAAGCTCAACCAGCTTAAGCTAAGACTGCTAAGCTACTGCAAACATGTTTTTATAATACAACACTACACAAGACTCAAATTAAAATACATTAACCTTTATAATTGTCCTCTTACTTTTTTTAATGTTTACTAGAGCTATTATTCGAGTCGAACGATCCAAGTATTGTTTGTTCATATTTGGCTCGCTTATAAATGAGTCAAGTTCGAGTCAAGCGTAATTTGGACTCAAACTTAAAATTGTACTCAAGATCGGCTTGCTTAGTCAATGAACGAGCTGAAGCCAATCTTTTTTTAGTATAAAAGGAACGCTTCTTGCTCATGACACAGAAATTCAAATCAAGCTTAAAAATGTGTTCATACTTGATCAATTTAGTAAATGGACGAGTTCAAGTTGAGCTTTTATCGAGTTGAATCTAAGCTGATTTCAAGCTATCCGGTTCATATAACAGTCCTAATGTCTACTCTAGACAAACTATCTATTAGTATAAAAACATATTTAAGTACCCAAATTCGTCATCAGCCCCTTGAACTTGTTATAAAAAAAAAACTCGTAAAGTCATCTCCTCTATATTCATGCAACAGATACATACTAGCAAGTTTAGTTAATTTCAACATCGACGAGGTGCGTATGTCAAATTAAGGTTTCGATTCAAGCCTGATTTATGTTGGGTGGATAGCGGTCTCAATTTCTTGATTCTGGTGATAATTGGTCCATCGGGGGGTTGGATTTGGATAGAGTTGATATGCATATTGAGTAGTTGAGCAGCGAGGAGTGCGTGGGGAAGTTAGAGAGTCGATGTCTGGATGTCGCTGTTTCGGAGGATGGTACAATAGCTATCTGGGATGCTAACTTGCCAAGAGACTGATCATTGGTGCGGGGGCGTGATCATCGGTGCGGAGTTCCGATGGTGGGATCAAGTTGATGAGGTACAATCTCCGCTTTTGAATTACCTCTTTCTTGTAATTTGAGCAGTTTTTGGCTGGATCTTGATGTTTCTGCTAATCTGAGTTGAACATTGACTCTGAATTTCATGATTAAGGGGTTGTTATTTGTGGTTCTTTTTCTTGTTCATGGAGTGTAAATCAGTCGGTTACACATGGCTAGAACGGATAAGGCCGAACAAGGCAAAGGATGAACAAGTTGATGTGATAGTTCTATGAGATTTGAGATTTTGATGTTGTCTGATGAAGAGTCTGAAATCGTTGATGACTTGATGTTGCTTGTCTATCCATGCAAATTATGGGGATACCACTTATATATGATCAATAGTCACATCTTTGTACAATTTGCTTCATCTCTAGATATTTTTGTTCATGGAAGTATCAACTTGCATATGACTTCCTGTATGTTGGCTGAGTTTTTTTATTAAAATGGACTACTACATCATGCAACTGTTAAACATTTTCTTGTGCTATTGCCTCTTCATTATGCTATTGCTATCAAGAAGACGCCCCTTTTGTGATTGATGTATCTTTTCAATGGCTAATAATGTGTATATTCAGTTTCTTTTGCTAGGTGCTTTACCTTTCCCTACTGATGTTTTGCGCCTGAAGGAGCTTGGTGTTGGTGGAGTGATTACTTTGAATGAGTCTTATGAGACTTTAATTTGGTTCCAACATTTTTGTATCATGTGAGTGGCGTATCATTTATACAACTTGTCACTTGTGTTTTTTTTCCCTTGAAGATTAACCAGTGTATAGTATAAGAGCTACACAGTAATATGGAAAAAAAATAGTCATGAGTGCATTACCATTTAAGCTTATGGCTTTACTTTGTGCTCAGTTCGGTTTTTTCCTCATAGAATGACATAGAAGAAACCTTTGCCATGATTTATAGAAAATAGGATAAATTATGTGGTTGCTCAAATCTTTGCCTTTGGCATCCAAGATTGTCAGATCACATTAATGGGAGTGAGACAAGGACATCATTTTCAATTTTACGGATCATATATTTCAATTGTTATTTATCATCAATAATTTAATCATATTTTATCCACTTGTGTCATTAATTGTATAAGAATATAAGAAAATGTCACCATAAATGATTGTCATCAATGAAGTGTAATCACAAATGTGTCCTTAGTGAATAAAAAACTATATCGAAGACCTTATGATTTGTGATTCGTCCTCGGTCTCCGTATTTCGTTTGTTCAGAGTTTGATTTATCCGAACCGTTATTTAATTTTGTATTCGAAGACCTTATGATTTATAGTTGAATGAACATGTCACCACAAGTGATTGCATCAATGAAGTGTAATCACAAACGTGTCACTAGTGAATAAAAGTAGAATCGATGAAAATATATAGATATACAATTTATTAAATTAAAAAAAGTGGCATCAAACAATTTGATTAAAAAAAGTGGAATTAAAACACTACTTCGAAAAAGTTGCATCACATTAAAGAAAAAATGTCATCAAAAACACTACATTGAAAAAATATGGCATCACGGTAAAAAAATATCATCAAAAAATTGACATAAAAAAAGTGTCATCAGTAGTCATTAGTAAAAAAAATGGCATCAATGGTCAACGTGACATCACAGTAAACAAAAAATGTCAACAAGGTTTGAAAAAAGTGGCATTAAAAAAGTGTCATCAAAACATTTCATTATAAAAGTGGCATCAAAGCGAAAATAAAATGTAATAAAAAATGGCATCGAATAATTACATTAGAACAATGACATCAAATCACTACTTTAAAAAGTGGCATCACATTAAAGGGAAAAAATGTCATTAAAAATTTGGCATCAAAATACTACTTTGAAATATGCCATCAAAAATTTCAGGAAAAAATGGCATAACGATAAAAAATGACAACGGAAAAATGGCATCACGGTAAAAAATGGCATCAAAAAATTGGCATCAGTTGTAAAAAAAAATGAAAGAGCCGGTCAAATTTGACCGGACAACGGTCAACTGTTGACCGATTGATGGTCAAACAGGTTGACCCTTAACACTCCATTTGGAGAGGGTGCTAGTTTACCTAATTAAATTCAAGTTGTAAAGGAAATAAAGAGAATCAAAAAGTCAATCTATATTTGGATCGGGTACTGTGTGACTCATTTAAAGGGTAGACCCTCCCACTCACAAGCGAGTCCACATATTTCCAAGAAGATTCGAACTTCGAACCTAAGCGAGTCCATATATTTCCAAGAAGATTCGAACTTCGAACCTCTTGGTATGGAATGTAGTCCCACAATCATTATACCAACTTGTGATTGATATTCCGTATTAACCTTTGTTTTTGTTGGAAACCATGGATATGATCGACCAAGAACTCAAAGAAACGAAAACAGAGAGAGAAAGAACAATGAAGAAGAAGAAGAAACTGAATTCTGTTATGATTGATTGAACTGTGAACCGGAGTTTGTTACATTTATAGAGTTAAAATGATCACGTGACTAGCACGCTTGCAACAACTCGATAATGTGAGAATAAAACAACGACGTCTTGGTTGTCTTCAACCTTGAGTAAGACATTACACCAACACCCCCCCTCAAGATGAAGGTGGATGAACCAACTTCAGCTTGCTGATCATGTCTGTGTGACGAGGACCAGGAAGGGACTTGGTGAAGACATCGGCTAACTGATCCTTTGTGGGTAGATAAGAAAGACTGATCAACCCTTCACATAGCTTGTGTCGAACAAAATGACAGTCAAGGTCCACGTGCTTTGTTCGTTCATGATAAACGGGGTTCTTCGCGATGTGGATGGCAGCAAGACTGTCACATTTTACGGGGATGGGCAAAATCTCACGAACGCCACACTCAGTGAGGAGCCTGGACAACCAAGCAAGTTCAGCTGTCAATCTACGCAGAGACCTGTACTCTGCTTTAGCACTGGACAAAGAAACCACAGACTGTTTTTTCGCTTTCCATGAAATTGGACATCCTCCAAAAGAAACAAAGTAACCACTGACAGATCTTCTAGTATGTGAACAAGCAGCCCAATCAGAGTCACTGTACCCAACTAAATCTGTAGCAGATGAGGAGTTCAAAAGGATTCCCAAATCAGGTTGGTGACGAAGATACTTCAGTACATGAATTGCAGCATCAAAATGAGCCTCTGTAGGGGAATGCATGAACTGGCTTAAATACTGAACTGCAAAAGCTAAATCAGGACGAGTATGAGTCAGGAAATTCAATTTCCCAACTAATCGTCGAAACTGAATAGGATCTGACATAGGAGGACTAGAAATTTTGTAAAGATCCAGACCAGCTACCAGAGGAGCATTAGCATACCCAGAACTGACATTGAACTCCTTTAGAAGATCTCCCACAAACTTTTTCTGACATAAAACCATACCCTGAGGGACTTTGAGAAATTCAATTCCCAAAAAATAGTGTAAATTCCCCAAATCCTTGATCTTGAACTGATCATCTAGAAATGATTTCAAGGCAGTCATAGCATCCAAATCATTACCAGTTAACAAAATATCATCAACATAAATTGCTAAAAAAACCACTGATTCTCCAGATCGCTTGATGAACAGAGAGTGATCATTGGGAGAATGAGTATAACCACGAGATCTCAAAGCATCAGAAAGCTTGGCATACCACTGCCGAGAAGCTTGACGAAGACCATATAAGGATTTGTTTAATCGACAAACTAAAGAAGGATCAGACACAGGAAGTCCAGGAGGGAGCTTCATGTATACCTCCTCATGTAAATCTCCATGTAAGAACGCGTTATTCACATCAAGCTGAAAAATAGGCCAACTGCGCTTTAATGCAATTGAGACAAGCACCCTGACAGTAGTCATTTTTATCACTGGAGAAAACGTTTCTGTGAAATCAATCCCTGCCTTTTGGGTACAACCCCTGATTACCAAACGAGCTTTATGTCTCTCAATGGTACCATCAGGACGAAGCTTCAACTTGAAAACCCACTTACACCCAATTGGTTTCTTCCCTTTTGGTAGAGGGACAAGATCCCAAGTGTTGTTCAGCTCAAGAGCAGTAAACTCTTTGTTTACAGCTTCTAACCAAGCAGGATACTTAGATGCCTCTGCAAAAGTAGATGGCTCATGTGTAACAGAAAGATGAGAAAGCAAATGGTGATCCACATCAGATAGGACACTGGCACAAATGGAGGGAGGGGAGAAACAAGCAGATGTGATAGTGTTTGAACAAAAAATATTGGAAACATGAGATGAATTGCAAATGTAATCAGAGAGATAAGAAGGAGAATTGTGCACTCTAGATGATCTTCGAACAACAGGGGCAGGGGGATTTTGTGGATGGACAACAGTATCAGATGAATCTGAAACTGGAGGGACAATAGGAGAAGGAGTCAAGGTAACTTGATCATCAGGGAGGGGACAAGGAAAACTAACTTCAGGTGAAGACCTTGTCTCAAATGACTGAAAAGGAAAGACAGTTTCATAAAACACCACATTTCTGGACACAATGATATCTTTTGTGGAGATGTTAAGAAGCTTGTAAGCCTTCTTCCCAAAGGGAAATCCCAAGAAAATGCAAGCCTGAGCCCGAGGTTTAAATTTGTCTCGATCTTGAGGTGAGACAGTGGCATAACACAAACATCCAAAGGGCTTCAAATGGGAGTAATTGGGGACAGAGGAGAAAAGCTTCTCATAAGGACTGACATTTTGAAGAACTTTGGATGGAAACCTGTTAACCAAGTAGGTTGCCATAAGAACACAATCACCCCAATATTTGACAGGAATGTTTGACTGAAACATTAAAGCTCTAGCAGTTTCAAGAAGGTGCTTATGCTTCCTCTCAACCACTCCATTTTGCTGAGGAGTGTGAGCACAACTGGTTTGGTGAATGATCCCTTGGGAAGAAAAAAAATCAATGCCAGCTTTACTTGAACCAAGCTCAAAGGCATTATCTGAACGAATTATTTTGGGAGTGGTATGAAATTGTGTTTGAACCATATGAACAAAGGCTGTAAGAAAAGAAAAAGCACTGGCTTTATTGGACATGAGATGAGTCCATGTGCACCTTGTGAAGTCATCAACAAGGGTCATAAAGTATTTGTGGCCTGCATAAGTAGGGGTATGATAAGGTCCCCACACATCAATGTGAACAAGGTCAAAAGGCTGTTTGGTTTTAATAGAGCTGTGAGGAAAAGGTAATCTGTGTTGCCTTGCTTTATGACATACATCACACACAATCTCAGATTTGGAAGAAAATGAAGCATCAAGCAATTTCATTATTCTAAGTTTGTCAAAAGGCATATGTCCCAAACGTAAATGCCAAAGCATAAAAGGATCAGAAACAGAATTGACAGTATTACAAGTTGCAGAAGAAACACTAGAGTGCAACAAAGGTTTTGAAACTGGTTGCTTGTTACAGTGCAGCAAGTAAAGACCATCATGTTGCTCACCAAGCACCAGAGGCCTCTTCATTGAAGGGGCCTGCAATATGCAAGTGGATGAAGAGAAATAAGCACTGCAATCCAGTTGAGAAGTCAATTTACTAATTGATAGCAAATTGAATTTGAAATCTGGGACAAAAAATACATGCTGCAAGATGATATCAGGCAAAATCTTAACTGAGCCATGATATTTAACAGTAATGAAAGATGCATTTGGGAGAGTAATTTTATGTGGATGAGAAAGGGGTGTAAGGAAAACAAAAGAAGTATGGTCAAAGCACATGTGATCTGTGGCGCCAGTGTCCAATATCCAAATATGGCCATTATTTTTCAAATCAAACTGTGCACTAAGAGCCAAATACTTATTGTAATTCAAAAGACTGGGAATATGAGTACCTGCCATTGAACAACCTGCCAGCTCAGTGGTATGATGATGAGTGTTTGATCCTTTTGTCAACATTGAAAGGAGCTGAGAGCACTGCTCAGCTGTGAAACCTGGAATGGCAGAAACTTGGTCATCCACCACCTCCTCTGTACCACTGGCACCTGCAAACCTCTTATCCTTGGGAGCCTTGGAATCACTTGGATATCCAATCAATTTATAGCAGAACTCAACCTTGTGCCCTGTCTTTTTGCAATGAGTACAAACATACGCAGGACGTTTGCTAGGAATCGTGCCTTCTTGCTTAGATTTCTGTCCAGAACCCTGATTCTGAGATTGAGAAGAATTACCACCGTTCTTGCGACTTTGCGTATTCATGGCAGATGAATCTCCATTGAATTGAGTCGTGGATTTGAAACTAATCTGTTTCTCCTCCTGACTAATCATGGAGTAAGCCTCAGCAACAGTCGGACTGGGCTTCATCATCAAAATCTGACCACGAAGAGAACTGTAACACTCATTCAATCCCATCAGAAGTTCAAGAAGACGTTGATCTTCCTCAAGCTTACAAAATTCTTGGCTAACACCACAAGAACACCTAGGAATCATCTGTAAAGCTTTCAATTCGTCCCAAAGCTTCTTGATTCTGGTGTAGAAAGTTGCAAAATCGTCACTCCCCTGGGAAATCACGCATAGCTGCTTGCGCACTGCAAATCGTTGAACAAGATTCGGTTGTTCAAACCGATAGCACAAATCTGCCCAAATCTCGATAGCTGAATCGCTGTAGACAACACTTTCTGCAATATCTTTGCCAAGAGCACTCAAGATCCAAGATACTACCATGTCGTTGCACCTCTGCCAATCACGAAAATTTGGAGAATCGGAATCCGGCGTTGGAACACCTCCGTTAACGAATCCGATCTTATTCTTTGCCGAGAGTGCAATCAACATTGACCTCTTCCAACTACCAAAGCCAGATCCATCAAAAACTTTGGACACCAACACCATTCCAGGATTATCAGACGCATGTATATACAACGGATCCCTCGAATCAATCGCTCTCTGTGCTTGATCAATCACCTGATCCATTTTGATTCAATTACGAAAGAAAAACAATGCGGAACAAAAAATGAGCTAGAATGGCTCTGATACCATGTTGGAAACCATGGATATGATCGACCAAGAACTCAGAGAAACGAAAACAGAGAGAGAAAGAACAATGAAGAAGAAGAAGAAACTGAATTCTGTTATGATTGATTGAACTGTGAACCGGAGTTTGTTACATTTATAGAGTTAAAATGATCACGTGACTAGCACGCTTGCAACAACTCGATAATGTGAGAATAAAACGACGACGTCTTGGTTGTCTTCAACCTTGAGTAAGACATTACACCAACAGTTTTTAATCACCATAAACACCCAACCGTCTTAGACATTGTGAAAAGAAGAAAACAGGTAGATTTACAATAATGTAATATGTCACGTATCATACAAATGAATTAAAACAAATATTTTCATAGATCTTAAATTTGGTTTACTCACCTATACAACTCATCCAATAGGTACACTGAACTAATTAAAGCCTCTCTCCAATTTACAAATCCATCCCCTCCTCCCAACCCAAATCTTCCCATAATACAAAGGGCATTTCCGTCATTACACCCTACCAATCAATGCAAATCCTATATCCAGCCAAACTTAGCTTATTACATATATATATATATATATATATATGTATATATATATATATATATATATATATATATATATTGCAAGCTAACCCACATGAAAAATCCCACTCCCCTTAGGAGAGTGTCACCACAACATGCCAAAGGCGGGTTCCTCTTCCATGGAGGCCTCTCTTGATCGGATCAGGGAGGCCTCCGATTCCGACGACGGAGCGGTTCGCGTTTGGGACTGCGGGAGCCCCTTGTATGACCTCCACGAGCTCGTCTCGGTGAGCTTCATCATCGAGAGGCACCTCATGCTGATCCCGGGGGCTGCTTCGAGTGGGGATTCGAAGCGGTTCAAGGCGCATTTGCGGGGCCCGATTTGCTCGGCTGTTAGGGCGGCGGTGAAGGTGGTGGGATCGGAGATCATCGATGGGTGTGGCAGCGGTGGTGGCGGTTGCGGGTTGATGTTGGGTAAGAAATGGAAGATGTTGAAGGGGAGAGGGAGGTGCAATAAGAAGGTGTCTTACAAGATGAAGTCACCCTTTGCCCGATTGATTGGGTTTTGATTTATTTCGAAATTGGAATATTTTCGGATTTTATGCAATGAATTATGAATTAATAAATTCGAAGTATTTGATCTTATTTTTATTTTATTAGTTATTTTCTTGAATTGTTCTCCTCTCTTTTTTTCCACTTTTGCTTGCTAAGGTGTATGTTATGTAGTTAAGTAATGTGCGTTGGTTGTAACGCCTATGCACCAAAAAGTGGATAGGCGTTTTTTTTTTTTTTGCCTAATACACGATCCAAATCAAATGTATCCTAACTTATGATGTATAATATTATATTATATTATAATATTGTGTATTACAAGTCATAGTATATATGGTGGTCCAAATGACCTAATTCTCTTTCTTGATCATATTTTGTTTATTTGGTGTGGAATTTTTCGAGATTTAATAGCTATGTATACGCCAAATAGGTTCAGATCCAATGGAGTTACTCCACCAGTGGGGTTATTATTACCTAGAAAAAACAAATTTACAGAAAATCGATAAAATCGTAATCTATTAGCAACAAATTTAAAGGGGCTTAGTGTGATAAACCTATTTAACAACTTCCATTGATATTTTATTTATAGCCAATACCAAAAATGATACTACTAAAGACTTGGGGTTGTAGTTTAAGGATTCCGATTGAACCCCTTTCACAGTTTACATGTTGCTATCTATGATGGAGTCTTCTGAACTGTTATAGGTGGGTGAAGGGAAAGTAGTATTTAAATTGTGTAATTTTCAAGTTTAGACACTTTATGTGAATTGGCATTGTTTAGAACATCTCACCCAAGAAGGAGATTAAAGTTTTTTCGAACTCAAATTTCTCGTTAAGTTTTAAACTTCGGCCTATATGTAAAAAGACCTTCGACCTATATGTGACGGCTACTTGAACAACTCATTTTAATGCCAAACATTAATAATTGTTCTACATCAATTATTTTTTCGGTCCAATAATTGTTCTACACAGTGCATCCAAACTAGTGTGTCATAGTCCTGGTCTCCTGGAAGATGAACAAAACACCATTTTCTGGTGTCTGCTTGAAGTTGGTTAATGATGTAGAGATGTATCTACCAACAAATCCCGACAATATATCAAACCAATCGCCTGCAAACGAAAAAACTGAACTTTCACAGTATAAGAGATGACAAGGAAATTGAATCGAAAACATGAGTCAGGTATTAGATGAGCCTGAAATTGTAGTAGCTAAAAACAGTGATTAACATACTTTCTGCAAACATAAAAAACGGAGGCAACCCAAGTTTTGATTATGAACTTATTGCAAATGAAAATGGGAGTTTCTGAAAGAAATTGAGTTCACGTGATTGAGTTACATCAGAGAACTATAAAGCAAACAGAACTGTGAAAACAGCCTTGAACCGAACTGACAGGAAAACGCATCTTCAAATCCCTATCAATTCTTACTTGGTAGAAGGAGTAGCATCCTGCTTGACTGGTTTGGGCCTTAGAAAGGGATCCTGCAAATGATAGGAATCAGAACTGAGATTAAATTTGGACAAATAAACAAATGACAAATGCTAGTGACAAACTGAATGATTTTAGTCGCAGTGAGGTATCCCAACATGAAATGGCATATATCCCCTCATCTCACAACACAATTCCTAGTAAGGATGAATGACAAAACTAAGAAAGCCCAGGGTTTGAAATGAAATGTTCTCTGCTTTCCATTTCATAATTTATTCAAAGAAAATGAACAAAAAAAAGTATAAAATAACGTAGGGTTGGGGAATATTACTATCCCTTGCGTGTTCTCTAATCTCAAAAACTCAACACCACAAGTATAAACCGCCATCAAGCATAGGTCAAAACATGTATGGTTTTATTGGTAACTGGTAAGCACATTTCAGCTACATATTCCAAAATAAATGCACTACTTATTTACTACTCCGTCGTATGAAACCACTAGTAAAGCACTTCTCTTGGACTTGAAAAATACACAGTACTGTGACAAATTCTGTAAAAATATCTCAAGTGTTTCAAGTGTAAAAATAACAGCTTGTGAGGTTGAATCAAAATAGAGAACCTGGCTTCCTGTTATACTAAAATACCATGATATTCGAATAAACTTCAAGCATAAAATTAACACCATATGTCTAAGCAACTGTCAAGCAAAATTCAGAAACCTATATGGTTTTATTGGTAAGTAGTAGCATTTGTCTTGGACTCGAACCTTCATAAATTCTGTAACCAAGCAAAATATGATTAGAAACAACAATCAGGGATATGGGACAGACATGGTTTGAAGGCTAATATGAAGCCAGCTATTAAATGAACCGAGTTTTGACGGTCTCTCTGGTGTTTTGAGTATAAAATCAGAGATTGCGTGGCAGAACCAAAATCGAAAACACAGCTTCCTGTTTATAAAATACCATGATATTGTATAAATTTCAAGCATGGCAACAATTTCTAATGAACATAGCACTTATTACCAATGCAAGCAGATGCATCATAATTCGAACACTATCTACAAAATGTAGTATCACTATGCCAGAGAAACACAGAAATCTAATTCCTGTAACATCAATTCCAAGCAATCCATCTTTATTCCTATGTATCAAAAGGAATTTCCACTTTTATCATCGAAATTTGTACGAGATAGCCATCAATTACAAGATTAATGTCATTCTAAGCCATGGATCAATGATGAATCGGAGAAAACAATGAACCGAAACATTTTCGTCGACACGAATTTGATGGCGGAAAAACCAAAACCTATTTTCTTTAACTCCAATTAGATTTAACAGATCAGAAACTCAACGACATAGCAAACAGGAGAAACAAATTCCAGAAATATGAATTACTCGAAAGAAATAGAAATCTAGGGCTAGATCGAAAGGGGAAAGAAGATACGGACATTGAAGAAGAGGACGTCAGCAGCGACGACCGCACCAATGATGCCGCCGGTGAAAACGACGGTAGCGGTAAGCAAACTCCATCTTCGGTAAATCATCTTCGTCGCCGGCTGTGGATCTCTCTCGATGTTCAAGTTCTCTCTGACTATCACGGCAGTTTCTGGGCTCGGAGTTTTGGTTAACCCTCCAATTTCTCTCGGTGTAAACGACCGTAATTTTAGGCAACGCCCTTTTATGAGGCTAATTGTGAAAACAACCCCCAAATTGAAGAGCTGTATTAAAAAGTAACCCAAATTGGAGAGTTAAGTGGTATCAAAATTTTGGGTCGTTATTCGAGTTAAACGAGTATTGCTTATTGATAGAGTTGTCAAAATCCAATCCGATCTGATCCGAATATCTGAAAAATTTTGGATCAAGACAAGGAAATTTTGACCCGATATTTTTTACTCGAAATTATTTCTGGGTCAACTCACTCCGATTGGTAATATTTGATTTTTTTTTTCAACACCTTCTTTAAAAAACTAAAAAACTCTATAAAATATTAAAAATTTTATTATAATTTTAAAATAATTTTATACTCATTACGAATCGATATGAAATAATTTCAAAAAAAATTAATTAAAAATCTGATATTTATAGAGTTTTAAATTTTGGTAAAATTATGAGTAATAGTAAAAATCAAATATTTTAGATAGGAGAGTAGTATATAATTACAAACGCTCAAATTTAGAATGACATCTTCTAATAAGTATAGAGCCCAAAAATAACAACTTAGCATTCACGTCTTTAACTTTAGCATTTTGAAGTTATTACAAAGTTATCAAAATATGATTTTTTAAAAAAAATCACAAATCCGAAATTGACCAAAAATTGGGTCAAACCAGGGTTCAAAACTTCAAATTAACCCGGGTTCAAGCAATCATATTTGCTTATGACATAGTAACTTAAAGAAATTTTATAATTAAATTCTACCAAATTCGAGCTATTCAATCTTGAACCGAACAAAGCTGAAATTTGGATCGAATTTTAAAATGTACTTATACTCGGCTCATTTAATAAATGAATGAACTCAAGCTGAGCCTTTGTTTTATCTTTTAGAACTCAAATTGCTTAGCTCATATAACAACCTCGCAAAAAGAGTGTTTGCAAAGATGCGTTCAGCATTCGACAACATGTTTATAAACTAGTTGAGATATGAGTTTTTATATGTAATCAATCAAAATTGTTGTCAAAAATGTTTTTTTTTCTTTACAAGGATGTGTTTTTTAGATGCATATGTTATGGTGTACATGTTGATATTTGAATCTGTACTCCCAATGGCCATGGGAGTACATATTGAAAATAACACAACTTTTAAGATTGTGTCGTATGCTTTGGAAAAAGCTTGTACAGTTATAAATAATGAATACTTAACAAGTGCTTTTTACTCATTAAATTATGTCACATGTTATAGGTGTTTTGAAATAAAATAGTCTACGGCAATGTTGATATATAATAGATTGCTAGGCAAATTTGAATGAATAAAAACTGGTTGAAATGTATTCGGCCATCATTTATAATTCATCACATGGTTTATTTTATCTTTTGGAACCTTAAAAATAATGTTATTTTTTAAAGCTGCTAATTGAGCCGAACTAGCATAATATTTCTTGTTCATATTTAACTAATTTAGTAACGAGTTGAGTTTGAGTCGAGTTTAAATTTAGACTCGAGCTTAAAATTGTGGTCATATTCAAATTGTTCAGTAAATAAACAAGTTTGAGATGAGTTTTTTTTCCTAATATCAAGCAATGTTTTTGCTTTTAACATAGTAACTTAAGGGAAATTGTGTAAATTCCACAAAATTTGAGTTATTCGAGCTTAAATTGAGCCGAATCGAACTTTGAATCAAGTTTAAAAGTTTGCTCATATTCAACTCATTTAGTAAATAAATGAGCTAGATTTGAGCTTATATCGAACCAAATCCAAGCTCGAGCCACTCGGCTCGTATAATGCCTCTATTATTTTTTTCGTAAATAAATAGTCAAATATATACCCTTTATTGGATATCAAGTGTAAGATCCAGTTCGGATTGAACATCAAACAGGCCCAAAATTTTTTTGACATTGTTAAAACAAAAGAGGCCCAAAGTTCTTTCAAGGAAAATCTCACTAATCTTACAAAACAATACAGTAACAAATATAGAAAGATCCCTAAAAACTCTTCCTTTCTCTTATCACACCCACTAAACAAACTCTTCTAGAAAGAGTAAAAACTCTTCTAGAAAGAGTAAAAAATCATCACTAATACAAATTACCGGTTAAAAAAAAACATACTAACTTACACTTGACACTACCCTTGCTTGTAGATGGCAGTTGGGTTCAAGTTATTTCGAATTCATATTCTATAGTCTATACTTTATAATATTTCAAATCGAACCGAGCTCTTTGGTAAGCTCAGGTCCGATCAAGCCTAACTCGAATCTATACTTAAAAAAAAACCTCTACTACCAAAACATTGCATATTTTGGTATAAAACAAAAAAAAACCCACTCAATGGAACATCTCCGAGTCGTCGAACGGGAAATATGGGTCAATCCCGAGCTCCTCGAGGGTATACTCGAGCTTATTAATCGGCGAATTCTCCTCTGAGTTCGGAGCAGAGAAGCCCACCGGAGGATCCGAATCCGACAGTAAGTGGTCACAATCCAACATGGCGCTTGCCCCGAACACCGCTGAGAATGAGATGGACCGTAAGTATAACTTATCCTGGTCCCCGTTGTCGAGCCCTTCGGTCTCTACGGGCAGCTGTGGCTGGAGAACCGGAAGTGCTTGTTGAGGCGGGGCTTGGATTACACGTGGTGGGCTCCTAGTGGCGGAAGGGGGGCTGACGTGGGTGTGTGGGGTACACGTGTGCTCGCCCACATAGATGACTTGGAAGACAGTGGGGTCCTCGTCGGATTGTTGGACTTGTCTTAGTGCTAAGCAGCCATGTGATTGTCGATGAGTACATCTATAATAGCCCCTGCAATTATGAACAAGATATTATTACAAGTTAGATTCACCTTTTTTTTTAAATTTTTTTTTTAATAATTAAAGATTCGAGATTAGACAAGTCTGATTCTCTCTAGATCGACAAGTCGGCAGACCATTTTTTTAATTATATTTGTAATGATTAGAAAAATATTAATAGTAATAGATTTTTAATAAAGTAAAAAGGTAAAATAATAATTAGAAATATAAATATATTTTTATTTATTTTTTAAGAAATGCATAATTTCTAATACTCCCTCCGTTAATTAAAACTTGACGTTTTACTATTCACGCACTCTTTTTGAGGTGTTAAAAACTAAATAAAATATTAATTTTTTTACATATTTTTTAAATAATTTCATACTTGTTACTATTAATTATGAATTTATAAAAACAAATTTTAAAAAATGTTAATATTTCATATAGTTTTTATCATTATAAAAAAGCGTGCATGAATAGTAAACGACAAGTTTTAATTAACAGATGGAGTATATTATATTTTAATTAAAGAAAAGAGTATAATATTTACACACGTGTTTTACAGCCATGTTTTTCTGAGCTAAGAAAATTAAATTAAAATTTTAAGATAAGGTTGCATTCAAGATCCAACCTACGCATCTTCCCCACCTAACTTTTTTTCACTTTTCATTTTTAATAATGCAGAGTTCACAGAGTATCATACCCTTTTAAGCTTTTTATCTGGTTTTAAAAATATTTATATATTAAATACAATATTATGTTGAAATGGGCGCATGCTATGCTATGACAATTATGAAAGCAATATTCCTATAATATATATTTATAATGTAAATATACAATATGAATTTTTTTTCCCTTTTCATGTTTAAATTTTCTAGGCTTTCATGTTAAATTAAAATTTCCAGTTTAATAATGAATGATGGGGATGGAGAAATATCAAATAAAAGAAAACTAATAATTCATATAAAGCAAAAAAAAAAAGAGGGCAGGATAAAAATATACACATCATCCACACTTTGAACTTTTAACATGAGATGAGATTCCATCACAAAATGCAACAAGCCAATCAAACATACATTATTTTGACACACACGATAATAAAGACAAAAATGTATATATAGCGATGCAATATATTAACTTTCAAATGATTGAAGCTAATAAGATAGACAAATTAATTATACCCTAATGTATTGAAACCAGAAAAAAGGTTTTAAAAAATAAAAATATATAACTGCCTTATCTAGTTGAAACTTAATTAAATCATTTGATTTTCTTTGAAATTTAACATGTATATATTAGCATGGGATTAATTGATTTAAAATAATTTCACAGCAATAAATTAAATTAAAACATACTCCGTATTTATTAACTATTATTACCTTCTAAACTTAGCCCCAAGAATAGTCTTCTGGCCGTACTTCCTCCAACTATACCCATCGCTTGGAAGCGCTTCTCCATTGCCGACCTTCACCTTCTCCGCCCGTTTCGGTAGAGTCTTCCTATTAACCAAAAATAAATAAAAACCGATTATAATTTAAATAAATTCAATTTTTTTTTACGTTAAGAAAAAAGCGAGCAAGAAATGTCAAAGTCGTCGCACCTTCTCTTGGAGGGGCGAGGATGGTCTCCATCGTGGGTGGAGCCCCGGGAGCTCTGAGGGCTGCACCCACGATGGAAGCTCGTCGGAGAAGGCGAAGGAACCGGAGAGTGATCGAGACCAATGGAACTGATAAGGCTGAGGGCTTTCTCGTAGACGGAGAGGATCCGATTCGTCAAGAACTCGCGCTCTTCGTCGGAGGACGAAGGGTCGAGCTTCTGCAGCTGCTCCGCTAGCTCTCTCCCTTGAGCTAGCTCAGTGATCACCAGACCCCGGGCATCGAAATCGGTGAGGAGGTCCATTAATATCAATGGAAGTTATGTTATGATCTATGGTTAGGGTTTTGGGATGTTTTGGATTGGGAATTAAGAGAGTGAAATATATAAAATTTGAGTTAATTAATTGTTAAATTTGGTTTATTGCGTGGATTAAATTGGGGACTGGGTTAGGAATAGGAAGGGTGAGAGATTTTTCTTGGGTGGGTTTTGGAAGTTAAGAGAGAGTGGGTCGGATGGGCATGTGTTGCGAACAAGGTAAATGGAGATTTATATATAGGACCTCCCACCCCAAAATAATCAATATCTGTATAAATAAATAAATAAATAAATAAAGCCCCTTTACCTTTCGTTTTTTGATGGATTTAATAGTTTTTGTTTTGTTTTGTTTTGTTTTACCTTTTGTTGGCACACAAATAATGATGATGATGATGATGATGATGATGATGATGATGATGATGATGATGATGATGATGATGATGATGATGATGATGATGATGATGATGATGATGATGATGAAGAAGAAGTATTCTGATTGACCTTTTCTTTTGGATAAATAACAAAGTATTATATATATAACTGTTATTTTGTCCAAAAATCTCAGAGACAATGCTATCTTGAAATATACAAAATGGTGTATTATTTTTTACAAAAAAACAACTAAGTATCATCCAAATAAGTAGTGGCGGCAAGATTTTATAGAGGGGGGGGGGTGGAATTTTCGTTTCAGAGATATTTTTTTTTGGTATGTATAATGAAGAAGTTTTTTAAAATTATATATTAAAAGAAAACTTTAAATATGACATTTTTATTACAAGAATTTACATAATAAAAATTAATAGAAAACTTTAAATATGTCATTTTTAAAAGAAAAAATTTGATAGGATTGAAAATTATTGCAAAAAAAAAACAAATTATGGTTTAAATATAATATTTATAATAAAAAATGATATGGATAAAAATTAAAAGATTTTTTTGTAATATATATGTAGTATAATGAATATTCTTGTGAAATAATATTAAAAGAACTAATGTAGACCTCGTCTTGTACACGGAGAATATACATGTTAATATAATATTATAAACAATCTAGATAGATTCCAATAAATATAAATTATAAATATAAATATAAAAACTTTCCATCAAACAATAACATAGATATAAATAAAATTATTTCAAAATATTATATATAATCTAAATCTCTTTTATTTAGATTCCCTCAAAATATAAATATAATTTACCGTAGTAATAATAATAAGATCGAATTTTCTATCCTATGCCCTTGGGGCATAGGATAACAAACTCAATTGGGAAAGATTTCCCAAATTTAAATTATTTTTAGCCATTTTTAATATTGATTTTCTAGGGTCGCTTATTTTTCGGTAGGAAATCTTTGCCGATTAAGGTTCTTATTCAATGACCCTAGGGCATATGATAGAAAGACCGTAATAAGATTAATATGTTATTTAAGTAGTATACGGAAGTACTTATATACATGGGTCTCAACTAAGACTTTCAGTGGGCATTTTATGGAGTTCGAACCGAAGGCATTCGAGAAGTATTTTGAATTTGTCAAGTTAGCATTGATTGAGTTATGCCGATCGGAGAATATTAATATCCGTGGTCTTCATTGAACAAAAAAAAAAAATCCGTGGTCTTCAAATTTTCGGTTTATATATTAAGTTAGTGTGCTTTTACTTATCTATATATAGGCCGGATAGATCATAAATCTATCAATAACCATATATCAATGATCAAATAAATGAAAATAAATAGTTTGCAAGGTTGCTCAAATAGGCTATGTTTCATATTTATACATCTAGAACTGATTTATAATATATAATATTATATTTTAATATATATGATAATATAATATTATAAGTTATGAATCATAATAACTGTCTATTCAAACGTACCATTTATTTTTGTCAATATCCTAAAGGCTTGAGAAGGAAAAAAAAATATATTTTGGTATATATATATATATATATATGTATATATATGTCTATCATGATTGAATGATTTATTTTTATATAAGAAATATATTGAAATTGAAATCTTTATCAAAATGAGGGGTTTTTTTTTCTGTTTTGAAAAACTATGTGCGGGTAAATTGCGAGTATAAGTAAATTAGGAGACCGAAAATTATGATACTCTCTCCGTTCTAAAGTATAAATAGTTTACTATTTCTATACGTTTTATTAGAATAATAAAAACTATATAAAATATTTTTTTATAATAATTTCATACTTATTCGTAAGAAGTATGAGATTATTAAAAACATTAATATTTTATATAGTTTTTATTATTTTAAAAAAACATTTTAGAATAATAAACGATTTATATTTTAGAACCGATGGAGTAATAAAACAAGCTAGCTAAAGTAGGTAAATGAAATTTGCACAACGTACATATTTAGTGTACTACGGTACATTATAGAGATTGAGGGTGATAGTTTATAATTTTATATGTACGATATCAACAGAACCAAAAGAATATATGGCCATATCAATCCGAAAGGAAATTCAATTGAAATCATTATTACAAAAACCTTACACATGACTTCATTCAACAGATTGTTTATTTTTAGAAAAATCAATTATTTGACTAGTCAAATTTTAACTTCAGACTTTATTGTTTTACCTCTTGAATTTTTTACACATTAACCTCAACTTATAAGTCGTTATCTACCCAGATGCGATACTTAAATCCAGTAATTATATTGTCAGTCAAATTTCAACTTTAAACCATATTTTATCTATCGATCAATCAAGATATTCATATTGACCTTAAAATAAGATCGTCTATGTAATGATGATGTTTTTTATTAAATAAATCAACACTCTATCCATTAATTAAAATATGTCATTTTAAAAATTTACACAATTTTAAAAAACAAATAAAAATACACTTAAAATCATAATTATTATTTTATTTTTTGACTTTATCAAAAATTACAACTAATATTTTTTCAATTATTACAGACCAAAATATTTATAAAATGTTAATAGTATTTTCACTTTAAATCGATATGTTGTTTTTTTTTTATCTTAGTCTAATAGATCAGTACGATAGACTCAGCCGCTCTACATCTGAATCAGGTATTGTGTGATCCATTTAATGGGTTGACGCCTCCCACTCACAAATAATTCTGTGTTTCAAAGGGAATTCGAATTTTGAATCTCTTAACAATGAGTGTAATCTCATAATCATTATGTCAACCTGTGATTGATCGATATGAATTATTTAATTAAATTAGATTATACTCTTTACTCCATAGTCCCTAGTGAGGTGTGAACGAGATCCATTCTCCTAGATTATACTCCATACACATATAGTCATTAGTCCATAGTGAAGTGTGAACAGGATCCATTGTCCCAGATCTTGTGTCCATTTTTTTTTTTTTTTGCACTATACATTCTATTGTTTACGTATTATTAAATAATTTAATTTTGGGCTTGTTGACGTAATTATTCTATAAGGAGAAGGTGAGTCGGAACCTTCAAACCCCATTCCGCGTTGGCGCTGGTGGGCCCCTGATGCATAGGTCATTGTGGGCCCCGTTAGTGACGCTAGTGTTTTCGTAGAATTGCTGAGGTTTTTTGAGCTTTTCCGCTCTCCTTCGTTAACATTATCTCATACTCCCCGTTCGGAAATAAATGATGTTTGATTTTTTTGCACGTAGTTTTAAGAGCTAAAAATTATATAAAATCTTATTTATTTTAATTAATTTTTTCACAATTTAATACTTATTACTAATAGATACTCCCTCCGTTCGGCAAAACTTGACGTTTTACTATTCACGCACGCTTTTTTAGGAGCTAAAAACTATATAAAATATCTAGTTTTTTAAATAATTTTTTAACAATTTTGTAGTTATTATTAATAAGTACAAACTTGTTAAAAAAATTTTTTTAAAAAATAAATATTTTATATAGTTTTTATCATTCTAAAAAAGCGTGTGTGAATAGTAAACGACAAAATTTGCCGAACGGAGGCAGTATTAAACTATGAAAAAAAATTAATTAAAATAAATAAGATTTTATATAGTTTTTAGCTCCTAAAACTACGTATACAAAAGTCAAACATCTTTTATTTACGAACGGAGGGAATATTTTATTTTATTTTCTCCTAAAATTCAAACGCTTTTAGTTTTTTTTTTCTCCCCATCTTTAACTTTCTTGGTTTACTAAATATGGAAGTTTTGGAAACGAAGAAAGTTAAATGTGGTAGAAACTGCCATCAAATACTCTCAAAATTAATTTTAATAGAACCAAAAGTTCCGATGGTTCTTCTCCTGTAGGATCATCTTGGCGAGGGGATCACTTGTGGTAGAGTTTTTTGTAGGCATGGCTCGGCTATGATCGCGGAAGCAAGGAGTCTTCAGTGCAGTGTCTCAAGAGTAAGGGAATTTGGAGTCCACAATATTCTAGTGGATGGTGACAATCTGGTGATCGTCAATGCGGTTAATGAATGTTGGTGTTGTCCATTGGAGATTGAGATCATCACCTCGGACATTCTGCTCTCGCTGCAATAGTTCCACTCAGTCTCCATCGTGCATGCTTTTCGCGAGATCAACACCGTGACAGACAGGATTGCCCGTTTGACGTTAGTGAACCCTTTTTCTCAACCTCCCCTCTTGGACGATCGCGAATTGTTTATCCTCATCTAAAAGGATGTTCTTGGATGGTGGTCTAGTAAGAGTTGATTTCAGCCAAATGTTTTCCTTATTAAAACAAAAATAGAATGCTCCAAATTTAAAAAAAAAAAAAAAAAGGAAGCGGAATACAATTCTGCTAGGTTTATTTTGTCTGCAAATGTTTGAGAATAGATTTATAAATTAGTAAACTGAAAATGAGTTTAATCTTTGAAATCATTGGAAATTGTTGTTTCGTGAGCCTTAAAAATTACTCCCTCCCGTAAATAAAATATATTACCTCTCAAAACAAAACAAAAAAACTGTTTACAAAAACGGGAACTCATCCTAAAGTGTTGCTCCTATACAAAAACGTGATCCAAGTGTTAAATTAAATTGGGAAATTTTTTCAAAGCTATCTCAGTGTTAAATTAATTTGGGAATTTTTAAAACTCACCACCAACCAGTTATAGTGCATTCATAGATGGTGCATTTCGCAATAAGAAAAGACTGGATCTTTTTACATAGTATGTAAAGGTAGTAAAGGGTCCATTTTGTTATTATTATGAATTGGGAATTTTGCTTTATCATCATTAGTATTGAGTATATTGATATAAAGGCAATGAATTCATTAATACTACTCCGTATAAATTATTTTTAAAATAGTAATTTTGTAAATAACAACCTGATGAAAATTTAAACATATTTGGATGGTTTTCCTTTGCGAATTCATTCATCAAACGTTTTTGAAGGCATGCCATAAGGCGAGTTTTCTTGTTAGTAATTTTAAAGCGGTGCAGTTGTGGTATTAGAGCATCTCAACATCTTTCACATTTTGAAAATTTTAAAGTTTTTGGATAAGTTTTAGCATTTTTTTATTCAACATATTACCCATCTCATTTTCTATAATGGGAAAGTGATAGAAAAAAAAAATAAGAAAGTATTCCTAAATGTACAACATTTTTTAAAATTAAATGATTCTCCAAATTTTCGAAATGAAGAAACTGTCGAAGTTTGAGCAAGTATAAGTTAAATTTTTTTTTTGTTTCTTTATTTTAATAAATTTCACATAAATTATTGAAGATGATCTTACTCTCACTCTAATAGCAGGGCTTGTTTAATAGATTTTCATTTTTATTTTTCTTGTATCACCTATATATATATATATATATATATATATATATATATATATATATATATATATAGGTTGTTGTCATATATGCTACCTACTTTTTTTATCATTAAATTTATCAAATATTTTTTAAAATCTAATCTAGCTCTTCCTCTTAAAAATAAAATATATCTAAAATGACATTATAAATAATGTAATAGTTAAAATACTTATAAATATGGTCTTTCTAATTTACGGTATTTCACAACTTATTTTTACCAGAAAAGTATTCGGATAGTAAGTCAAATATCCGAGAACATTTTTTCGGATAAGGTCAAAGAGATCTAAATTGGAGTATTTCACAACTCACAAGGACAAAGATGAATAACCTTGCTAGTTATAATATAAATGTTCACCAAATAACACAATGCATAAACACTATAAATTTATTTAAAATTGGCTAATGTACTATATTTTTTCTTTAATTCAAATACTTAACCTATGGTTTTATAAGAAATATTATAGAAACCGTTAATCTAGCACTTATAATACCTCCTAAATTACGTGCATATGAAAATAATAGTGTAAATATTTTATTTTTTCATGGTTTGCCAACGAGTAGGTTTGAATAAGTCACTATCTTTGACTGGTTGGTTATATATCCCACGAACATAATCAATTATGGAGTATAAGAAAGAGAGAAAGAAAAAAAATCAACAAATATATCAAATATATCTATTATATGTATACTTTTGGAACTAGGAAAGGGGTTTTGGGATATGAAACTAAACAGAGTTATCCCAATAATATTGTTATAGATGAGATTTTGAGGAGTGGAATTCGAGCAAACAAAGATGTCATCAACAAAGTGCAGTAAAGAAGTCCTCGAATCTGCCACCGAATTACCGTCATAAGAGACATGTGCTTCGCACATCTTAAGGAAAGTGCGAGAGAACTTGACAGGCAGTGATCAAATTCTCATAGGGACTCCCGACAACCAACATGCTATTGATAACTATGAGACATTCACCCTCCAACACAACTATAAGAAGTCCAAACTCGACCACTCTACAGATGCCCAATTATAAGGTAGTGACTTCAGTAGTCACCACCGAGTTCGCACCACACTTTGATCCTTCTATTTCCACAACCTCACCAAGATGGTTCATAATGATGTAACTTGTTGTGGTCTCACCCTTAATAAAGACAGAAGCATCAAAGTTAATTTTAAAAAAATCTTTCAATTGTTTCGACCACATTTTTTTTAAAAAAAAAAAAATTCTCTTGTTATCCTTTCTAAGAGGGAGAGAGAGAAAAAAACAACTCAAACAATCTAATGAAAAATAATATATAAATTGCAATTTGAAGAAAGGTTATACTTTTAGAAACATCCACTTGACCACTTCTCATCAGCATCAAGTATAAAATCAAAAGCTATAAAACATTCCAAGTAGATTAGAAATGAATTAAATTCTAACAAAATGTCTTATATTTCAATTTGAAAATATATGCAATCACAATTTTCATCGTATTTGTATTTTTTATATATAGTTACTGAGAAATAAAAACTGAATAGAGAAATGAATGTTGTTTTAGAAAAAACTTTAGTAATGCATATATAACTCTTTTGTATCTTTCGCAATGAAATTAGTATGACTACAATGTTTATTTAATTTCATGTAGTCAAATTTTATTCATATGTATGTATAGGTTTAGATTTTACAATAATTCAATTATTATTGAGTCATTTAACGGTACAAATAAAATACAGCTATTAAAAATCAAAATAAAATAATTATAATATATTATAGAATCCAGACAAAACCGTCTAAAAACAGCTTTACAGCTTTTTATATTCTCTCAATTAATATATGATACGGGGTAATTTTTTGTTTTTCTATGAAAAAGTTTTTCAAATTCTTTATTGCCATTTACAACAAAAGGATTAATCAGTTTCATTGTTTTATAATCTTTTATTGCAATATAGATTTTTTTTTTATTTTAACCAGTTGACCTCTCAAGATCCACTTGTGTGTGGTGTAAATATTGTTTCATTGTTTTATTCCAGTGTAAATATTGTTTTTTCTGGGCATAGAATCGAACATTCTCAATACGGAGTATATATAAAAATAAAAAGAAAGTTCTATAGTAATTTGGATAAATGTCATAAAATAATTTTTTTTACAAAAATTAAATCTTTGTGGGCGATTAACCCAAACTCTTATAGGATAAATTAAAAAAACCATAAAAATATTAATCCTCCATAATAATAATAATGATTTGTTTAACCTATAAACTAAGAACATAGAAATTATTTATAAATTTAAATAATTTTTTTGTTTGGATAGAATTATATCGGTCATTTAGATACTTATGTCGAAGGTAAATTGAATTGAAATTAAATCCGCACAAATTAATACATGATACTTCCAAAAGTTTTCCATATCTATGTTATATCAATCGACTAATTTTTATTTATTTTTTAACAAAAAATTGTTTATTAAATAATTAATTATCAAGTAGTATACATTAAATCCCCGACTCAATTCAAATATTACAATCATTTGAATGAGTCAATGAATAAATGTATCCTTAATAATTACTGTACTTAATAAACAAATAAATGAGTACGTTGATTGGTACAACATAAATATAGAAACGTTTTGAAGAACGGAGTATTAATTTGTTTCCATAACTACCTTTGAAATGAAGTATATATAGAACATTAACTCTCACATTCAAAATAATATATTTTGACCAAAAAATATTCAAAATAATATATATATATATATTTGGCCCAAATAATTTTTTTTTTCAACTTGATACATCCATTTGTAGCTACTAGTTGTGTAATATAATCAACCTTGATTCTTGAATACAACTTGAATTCAATTCAAACTTCATTTCACTTTCCCTATTTAATGGAAGCACACCTGGCATCTAATTAAGATGGAGGGAGGGTATGTGCAAGGACTGTTTTTTTTTTAATGTAAGAGTTCATTTGATACAATAAAATTAATATTTTTTAATTATAAAAATGAGTTGTACATCCAGCTTGAATAGTACTATAAGTCTAGTGCTTAATTTGTTGAGTATGAATACATACTTATCCAAATGGGCTAAAATAATTAATGTGACATAAGGAATCCTATATTACTACTGTGTGTGTATATATATATATATATATATATATATATATATATATATTCTCAAAACTATATATGGTTTGTCATATTTCCCTCACCTTCAAATTTTATTTCAATTCAACAACTGCAAAAAGGTTTGATTTGTTTGTTTAAAATAATGTAATTCAAATCATTAATCTATATGCTTACCTAAAATAAATTATTATTATTTTTATATCGAGGATAACCCACTTTTGATGGTAAACCTCAACATGTGACCCAATCGATGAGATCGAACCACACATCAGGTAAACCGACTTGCGCCGACTCAATGATAAGAAGCAAAATAAACCTTGATTTTTTCACCCAAAAGAAGAGACGGAGGCAGGAATCAAACTCGAACCCCCACTCTTTACCAAAATACCACTGGACCGCAATAGGGCCCTAAAATAAAATATTTGATTCTACGTAATTATATGTTTTACTCAATTTATGTAAATTTATATTACATTACTATTTTATATCGATTTTTATGAATTTTTTAGTTAATTGTGCAGCCAAACATGCACTCTTATAAATCGAGGTAAAATAATTATGTTATAATTAATATATGTTAAAATCCAAATACACTCATAATATAAAAACAAAAGAAATCTCACACGACCCCATTTCGTAAGAAAAAAATTCAAATGAAAACCTATCCCACACATGTTATCAGTGAAAAAGTAATATCAAAATATATGGCCAGGGTTATACTATCTTAAACTTTTTTATATATAAACTAGCTTAAGGTTTCTGGTTATAATGTAAATAATAACAACAATAATAATATAAACTAATGGCCCTCATTTCGTATGATTTAATCAGAATTTCACATATAATAATTGTTTTTCTCATTTTAATTATATATCTAATATACTTTATAATAAACTTAATAAGTTAACCAGATGCCACCAAAAATTAATGACTATATTTCGAATATGATTCCGACCTAATTAGGACTCTATATCAAGCGTCTTCAGCACTTCCAATGGTCGTGGACCCTATATATATATATATATATGAAAACAAATACAAACTAGTGTAGTGCCCGCGCCATGGCGCGATTTTGTTAAAAAAATCTTAATAATAAAAAAATTATTATTATATAATTAAATAAATTATTAAGAAAGGTAGCATCGACTAATAAATGTAGGGAGTTGATAAAGTAAAAAATATGTAAAAACCATAAAATCAAGGTGGTTATGACACATTAGCAAAAATATTCTCATTTCATTAATACTTAAATACAGATAGATGGTTAAAAATGTATAAATTTTCAATTATTAATAATTTATGAGATCATAAAATCAAAATGTTTCTTATTTAATATTTAGATATAAATTATAGTTTAATTTAATGTTTTGAATTAAATCAATTGCTTAGACAATATAAAATATATTAATTTAATATTTTGAATAAAACCAATGGATTAGATAATGTAAAATATGTTAAGTAAATAAAAAAACTCTATTATAATTTGATTGATTAAAAATTGATTGGTTCAAATGTTTTGAATTGAACCTATTGATAAGAAAATGTAGTATGTGTTAATACGGATTTAATATTTTGAATTAAACCTACCGATTAAAAAATATATAATATGTTAATTACAAAAATAAATAAATAAAATGATTCTCTTAATTGTTATTTATTAATATATGATGCAACTTTATTGAAAAATAGTTTTGAACTAATCTCATTACTTAAAACATAAGAAGTATTTTACTAACATGTTGTATAGATATACAGATATATAGATAATTATAATAAAATTATAGAAGAAGACAAAAGTATTATATAAAATATATAAATAATAATAATAAGAATAAGTTCAAATAATTAAGATGATACATGGATATATTAAAGAATATATTAATTAGCTGACTAAAATAAATTGATTCTATAATAATTTAACTTCTATAAATATTTTGTTCTAAGGTTGTGACACGTGGCAAAAATGCTTCTGTTTTAATATATTATATAGATCCTTAAAAAGAAATAACCAAACTAAGTAATAGAGAAACCACTTTCTCTAAATGATTGTGATATGTGAAGCATGAAATAACAAAACAAAGTAAAAGAGAAACCACCTTCTCCAAATGATTGTGATTTGTGAAGCATTTGAGGGGGTCAATAAGTGTATTATCCGATTTAATTATACTACTTCGTTATAAAAATTATGTCATGGGATAACTTTACTGTTGTTAAAACCTATGATACCCCGAAACTCCATTTCATAGCGGTTTCACGTTTCTAGATATGAAGAAACTCCGAAACTCCGGGGAAACAACTCAGAAACGTTTCTGACAGGTCAGAAACTTTGACCGTTTCGTTGACCAGAAAAGTCAGAAACCTTGACCGTTTCCGCTTGGTCGGAAACGTTTCTGCCTTGCCAGGTGGCGTTTCCACTAATTTTATAATTGAAAAGAAATAAAAAATCTATATCTAAATCATGCTTCTCTTCCTCTCGTCTGAAATTGTTGTTTCCCTCTAGCCTTGCCGCCTTCTTCTCCTCCATTTTTGGTCTTCCCTCCTCTCCTTCCTTCCGGTGATCCCCTTCTCTCTGCTCGGTGTGCTCTCCGAGTAAACTCTCACTTGCTCAGTGCTCTCTCCCTCTCGGCTCTCACTATGTCATCCTTAAATGCGAGTAGCGGTCCTAGCGGAAATCATAGTGTTGAACAAAGCTAGCAAACCAACTCTACAACTAATGGAGTCGAAGATCAGGAGTAAGGACATTTAAAATGCTTGACATATCTGTATTGATTTCTGTTAAGGAGTAAAGATATTGTTTGTTACGGTACTAAACATTTCAATTTGTAGCCTAATGTTGCAATCTATGTGTTTGACTTGGTGATATGTTTATTGCCTTTATTTAGACCTTTAAATGAACATATAATTCATGTTGCCGTTTCCTCGGCGTTTCCGTTTCCTACAAAATTTGGATTGCCGTTTCCCCATTTCCGTTTCCGTTTCCCTTCCGGTTTCCGTTTCTGTTTCCGTGTAACATAGGTTAAAACCGTAATTGGAGAGTGGGTTTGCCTGTGGAATATTGAGCTTCTACTGACAGACACGAATATGGTACTTATGACATTCTCTAATGTTTCTATTCGTCATATTTTCAGGGAAGCTAATACTGTGGCTGATAGGATTGCTTGTCTGGTCTACAGTATCCCTGTCGACGGATGTTTAGAGGATGATGCAGAACTTCGGGTTTTCGCCCGCAAGGACGCTCTAGGACGCACTACGGCTACTGGGCGGTAGCTGGCATGGGTTCTAATTGCTTTCCTTTTTCCAAAAAAAAAAAATTATGTCACTTCATTGTTTATATACATTTTTTAAAAAGTTAAAACTTATATAAAATTAACATTAAATTTATTATTCATTTTTAATGATTTCATATATACTCATTATTATTAAAAAAATTTATTATTTATATTACACTAAAATTTTTATTAAAAAAATTTTATTAAAATTTTTATTAAAATTTTTTTATTAAAAATTTAATATATTATACTCACTCTATTAATTAATATATATCGTTTATTATTTATATGCTTTTAGAATGATAAAAATTATATAACATATTAAAATTTTATTTTATAATTGTTTTTATAAATAAGAGTACGGAGACAAAAATATTAAAAATTAATATTTTATATAATTTTTAACACCTAAAAAACGTAAATAAATAGTAAAACGTCATAATTTTTTATCACCTTAGAAAACCGTATAAAAATAATAAGTATTAATTATAATAATATATAGTTGGACTTAAAGCCTGAAAATGAAATGGAATTCCAAAGTCGTATTGAAGCATCAAAGAATCTGATCCTGTCATTAAATAACCGTGTGGAAGAAATTGAAGGAGTATATACACGGATCGGATCATTTTCAAATTCCTTGTTTGAAATTGTCGGAATATTAATTTAGTTATCACATGCATGTTAAAGTGACCACTTCAAACCCGATTATAGAGAATATAAAACATATTGAAGTTAAATAAATGAAAACGACATCAAATGGAAAGGGATGAAAGTAAGTCAAGAGTTTTCAAATCATTGTTCGTTATTGAAAATGAACGATGTAATTGTTGTGATCCTGAGACCACCACCACCACCACCGACGTCAGTTGTGTGTTGAATTCCACCGATAGAATGAAAGAGAGAGAGATAGACAGAATGAGAGAGATGGAGAATTACAGAATAGAAGAGGGATAGAGGATGTAAATTGGACTTATCATTCCACATACCCAAATCAGGCCCATATGAGGCCTTATATAGCCATCATCTGGCTAGTCATACAACATTACTCCACCCATGTAAAGCCTTGACTCAAGACTTGAGTTCAACTAAGCTCACAACATTGCTCCACCCCTATTAAGCCTTGACTCAAGGCTTGAATACAACTCAGCTCACAACTGAATCACACAGGTTCAACACACAATTACATCTGAAAATTGGGAAATTGAGTTAGAATATGTGCAGCTGGTTCCCAGGTGGCCTCCTCACTACTGAGATTCCTCCACTTGATTAGCCATTCGGTGACCGGATCGCCATTGGACAGCTTGTGCAATCTAGTATCTAGGATAGCCTCTGGTTCAATCAAAATCGAGCCATCCTCATCAGTGTCTGGCATGTCTGCTAATGCCCCCTGCGTCGCCCCCAATTTTGGCTTTAACTGCGAAACGTGGAATACCGAGGTACGACGGTGATGATCCATACAGAGCTTTGAATGGGCACATTTTCAAAGCAGTGTGAAAGGTAGTATTATACCACCACTCCGCTAGGAAAATCCACTTTGCCCATCTCTTCGGATGATCAGAAGTCATGCACCGGAGATATGTTTCTAAACAACGGTTCACCCTCTCGGTTTGTCCATCTGATTGCGGATGATAGGCGGTACTCATGTCCAGTTTTGTGTTCATGGCTTTGAAGAGCTGCTGCCAGAATGTACTCAAGAAAATCTTATCTCTGTCTGACACAATGCTACTGGGAAATCCGTGCAATTTGAAGATATTCTCCATGAACAACGCAGCAACAGATGCAGCTGTGAAAGGATGACTCAGCGTAATGAAATGCGCATATTTGGTTAAACGATCCACCACCACCAGGATTGCGTCTTTACCTTGGGATTTAGGCAACCCCTCAATGAAAACCAACTTATATGGGTCCAAGCATTAGCAGGAATAGGCAGAGGTTGTAACAATTCCGGGCTTGCCACACTTTCGGCCTTGCTTCTATGACACACATCGCAATTCTTGACAAACTCTGTTACTGCAGCTTTCATACTAGGCCAAAAACAAATTTGTTTCAATCGCTGATAAGTCCCATTGATGCCCAAATGTCCCCCAATCGGCTCATCATGTAAAGCTTCCAGTAACTTCCTTCGGAGAGGACCTTCACTGCCAATCACCAACCTTCCTTTGTATCTTAACACCCCCGAAGTAAAGGCATATTGACCCGGGCTCCCCGAGAGGGCTGTCACTATCAACTCTTGTGCCACATCATCTCCCTTATAGCTAGCTGTCAGTTCCTTAATCCACACCGGTTGTACCGTTAGGAGGGCTGCACAGGAGCCACTTTCTGTCTCATGAATCCGGGACAAGGCATCCGCTGCCTTATTATCTACTCCCTTCTTATACACAATGTCATATGTAAGGCCAAGCAACTTCCTTACAACTTTTCTCTGCAATTGCGTGGATAATTTCTGATCAAGTAGGTGCTGTAGGGGTTGATGATCTGTCTTGATTATAAATTTTCTCCCTTCAAGATAATGCCTCCATTTCTCAGCGGCTAAAAGCAAGGCCAATAACTCCTTCTCGTACACAGCCATCATCAAGTGCTTGCCTCGTAGTGCCTGACTGATAAATGCAATGGGCCTTCCATGTTGCATCAACACAGCCCCCACCCCTGAATCACAAGCGTCGGTTTCCACCACAAACTGAGAGTCGAAATCTGGCATTGCCAAAACAGGTGGTGACGACATCACTTCCTTGAGCTTAACAAATGCCCTCTCGGCCTCATCACTCCAATGAAATCCATCCTTTTTCAGTAACTCAGTGAGTGGCTTGGCAATAATCCCATAGCCCTTTATAAACCTGCGATAATACCCTGCCAAACCCAAAAACCCCCTCAAGGCTTTCAGATTCTTTGGAGTTGGCCAGCATCTCATAGCTTCAATCTTCCTGGGGTCTGTTGCAACACCTGAATTCGAAATTATATGTCCCAAATATTCCACCTGTTGTTGGGCGAACTCACATTTTGATCTCTTGGCAAAGAGTGAATGCTGTCTGAGAGTCTCAAGAACACTTCTTAAATGAGTAGTGTGCTGCCGAAGATCACTACTGTACACCAGTATATCATCGAAAAAAACTAATCCATACTTCCTCAACATATGCTGAAACACATCGTTCATCAATGCTTGAAACGTAGCTGGTGCATTCGTAAGTCCAAATGGCATTACTCGAAACTCGTAGTGCCCATGGTGTGTCCTGAATACAGTCTTTGACACATCCCTTTCCAACATACGCACCTGATGATACCCAGCTCGGAGATCTAACTTGGAAAACATCGATGCTCCTTTCAACTCATCAAGTAAATCATCAATATGTGGATTAGGAAATTTGTCACTTACTGTCATCTCATTCAATCTCCTATAATCAATACAAAATCTCCATGTCCCATCCTTTTTCTTCACTAGCAAGGTTGGTGATGCGAAAGGGCTATGGCTAGGACGAATTATTCCATTTTTCAGCATCTCAGAGACTTGCTTCTCAATCTCTGTCTTCTGCAGATAGGGGTATCTGTACGGTTTTGAAGCCACAGGCACAGCACCTTCCTTCAGAACAATTGCGTGTTCATGAGACCGTATGGGTGGCAATTCCTTTGGCTCCTGAAAAACATCGTCAAATTCCCTTAAGACCTCGCTGATCTCCTCAGGACACTGCTCACTAACAGCTTTGAGATTGCATACTTTCCCAATCTGTGCAGCTAACTCGATGTCTCTGTTCATACACAACTTGCGAATCTGCCTGCCAGTAAGCATTTTAACAGAAGCCATACCCTGATCAGTGTCCTCCTTAATACCTTTGATTACTACCTGCTTCCCTTTCTTTTCAAAAGAAATTTGCACCTTGACAAAATCGAATAACACCGGATTAAACCCAACTAGCCAATCCGTACCTAAAATCATATCGCTTCCCTCCATGTTCAATAATTGAATGCTATATTCGTAGCTGCAACCCTGCATCTCCCAAACAAAGTTTTTACAAACTTTATTACTGAACATCGTACCATTTATGGTGTTAACTTGCATCAACCCAGCCTTTCCAATCTCAAAACCAGCACCCATAGCTAATCTAGCATCAAGAAAACTGTGAGTTGCCCCACTGTCTATCAAAATTGTAATTTCTTTGCCCTTGACAGATCCTTTCACACGAATGGTACTACCCGAATCACCACTAGTCAGCGCATGCACATACACTTCAGTTTCCGCTTGATCTGTTTCCTGATGCAGTTGTTGATCATCAACATCACCTGGGTATTCATTTTCCTGGATTTCTTGAGCCACCAAACTGAATAATGATTGAGACTTACATTTGTGCCCATAGAAGAACTTATCCCCGCATTTATAACACAAACCCTTCTTAGTATCCACCGATCGACCTGTACTGATATCGGATCCTGTAGACGAAGCCGGAGATGTTTTTGTACCTGAGAAAGATTTAGAAGTCTCTCTGTTCCACCCACCGTTCTTGAAAACTACTGGAGATGGTGATCCAGAGGCTTGCTTCCACGGAGTCTTCGTAACTCGAATAAGGGCCTGCACTGCTCTGTTGTGAAGCTTGGAATGCTCCATAGCCGACGCCATTGTTGTCGGACGTCCCAGCTGCACTAGTGCCCGGATTTCCTCCTTGAGGCCGCTCATATAACTCGAGACAAAGTAAGATTCCGACAGATGAGCGTTGAAAGCCAACATGCCTGCCCTCAATTCCTCAAAAGCTTCGTTGTAAACTTCCAATTCATCCACCTGTTGCAATTTGTTGAACTGCGCCACGATTTCCGTCTCACGGCTATCCCCAAATCTTTCACAAAGATCGTCACAGAACTCAGCCCATCGCACCCTCGGTTTCTGCATCGCGTAACCCTGCAACCATGTATCCGCTTTGTCATCAAGATACATTGCCGCGATCTCCACCTTCTGATCATCGTCGATCGCAAAGATTCCGAAGTACTTTTCGCACTTCCGAATCCAGTGTCTCGGTTTCTTGCCATCAAAGCGCGGAAAGTCAAGCTTTGGTAACCTATGTCCTCGATTGCTGTCAGCCGCGCTTGTCCCGGAGCCCCCGACGCCACCTCCTTGAGACATTGGAGCTCTTCTTGCTCCCGGAATTTCCCTCTCTGGTGGACCAGCTCCCATCAATGACGCCCGATTTCCAGAAGCGCTCCCGTTTTCCATTTGCCGGCCTTCCCTTCCGCCTCGTCCTCCCGGATCTGTATCATCAATCAAGCGATCTCGTCTCGGGGGGTTGCGGATGTAATCCGTCAATTGCTCCATGCGTTGCTCTGTCACTTTCTTGAATTCGTCCAACTGCCTCGCTTGCTCATTCTGTCGCCTTTGCGAATCCTCCATGAATTTGGCGTTTGCCGCCATGAAAGAACGGACGTCATCCCGAAATTCTTGAAATTGGGCATCGGAAGTTTTGGACCTTGTACCCTCCGCCATGAATCTGACTCTCGAAGCTCTGATCGCGCTCGCTCTGATACCAAACTGTTGTGATCCTGAGACCACCACCGACGTCAGTTGTGTGTTGAATTCCACCGATAGAATGAAAGAGAGAGATAGACAGAATGAGAGAGATGGAGAATTACAGAATAGAAGAGGGATAGATGATGTAAATTGGGCTTATCATTCCACATACCCAAATCAGGCCCATATGAGGCCTTATATAGCCATCATCTGGCTAGTCATACAACAGTAATATTGAGTGAAGTTTCATAGTACGTAATATTCTAGTGGATGGTTAAAATCTGATGATTATCAATGCAGTTAATGGATGTTGGTGTTGTCCATTGGAGATTGAGATCATCACCTCGGACATTCTGCTCTCGCCGCAATAGTTTCATTCAATCCCCATCGTGCATGCTTTTCGCGAGATCAACACCGTTACAGACAGGATTGCACGTTTGACGTTGGTAAACCCTTTTTCTCAACCTCCCCTCTTGGACGGTCGCGAGTTATGTATCATCATCCGAAATGATGTTGTTGAGTGGTGGTTTAGTAAGAGTGTTCATATTTTTGTAAAATTTAGCAAACTGTCCATCTTAATTTTTTAACCCAAATCTCAAATCCAACCCACACCAAATCTGAGATCCCCTCGCTCTCGTTCCTTCTCCGTTTCCACACTTCCAAAAATCTCAGATTTACGTTTCCAGATCCATGGCTGCTCTCGACGTGTCTTCTCCCTCGCTCTCGCTCGACTCTCCTCGTCTGTGGGTCGAAGAAGAGGACTGACCACACCACACCAGATCGACTTTCAAGTGGCCCGTCGACACATCCATGGTCCGATTGCGCCAGTACGGCGCCGTTTGCGTCACCGGCCGAGGAAGAGCGAACAGCAGCCTTGAAGCCAGTACCGTGTCTTCTTCCAGAGCTTGATGTTGATGTCCGCACTTTTCTTCCAGATGAACTCAGATCTCAGATCTTCGATGCTGAGATCTCAGATCTTCCAGAGCTTGATGCTGAGATCGCGAGAAGTACTAGTTGCTGCTGCTGCCTTGTGTGTCGAATCGAGGTTTCTGAGGCAATCCCAAGCCCTAATCGACGAGCATCGGAGGAATAATAGCAGTCCTGTGTGTCGAATCGAGGTTTTGATCGGAATCCATGATTGCCTGCGTAAGCCACCACTTATGTGCTTCCTTTTCTCCTTAATTCCTTATTAATGGTGAATCCATCTTACAGTTGAATTTCGATAACATTGCTTGCTGCTATAGAACGTTCTTTAGATGGCTACAGACAGTGAATTAGTGCAACAGAGCAAAACGTGTGTTTTAAATTTGAACTGGTATTGCAATGGTTGTACAGACAGTGAATTAGCTATTGAATTTGCTAATTTATATTAGCTTGCTGCTAATGTATATTAGCTATTGAATTCGCTAATTTATATTAGCTTGCTGCTAATGTATATTAGCTATTGAATTTGCTAATGTATATTGAATTTGCAAATTTAAAACATGTGTTTTAAATTTGCTTGCTGCTAATGTATATTAATATTAGCTATTGAATTTGCTTTTGGTTTTCTTATTTCTATGAATTAGCTATTGAATTTGCTTTTAGTTTGACATTCATTGTTGAATTTGCTTTTGATATTCATTGCATCCTCCAGATCTGAAGTTATATGCTACTGTTGGATGTTGACATCATTGCATCTTTTTCATGTTATTGATTTTTTAGGCTTTATATATCATCGGCAAATTCCTTCGTAATATTAAATTGAATTTATTTTAATGGTGATATCGTTTTTGGTTAGATATTATATATAGGTATATATGTATTCTTGAATCCTTAAAAATTTGGTTTGTTTTTCAGTGCTGACATCGTTTTTATGCGTATTTTTATATGTGCTAATATCATTTTTAGTTGGATATTATATATGTAGGTATATATGTATACTTGAGTCCTTAAAAATTGGTTTGTTTTTTAGTGCTGACATCGTTTTTATGCATATTTTTATGTGCTGACATCATTTTTACGCGTATTTTTTAGTGCTGACATCATTTTTATGCGTATTTTTTAGTGCTGACATCGTTTTTATGCGTATTTTTATGTAGGTATATATGTGCTAACATCGTTTTTGCAATATAAGAGATGGAGGAGGAAGGATGTCAGCATCGTCGGCGTCGACAAATTCTTTGTTTTAATTGCTCACCGTTATTCTTTGTTTCTCACTACCAAAAATAAAATAAAATATTCCTTTGTTTATTTTTTTTGGTAGAACATTCCTTTGTTTCTTTGCTTTCCCCCTTTTATATTTTATATAAAATTTCTAATGTTCTTTGATTTGTGAAATCCAAATCATTGGTAATGACTTAATACGTCAAATATATTGATTTCCGATGTCAGCATCATCGGCGTCAGCATCCCCATAGACGGCGTCAACATCCCTGTAGATGGTGTCAGCAATGCTGACGTCAGCATTTCCGACATCGGCGTCAGCATTGCTGACGCGCGAAAAAAATGGCTGACACGGAGGGGGGGGGGCACGCGGGGGCGGAGGGGGGCACGCAGGGAGGAGCACAAGGGATAGGCATTTTGCTAATTATTTCAACAAGGTGGACAATTTGTTAATTTGGCCAACATTTTTGGACACTTAGCAAAATGCCCCATTAAAAAAAAAAAGGAAGCGGAATACAATTTTGCTAGGTTTATTTTGTCTGCAGTAAATTTGATACTCCGTATATTTGAGAATAGATTTATAAATTAGTAAACTGAAAAATGAGTTTAATCTTTGAAATCATTGGAAATTGTTGTTTCGTGAGCATAAAAATTACTCCCTCCCGTAAATAAAATATATTAATTACCTCTCAAAACAAAACAAAAAAACTATTTACAAAAAACGGGAACTCAACCTAAAGTGTTGCTCCTATAAAAAAACGTGATCTAAGTGTTAAATTAATTTGGGAATTTTTAAAACTCACCACCAACCAGTATAGTGCATTCATAGATGGTGCATTTCGCAATAAGAAAAGACTGGATCTTTTTACATAGTATGTAAAGGTAGTAAAGGGTCCATTTTGTTATTATTATGAATTGGGAATTTTGCTTTATCATTATTAGTATTGAGTATATTGAGTATATTGATATAGTTAAAGGCAATGAATTCATTATTAATAATATAAATTATTTTTAAAATAGTAATTTTGTAAATAACAATCTGATGGAAATTTAAACATATTTGGATGGTTTTCCTTTGCGAATTCATTCATCAAACGTTTTTTAAGGCATGCCTCAAGGCGAGTTTTCTTGTTAGTAATTATAAAGCGGTGCAGTTGTGGTATTAGAATGTGAAAATTTTAAAGTTTTTGGAGAAGTTTTATCATTTTTTATTCAACATATTACCCATCTCATTTTCGATCTATAATGGGAAAGTGGTAGAAAAAAATAAAAAAGTATCCCTAAATCTACAACATTTTTTTAAACTAAATGTTTCTCCAAATCTTCGAAATGAAGAAACTGTCGAATTTTGAGCAAGAATAAGTTAAAAAAATCTGTATTTTATTTCTCCATTTTTAATAAATTTCACATAAATTATCGAAGATCGATCTTACTCTCACTCTAATAGCAGGGCTTGTTTAATAGATTTTCATTTTTATTTTTCTTGTATCACATATATATATATAGTTGTTGTCATATATGTTAGCTACCTACTTTTTTCGATCATTCAATTTATCAAATATTGCTCTTCCTCTTAAAAAATAAAATATATCTAAAAATGACATTATAAATAATGTAACAGTTAAAATAGTTATAAATACGGTATTTCTAATTTACGGTATTTCACAACTTTTTTTTTTACTAGAAAAGAATTCGGATAGTTACTCAACTATTCGAGAGCATTTTTTCGGATGAGGTAAAGGATACCTAAATTAGAGTACTTTGCAACTCACAAGGACAAAGATTAATAACCTTGCTGGTTATAATATAAATGTTCACCAAATAACACAATGCATAAACATTATAGATTAATTTAAAATTGGCTAATGTACTATAATTTGTCTTTAATTCAAATACTTAACCTATGGTTTTATAAGAAATATTATAGAAACCATTAATCTAGCACTTAATACCTCCTAAATTACGTACATAAGAAAATAATAGTGTAAACATTTTATTTTTTTCATGGTTTGCCAACGAGTAGGTTTGAATAAGTCACTATCTTTGACTGGTTGGTTATATCTCCACGAACATAATCAATTACGGAGTATAAGGAGGAGAGAAAGAAAAAATCAACAAATTAATATATCTATTATATATATACTTTTAGAACTAGGAAAGGGGTTTTGGGAGATGAAACTAAACAGAGTTATCCCAATAATATTTTTATAGATGGGATTTCGACGGGTGGAATTCGAGCAATAAAAGATGTCATCAAGAAAGTGCATTAAAGAAGTCACCGAATTGTTTTCATGAGAGACATGTGCCTATCACATCCCAAGGAAAGTGCGATAGAAGTTGACAGGCAGTGATCAGATTCTCATAGAGACTCCAAACAACCAACATGCTATTGATAACCATGAGACATTCACCCTCCAACACAACTGTAAGAAGTCCAAACCCGATCACTCTACACATGCCCAATTATAAGGCAGTGACTTCAATAGTCACCACCGAGTTCGCACCACACCTTGATCCTTCTATTTCCAAAATCTCACCAAGATGGTTCCTGATGACGTAACCTGTTGTGGTCTCACCCATAATAAAAACAGAAACATCAAAGTTAATAGTTTCGTCCACCTTTTTTTAAAAAAAAATTCTCATTGAAATAATAAAAATTATTATCCTCTCTAAGAGGGGGAGATCGAGAGACAAAAAAATCAAACAATCTAATGGAAAATAATATATAAATTGCAATTTGAAGGAAGGTTATACTTTTAGAAACATCCCACTTGACTACTTCTCATCAGCATCAATTATATATAAAATCAAAAGCTATAAAACATTATAAGTAGATTAGAAATGAATTAAATTCTAACAAAATGTCTTATATTTCAATTTGAAAATATATGCAATCACAATTTTCATCGTATTTGTATTTGGGAAATAACTTACAAATTACTAAGTAGTACCTATATATTATTTTTTATAGTTACTGAGAAATAAAAACTGAATAGAGAAGTGAATGTTGTTTTAGAAAAAACTTAAGTAATGCATATATAACTCTTTTGTATCTTTCGAGATGAAATTAGTATGACTACAATGTTTATTTAATTTCATGTAGTAAAATTTTATTCATATGTATGTATAGGTTTAGATTTTACAATAATTCAATTATTATTGAGCATTTAACGGTTCAAATAAAATACAGCTATTAAAAATCAAAATAAAATAATTATAATATATTATAGAATCCAGACAAAACCGTCTAAAAACAGCTTTACAGCTTTTTATATTCTCTCAATTAATATATGATAGGGGTAATTTTTAGTTTTTCTATGAAAAACTTTTTCAAATTCTTTATTGCCATTTACAACAAAAGGATTAATCAATTTCATTGTTTTATTCCAATATAGATATTTTTTATTATTATTTTAACCAGTTGACCTCTCAAGACCCACTTGTGTGTGGAGTAAATATTGTTTTATTGTTTTATTCCAGTGTAAATATTGTTTTTTTCTGGGCATGGAGTCGAACATTCTCAACACGGAGTATATATAAAAATAAAAAGAAAGTTCTATAGTAAAATGGATAAATGTCATAAAATAATTTTTTTTGCAAAAATTAAATCTTTTCACTTGTGGACGATTAACCCAAACTCTTATAGGATAAATTAAAAAAACCATAAAAATATTAATCCTCCATAATAATAGTAATGATTTGTTTAACTTATAAACTAAGAACGTAGAAATTATTTATAAATTTAAATAATTTTTGTTTGTTTGGATAGAATTATATCGGTCATTTAGATACTTATGTCGAAGGTAAATTGAATAGAAAATCCGCACAATTACTTGATACTTCCAAAAGTTTTCCATATCTATGTTATATCAATCGACTACTTTTTATTTTTTTTAACAAAAAATTGTTTATTACTCCCTCCGTTTCTGACTTTTTACTATTTATACACGTTTTTTAAGGTGTGAAAAACTATATGAAATAATAATTTTTTAAAATATTTTTTTTCGATAATCTCATACTTATTGGTGATAAGTATAATATTATTAAAATATTAATATTTAATATAGTTTTTATCGTTCTAAAACTACCTGACTTGAAAAAGTCACTTAAAAGGAAACGGAGGGAGTAAATAATTCTCAAGTACTACGTAGTATACATTAAATCCCTACTCATTTCAAATATTATAATCATTTGAATGAGTCAATGAATTGAATAGATGTATCCTTAATAATTACTGTATTTAATAAACAAATATTTTTTCAAAAACAAAAATGAGTTGATTGGTACAACATAAATATAGAAACGTTTTTGAAGAACGGAGTATTAATTTGTTTCCATAACTACCTTTGAAATGAAGTCTATATAGAACATTAACTCTCACATTCAAAATAATATATTTTGACCAAAATATATTCAAAATAATATATATATATAGAATGCGGATCAAATGTTAACAGCTCTTACGGTGTTAAATGTTAACAAATCAATATTCGGCAAAATTTATCAAATATTCATCACAGTCACTTAATTATTCATCAAAACTTTTGTTAAAATTAATCAAATATTCATCATAGTCACTCAAATATTCATCACAGTCACTCAATTATTCACAATTTCCCAAATATTCATCAATATTCGGCAACATTTAAGAAATATTCATCACAGTAACACAATTACAGGATTGGAGGTGGATATTGTGAATAATTGTGAATAATTGAGTGACTGTGATGAATATTTGAGTGACTGTGATGAATATTTGATTAATTTTAAAAGCTTTGATGAATAATTGAGTGACTGTGATGAATATTTGATAAATTTTGCTGAATATTGATTTATTAACATTTAACACCGTAAGAGTTGTTAACACATGACCCAACCTATATATATATATATATATATATATATATATATATATATATATATATATATATATATATATATTTGGCCCAAATAATTTTTTTCAACTTGATACATCCATTTCTAGCTACTACTCTACTAGTTGTGTAATAATAATATCGATTTTTCTATCCTATGCCCTTGGGGCATAGGATAAGATGCCCATTTTGGAAAAAATACATCCTTAATTAAATTACATTAGCCAAATTTTAAATTAGATTCTTAGGGTCGCTTATTTTTGGTAGGATATCTTTTCTCATTTAGGATCTTATCCTATACCCTAGGGCATAGGATAGAAAAACCGTAATAATATAATCAACCTTGATTCTTGAATACAACTTTGAATTCAATTCAAAGTTCATTTCACTTTCCCTATTTAATGGAAGCACGCCTGACATATAATTAAGATGGAGGGAGGGTATGTGCAAGGACTGTTTTTTTTTTTTTTTTTTTTAATTGTAAGAGTTCATTTGATACAATAAAATTAATATTTTTTAATTATAAAAATGAGTTGTACGTCCAACTTGAATAGTACTGTAAGTCTAGTGCTTAATTTGTTGAGTATGAATACATACTTATCCAAATGGGCTAAAATAATTAATGTGACATAAGGAATCCTATATTACTACTATGTATATATTCTCAAAACTATATATGGTTTGTCATATATGTTCCCTCACCTTAAAATTTTATTTCAACAACTGTGAAAAGGTTTGATTTGTTTGTTTAAAATAATGTAATTCAAATCATTAATCTATATGCATACCTAAAATAATTTTTTTTATATCGAGAATAACCCATTTTCGATGGTAAATCTCAACATGTGACCCAGTCGACGAGATCGAGCCACACATCAGGTAAACCGACTCAATGATAAGAAGCAAAATAAACCTTGATTTTTCACCCAAAAGAAGAGACGGAGGCCGGAATCAAACTCGAACCCCCACTCTTTACCAAAATACCACTGGACCGCAATAGGGCCCTAAAATAAATTTTTTTTATTGGGTAAAGATTCGGATGCAAAAAATCGCTATCTAATAGCATCCTTGCGGATGAGGTCAGCAAGACCTAGATCGGTGTGTAGGGAAGTGTTAATGGCAACATGAGCAAGGTATGCAACCTTATCAGCCACACAGTTACCATTACGAAGAATGTGAGAGAACGAGACTTCGTTAAACCCTGTAATAAGAGAACTAATGTCAGACATAATTGGTTCGATTTTCCATGGACACTTAGTACCATTCTTGAGATATTTAATGATAATCAGAGAATCTCCTTCATTAATAAGCCTACTAATAAAATATTTGATTCTACATAATTATATGTTTTACTCAATTTATGTAAATTTTTATTACATTACTATTTTATATCGTTTTTTATGAATTTTTTAGTTAATTGTGCAGCTAAATATGCACTCTTATAAATCGAGGCAAAATAATTACGTTATAATTAATGTATTTTAAAATCCAAATACACTCATAATATAAAAACAAAAGAAATCTCACACGACCCCATTTCGTAAGAAAAAAAATTCAAATGAAAACCTATCCCACACATGTTATCAGTGAAAAAGTAATATCAAAATATATGGCAGGGTTATGACCCGACCTTATAATCGCAAAAGTAATAACAATAAATCAATGTAACCCGACACGTGTTTGCCTCCCGTTAACGGCCCGTCGGATATTTCACATGGTATCAGAGCCGGGTTCGGCTAGATCCGGCATGGGTTCGTTGTCAAGTGCGAGTTGCACTTGAGGGGGGCGTGTTGAGATGTTTGGTATGGGAGTGTCCCTCCCACATTGATTATAAAAAGACTAAAAATGATGGGTTATAAGGAAGGGTGAAACTCTACACAATAACTTAATCTTTTGTGTTAAGTTGGTGGATCCCGACCTTATAATCACAAAAGTAATAACAATAAATCAATGTAACCCGACACGTTTTTGCCTCCCGTTAACGGCCCGTCGGATATTTCACAGTTATACTATCTTAAACTTTTTTATATATAAACTAGCTTAAGGTTTTTGGTTATAATGTAAATAATAATAACAATAACAACAAAAATAATAATATAAACTCATGGCCCTCATTTCGTATGATTTAATCAGAATTTCACATATAATAATTGTTTTTATCATTTTATATCTAATATACTTTATAATAAACTTAATAAGTTAACCAGATACCACCAAAAATTAATGACTATATTTGGAATATGATTCCGACCTAATTAGGACTCTATATCAAGCGTCTTCAGCACTTCCAATGGTCGTGGACCCTATATATATATATATATATATATATATATATATATATATATATATATATATATATATATATATATATGAAAACAAATACAAATCTTAAAAAGAAATAACCAAACCAAGTAATAGAGAAACCACTTTCTCTAAATGATTGTGATATGTGAAGCATGAAATAACAAAACAAAGTAAACGAGAATGTGATTTGTGAAGCATTTGAGGGGGTCAATAAGTATACGTAAGATTATCCGATTTAATTATACTACTTCGTTATAAAAATTATGTCACTTCATTGTTTATATACATTTTTTTAAAAGTTAAAACTTATATAAAATTAACATTAAATTTATTATTCATTTTTAATGATTTGATATATACTCATTATTATTAAAAAAAATTATTATTTATATTATACTAAAATTTTTATTAAAAATTTAATATATTATACTCACTCTATTAATTAATATATATCGTTTATTATTTATATGCTTTTAGAATGATAAAAATTATATAACATATTAAAATTTTATTTTATAATTGTTTTTATAAATAAGAGTACGGAGACAAAAAATATTAAAAATTAATATTTTATATAATTTTTAACACCTAAAAAACGTAAATAAATAGTAAAACGTCATAATTTTTTATCACCTTAGAAAACCGTATAAAAATAATAAGAAAACCGTATAAAAATAATAAGTATTAATTATAATAATATATAGTTGGACTTAAAGCCTGAAAATGAAATGGAATTCCAAAGTCGTATTGAAGCATCAAAGAATCTGATCCTGTCATTAAATAACCGTGTGGAAGAAATTGAAGGAGTATATACACGGATCGGATCATTTTCAAATTCCTTGTTTGAAATTGTCGGAATATTAATTTAGTTATCACATGCATGTTAAAGTGACCACTTCAAACCCGATTATAGAGAATATAAAACATATTGAAGTTAAATAAATGAAAACGACATCAAATGGAAAGGGATGAAAGTAAGTCAAGAGTTTTCAAATCATTGTTCGTTGTTGAAAATGACGATGTAATGTTGAGTGAAGTTTCATAGTAGTATTTTTTGAAGAAAGTGAATGATAGTTGGGTCTTATTAGTTTAGCTATAAAAAAAAAAGAAAAAAAATTGTGGAATTTTGTACAGCAAAAAAGTTAAATAAAAAAATAAAATAGTAATCTCTCCAATGAGTAAAATGTGGTATTTTACTTAGTCAAATTTGTTAAAAAAAAATGTCATTTTAGGTATCCACTTTATAAAATTATGTCTATAATAATTTGGAATATAATAGTTGTAGTTTTTGAAAAAGAGAAAGTTAGAGTCATAATTAGGGGTATAAGTGTATTTTTATTTAATTTCTTAAAAATTGTGAAAATTGATAAAATGTCAAGTTTTGTTTAATGGATGAAGTCTTTGTTAAGATCGATTATATACTTTTTTTTTGTTTTTTTATGACTTTTTTTTACTATTCGTGTTTTATTGAGAGTATAAAATATTAACTTTTAATATATATAATTTCATATTTATAAGTAATAAATATATATACAATTATAAAAATCGACCTTATAATAAAAAATAAAACTAAATCTCGACATGCTTTTCATTTCATACGATTTAATTAACAAGATATGATTAACCAATGACCTCTTACTCTAGTGGTAAGGGAGATGTGACCCCATCAGTGGATGTTCAATCGTTTGCACTGATAAAGTATTTAAATGTTAATCGTAGATGTTTATAATGTTTTAACAAATAACTCATAATGAACTGTTTAATGTCAGGCCGGATCTCCTGCTCCCCTTCGGTGTTTCCTTCGGTGCAACACAAAATTATTCGGGTATAAATAAACATTGAAAAAAATTAAAATTTTTGTTTTAGATTCTATACCATTATATTAGTATGTTTATAAAATTTTATTATAAAAATTCATGTTTTAAAAAATAATAAAAATTATTTTCTAAAATAATCGATATTTTAATTATCTATATTTTTAAAACATTAATTTTCATAATAAAATTTTATAAACATATCAATATAAGGGTATAGAATCTAAAAATATTTTTTTAATTTTTTTTAATATTTATTTATAAGCGAAATAATTTTGTGATGCACCGTGGGGTGCACCGAGTGTTGCGGAGGATCTGGACTGGTTTAATGTGTATCTATTGATACACGTTAGCAGGATCCATTCCTTACAACCCACCACTAGTTAGTGCAATGGTTGTGGGGCTACATCTCATGACAAGAGGTTCAAAGTTCGAATCCCTTTAGAAACATGAAGTCGCTTGTGAGTGGGAGGGTCAACCCTTTAAATGGGTCACACAGTACCCGATGCAGATGTAGAGTGACTGAATCGATCGAAACTGGAGTAAGATAAAAAAAAAAAAAGAATCCATTCATTATAATAATTAATAAGAATGAAAACAAAAATAAAAATTAACATAGGTCGATTTTATGTAGATGTAATCAATGTAAACATCAATTTGAACCGGAATATATGAACATCCCTATCCCTAGATACAAGTGTGTGCCATTTAGCAAAAAAGAATTGGAACAATCCGTTACCAAAAGGTCCGAAGCAAAATCCAAACATAAAACAAAGAAAGATTGATATCATTATCAAAAGGACTTGTTGGTAAGACCATAAGAAGATGAAAATAGTCGTCGTTGTCAACACGTACGTACAACAATGGATTTCAAATCAAATTCATTTTAACACGCTTTTGTGTGGACTGCTTTATCCTACTCCATAAAAGAGCGTTGGAAAGTTCACGCTTGTTTAGTAAAAGCTAAAGCACCAACAAACAATAATTCGATGGCTTTGCAAATCCATTCGTGCTTGTTGAGATTATTAATTATTAATTAACTTTAATCTTTACGCTAATGGTGTCGGATTCAACCTATACAAACGTGTTGAACCACAAGTTTTAAAAATGCTTACCTCTAATCAAATTCCTACCCTATGAGCCTACAAATTTTATCTAGGTTTGAGTACGTTCGTAGGAGTTTGTTTATTCGAGGGCACGTGGGAGGCATATTCGTGTCACAACCCATCCAAGGCCAAAACGGCGTCGTTTTAAGCCTAAGAGAATCCAAATGTTGCGTTTGGTGCATTCCTGGGCCAAAAAAAAAAAACTATAAACACTGCCACGTGACACAATGGTTGAGCGCCACGTGGCGGTGCTTATATAATATGTTTTAAAATGGATTTTTGACATTTTTCCTTATTAAAAAAATAATAAAAATTATTTTAAATGTAATTTAATTTTATCTACCTATAAACACTCATTTTGTATATGTTTGGAGAAAAAAAATCAATTCAAATGATACCCATATATTCATTGTTAACATTAAAAAAAATTCACCTTCCATTTTCACTAAAAATAGGATGATTTATTGTTAAATAAATATAATAATAACAACAACAAAAAAAAAAAAATGAATAATTTATTAAATAAAAAGGAAAATAGTAAATAGTAATTTATGAGTCCGAGATTGAACTTACGAATGAAAATGAAAAATGAAAAAAGTGGAATAGAACTCTTAATATGATGTGACAGTGAAAAAATAAATTAAGAACCCGAAGTTGAGGCTCACTAATGCACATGCGCTAAAACTTGTGAGGAGACACTTTAGAAGAGGTTTATTGATAAGTTTAAAGGCTCACTTATACCGTCACATCATCAACAAAAAAAAGAAGAAGAAGAAGAAGAGGAGGAAGAACCCAGGTTGGAGACTCATCTGCGAGGGTTGGGTTTTTGTGTCATACTTTGTGGGCACTGGCCACTTTAAATTTTTTTTTTCTCGAAAAGCACCCTAAAGTGACACCGTTTCACTCCTAGAAGGAGCGAAACAAGGTGTTTTGCACTTGACGCACACGGTCCAATCAAGGTGCGCCATGTGGTAGCAATGTGTAATTTATTTTTAAAAATCCTATTTTTTGCCATTTTTATGTTTAAATTTTTGTAAAGTAATTTATTTTATCTAGACACTCATTTTGCATATTTTTTTATAAAAAAAAATTTCAGATATTGTTTCGGTAGTCACAAATATGAGAATTAGATATATGTTCCAATATTGTTTCCGTAGCCACAGAGATGAGAATTAGATATAGGTTCCAATATTGTTTCGGTTGCACAATTCATTTTTATTTTATTTCATATTGTCGTCACATGTAACAATTGTTTCAATGTATGATAGTAGTTTCCTTCAATCAAGTCACGTTGAATTATTCTCGCTTCATAATAATAATAATAATAATAATAATAATAATAATAATAATAATAATAATAATAATAGGTTGGGTCATGTGTTCCTATCCCATACGGTGTTAAATGTTAACAAATATGGGTCATTGATTAAATGAAATGGGCGGCTGAGATTAATTCACAATTTTGACTTTTTTCTTTAATTAAAAATCAATGTGACCCACCTTTTTTCCTGCTCACTTTCTGAATTACGTGCGCGTGTGTTGTACTCCTTTTTTGTGGCGTAACGTTTTTTTTGTGTGATGCCCTGTTTGAATTATTCGATAAGGTGATATTAATTATTTGCTAACTTATACTTATTATTCGTGTGTAAAGAGGAGTTATCGTTTAGATATTGTAGCAAAAGGGTTGGTCAATATTGCACCTATTCGCTAGGTTAATAGTAATTATTCACTAAATTAATCATTATTATTCTTTTGTAAAGAGGAGTTATCGTTTAGATAATAACAGAAAGATTAGTCAATTTTGTAACTATTCGCTAGTTTGATAGAAATTATTCGTTAAGTTGATGGTAATTATTCGCTAGGTTGAAAAAGTATGTAAATGTAATTCTTGATTTTCCAAATCTAATTACCCACATACATATGAATAATTCCTTATTATCAATGAATAGTGCCTCTGAACTTGCCGAATAGTCGATAAATTCATACACAATTTTAGACAGAGTTTGAATTTCAAGAAACATACATATGAATATTTTCCCACATGCATATGAATAATTTCTGATTTCCATCGCATAATCACAAGAAACACACAACAACCACTCAAAGAATACTACAAATCCATCCGAAATTACCTAGATTTGATAACAAATAATGAAGATCCATCCGAAATTACCTAAATCTAATACCCGTAACAAAGAATGAAGATATGATAACAAAGAAACCCAATAAATTCAAGTTGATAAAAACTTAATTTATCTTCATCCCACAATTTATTCAATGCTCAAATAAAAACCATTGTTGGGTGAATAATGTATGCACACTTTTTTTCTTCAATAGATAACAAACTACACTAATTGTTAGGTTTAAAGTAGACCTGGGCAAACGCGGGTCGGCCCACTCGGCCCGCCCCGCCCGCCCGCATTAGCGGGCGGGCTTGGACATGAGGAAAAGCCCACGCGGGCTGCTAGGCCCGGCCCGCGCCCGCAGTGGGTGCGGGATTGGACATATCAATCAACCCGTTACGGGCCGCTAGGCCCGTAACGGGTACCCGCCTTTTTATTACAATTAATATATGTGTGTATATATATGTGTAATAAACAATATTAACATTCATTTAAAAAATAAAAATAGTAGATATATATGTAATAAATATAGCTACGTATGTATTCATAGTAACATTCATTCATATTAACATTCATTTGAAATTGATTACAAATTTACAATAAAAAACAGTAGCTTTATATATACACATATATATAAAAACAGTAGCTACATATATGTTATAAATATTAACATTCATTAATTTCATTTAAAAAAATAAAAACAGTAGCTATATATATATATGTATATATTAAAATTGATTACAAATTTACAATAGGCTTATTGTAGCTTTAATAAGAAAAATTGATTAGGTTTGCGGGTACCCGCGGGCTACCCGCACCCGCATTCGCGGACGGGCTTGGACACGACTTCCAACCCGTTAAGCGGGCTTAGCCCGGCCCGCGCCCGCAACAACGGGACAAAATTACGGGTAAAGCCCGTCCCAAGCCCGGCCCGCGCCCGCGTTTGCCTAGGTCTAGACTTTAAAGCAATATATAATGCATGCTTAACTGCTTTTTTGTGCTAGTTTTGCTCAGAAGATCGCCCTAAATCGCTTATCAAATCAATTGCGAGTACAAACTTAAGTATTTATTCACTTTTAATGATATGTAAATAATCT